>JAJJWW010007659.1:0-1214847 GCA_023531295.1 Papaver armeniacum
GTAGATTTAACCTCAATCATACTTAATTGCATCATAAACCGTAAAGTTTCATTGTTACATTTGCTAGTTTTTTCACTGCTTTAGCTCATTTGTTTCATAATCAGAGTTTGCTTGTTATAATTTGTTTTCTCGCTTATCAGTTTGCATACCAGTTTTTAATATCACCATAATTTAGCGATTGTAGTCCCATAGTTTGTCCATTACTTGATAACTCAGAACTTGAGGAACTGAATATGCATTTGTTACCCACTCGCCTCCAGAGGTAATTTAGTGTAGCATTATTCCATTTCAAACTTTTAACATCCCAGAGGCAGACTTTCATATCCTAGCTAGAAAAGTTATGCCATGTCTCATGCTTTTTTTGCTTTTTCTAAAATTTAGTAACCATATGGGTCACTTTATCATGAAGCCATTATTACCTTAATATTTAATATTTGTTGATATCTGGGAAATATTTCATCACCTTGTAAAATTCACTTTCATTCCTAAGACTCACTGTGTTCAGTTGAACATGCTGCTGAGCCTCTTTGTTTTCTCTTCACATGGTATCATTATGGAGTCTAGGCTTTGTTTGCTGGAGTTAATGGGTGTGAGCTTTAAAACCTGGATGTTAAGAAAAGTTTGAAAACAAGAGGAAGGATGCACAGGACAATTTGTGGAAAAGGTCAAACCCATTTATATCGGCGTGTATTATCCTCTAACTCACTATAGTTGATGAATGGCAGATATTCTGTTATATGTAAACAAGTGCTATAGCTCTATTTACCCCTAAAACTATAGTATTCATCCGTGTGATCTTCCTGATACCACACTGCTTAGCCGAATAGCTTATGTCTTGTCGAATTTGACCAGCTTGTGCATGTGAATTTTCTTGTTACTCTGACAGAGCTTTCACATTGCTGTTCGTATGATCCTCACATCACTCTCAATCAGGAAATAAACTTAAAAGCTAGTTTTTCAGCTTCCTTTCACCCATGGGACGTCTCTGATAACCACGACCATTGACTGAGGAATCTTCACCACTCACTGATAAATCACTACCTTGCCGTAGCACGTTAACTGAATTTTTGCGCATTCTCGTACATCAGCAATTTTGTAAATGTGTCTGCTTTGTGCTTCACATGAAAATCAATACTTAGTTTACATTTTCACCGGGACTGCCTTCAATAAAGCATGCAGTTTGTCCAGCCTCTGAATCGTTTAGATGAGCTCAGAATCTCATAGCTAAGTTTGTTGAGCCCATTGTCAACAACTCAGTTTAAGCTGAACCATCAGCCTCACGTGCATGCTCTATTCTCGTTGACAACTCCAAACATGTGGAATACCCGTGATTATCTGCTAAGTCATATCTAATTCAACCAAGTGACCACTGCTGAGCTATCTACATTTCATCTTTGTTCATAATCTAAGATCAAATAACTCCAATCTCATGATACTTTGTATCATGTCTGTTTTCCATGTAAAAGTGTTGAAAGTTTGCTTCGATTTATCATGATCTGCTAAATTTTGTCATATTCACTTCACTCCCTTAAAAGACGTGCTTCACCTTGAGTGAGTATAATTTACTACTTATGTGCATTGTGTACGCATTCGGCTTTGTTCAACTCCGCCAAGCAAGTTATACTATGTTAAGACGTCAATCATGTGTGTGCTCAATTAGAATTGGTGTAAGGATTCTTTAGTTTTACCTTCTTCCATGAAATTGATTGGTTGTGTAATGTTTATTATGATCATGGGTAGCTAGCTAATGATTGTACTTTAGAGACCAAACAACCGACTAGTTAGAATCCGGCCCATTTACATCAAGCCGAACACTCACTTCTTCAACAAAGCCTGCATCGGCCTCTAGATGAATAAGATAACTCAAACCAACCCTCAGAGTAGTCTCAAGTATTTCCAGCATGTACTCCCACTAGGCAACCTGTACCTTCAACACCTACCACTGATGTTACTACTTGAACTGGCATAAGCACAATCTACATGTTGCTCCTGTTTGATAAGCACGCTTCTAGAACCCCTACCACCATGAGATTTAAAGATATTTGGGGGACTCTGTTTAACCAAATGAGTTCGGTGAGTCCCTGTCGTAGATCGCTCTCTTTCTTTGAAAAGAAAAGAAGTTGTCATGGCTTCATGCCCTACAACCATTACCCATTAGGAATGATGGATGATCTCACAAAGAATTTTTTCAAAGTTTTCTTTTCCCCAAATCATAAGATCACGATAATGCCAAAGTCTGAAGTAGCTGTGCAATTAGAAGACGAAACTCTATAAAATATTCGAGAGATTCATCGAATTATTACTCCAATTTCCTCACTACGGTTTGAAAATGTGAGACTGAAAATTTGTATGAGGTCTAGATGTTAGGTCTCAATCACATTGGGAGCTTTCCATCACAAAGAATTTTAGCATTTATTGACAAAAGGGTCATGAGAATAACTTTCTTAATCGTAAGTCACCATGTGACCAAAGACGGGAGTCCATCCAGAACAAAAGGACTACCTCAATAATGTTTATAGTAATCCCATGCCCCACTTGAGGAAATTCAAAAAATGGCATTCCCATGAGAATAGAAATGCTAGAGTTGCGTAATGGTAAAGCGAATTCCCCCACTCTCCGTGACCAAATTGAAATTGCCTCTTGTGTCGCATGCCATAGCTCGTATCACTTTAGTGGAGAAATTGTCTGCATCTACATGCATTTCAAGAGTCTAAAACCAGGCCAATTTCAGATTGTACCATAGGCAAGAGAACAAACTCCTTATTCTTACAAATTACAACCCAGTGTGAGAACCAAACTTAATTTTCCTTTCATGGTCTAAAGGCCTGCACAAGGGGAACAATAACAATAAACTCAAGATACCTACATCCTAGAAACCCCACAACCACACACCCCGACTTCGGGGGAGAAAAGGTCAGTTTTAAAGGATGGCTCTGGCCTCATGACCCAAAAGACGACAACTTCACACCACCCACCAACGTCACAAGTCTAGAACTAAAAATAGGTCAAATTTGTGATGCACTAATTAGAGAGAAAAGGCAAACCCCTAGTCAACCTCAACAAATCCAAAGAACAGTTTCCACTTCAACCCACAAAACTTCAGCATAGTCAGGACGCCACCACTCTTCGTAGTGGTAGAGCTGAGAACAATGGTGTGCCTGTACCAAGCGAGTTTTGTAAATCTTCTCACCACCAAAGATACGTCATCGTTGGTGAGCAACACTGCATCAGAAAAGAACTGCATGTTGATAAACCTAAAGTCCTGCTCCATATAGATGTTTTCACAAGCCATGTACCCACCATTCCCATGTGCCGGTGCAGTGTAAAGAAATTAAAGATAACGAGATTTTGGAAATGTTCAAACGCACATGGATAAACATTTTATTTCTCAACAATCATGTATATCTACCTATGCTAAGTTTTTCAAGGGTCTGCAACACAAAAGCAAAGCTTCATGTGCATAAGTTTGCCTTTCACCTGAAAGGTGTGAGCTCAATAATCCAAAACAAGATTTCCAACCAAGTTTATAATTTAAAGAAGTCTAACAATTACAGGATGCATCATAGTGACTGCTGTGGTTTGTGGTAAAGGCATTACTACTTAGGAGCAAGGTGTTCATTGCTCCTTACTCCCATGCAATCGGGCCTGGGAGCCAAACCCACCCCTGCTTGATGTCACAATTAATGACAGCATCTCAGAAAATCCTGCACTGCTGAAGATGTATGAACTAAGGTCAAATTTTTCTTCCGTGACTCACTGCCTGGATACTCAATCAGGTAAAACCCGTATAATACATTCTTGTTTATTTTAGGGACGTCCTTTTCTTGGCGACGCCTTAATGTTATCATAAATTGTCGTAATGGAGTGTTGAAATTGTTCTTAAATACGCACTGCCCAATGTTTTTAAGGCCCAGGTCAACAACCCATTGATTGTGATGATACCGAGCTTGCATGAGATTAACATGATAGAGAGTCTCGATCCAAGACTCATTGCATGACATTTGTCAAAGTGGGACCCTTTGCAAGCATGTTTAGGATAACTTTGACTAGATCTTCGTAGTCTAAGTACATTGCAGGAAATTCACTCTTTGCTTGAATCTGCTCCACTCCATGGATATCGCTAGTCTATAGACTAGCAAACCACTTTCCACTCTAGCCTCAAATCGCTCACCTTCTGATGAACCACCTAAGCTTGATTTGAAACCACTACATGATACTAAGTATGCCTTCAGGGTCCTTTCCATACTTCAATTGTAATTGGCTGCACTGCCGTAGACACCATGAAAGCCAATCCTTAGAAGCACTAAGAACATAAAAGTATTTCAGGTTGACCATCTCAGATTCTAGCGTATAAAACCTAATAACTGTATGATCATATAAATTCAAATAGAATACTTAAACCATCCAGGGGAAATGCAAAGAGACTTAATCCCAATATGAGAGATGTTTTCAAGGGTGAGATTTGAAATTGCTTGATGCGGGTATCATATACCAATGATAGCTAAAGGTCAACTTATCTATGGAAAAATTTCCAAAAAGTCTCATTATCGTAGTTCAAAATGAAAATGAACGAATATCCTCACCTGCAGGGACTGTGGTGGTATGTAGTTTGTATTGATTATAGAAAATTGAATATGACAAAGTTAGCACCATTTTCCCCTTCCTTCTACTATTCAAATGTTAGAACGAAGGTTTGAGACATAGTCACTATTGTTTTTACTGCTATTCGTAAGCATAAATTAACGGCATATAGCACCTAACATCACCAAAAGACCATACTACGGTCCATGGGAACATTTGCTTATCGCCATGCCTTTGGTTGTGTAATTCACGTATTTTCAAACGCTAAAAGGATGAGCATATTTTCATGTGGAGTGTTCTTTGAAACTTCATGGATGATTTTTCCACTTTGGTCTTTCTTTTGATGAATGTTCATCATCTACCAAAAGGATTAGGTACAGAAAGAATTTGGTTTTAATTGGGAAAATGTCATTTCATATTAAATCAACCAAATTCACATAGCACTCCGAAGACCAACAAAAGACCACATTTATGTCCTTATGGAATATTTGCTTATCGTCAGATGTCTTTGCTGAAAATACCACTTTCAACGCGATGATGAGCATATTTTCTATATGGTAGATAAGTTCCTTGAAATTTTCATGGATGATTTTTTCTGTCTTTGGGTCTTCTTCGATGAGTTCCAGACCATCTCACCTGTGGTGTCGATTAGGTGTAAGTATGAATTTGGCTTTGAATTGGGAAAAATGTCATTTCATGTTAACCTGCATTGTTTTAGGGCATATCATCCTGGAAAAGGTATAGAAGGTGGATAAAGCCATGATCCATCAACACTTGCCTCAACCTCGTTCCGTGAGGGATATAAGATCATCTTCTTAGGCTAACATGGTTTTTAACACGATTCATCAAAGACTTTAGTAAAATTTCAAGACCTTTGTGTAATCTTCAAAAGATGTTGCATTTGTCTGATGATGCTTGTAAGGAGCATGGGAGCAATCGAAGGCTCTCCTTACATCTCGCCCTATAAATGTAATTCACCCGACCGGACCTTACCATTTTAAATTATGTGTGATGCGCTTCCGAATATGTTGTAGGAGCCGTTGGGGGCCAATGAGCAGACAAACTCCCTTATGTGATCTACTATGCTAGTAAAACACTTAATGATGCTCAATCAATTATTCAACAACCGAAAGAATTATAGCCGTTGTGTTTGTATCGATGTTTAGATCTTATTTGATAGTCTAAAGTCATCATATATTCCCGACCATGCCGCATTGAAATATCTTTGTCTAAAAAGATGCTAAGGCTCGCCTCCAATTCGATGGATACTCTTGTTACAAGAGTTCAACCTCCTCGAAATTCGAGATAAGAAAGGGTAAAATGTTGTTGCCGATCACTTGTCTAAAGTTGAATGTTGAACTTATGATGAATCCAAACATTAGAGAATCATTCCCCATGAACAAATTGATGCTTGGTCTCTAAAATGCCAGGGTTTGCCGATATCGTGAACTACCTTGCAGTGTAAAATGCCTTTTGCATTGGTTTAAACAAGACCGTTTCTAAGTTCTTGGTCAAGTTAAACATTCCTTTGGATTTACCGTTCCGTTAAGTACCGCCAAGACCAAATCATTAGGAGATGTGTCCCCATTTCGAACAAAGGGATGTCATCTTGTTCGTCATGACCATACGCATGTGGAGGCTTAGTGCCAAGAAAATCAAGAAAGATCTTGCAGAGCTTTTTACTGGCCAACATTGTTTAAGGACCGCCATGCTTTTTGTGTTGCTTATGACCGATGCCAAATTAGAAGTATTCTAAGAGAAACATGATGCCCTTACAACCCATTTTGATTGTCGAGCTATTTGATGTGTGGGGTATTGATTTCATGGGTCCATTTCCTAACTCTCAAGGTAAGTTGTACATTCTGTTGTCATGATTATGTCTCTGTGGGGTAGGAAGCTTATTGCATCCAAATAAATGATCATAAAGTTGTTTTCTTTCTTAAAGAAAACATTTTCTCCCGCTTGCAACACCTGTGAGGCTGATCATGATGAGGTAGTCATTTTGCAATAGACCTTTTGAATCACTTACGCGCACATGAATCAATGGCACAGCAACACTACCATCTCAAAACCAGTGCTTTAAGAGAAGTTTGAAGAGGGGAAATTAAGCATATTCTTTGAGGAAGACCGCTAACTCTTCTAGGAAAATACTGGTCTTTACGCTAATGATGCTTGTGGGGCTCAGAATCAAGCAAGACTCATTGGCATGTCCCCCACAGACTGAAAATGGTAAAGCTTGTCATTCACCTTCGTAGAGTTAGAAATATCGCGCACAATGTGGAAGAACCACTCGATCTTGATATGTCGATCAAAGAAACTTAAATCAAATAGAGTTAGAAGAATTAAGAACAATGCAGCATATAGTGCCAAAATGCACAAACAAAGAATCAAAGTGAATCACGCATAAGCGCATTTTGCAAGTCTTTCACACCGCTGTAAAGTTTTATCAGACAACACTCGCTTTGCATTTGTTTGAGAAAGTTACGTTCGATGGTCGTGACCATTCTTGGTACGACTGTTTTCCCATGGAGCCGTTGGAAATCGAAACCCAGCAACCAAGACACATCTTCAAGGTCAATGGTCGAGATTGAAACCATTTCCTCGAGCATCTTCCACCAAGTCGAGACCGAGACCTAAGGACCCATCTATGTGGACTAAACTAGTTCACTTTTTGTACATACATATGGACTAAAATCCATTTCTCCCTTTTTTTTACTTTTTAATGTGTGCAAGTAACCAAACTTTGTGTCTTGTGCTCTTGTTGTTTGCGTTCAAAGCATTCATCCTCCTATGGTTTAAAGAACATCCTCTTGCATCCTAACTCTTCCCTTTTCTCTACCAACATGGTTCTCATAGTATGTGACTGTTGAATTCTCATCATCTGTTGACACATTGAGGACAATGTTAGATTTATGTTTGGGGGTGTGATTTGCATATAGAGTTTTTAGTCTTTTATATTCAAAAAAAAAAATCAAAAAATTCAAAACTCTTTGTAAATACTTGCATAAAACCTCCAACTTTTAGAGATCTTAGAGTCACTAGCATGCTTCTAGCTATGTTTACATAGAGAGTCTGACCAAATAATCAGAAATTGGAATTACTGAGAACACAATCGGGTTCTTAGTTGATTAGAGCGGTTAAAGTTGATTTAACCATGTCGAGGCGAATTAGGTGCCGCAAAGATATCTGCAGTAGAATGTTGATCACCCATAGTGGAGACTACCCATTTTTACATCAAGCTTGAGGCAACGAATCTTCAATTTCTTGTGACTTTCTAGAAATCTCATAGGAGTGTGTGTCACCGTACGTCAATCCTGTGGCAGGAATGGTGGAGCTACCCGACTTCGCACCACTTTCAGCACTATTTTGATCTCTTGAGTGCTAATTTTGTCAATCATGATGGTGACGTTAAAGATGAAAACTCCTTCTTGTAGTTTGATTTGTAGTTAGCATCACTCTCTCTCCTCTCAACAAACATAATGCATCCATAGAAACACATCATCACAAATGAGTGCATCAACGCCGAATATTTGAAGAAAAGCTTAAAATAGTCCAAGGTTTACATGCAACAATTCAAAGAAAAGAAATAAGATGAGAATTAGTGAAGCTTATGAAATCAAGACAATACAAGTTATGGAAAATTGAGTGATAAAGCCCTTCATCCAGAGTTAATAGTTTCATTGTTTTTTGTTATTTTCATACATAAAAAAAAAAAAAAATTGTAGTTTATTTTCTTCTTAGTTTTATTACCACCATGGTAAAGAAGAAAATTCCAAGTGTATAAGGAAATCAAGATAAAGTTACAAATTGTCAAGTTTTGTGAGTTGGGTTCATCATCAACAGCTGAAGAAACGAAGATCAAGACATTTCTATGGATGCGAGAGAGATGTTGATTGCCGATCGGATGTGAAGGTAAGTGAGTACTCCCATCCTGCTAATGGTTGATTTCCTTTCTTAAAGATCATCGTAAAGATTCTTTTGTCCACAATTCCGTGGAGTCTCCGAAATTATTTCTGGTTATCCTTCTCACCTTCAATGTGTGTGCATGATTTCTCTTTATTCCTACCCGCACACATGAGACTAAAAGCGTATTTTTGAGTGCAATTATCATAAACCCTATTGGTGAGGCGTTCGAGGCTTGTGACGCCCGAACCCGAATTCTTTCATATGGTATATTTCGCTAACTTCTATGACAGAGAATCTTTGGTAGTTCTAACTTCGTGTTACTAGCATGCGTAAACTCTATGTTCTCAGCTCCTCTGGATGCTTGAGACTCTTTACGCCTGTTGGAGAAGGCTGTGGGTACACCTCTCGGTAAACCCTCACGAGACTATAACTCGTCCACCAGGACACCTAGGGTTTAAAGGCTTAGTGCATACGCTAAATGCATTCGAGAGACCAGCGACAAGTGGTATAGTTAGGATTTTTTAATTTATGTTTCACTTGAGGACAAGTAAAATCTGGAAGTTTGGGGGTATTTGATGAGTGTCAAATATTGCATATTTACACCTTTTTATTGCGCTAACCTAATTTTTCAGGTTAGAATCGATATTATTCAAAATTCTCGTATTTTCCTCTGTTTACAAGAATAAATACTTGTACTGAATTAATTTTGTGTTTAGTAGTAAAAAGCCTGAGAAATTACAGAGCCAAAAGAGTAAATTGGAGACGAGCGTCTATGGAGCAGAAGCCACAAACCCGCGTGCGCATCGGGCTTGCAACCCGACAAGAAACAACCCATTATTAAATATACGGGCTGGTTAAATCAAGCCCCATCCATCTTGGAGCCGTGAGATTTGATCCATCCGCATCCAACTGGGCTGTTTGATCCCGCACATCATCTTTCGCCGCATCCGCCCTAACACCACAGCCCACTACCCCTTCACCCATCGACCACATCGACCAAACATCCCCCATCCTCACTTTCTTCTCTCTTCTCCCCCTAATAAACACCAGTAGCACCTTCCCTTTCCTTCCCCCGACCGCTGCGTAACCACCAATACGCCTTCTTCTCCCACATCACAGCAAAGAGCACACGCCCTCCGCCTCCCTGGTTTCCATCTATCTCCATCATAGCTTCTCCCAAACCTAGAAGCTAGGTTTGAGATGGGATGGAGCTGTGGTTTCACCAACAGAGCATTAATGGTTTCCGTGCACTCAATTGGAAGAGGGAACATGGGTGTGCAATTAATGCTCGATTTTGAGTGATGAGGATCGATTGGGAGGTATAAATTTGAATTTGTTTTCTCATCTCGAGAAGGCTGGAAATTTTTAGGTTTTGTTCTGGTTAACTTAATTTCAATTCTGTTTTAATACTGATGATGTTTTAATTCACAACGGGGTTTAGACATGAACTTGATTGCATGCTAAGGGAACTCAAATGCCAATTTCATGTTATTATTCTTGTTGTGCTTCAATGTCAGTAGAAGAATGAATATAGCTAGTCGAGCAAATTAGCTCATGATTAGACGTACTATAAGAAGACATCTAATACTAGGGTGAGTTAGTGAGAGTAGCTAATGCTATCATCCATTGTATCCTTCCCTGGGAAACTGTAGAATATAATTTGAATAGGTATTGCCTAGACAGATCGTGTGGTGGAATCAACCGCCCTAGTGTTCTCCAACTGAGAGAATCTATTTGTGCCATTAGAATTACAATATAACTCCTGGCCTTCTTATCGACACTCAAACAAGCCATATTGTGTTACACTCTAGGAAATGGCTATGAAACATTGGAATCAATTCTTACACACCCAAATCTCGTGGATCGACTCCGTACACTGCCCTCGTGCTGCGCCGACACCGTGCACTTGCAAGCTACATCGTAGGCATCACCTTTTCCCATCCTACCAATGACCACTAGAGTATTATATACACATATATAGCTTCGCATGTTATGTTTTCAATATAGCACGATTTTAAAGATATATTACGAATGGAAACAAAATCAAGTCAATTTTTACTAACCTCGAGTGAAAGGATGATGTCGTCGTAGCCTGGGCATTTTCCTCATTCTTCGGCCCGGAGTGATACTGTATGTCTCAACATTCATATACTTTCCACCTAACCTAAAAGAAGTTGACTTTGTATTTAATCAAGCGATTTTAGATGAGTATTGATACTAAAATATGACAACCAAAACTTGATATACCAAAGCTTGGTGGGTTCTAACCGAGATATTCTCTAACAATGTTTAATAAGAACCAACCAATCTTGAAAAGATAATAAGCCTCTCCTAACTAACTAGAATTTCTTGAAACATTTGACGAATTCTCGAAACTTGCCTCGGATTTTTACTCTTCTCCGGGATTAATAACACCCATATATTTATCCGAAATGAGAAAGAGGCATTTGAAAATGAACACATCATCCGCAAAACACTTTGCTCTTTTTCCTTGCTAATTACTTAGCATGATAAAGTTTTATAACTCATCAAAGAGATTTCAAGGTCTTTAAATTCTCTTATACCCATTATAGAAAATTAACATCATCATCCGCAAAGAAGATATGTGTGGGGTGAATACCATCTTCTTAAGCCTTTGACATTCCAAAACAATATCTTCATTTATGTAAGGGAGGATTAAAATTTATAGGACTCCTCCTTCCTGATCATTTTGACTACTGTTTTTTTGCCGTTTGCATGTTTTCAGAGGATAACTCTAACATTCTTCCCTTGTTTTTGAACTGGTTCTTTTGAAGTAGTGTCATGAATCACCTTTTTACTAATTATTGAAGAAGAAATTATAGTCACATTCACTACACCAAATTCCCGGATTCGTAACAGCAATTTGTAACGGCTTATGGGCCGTTACGAATTTCCCGTTACAAATTGCCGTTACAAAAATCGTAACAGCGGAAGCCATTGCAATTTTTTTTTTTAGGCGTACGATCACACGCTGGTCACTTGGGGTTGTAACACCTTTAGAATGTGCGTGTGCCATTCACATGCGTGGCATTATGTTTCCACCCACGACGAGTTATACCATAGGATATTTTCTCCCTTGCGTGTGCCATTCACATGCGTGCTTTTGAGGATATCTCGGCCAGCTCACAGATCGGATTCATTTTCAGTTTTCTTCTCTCTTCTCTTCTCGCTCTTTGCTTTCCTCCTTTCTCTCAGCGATGCAATTGTTGATTGTTGATTGTTGATGAATGAATCTGATAGATGATGAGTGTGATAGGGTAATTGTTGATGTACGAAGGAGAACTAGTAGGAGTTATAGGTTCTCTCAGTGAGGTGATGAATCAGGGAGAGAGTTAGGGTTAGGGTTGTTCTTTGAGGTGAAGAAATCATGAAAGGATGATGGATCTCTGAGAACCCCGATGATTCATGGTGTCATGTGACAAAATCAGAGGGTGATTAGGCTCGGCAAAATGGTAAGTTGATTTAGGTTTCTTAAATTAACTCGAGTTGTGTGTAATTGATGTATAAATTGAATAACTGTGAGGGTTTTGTTCTTGATTGAAGTATGGATGGATGTTTAGGGTTCATTTTTGGATTTCCACGGAAATAGGGTTTTACTCTTACAGTAATCGTGATTCTTTTTAATTAATCGGATTCGTTTTTGTAAGAAATTAGTATTTTGTTTATTGATATGACCGTGTGTATTTTCATTGGATATTTATCAATTTTGTTCTTGTTGTTTAACGAGATGAAGAGGGAAGATAATAAGAAACTAATGTTGCCTCATGCAAGGGTATGAGGGTCTTGAGAGGAGGAGCGGAGAATGAGAATTTCAACGGTGTAATTGGTTGATTAGTCAGTACGCAATATCACTATGTGCAGTTATGGAGACTTATGTGGAGACCATAGCCTCACTTGGCCTGCAATTTATCGGGAAAGGCAAATTCTGAGATGAGACCGTGAAGAATTCCCAAGCGACAACGATTGAGGTAAAAATATCTCTTGCATGAAAATGTAATTCGGTGTTTGTTGAATGTTCTTAGATTTATATAACTTGCATTGATAAGAGCGGATGTGTGTTTTCTGAGAACAAAAATACGCGGGAGATTGGATTGGATTGCTAAAGTATGTAAAGCTTTATTTATCAAGTGTTCCTCTTCCGAAGTCACTAATTTTATATTGATTTCTTTGAAATAGTAGTGAGAGACTAAGATGCTTTTAAAATTTATCTTAATTTGTCTTATATAGTACATTTAATTTTTCCAATTGCTAACTTCTCGGAGTTGGCATATCATTCATGCACACAGATATATGTGCATCGAATCTTTAGATCATTGGAATTGATGGTCAATATGTCCTAACCTCATTTCGTTTTGAAAAATATTTGTAAATATTTTGTAAGTTAAACCAAAGGCATTCCGGTCAAATATATGATGAAGATTTTTCTTTATGCGGCTATGATGGGATACTTGTGAATTCCCTTGAAGCCGAGATGTGATCTTATGGTATTTATATACTTTCTATCCGCTTAAAGTCCCGAGTTATTGATTTTATGTGAATTGTCTGGCATCTCTTGCATTAGTATACTAGCGCATGAGCAACAACACATCTTTTTCATTTTTCCTCATTCATTTTAAGTAGAGATGCATAAATTTCTTGACGATTCATAGTGAATGTATTATCTGTCTTCGAGAACATAATTGATGATAGACTATCCGAAAATACATATTTCAATATGAAAATAATTATGTTTATTACATTCTTGCACATGAACCTTTAAAGTCATTACATATTATATTATATGGACAAGTTCATGAAAGATCCCTGTTTTCGGTTGCAAAGATGTTTTGAAGCGGACAAACTCACCTTGTCGCTGATTGGAAACGAGCATTTAACCGAGCTAGTGTCGTGGTCTTCCTAACTATTTCTTGCCGGTAATGTTATTAAAATATTATATATTAAGAGGGATACTAGGACACGTACTCAATTACATCTCATCATGTGGGTCATGGAGATCATATCGGTCTCAGTTTAGTTAATATTCACTCTATCTATTACAAGATCTTTTTCATTTTTGAGTTCAGGTTGAATCTTATCTTTCCAGTAAAAAATTCACTACATGAATAAGCGGATACCACTACTCTTCGATATGAAAATGGTAAGGTTGAATATGAAAATATAGCAATTAGAGAGGAATTCATAAAGATTCATATTTTGATTATCAAGAACTGAGATTGAGAATGCCAATTTATAAAGAAGATGTTTGTTTTTGATATTAAGTTTATAATGTGTTTAATGAGTTTACATGGTGTTGAATTAAGAAAGTGACTCTTTTTCTTGTAGTATATATTCATTCGATGTAATCTTAGGTTAGCTAAATATGCGTTATGGAATATCTTTTACAGGCTTGATTCAAACAAGTATGTGCTAAGTACATTGGAAGACTCATTTCTCGGCTTCCTTTGACCCAACTTATAGCTCTTTATCTTTGGATCTTTCGGTGGGAATTATGGTCATGGATTGCATGGTCCCTCGACACTTTATGATAAAATTATAGTTCATATTTATCTTTTGTTTTAATGTTGAAGATGTATGCATAATTTTTGCTTGATGTAACGAAGTAAAAGCATATTTATGCCGATCCCAAAGGACATAGTTGTCTTATTTAAATGGGTTAAATTTACTTCCCGATATAGTTGTCTTATTTGTGTTAGGCGAGGTTCAAGAGAGTTGATTTTGTCGGTATCCGAGGATTTTGGAATTGGCTGGAAAGGGCTAGGTGTGATTACATATTATCGGTGGCTATAGAGGAGGCTGACAAGATGTTAGATATGGATTTCGAGCCACAAATAAGACATACCCCCACGAGGTGCTATCCAGACCATGCTATTTCATGTCACCTTTCCAATAAAGATATAGGTCAGTCTATGTGTTTATTAAGTTCCCTTATTTGGCGTAACTTTTAATTTCATCATGCGTAGAAACATTTTAGATACCGAGGTTCTTCACCTATCAGATTATATAAATGCTTCTAACCTAAATATATTTGTATGTATCTGCATATTTAGCAACTTTAGTAGATCTACTTCTCTTTTATACCTAGAATTCTAAGACTATATATCAACCATGACAGGACCTTCTCCGCGCCTAGCATAAAATTTGACTTGAGATTCTTAACTACATGTGAACAACGCATACGGCCATGGCAATTTAGTTCGCAGTCAACATATTGATTATTAATGCTATAACAGAACTTCCTCCATTATGCACTATAAGTCCACGGTGGTTGCTGAACCAATAAGTCTCAAAAATTATTAAATCCATAAATAGGGCCTTCGTGAAAATCAAGACAAAGGTAGGAATAAGACTAATAATAGACGTTATTGTGTTGTCAAACCAGCTCCTTTCCGTATCTTATCCTTTTCTTTTTTTTTTTCTTTCTTATACAGTTGGTGCATTTTGCTCTGGTGACCTGCTTTTCATGTTAACAGCGACTCGCATTTGCATGTATATGACCCTGCATTGGTCCTGTGTTCTACGTTGATGACGGAGGGTGGAAAGTCAAGTCCCAATGTTGGTTTGATGTTAGGAGCAAAGTTCTTCAACAAGCTCTAACTTTAATGTGGAGTTCATTGTTGTAGGGCATGCCTGGCAGTGTAGTTCCTTTAACTTTATGATGTTACTTTATCCCCATTTGTTGATCACTTCATAGAAACACTTTCCTTCACAGTGACCGCACCGCAAAGTTTTTTTTGCCGCCTTGGTCCATTCAAAGAAACACAAGCTTTGATGCTTTACTAGAATCTCTTCTTTCAAGTGCCAAGCCATCTCCACAAACCGGGGTGGCCTTGCAAAACAGGCTCTTTATTCAAAGAGCTCAGTATGTTGATGTCCTGCCTTGCACCTGGTGACCATAATTGTGGATCTACAGAGAAATGCTTACAAAAATATTAAAAGATGATTGCAGTACAATTCTCAGAAGATTTTCATTTCCTGTTAAATGTTAAGTGTTGTCATTTTCCTTTCATGGATAAGTTCCCCGATTTTTTATGTTTAGAAGCCAAGTTTTGAGTTAGACCTTTGAACTCAAATTAGTATACTCATACAAAGTACCTTTAAAATAGCTCATAAATGTACCTTGTATAATAGCTCTTTCAAAGATAATAAATTCTGACCTACCTTTATCTTAAAGTAATTGGTCATGTTCTTATTAGGCTAAAGCAAGACTGGGCATTTATGTGTGGGTGAAATTGGAAGAAGAAAGATCTAAGCTCGCATGCTGGCATAGAGAATATTGTTATCGAGTCTTTTAAATCAGTTTTAGTACAATAATCTTATCCATAATTAACTAGTTAAACAGTTCAAGACAATAATATTTTTCTTGTACTAGTTGCTATGCGTATACTTCAATCGAATCTTTTTCTTTTTGCAGGCCGGTGGAATGTGTTAAGAAAAAGTATGACCAAATGCAGCTTAACTAGTTAATTTTCGGTGTTTCCTATAAAAAAAAGAATAACTTCATAATTGCTCCCAGTTTATTGGGTGTGTCATCTCTTTTTAGTTTTTCTTTACTTCCAACATCTAAGTATACATTTTTTGTGTTCGCAGTTATTTAAATGATGCATTTTTTTGATCGAAAGGCCGGAGAATAAAGCAGCGCAAAGTTTTGTAAGTTTCTATGTATGAAGTTAGTAGTTTCTATGTATTCCCTTAGAAATTTAAAACAGTTTACAAAAAAAATGGTACTTAGAAGAATTTGTGTACTTAACAAAAAAAAATTGTACTTAGAAGAATTTGTCTTCTTTTTTTGACATGAATTGGTTGAATGTGATGTGAATTGATTGTTGAATGTGATATGAATTGATCGTTGAATGGATGATGGATGGCATGAAAGGTGATGCGGGGGTAATAGAAATTCCGGCTTATTTCCTAGTAGAAACGAATGCCAGGTCATCCTTGACCAGGTCAAGGTCGATTCGGGCGAATTTTTTTGCCGTTACAAAAAGTTCGTAACGGCTGAGAACGTTACGACTACGTTTTACAAAAATTCGTAACGACCCGGAGCGTACCACGTGGCATATTAGTAACGGCTCACATAATTACGATGAGCCATAAACAAAATTCGTAACTGACCACAAAGCACATTACAAAAAATGTAACACCACTTTGCAACAGGCAAGAGCCGTTACAACCTCTTTTTGTAACGGTTCAGTTCTGTTTCTAATCCCAAAATTTGGTGTAGTGATTTCCCATTGCTATTAATTTACTCACTTCTAGTGTTTGAATCTCAATTAGGGACTCCAGATCATTCTCTCTAATCTGTTGTAAAACATCAAATCTACCAGTAGAATATCCACCTTCTTCCATTTGCCTTTCCATGATAATTTCTTGAATAACAACTTCCTCACTTGTATTAATATTTTCTACTGAAACTTCCTTAGGAGTAAGAATATCATAACCAATGACTACTCAAGATCCTTGCGTAATGGAATTGTCTTCCTTGTTTTTATTCTTCCTTTTGTTCTTGCTTACATTTTTGTTATTGCAATTATTTCTTCATTTTTATCTTCTTTATTTTTAACTCTGCATTCAGTCACGAAGTGTCCAACAATCTTACAGTGATTGCAAATTTAGGAAGCTTTGGAATTTTAACCATTTGCTCAAAACCACCATATTTTGTCTCAACCCAAAATTTTGATGGAATTGGTTTTGTCATATCAACTTTAAACATAACACTTGCCTAATAAACCACTTCTTTCTTCAATGTTGTCTCTTCTACTTGAACATGCCTTCCAATTGTGTTTCCAATTGCTAGAATGATCTTTTTTGTTCAATATTCAATACTTAATCCTGGGAAATTAGCCCATACAAAAGTCAGAAGTGGGAATTCGATTTCTTTGGTTAAAGTTTGGTTCTCATTCTCTAAGATGTAAAACCTGCGTTTTTAGTTCCCAAAATTCATCCCATACATGTTTTTGATCCTCTTCATTATGAAGCTTGATCACAAAAAATCCCTTCCCCGAATGTATGAGTTGACAATTCCCTATTAACTTCCATTGTTTCTTTAATATTGTTTCTGCTACTCTAATGGTAAATTTCAAGAAATATGACCTACCAATAAGGCCAAATATCCATTCATCAATTAACTCATGTGGAATACAGATTACAATCTCATCTCCATGTTTCCCACAAACAGGTAAATCAGAAATATCTACCGAAGAAAATTTTAATTTGGATCTGAAATTATTTTTTGTCAAACCCTTATTTTGGAAATTACCAGAAAGATATCCGGATTAAGACATATTTATTACACTAAGATAAGAAAAAGGAAAATAGAACTTGAATTAACACCAATCATAAGATTTGAGAACAAAATCACCTGAATTAATGATTCAATCACACTGAAAACGAAACCCATATTATTATTTTTGTCGACCGAGTTGAACGCCCGATTCTCAGACTCTCTCTCTTTCTTTAAAGGGGTGAAACCAAGTTCAAAGTTCGGGAAATTAAATGAATTAGTGGTATACCACCACCTCTCTAAGATTCCATAAGATAGTTGTTGATCATTTCTCTTAATTCTTATTTCAAAAAATCTAGAAATCCCGGACCTTTGAAAAACATCCATAGCCTTATCATTCTTTATCACAAGATCGTATAAATCGTCAAGTTGTTCCCAATTACTTCTAAACTGAATGTCATGGGTTTTATCAGTTGGATTTATACTTTTAGAAGTATGTTTTTCTTCCCAATCCTTTCCACTCAATTGCATATAATCATCCATAATCTATATGGGATCATCAAATTAAAGGTACATAGTCACACAATACACTCAAATTAATTTTACATAATCTAAAATAAAACAGGTTAATTCATGGCAATTTCATGATCTTTAAACTCTTGAAATAAGAAAGCATGCAAAGTAACTATATTGATCATCTAAACCCTAAGTTTTCATGTGGAATTCGTCATATTTGGGGTTCAACAATCATCTAAACTATCAATTATTTTTATCAAATCACGAAAAAAGTTCAAAATAAAAGGATAACACAAGTTAACTTACCTCTCTTCGGATTGTCAATCAAATTGAGAAATTGAAGTACTGATGTGATCCTTATCAACCTAAGAACAAACCCTTTGAAGCAATTGGTTTGATTAGAATCATGGTGGTGAGGTTTGGAAGGGGGGATACTAGGTTTTTTTTTTTCTTTCTTTTGGAATAGAAGAAGAAGAAGAAGAAGAGAGTTGTGAATGATTCTAGAAGAGTAGATCCCGTCGGTTTTTTGTATAAATCTTATTAGCCTTCAACGTCATTCTTATTAGTGGTTAACGTTGTTTTCAATAGAGTTTGACCATTGACCAAGTCAAGCGCTATTCATGTTACGTTACTTAGACATTATTCTCATTAATGTTGAACACTATTTTTATTAGCGTTTCTAAGATTCCACGATTAGACTTGAGCTTCCATGAACAATTCCAAATGCTGAGATGGCATGGAAGATGGAATTCTTCCATCATAAGACTTTCTCTCTAAGGTAAGTTTAACTAATATGGGTATGGGGCCAACTCAAGATACTAGTGTAGCTGCAGGTTCACTGTGATTTCTGTACATACTACGGTGGAATAACCCATATTGTAAGAGTTCACATGAGATATCCCTATATCTTATGGGTGATAGGACTCATAAATTCTGAGAATACAGACTCGTTTCGCGTCTACTAGAGAAAAATACGGAGTAGCTGGTGAAATTGGCCACGACAGAACAAGATAGACAGCACTAAATGAGAGATAATGCAGAAAACTAAAAGAAAGTAAGTATTTCATTTAGATTACCTAAATGGTATATGTTGTTGTCTTCTTTCTTGTTTATAAGTTTGGAAAACTAGTAGTATAACTAAACCTAATTTACACTCCCGAGACTTGCTCCTCAAATTTCTTTTTTTTTTTCTGTTGAGAATTTTACGATTCTCGATTCCGTTCTCGATCCCGTTCTCGCTCCTAGCTACATTAGAACCCCTATAATTTAATCCGCGATAAATTAATAAATTTTTCCAGTCCCGAGTCGGGACCAACACGCTAAATTTATAAAATAATAATTTTTTTTTAGCTTTCTATAGGTCCCTTCGAATATATAAATTAATAAATCTCCAATTTATATAATTTTAGTTTTACATTTATGCTAATTTGGTAAGAATGATTCAATTGTGACTTGTTTTTTTTTAAAATTAATGTCACATTGAATTTCATCTTGGATTTTTTTTAACATTAAAAGAGGTTTTTGGTGTTTTTTTGTTTCTGATGCAATAAAAACTATTCAATATCTTTGCAAGCTTTGATAGCTTCTTTATAGGAAGGTGGCTCTGTAACTACACTTTCATTTTCGACTTCCACATCAACACTTTCTTCTTTCCCATGACACTCTCAATTATTTCTTCGCTAGTCAACAAATCTGAAATAATATCCTTTTGAGGGAAGTATAAAAGAAGCTCAACATCCATTCCACCGTGATAATTCAATCTATTTCTTAAATTTTGCAATTCTCTACTTCCTTTATTATCTAGCGATGCACTTGGATTCTTTGATACAATGTCAACCATTAAACGAATCTTACAATGACGAATTTTTTTTGCAATGGAATAAGGTGTATTGGTTTATTTTGTTGTTTATTTTATTTTTCGAATTAAACAATATTTTGATAAACTAATTAATTTATAATTTAATAATTATTAATTTATGCGATTATTTAATATCGCGATAAATTGATAAATTTTGCCTGTCCCGACGCTATTATTTTATAGGGGTTATACTGTAAATTAGTATAGTTCAAATATAGGTAAAAATGAAATATCTTATTACATCCGTACCCGTTTATCATATGCCATTCCAGGATTGCTTATGTTAACTTCAGCCTGAAATGTGACAAAAGTGACGACCTCAGTGTTGATGACGTTGAACCTAGCTTGAATAATTCCTTTAGTTCTCGCCTTTAGATTTTCGGATATTATATCGAAAGCTTCAAATACATTAATCCAAAACTGGTCGCAGGTTTGATCTGAGATAAGAGGATTAGTTGTTACATGAATCCATGCTTGCATAAGAGAAACATCTTTTGCTTTTTGAATCCGCATTTTTTTAACGAATGAAATACAATATTTGGACAATTGCATTTGAAAAATGATTTGCTACATATAGAGAAATGAAAAGAGCAATTAGAATTTAAAAAACTATATGTTTTACAGTAAAACTAATCATTTTTTATTAATAAAAAAACACTAGACGTTCAAACATTTTGATTATACAGATTCTGCAATTGCGACAACCATGGATCTCTCGATTGATCATAACCATGATCGTCATACGATGTTCTACTTGGATTTTGCTGTTCAGACGCATTATAATGATGGTAGCCAAAATCTTCTTGACTGTTTAGTACAAAAGGATCCGAAGATGGACCCGGATAACGAGAGTATCTTGGGGTAGATAACTCACATGTACATTGATCTCGATACTCTTTGACGAATCTATGAGGTAAATCAGTACCGTGATGGAGTTTGGCTTCCAATTTCTTTGTATAAACGAAAAAGAATTGTTCTCGATCCATATTTTTCCACCGCTCATCCTAAAGTGCTTGGCACCACATATCCCGTAAACATCAAAATAAGATTGATTTTTACTTTTGACAACACCTAAATAAATCACAAATATAAAATAAAAGTATTACAAGACATGTGATACTCACAAATGTACCGTGATTGACATTATAATTTGGTTTAGGAAACTGATCCAAGTACTCCCTTCCAATAGGTCTCATTACCGCCTCATAATATGGGCCGCATATTTTTGCATGCGTAATTGTTGGTGCATATGGGAAGAGATGAAGGTCAATCAACACCAACTCTTGTGTATATGTAGATTGCCTACGCGGTGCTAGACGACGTTCATAATAATTGGGATCTTGCGTACCACACACATCATGTTGCCTTCATGTTTAATTATACCCGAGTACTTCCCAACTGACTTATGAATCCACCACTCATTATACTCAGAATCTTGTACTTCCACATAATGCAAGGGATTATGGTATGTTTCGGAGTACAAGTAGATGGTCTTGACTTCTACCTTTGAACCAGGAGGATTGAGCGGTATTATTGTGATTACAAGAACTTGTTCGAGACACCGTTCCCCCAAGTACAAGGCGTGTTCCCAAACGGACCATAAAAGACCTTCTCAGAGATTCGTTTTTCATCTATCACCTCGGGCTTACCATGGTCTCTCATCCCAATGCATCCATACTACCTGATTGAACGAGAATTTGTCTATTTAGCTACGCAAAACTACTAGTGAATGGGAACCGATATCATTTTGTGCGCCTCTAGCTTTTACTCTTTGGTCTTCATCATATAACCTACCAACCGACCACGGATCTGAATTTACCTCATGATTCGGTTTTATATAGGGAAATAAACATCAAAAATATGACCAGAATGCAAAATCATTAGATATTATTAACGACTAACGACATTATATGTTCGGCAATTATAAACAAGTAAAGAAAGTAAATTTAAAAGTGGTATGAGTATTTTAACATTAATATATACGAAAAAACTGCATCTCAACCGTGGTGGTCGTGACTCCCTTACTCAAGCCCCATAACATACGACCGTAAATCTCCGAACCCCAATCATAAGAATAGAGCACATTCAAATCCCTCAATATCAGTAGTCATTTAGTCTCAACAACATCATTCTTGTTTGGGAAAAGCGCATTCCTAAAAACCCACATCAAAAACCACCTAGCAATTTGTTTATGAAATCCAACATCATTGTCTTGGACGACTCTGTGGACAAGAAACATTTTAATCAAACTAGTCCTGATCCCTTTGAATTTAATCACAAGTTCTTTTCTCAACACGACTATGTCTTCTAGGTCTAACTTCTATCACTCCTACTACTCCCCCGATCCTTCTCCTTCCCTATTTTTTTGTTGTTTATGCTCGTCATCAATATATGGGAGCAAACAATCTATGGTTGCGGGGGAAAGTTCATGCAATTCTTTAGTAGTGATTTTTGTTGGCAATAATATGGGTTCTCCTAGGACAATAAGAATTCCAGTAAGTTGTATGAAGTCAAATGGGGTAAACGTTCAAAACTAGGGAAGTAAAATGTATTGGTGGTATGCCACCCCCTTTCAAATATAACACTAGTTAGACACTTGTCTTGTAGTTTCGGAAAATGTATTTTGAAAATGAATCCAAACCCATTAGGTTGTCCACAAGTTTCCTAGCATTGGAAAACTTGCAAATTGCCTCATACAATCCATAAACATTGCTTGCACTACCTCAATGTCTCATTTGTTTAGTCCTAGCATATCCCGTGGGGTATTTTACTCTATGATCACGATTTTTTTTTTGAAGAAACCGGAATTGTATTTTCCATAACACGTTCAAAATTTTCAGAATGCATCTACAACTAGGGGTGAGCATGGGCCGGTATGGACCGGTTTTCGTCTCATCCGCATCCAATCCATTGCACTACGGATTTCAAATTTGGCATCCGCATCCAATCCATATCCAACGGATTTGCATCCAATGGATGCACGGATGGACGGATTGGATGCGGATAATCCAATGGATTTGTTTTAGTTAAAATTTATAGTAAGGAAAATAAGATGACACAAATGACTCCTTAGAAAACCTATATATCCTATATATGTATACAAATATAAAAATGCCATGTACAACACCCCGAGCAAACATCTTAAGAATTCCTAAATGATCCACAGTATTTTCTAAAACTATACAAATGCCCTTAATTTAATGGATATGGACGTCCAACCATTTTCAAGGTTGCATCCTGCCCATCCGTTGTCCGTTGGATTTCAAAAATTCCATCCGCATCCAACCCATTAACGAACGGTCCGGGCATCCATCCGCAAATGAACGGTTGGTCCGGGTTAAATCCGCGGATTACGGGCCAAATGCTCACCCCTATCTACAACACACATATGCATAAATTTAAATTCCAACACATTGGTTCGATCGATTTTAGTCACAAAATCATCACAAAACAATGTTTCAAGATTTTTTAACAACATCTACAACATATTGCTTCAAGCAACAATCAATCCTAATCACATCGTCCGCCACACTACAATGTCCCAAGGTTTCTTAAACAACATCTATTTCAATCAACATATGGTTTCTTAATCACATTATCCATCACAATAAAATGTTTCAAGGTGTCTTAGATACATCTATGTGATACAACATATAATTGGAAACATCAAAATCAACCTAAAATACCAACGATTTTATCAAAATCAAAATCAAATAAACTTTAAACTCTAAAAATTAGAATCACTCACCTTTGATGATTTTGTGGATGAAATTCGAAATTGAAGAATGGAATTAATTCACCTTAGTGTAATGATCAAACCCTTTTAATCTCATCCAACAAATCGCAACGAGTCAGCATAAGAATCCAAAGGGGGTTAGAAATGTACGAGAGAGTTTTGAGAGGGGAAAAATAGAGTGAAGAAGGAGAAATGCCGGATTCGTGCGTCTACTGAATATTTAAGCCCCTGAAACGGATACTCAGTTTTTTAGTCAAGTCAACGAGTTTCCGTGAAGTATAGAGAAGGGATAAAGCACTATAGTGAGGCTACCTGTGATCCCTTCCCCACAATTAATAGATAGGAATGGACGACTCCTACCATAATGCTTGCCCCGATGTAATCCTTAAGGACAAATCATCTCCAGACAACCATTCTCTATAAATAAATGACCGAAAGCATTTCGACCTTCGACACCAACATCCTACCTCGATGCAACTCTCGATCCGAAGACCGCCGTTCGCTCCAATATCATGTTACCGGAGATTCAATGCTTACCAATCTTATTGTAATTGATGACTCTTGGGGTATTATATACCCTCGTGTAATAATCCCATAGTAGTTTAACAAATCTCATGCTTCAATTTTTGTTTTTTCTTTTTCCTCAATAAATAAAAGATTTTTGTTAAAGGGAGAGCAAAAAGTGATCCGAGGAGAGCGAGAATCGTAGTCGACTCGCTAACCAGGCCGATTCGAATATTAAATTCTTACCTGACTAAAAAAATATCCTTCACATGCATAATTCCACGTGCTCTTAGCCCAAACCTAGTTTAACTCACCAATTTCGTAAAGAGTATTCTCAAGAACATGCGCATCTAGTCGAATCCGCTTCTTCCTTGCTACTTTTTTTCTTCCAGTTCGAGCCCTAAACAAAAATCAAGATCAAAGCAACGGTCGTTCCAACTCAATGAAATTGTATCTTAGATTGGTGAAAAGCCCCTAAAAGATCTCCGCCCACTGTTGATTAAGATCGTTTGTCTATTGTTGGACAATTGGATGTGGCAAAGGAAAGTTATGGGAAGATTTTGCGAATTAGTACTTCTGATAGATAGATATATAGAGAGGGAAAACTGATGACATTGTTTGAGCCCTGAGAAGATTGTGACTAATAGTTTAATTTGATCCAAGCTTTCTGATCACGTAGTTGGTCATACAAACTAAGTTAATTCATAAAAAATCTTAATTATACCAAAAAAGAAAAAAAGAAGAAGACAAAGTAACAATTAGATGTAAAGTGGTAATAGTTTTGAGAACCTATTTCTCGCTTACGTAATGTCTTATTTTCACCTAAAAGATCTGATGCAAAGTAAAAACTTCTCATAAATAAATCAACCCACAAAATACAAAGTTCGTGCAAAAGTAAATCATACCATCAAGAAAATCTTATGCACTAATCTTCATCTACACGAACAGTTTTCATTTCTCCAGTTCCACCACATCTTCATATTTTTGATTGGGTTACTTCTGATTAGGTTAACTTACATAGGTTAGGTTAATAAGCACAGTTAGCATAAAGGGCATTCAGGGCAAAAAAAACTCAAAAATTGACTCAGTATACAAATCGACCTAGTTAGCGAGTCGACTACGATTTTCGCTCTCCTCGGATCACTTTTTGCTCTCCCTTTAACAAAAATCTAAATAAAATCTCTTCTTGAATTAAAAAAAAAAAAAACCCACAACAACTAGATTTATTTAATCAGCCCGTAGCCCATGGAATCAAATACAGCGGGCTTCTTCTAGTCCATCTATAAAACAGAAGTTAAACCCTTCTTTTTTATCCCAGCCGGCAGCCGCCGCAATAAAAACCAAAGAGAGTGCAGGTAAACCCTAAGCTTTCAGACGCCTCTCACTCTCCTAGCAAATCAAATCTAAACCAGAATCAAGCATTCAACAGGAATTGATCTTGAACTCCATCGTCCATTTGTAAGTGTTTCTGAAATGTATAAAGATTCTTCTAATTTCAACCCTAAATTTATGATCCATTATAATCTTCCTTGGTATTAGAAATGATTGAATTAGAAAATCATGCTGTTGAAATGGATTGGACACACAAATATCTAGATTTTCCTGTTCATATGTTTGCTTCTTCTGGTAATAATGGTTACTTAGGGTTTTATTATAATAGTTGTGATATGAGGTTACTTAGTTACTGGAACCTTTCCACTAAAGAATACAGAATACCTACAAAACATCTCAATAAGATCTTCGGTTATTAAGCATGGAGAGACTCAATGATTTGTGGACCGAAGACAAGATGCAAGATCTTGTTCACGTTAAATTTGGAATCGGTGTTTAGAATATACATAGAGATTAATATTGAGAAGAAAGTCAATTTGGGTTGTAGTATCTAAAGATATCCAAAACATATGTTTTCAAAGGTGCCCGCAAAGGGGCCCAAGGCGCAAGAATCTTAAAGTGGCTGCCTCGTCAATGATGCGCCCAAGGTGCCAAATGCGTAGTAGATGAGTATATTCAGTGCTTGTTTGCAGCATCGATCATGGTATTTGACAACCTAATGCGTATTAGATGAGTATATTCAGTGCTTATTTGCAGCATCGATCATGGTATTCGAGTATATTCAGTGCTTGTTTGCAGCATCGATCATGGTATTCGACAACCTAATGCGTAGTAGATGAGTATATTCAGTGCTTGTTTGCAGCATCGATCATGGCATTAATATCATCAGGGCATTCATTCCACAAACTGTAGCCTTCGTTCGACAAACTGTAGCCTTCTTTTCTCACCTAAAGAAAAAGATTTAAGCATAACCAGTAATTTATCATTGACCGCTTTCAGCCTTTCACACTGTATATATTTTTTCCTAGCCGCCTAGTGCGCCAAAGGCGCCTAATGCCCCACACGTCATAGTCCAAAACCAGGTTGGAAAGAAATTGGGATGTGTTTGTTTAAGATAATTAGAATTCTACTGTAGCATTCTGACCTAGGTAGTGAAAATAACTTCTTTTTTTTAAGGTAAAAAAAGAAGAAAGAAGTTGTTTTCATTAATAGATTAGAATGCGTGTGTGGGATAATAGAAGCTGGTAAGAAAATTGAAGTTGAAACTGTTGATGCTGGTCTAGCAAAAGGTCCAGCAAGAAGTTCTCATCAATATTGGTTGAAATGTTGGTACCACAAAGTCTCTGAAGGTGGCAACACAGAGTTGGTTTCAGGTATGCTGGTTTCTCCTTTTAGTTAAGTTCATTTTCACGATAGATAATAGTCTTCTTGTGTTATGTATTTGTAGTAAGATCTCATTGATCTTCAACCTGTAAATTTTTGATTGTCTGATTTTTTCCATATTCTTCTGTATTGCATTTTGGCAGTTGCCATTTTAAAACTACTTTTTAAGTTAATTGCATTGTTTTTAGCAAAAGTATCATCCAAACAGGATTTGTAATTCGTATCACATCCTTATCTCCTTATTTCCATTTCATTTTAAAGCACGATTATCTTCTTCACCACCACTTTATCTTCCCGTTAAGAAAATCTCAAATGGATCTATGAACCTTAGCTATAAAGAATATGACAAACGATGGATTACCTCTCAATGAATATGCAAGGGATATTTTTTATTCATTCCCTTTCCTAGTTCTTATGATTAGGTCTGCTATATTTATTGATGATATGATGGGCCATTGTGCATTACAGCATTTCAACTGTTCTTTTTCTTTCTTTTTATTCGTGCCATTTATATTCTCTTTCTTCAAGTCAGCAAATATTGGAGTATCTCTATGGTTGAAATGCTGTGGTATGCACCGAAGTCTTGGTACTTGTGTTTCAAAAGTATCTTTGATGAATCTATTGTACTGTAGTTTGCATATACTAGCTTTAGCTGTACTTTATCTTGTCATTCTGTTTTCTGACAACGAAATACTTGGGGGACTGGGTTCTAAAGACCCTAAGTAGCAGCAACATTAACACATGCATATCACCCGCACATTTGCATGGGTCACACAAGCTAATCCAGCAACAGAAGTATGCTTCACTAGTTCACTTCCGTTTGGATCATAGAAACTTAGTAAGTAAAACTGTCCAAATGCGAGCCTAGATTTACTGTCCATTCTATGTTCTAAATACTTAGATATGACTGCCTAAACATTTACTTGATGAACTTCCTTAACGAGACTCAATCCTTCAGCAAAAATGTGAGGCATGAGCAAAACTATTATTTTTTTATTGTACAAGAGTTCTCTTGTTGTCTTAAACCACTAGGCGTTTAGGGTCAGTTTTAAGTTATTCTGTTTCTGAAGGTGCTTTTGCTTTACTTGTACAATTCAGGTTGTATCAACTTAGATGATTGGTCTGATGAAGAAGTTGAATCCATGCTTCGGATTGGTGGAAATTCTTCTGCTAATTCAACCTGATGGAATCACAAAGCCTGGAGCAGATTCAAGTCCTGAATGGAGTTCCAAGATTATCAGGTGTGTAAAATTTTCTGGTGATAGAGCATGTTGATACATTAGGAGTGTGTGTAGGTCACTGTACACTTGTCGCGAGGTGTTTGACATATCTTGCATGTGTTCTGTAGGCGTGTGTTCCACATTTATCATCAAACAACTTCGCTTGTCTCAATATCAAAATAATTAAAAAA
Organism: Papaver armeniacum; assembly: GCA_023531295.1. NCBI lineage: Eukaryota > Viridiplantae > Streptophyta > Magnoliopsida > Ranunculales > Papaveraceae > Papaver > Papaver armeniacum. Next base: position 28,469 of record JAJJWW010007659.1, read on the forward strand.
ACCAGTCCTTAAATTACATGTTTAAGAATCATCAGGTGACAGACCAACTATGTAAAGCTAGTCCTAGAGACACACAACAGACCAAAATTACAGATCCATCAACTTCACTTGTCTCAGTATAGTGGTTTTTCAGAATCAAGAGTAACAGTCCAAGAATATTCGATTCTTCGGATGGCATACCAGCTAAATTGCATATCTTCCTAATCCTAAGAACCTGCATGGTTTCGTAGAGAGGGGGAGGGATTGACTTGAGTATTCAAAGAACTTTTGAGATTAATTAATGAAATATTGAACTCGCTCTTAACTTATGCTTAGCCTTCATCGTTAACTGTCTACATGTTTCTGTGTTCATGCTTTTATCTGCCAAGTTGATTTTACCACTTGCCTGCTAACTCAGTCCAATCGTATACAATGTTCAGCTGACCAAAAAATTGTGTCTAATGTTCAGGGCCCGAAGAAAGCAGACCAGCAAAGCATACTGGACGATTTCAGTAAGCAAAGATCTGAGGTTACCCAACCATGTGTAGTTCAGTCAGCTGTGCTGGCAAGCACCAACATCCCCTGCCGATTTACCGCTGCTGCTGCAGCTAGTAATGCTGTATCAACCATGGGTATTGCTTCTCGTGAGGATGTGTTAACTCGAGTAGCGGCACTTGTCCAAAGGTACCTTGCCCTAAACAGAGGCAGGGGTAAAAAAGATGGGCTTTTGTTTTGAATACCGGTGATATGTTTGTAATTGATTTTGTATTCAGGGTTTTCTAAACCTTATGGTATTCTGTTTCTATAAACAGTTTTCACTTTTTTCTTTTCTCGATTTCAAAAACACTGTTTTCAGTGGTTTTTCTGGTGGTAGTGATTGTTGCAGAGGCGAAGAGATATAAAAATGGAGAGGTGGTGATTCACCTAAAAAATTGCTTGAAAGTGCTTCCACTACTTGCTTCATGATGTATTGCAGTTGTGGGTGAATTTAGTGAGCGTAACACACCAAGATGCATAATAAACCTCTCAATATCAGAACCCTTGCAAGATCCTTTTGGTGAATCCGCTTGTTAGACCTTGTCAGTTGGATCATGTAGCAATATCAAAGCCATTTAATTTGAGGGTTACTTTGTAGCAGCAATTCAATTTCAGGGTGTCAAGTTCATAAACATACTGAAGCATAATGTGCACAATTAACTCATGTCAGAGCGCCCACGAGCCATGGCGTTCTAGATGCCCAATCTAGATTGGATAAGCTTTTAAGACAAACGGTGGGTAGGTTTGGTTGTGGTATAAAACTTATTGCAAAGTATAACCAACGTTAACAAGTTAACTTCTCTGCATAACAATAAAGCACAAATATGTCCCGGAAGACAGGATTTAATACCAAATACCACAGGGATATTAATATTCTATAAGAAAAAAAAATTAGAATCAAATTAAAACTGGAGTAGACTAATGTTCTGGGTATAATAATTTAATAATATATTCAATTAATATGCATTGATGGGTTAGCTTAAATTCGATTTAGGATAAGTGTTTTATGCAAGACGACAACATAGTTTGGCGACTCAATCCAATATCAAAAAGAAGATTAACTTGCGTTCGCCCTATACTAATTTTTAGTATTTTCCATCTAAGTTGGGGCAAGGGAAAATCAACCAAGAGAGAATGATAAAGGATGCCTAAAAATGTAGAGTTCCCTCGTCCTTTATCTTCTTTAGATTGTGATGACGCATGTTTTTCATTTTTTTTTCTTAACTTTTTTTTTAGCACCTTAGGCATCTTGGTTAGACCACGGCAATCTTGTGAATCTAACTAGATCAAGTTTTTTCACTTTTGCAACATTTATCATGGTCAACCTTTGAAATTATCTTAAGGTGCGTTTGGCACGGAGGTATTTGAGGGTGGAGTTCAGTCAACAGGAGGAGTCAACGGTGGAGTTGAATTCCAAGGGTGTTTTGGCATAGGTGGAATTAGAACTCCAGGTAGTTGATATTCCATCCTTCAGTGGAAAATCAAATGACACCTCTCCCCATGGAATTTGAAACTCCATCCTTTCAACTCCACTGGTTGACCATGTTGACATTTCAAATTTATTTTATTTATTTTCTTATTTAAATAATATCTGAGTTTTAATAATTATAATTAATTATAATTTTATACCGATTTTTTGAATTAATTTCAAAATTAATTTAATAATAGTATTTTAAATATTTTTAGTAGAAAATCTTCATATTGTATTATAAATCTTATATTATATATATATATATATATATATATATATATATTTAATTAAATAATTTTCATATTTAATTATTTTTTAATTCAAAATATATCAAAATAAATTATACTTAGATAAAAATATTAATTATTAATATTATATTTATTAGTTATCAGTATTATATTTATATATGTGTATAAATGTTTTTAAAATTAATTTAATAATATTATTTAAATGTTTTTAGTAGTTGTAGTTGCAGGAAATCCCACACTACACCCCTCAATAGAATTTACTCAACTAATCCATTTGAAGATGAATTACTATAGATTTTATTGATTATTTTCTTGAAATGTCTATAAAGAAAGATAAAAGCAGAGCTAAAAATTACAAAATCACTCTAAATTTTCTCTCTCCCAATGACTTGCTTCACAATTCAAAAGAACTCTCTCTTCTGTGGGGACTTACTCGACCCTTTATATAGGGTATTACATAGTGGATGATGACTGCTTTGTCCTTTATTTCGGGAATCCTTCGCAAGTATCGCAAGTGTATAAGTGTTTGTCTTCGCGACACTCCTAAATCTCGCCAAGTCTTCACACTTTTCTCATGTCACATTTGCCCATCATCCGATCGTCATTCATATTACTCCCCTGCGATGCCTTGGCAATATAAATCGTTTATTAATCTCGCGAAGTATTGATGTCGCGATATTGATCCTACATCTTGCCTCTTCTCATGTCTTCTCTGCGAAAGAGAATGTCATGAGAACTAAAATTTTGAAATGCCTCGATAGCTCATCCTTATCTGTTTGAGTCCAGTATTTTTACCGCGAATTTATTTGCAGGTTTCTTCTTCCCTCCTTTTTTGACACGTCTCTTTCAACCGACGTTTTGTTCTTGACCATTCCGTCCCATCGCATTAAATGCATTTTGTTTTCTCAGAATCCTTCTCTCTATATATAGTTTTCTCACCCTTCTCTTCTTCTCTTTTATTTTCCTCTTGCAATTTTTCTTCAATTTGTCTTCTTAGTAATTTGCTTACGCTACTCTTGAAATCCTTCCTTTTTTGTTTCTCTTGATTTTCACTTCTCCCTTCATTCACATACTCTAATAATGGCTTCACTTGCAGCCAGTCACATACACTCCTCCTTTTCAATGAAGTTCAAAGAAGTTACGAGGAAAAGGGTTTCACTTTATCAACCATTCCTGATCAAGAATCTTCATCTATACTTTCTGCAAAATTGTTTTCTGATCATCAATGTGATGATCATAAAATCATAGTCTCGCTAGGTCAACTCCTCGCAGGACTCCCTATTCCTCTATACAATCCCGAGATGCCATTATTTTATGAAATTCTTGCTCATGAGAAATTCTCGCGAGCTTTTTATCAGTTGAGCATTTTGCATTCGTCTAATGCTTGAATTCGCCAAGTAGGCTGGGTAAAGGATCTTTATATCCGATGATGTTAAAGATCCTAGATTTGTAAATTTAGAGATAGCCAATGTTGAGAAGTATACGAGAGAACTTCTTTGCGAATTATGCCGTTATAAATATGAGAAATGATAAATCTCATTTGGGGTGCTCGGATCAAGAAGAAAAAGATAACGTTGGTCTTTGATAAACTACTCATGCAAGATATTGACTGGCATTCGGGTAAAAATAATGCCCCTCGTCACTCTAAAGATGATAAGTGGTGGGTTGTTCCTCTACTTCTAAGTGGACCTTATATCGCAGGTTCACATGCACTCCCCGCAAATCTCGCAAATTATCATCCTTGGGAATTTAAGTGGCCCGAGAAGACAAAAGAGGTATATTTCGTTTTTTCAATTTTGCTTTGCGATATTTCCCTTCTCTTATATTTTCTAAACTTGCAAAATTTTTAGATTGACAAACTGAGGAAAAGTTATAAAAGAAATCCAAAACCGAATACTCTGGCAATACTTCGATCGATCACGGATGAAGTAAGAAACATTTTCTTTTGTTATTTTAAACAATATTGTTGCCTCTGTTTCTTATCTTTATTCGTGTGCGAAGGTTGATGTTGAAGAATCTGAAGCTGCGAAGGTTAAAGGCAAGAATAAAACCATTTCTCGCAGGGATAAATCTTCTGGTCCATCTTCTAAAAAACGAAAAGTTCAATCTTCTTCTCATTCAAATTCTTCATCTAGTGAAACATTTGATGAAGATGACAACGATTTGAACACTTCTTTCGCAGAGGGGGGTCAATCAACTGAATCCCCTATGGAGCAATTGTCCAACATCTTCTCGGACTCCTGCAAGGAATCGAGACGAGTCACCTTTCTAAGTATTTGCGAGGCTCGCGAATGCGTGTAATGCTCTTTGCTAGAAGGCAATGACTCTTTTAAAGGGGTTTCAGGATCTCGTATCTCCGGCTTCTTGAATGCACTTAATGCCTTGGTATGTCTGAATTTCTTTTTTCCTTATGATTTTAATTTTATTATATCTTGACAACCTCTTTATCTCTCTTTATAGGTCGGAAGAACTTCTTTTGTCAATGCCTCAGATTTTGAGAGAAGACACAATACTCAATGAAGAAAGAATACTCAACGAGTTGAAATTGCGGACTTCGCAAGAGGCATGAGGATGAAACCCATTTGCTCTTGTGAAAAATTCAACAATTAGAAACTGAGTCGTCCACTCAAAAGAATAAAATCTCTACTCTTCAAAGTGCTAATCAACAACTTTATGGTAAAAGATTTTTACTCTTCAAGTAAATCTTTATTTTGTCATCTACTTTTCTTTCACGATTTATTATTTTTAGACATATATAATCTCTCTGAAGAATCCATTCTTCTCCACTCATTTCCGGAGCCTATGGACAATGATGTTCTTCTCACTCATCTCAATGAATCTTTAAGTAGTTCATCAAACAAAGTTAATTCCTTCCATTAAATGAACTTCAAGCCAAATATCGCCTCTTAGAGATTGAGCATAGATCCGGTTTAAGTTGACCAACCAATTTAAACAAATGTATCTTGATTCTCATAAGAAAACCAAAACTTTAAGAAAGAAAATTAATGACCTTATAGATGACAAAGATCGCATTGCTAACAATGGTGCACGGAGCATTAGCGAGAATTTCAAAAGTCTCTTCTCGAAGTACAAATTGAACGAGATGAATTACTTCGAGAATACCATACTTAACGATGAGAAGATCAAATTCGTTCACTTCTTGTTATAGATAATAATGATGAATTTGCTTGGGCTGCGAAGGTTTTAGACAATGCCGAGGAATAACTTAGGTGTTGATGTTAGTCTTCATGCGAGCATCTTTGCCTTGGTTAAAGATATGATATCGAGACGAGAGAAGGTTGTTTATTATACTTTCTTTGCTCCTTATTTCTGTAGTATTATTATTGAGTTGTTAATTCATTGTTATATGTCTTGCGGAGATCGAGAAGAGATTTGAGACAAGGATTGAAGAACTTGAGTACGAAAAGAGCAACTCAACACAGGACTTTTCTCTTCGCAACAACAAGTATTCTAAGTTGAAGAAACAGCGCAAGCTACGATAGCGAACTTCAACAATGATCTTTGTTTCGCTTTTGACCAAACTATTGAGGCGGTTTTGCGGTGATCATCACATTCCTCTTAGTTCATACCCTTGTCTTGTTGATGATATTCCTGAAAATATGCCTTTCTCGGATGTTTCTGATAGTGAAGCTAGTGAAGAAGAGTCTGGCGAAAAGAATGATGAAGTTGAAGAATCTGACAAAGAAGAAGAATCTTCAATGAAATAATTTCTCCTTTTTCTTTTGCTTCTTGTAACATTTGTATATATACCTTTTAATCTTCCATTTCTATAACCCCTCATAGTAAATTTTTTGGACTACTAAATATGAATTCAATCTTTATTTCTTTTACTTGCACATATTAATCAAGCGAGTTCCTCTTTAATCTTTATTTCATTGCCTCCTTTGTGCATAAATCTATCATATGAAAATGAATAACAAAATCTCATCTCAGACATTCCCATACTTGCCTCTGTTATGGATTTTCAAATGAGAGATTTAATAAATTATCTCTGAGATGAAAAATTTCTGAGCTTTGCCTCTGTTCTTCATTGATATTTATTAACTTCGAAGAAATATAATCATTTTCGCCAACTTTCTTGCTTCCTCAATTTTTTTTGTGGCGATATCTTTATGGGTGTTGAAATTGATCATGGCGACAAGATCGCAGGACATCTCCATAAATGAAGAAATCTATTGATCTTGTCTTATCATTGATTGTGTGGTCTTATTTTGCCTTCCTAATTAAAGGTCTTATTTTCACCACCTCATATGCGACAAGATCGCGGGGACGTCTTTACATTTTCATATAACGACCCATTGACCTTGTCTTATCGTTTCTTAGTATTTTTGCCTCTGCGGGATATGTCATTTGCGACAATGTGACGGGTTTAAATACTCTCGAATATAAAATCCCATGACATTACCGTCTTTGCGACGAAATCGGGGACGTCTTTACATTTTTATGCAAAAAACCCATTGATCTCGTCTTATCCTTGCATCAATATTATTGCCTCTACGGGATCATCGCATAAATATGACAAGCCTAAATTTTCTTACGAAAACAAAGCCTCATGACATTTGCGTCTTTTGACACTTATCGGCTCCCTAATGGAGGGTGCGCCCTTATCTTCTCCTGGTTGCCCTTCAAGGAGGCGTACATCGGCCATACAAGACTAGCTCCTCCCATCCGGTCTTAACAACAACCGAGTTGTTTTCGCAGACCTCTTATCCTTATACCTATATGGTTTATGGTTACTTAGCTGCACCCTAAGTGGAGTTTTCTTCGGGAGAGTGCGGCATATACCAAGACTTGACAAGAATAGCCGAGACACTTCAAATGCCCCGAGGCACTCTTGGATCAAGCCGTGTACCTCGGCGCCTTGAGTATGCAACGACTCCTTGGAAGAGACCCTCAAGGCGTCCAACAGGGTATAACCTTATATAAATAGTTGGAAATCCAAGGTATCTCTCCCGGATAGGCTTTCATGGGCCCCAAATCTCCATGACTCGGGGTTCGGGAGCGGTGTAACCTTTCCCTAAGCCATGTCAAGAGATACCCCTTTTATGACACTTTAGGTCTTACATTTGCCTCTTGCGAAATATCATTCGCGAACTAGGGTGTACGCTATAAAGGTTCGTCCCATTCACTCACTCATTCATTTTTGTTAATTCAATCAATCATTCATTTTTGATAATCTCTTGTTATTTTGTTTGCGAAGCTATCGCACAATTTTGCTTTGTTTGTAATAGTATCATTTCAATTCTTCAATCAGATTTTCATACATTCTCGATAGCGAGATTCTCGCGAATTTTTCTTCAACTACTATTTCTTCTTTTGATCCTTGACATGCCTTCGTCACTAAATCTTTGTCACTTCTCGCAACTATTCACTTCTTACACCTTTTACTCCTGCTTCCCTCTGCCTCTGCATCATTTAAACCTCTTAATAGTTCTTTTTCATCATAACTTTCAACTGCCTTCATGACTTCCCTTATGCAATGTGTATTCTCTCCTTATATTTATGTTATCTACCATCAATCTTTCTTTTCTTTGTTCCTCTTTTTATATTCTTCTTCCAACCCTTCCTTTTGCGGTTCTCCTCTTCGCGACTCTCTACATCAACCTCGTAACATCTTTGTCCTTCCATCCAGTCTCCCTTTATAATTCCAACACGCTAGGATGGGGAAACTTTATACACGATGGTAAGTTGACATACACCAAGATTTCATGCAACCATGGCCTTCCGATCAATGCATTATAAAAGGGGACTCCACATCGACCACACGAACAAAATATCGGTTGATAATCCTTGCAAGGGTATTCTCATATGAACTTCTCCTTTAGGCCTATTATTTGTGCCATTGAAACCATATATTTTGTATGTTGAAGGTATCGATTCTTCATCCTTTCCTCCCATAGTCTTGTAAGTATGGTAAAAAGAATGTTTACCAGGCTCCCGGTATCAATTAATATTCTATTGATCACCCAACAATTTTTACGCTTCATCATCTTCGCCATCAACATGTTTTGGATTAATTTCGGTTTACAACCAATGGGCTATCATGTATTTCTCTACCTTTGGGTATTTCTTACCTGAGAGAAAAGAAATAATCTGCAATTGCCATTCTTTTAAGCTGCGATGTCCTCGCAATGTTCATTACTTCTTTATCATTGACATCCCTCGCAAAAACCCTCTGAGCGTTATCATGAAAATCTTCAATTGTGCGGTATGAGTGTACAATGGAGTTACAAAACAAATTTTTAGCTTTCGCTCCAACCCATTACGAATGTTTCTTTCCCCTTATTTGAGTTTGTCTGTGCATCCCCGGCGGTGGTGAAGTAGCAGTTGAATTTTCTCTTCATCTTAAAAAAAATGATTCAGCTTTCCTTGGTCAATCATCCTTAGGATGATTCTCTTTATGTTTCTACAATCATTTGCCAGATGTCCATGAAAATGGTGGTAAGAGCAGAATTCGTGACTTCTATCACCTGGTGGCGGTTCATTCCCCATGTTCCATGTTGCGGGTATGTTTTCCATTACAGTATAGCTTACCATATTTTTTCCACACTAGTATTAAGTGGTGGCATTTTGATTTCTTCCCATACTACTCGTGGCGTCATTGTCCTCCATGATAAGTTGCCTTTGACTTCCATAAGTTTTCTTGGATGATCGAGTCTTTGAATTTTGTTATTACTTGTGATTGTAATAGTTCCTTTCTCTTTCAAATTCTTCTTGATCACGGCTTCCCATAGCTACCATCTTTGGCTGTCCATCATCTATTATCCTTTCTTGTTGCCCTTGCGAAGTGCTCGCCACTGTTTGGGTAGTAAACTTGCATTGAGTATTTAAACTTGTATTACTTAGCTGGATATGATTCCATTTCATTTTGTCTTTCCTCCAAAGTAATATATTCTTCTGAAGTTCTCTCGGCTCGATCATCGTGATTGTATTCTTGACTCTAAAGATTTGAATATATAACAAGTTGGTTGCGAACATAGCATTTATGAACGATAGAATGAGATATCTTTCATCCACCCTTCCAGCCATTTCACCACATCGTCTTCCATCACGATTAAATGCTTCAAACTTTCACCAACTCTTTGTTTTAGTCCAAACACATCTTCAATACTTAGGGTCATGAGGAGTTTTTACTTATATATGCCCCTAAGAATATAGCTTGTAAATGGTTAAATGGCGTGATTGTGTTCCTTGGTAAACCCTCGAACCATTTCAATGCTTCCCCTGTTAAACTTGATGCAAAGTATTTGCATAATATGGCATCATCATTTTCCCATTGTAACATACATCTCACATAAGCTTTGATGTGTTGTATCGCACAAGTTGTCCCATCAAAAATGCTAGTTAATCACGGAGTAAATTGCACTTTGGGGGTATTCCTCTAGCTGCACTTCTAATGTAAAAGAATTTTTCGTAGCCTCTGTGATGGCTTCATCTAAGCATCTTCTTCCTCCTTCTCTTGTTGTTCAATATTCCTCTCATCTCTGCCAATTCTCTCAAAATTTGTTCATTTGCCTCGGAAGTCGAATGTATTGGTCTTTTAACTTTCTGCCTCTCTCATACTGCGTTCATGTCTACTTATATTTTCTGGTTCATCATTCTCTTCTCTTCTTTCTCTGCGGTTTTCTTCATTTTCTCTCACGAATTCTCACACCATTATACCTGTCATTTTCTCTTCCTGGTTGCCTATCAGTTCTCCTTTGTATTCTTTCATATTCTTCACTAATGCTTCCATTGTTGCGATTTTGCTCGCGCCTTCTTTCTCTATTGTCATGGTTGTTCTGCCGTATTGCTTCTTCCAACTCCCGTTCTTCCATTTCTGCTCTTAATCTCTCCCTTTCGCGAGTTAGACACACTTGTTCAATATAATGTTTTTCAATGTCATCTTCAATTTCCTTTTGTTTCCTTCATGTTTCTCTCCCATGCAGTATTCTTCTTCCTTCTTCTCCATTAACTAGATTATTCTTCCCTTTACGATGCCTATTTTCTTGATTTCCGTCATTTTGACCATTAATAGATCTTCGGGACGTGGAATATGATGATCTCCTACCACTTCTCTTTCTTGCGACCTCCTTCGCCAAAATCTAGCTCTCTTTCCAAATTTTCTTCATTAACGTTTTCTACGGGTAATGTTCTTCTCACATCTTCTCTAAGCCGATCCCGATCTTGATTTGGTATGACTTCTTGACCTTCTATTTTGCAACCTCCTATTTTCCATTCTTAATTCATGGTTCTGCCTTGTTAAGTTTGCTCGTTCTTCGCTTCTAACCGCCTTTCTTCATGTCTTTGTTTGCCTTAGCAACCTACCATGTGATTTCTTCATTTCCACGAATTGTTTCTCCCATCTCTTCTCGATTTCTCTCCTCTTGTCCATTATTTATCAATTGTTGCACTTCTTCTCTTTCCTCCATAGAATCTGACCTCCATGTATAAACACTCACCCTATCATAATCTATTACTCTATTTGTTGCTGGTTGAATTGGTGGTTGAATTTGGCCTTCTTCTCTATCCATTATGTTTACTCTTGAAGGTTCACCTCTTCATTTCTCCTTTCTCGGCTAATTTCTGCTTCTTCTTGAGTTGTTGGTTGTTACGATGTATTCCTTCTTCTTGCCATTTCTCAATTTCAGTAAGTTGTTGAAAATTATATGAAATTTCTTTCTTATTACTCCAGATTCTTTCAATTCACAAGGTTGATCTTTACTCAATCCCTGTTTCTAGTGCATATGTAGTTGCAGGAAATCCCACACTACACCCCTCAATAGAATTTACTCAACTAATCCATTTGAAGATGAATTACTATAGATTTTATTGATTATTTTCTTGAAATGTCTATAAAGAAAGATAGAACAGAGCTAAAGAAATTACAATCACTCTAAATTTTCTCTCTCCTAATGACTTGCTTCACAATTTAAAGGAACTCTCTCTTACAACAGACTTACTCGACCCTTTATATAGGGTATTACATAGTGGATAATGACTAAATTGTCCTTTATTTTCTGGAAATCCTTGAAGTATCGCAAGTGTATAAGTGTTTATGGGTGAAAACTTACTCCTGCAGGAATTTGGTAATTTGGGGTGTGGATGAGGAATGAATCTAAACCTAAACAAATGCCTTTGCTGCGGTGAGTTCTTGTAGATTCGAGAGATCAATGCGTGCAAGTCAGGGGCCTAAACCAAAAATGGCCGTTCAGGACTTGTTTCGGTCACAAAGTGAAGGAGATGGAGGTTGATCTTAGGGAGGGAAGCGAAGAAGGTGTTGAGATTGTGAAGGTGTTGGCTTATATGACATGAGAAAGAGAGCAAGCTCACGGTTGATTTACAAGCGAGGCTCGGGTGTTTGAATACGATTTGTATTAACACTTGGTTTTCTCTCTCTATTTTCTCCTGTTTTTTCCCCTTGTCCTTGGAAATAAGGAGGAGAACCTATTTATACAAGTCATTGAGCCTTATTCACGTCTCTCGTGGGAACTGGAGAAGTGGAATGATGGAGTAGTGGAGTTGTGCGTTGGTGATACACGACCAGTCTTGCCCACTTCTCGGTTCATCTCTAGCCGTCCATGACTTCGACACGTTCTTGTGATGGCGCGTTGCACGCTGCACGCTGTAAACCGCCCGGACCAATACCCCCGATATGTATCCCGGTTTGTGACATGATCGATAACTGGAATGTGTGGATCGTGGATCCACGAAAGATAGCATGTAATCTTTGAATTGAATAATTGTGTTATTAGAAGTCGATACTGTGAAGTATCGTGTGTATTTTTATGCGTAGTGTGCATTACGGTGTGGTAAAGTGATGGGTAATGACTCCTCACTAACTAAATAACTCCTTCAGGTTGTATAAATAAAGTGGTGAAGTTGGAGGGATGAGATGATCTTTGAGACACTCATGCAGCGGGTCTCGAATATTAGGGTTTTTGAAGAGGAGCGCAAGCATGACTCTTGACTTGGTCGAAAACCAAGCATGGGAAGAATTTTGGAGAGGACCTACCGGACGTGTATGTAGATGGCATCTTTGGTGTACACGTCCATGTCTCCACAGATCCCATGAAGGTGCGATCTAGGCCACTCAATTTGGCCAGGAAAGAGGAGTGGTTGAGATCGGCTTCAGCGAAATCCTTGCCGCAAAGGAGTTGGCTCGCGTGACATTCCTGCCGCGTTTGAGACGACCAATCTTGGTCGGTCTTGGTCGATCCTCCAAACATGTAGGTGGTAGGCCGGGTGTTCACGCCTATACTCACTATCCCATGAAAACGTGATCTAAGCCACTCAAATCATCCGGTGAAGTTGAGCGGTCGAGATTAGTTGCAATTTGGGAGGTGTGACCACGCAAGTTTGACGTGCGTTTGGGATTAACGGACATGATATGCCTTGGCGACATGAAGTAGGGGATGGTCCCACCGGCGGGTAAATCTTTGGTATGGCAGGACTGTTGCTTAATCCTAATCCGTGACCCTCCATTCGTCTTGGGAGAAGACGGAGCGCGCGTGATGGCTTGAAACCCCTAATTTGGCTTTGCCGTGCGCCACCTCTTTTGGGTGCTTGATTTTGTGCGACCAAACATTGTTGGTCTTGACCGATTGGTCAAGTGTGCGAAGCGGTCCCACGGTGATCGTGTTGACATGATCAGGGCCCTTTGAGTCTACATCTACACCCTCCATCTATATCGCGAAGATGGATGGTTGAGACGTATTTTGCGACACATGTAATATCACATGAAACCCTAATTTAGGGTTTCAAGTCATAATGCTTGGTATGAGCAGTTTTCTTTTGGCAAGCTAAGGCCGTGGGTATTCCATACCATGCTTGGGGTGATGGAATTGATTCCGTGGTCATCCAATCATGCTTATGGAGTTGGATGGCTGCGATCGAATCATATCCTGTCTGATCCCAAGAATCAGGATGCTCAATCGGGCTAATATAACACACTTAGAGAGGGCTCAATCGGGCTAGTATAACACAGGAAGTCGGCACGTACATTTTTATTTCGTACATGGTTTCATTATAGTGCTTGGAGGTTCGTGTTACTCTATAAGAGTAACACTTTCGATTAGTCATCCACATCGATAATGATTCATTATAGTGCTTGGAGGTTCGTGTTACTAAGAGTAACACCTCGGTATCATGCCACACCGATAATGAGTACCGGAAATACAAAGGCCGATATGAAATTCACAAGGAAGGGATTGTTGCTACATGCTCCAACCTGGAGGAATTTCATGTATTCACGAGAATGGGATTGTTCTTTACATGCTCCATTCTTGGTGAATTAAGTGGGAGGGAATATCCAACACTTATAAATGGCTTTATCTTTTTAAAGATGTCGAGCGCATGATTTTTGTTTTTTTACAAATTTAACCTTAAACGAAAATCCACCATCAACATTAAGTCCCACACCCTAGCACACAATGGTTACACTATTGTGTGGTAGGCATGAATATTGACATACATATATGAGAAAGACCAGGATAAAATGAGTTTACCGGAAAGAAATGCGGCCGACTCTAGTTGCCCCGCCCCGTCACGCTTGTATGGAATCCTTTGGTGGGTCCGGTTTCTTTCTTTGGGTATTTGAATCGAAAAGAAACCAAATAAGAGAGGAATCCTTCTTTTATTGATTCTCTAATTTTTGTCTATAAAAGAGACCAAGGCCCTTTCTTTTTCTCACGAACTTTTTCTCTTTTTTTTGCTTGGCTGCTCCCGTCCGAGACTTTATTGCCGCCGCCAATCTTCTTTGCCGGAGTAATGCCGCGCTCATCAGCGGAGTTTCTCCCCGTCCGGCGTCAAAAGTAAGTTTCGCTCCCCCTTTTTTTTTTTTTTTTTTTAATGGTAAAACTTGATTAGGTAAACACCTTTTGTAAGACATGTACATGCTTAGCTTTTTCCACCATTGCATGCAAAACCTAGCCTTTAGGTTGTATCTTGAAAAGGAAAAACCTTGGCTTGAATCTCGCATACACGATTCCCATGAATAAGGAAAATCATGTTATGATGCGTGAGAATGAACGTGGGTCGGCCCGTGCATGCTTGATTGACCGTGGGTCTCACCCACACACGGTGCTGAAATTTGTACCGAACTTGAAACTTGTCTACGGACTTGAAATTTATGCAGACTTGAAAACTTGAGTTATACCGAAGCTTGATCAATACGAGACTTAAATGATGTTTTGGACCGGCCATTGTATGCTCGATGTGAGTTGTGTCTTGCCGTGTGTGACTATATTTCTTCCGTGCTTTCATACAAGTTCTAACTCTGTCTTTATTTCATTTTGGTAGAAGAAAAGAACTCTGTCGATATGTCTTCCGGAGATAATCTTTGGTGCCAAGTCGGGAAGTGTTGTGACTTCAAAAGATATGCTTAGAACATTGATGATGAGTTGTTCACCTTGCCTTTTCCAAACATTAGGAGACATCCTTCTCATAAGATAGTATTACTTTCCGATTAGAAAATATGGGTTGATCCATTCTCTTCTTCGACACTTGTGATGAGATTTTGTCTCAGAGAAACGAATATCCGCCTTTCTCCTATTGACTTCAAGACTTGCCATACTCCATTTTGGGTTCTTATGAAGGATGGATGAGACGCATGTTGAGTAATAAGGGCATTAAGGAAAATTTGACCAAGCACAAATCTCAATGCGGTCATGGTCATCCTCTGCCCTTTCGAAATTAGGAAAAGCCGCGGGTTTGATTACCTTCATTTCTCGGTGGCGTATTTCCACTCACTTGACCATATCTAGATGGGGAGAGATGACTATTACTTTGGAGAGTGTAGCTGCATTAATGAACACTTTGTTCTTTGAAGTCTTTCTTACGAACTCTCCGATATTTTAAAAGAGTAACTATCTTTATACTTCAAAAGGTGGTGGAATCGACAACTGAGAAGGAGGAGAAAAATACATGAAATGCTTCTCACACTTGGTGGGTTTCGGAGTGGTCTCTGCAGACGTGAGCTGAATCAAGTTGGAAAATGAGCTCCGCGTGATTGCGTTCCTGTCTTTATGGTTATCCGAGAGATGTATTCGATGATGGTTCTGGAAAGAAGACCATTGAAGTGACCTTGTCAAGATTGCTATAAGAGTGGAGAAGGGTGAGGTTCTTCCTCTGGGGCTCATTGTTCCTTGGATCACCGTATTCCCCTATCGGACGCTTTAGCAATGGACATGCATGCTTCTAACGGGTACAAGAATGTGGAGTCGCACATTCACTTCGTTTCTGCCGGCGTTCTTGGGAACACTTCAAAAGTTACGCTCCTACTCCCGGAAATTCGCTCAATAACTTGTATGGTGGCTCGAGAATACTCCGTTGGAATAAAAAGCGTCCCCAGAGGCGGTGCGAAGCTTGCGAAACGTATTTGACAATGTGTCTTCTATAGATTTCCGTCCATGGGGCCGGTCCATCCTTCCATTGTTCAGCCAAAGACTTTTGCTATCGCATGGTCGATCTTTGTGTTGTGTCTAGAAGTTAAGACTATGAGACTTGGGGAAATTGTTTACACAAAGTAGTGCATCCCGAGGATATGTCCCGTCTATTCAACGCGAGAATTTTCTGTGACTCCATACAATATTGCAGGCTGCTCGTCAAATGGGATTGATCGAGGGTGTCCCGTTTATCAATCTGATGGTTCCAAAGGACTTTCTCAAATATTCTTAACGCTGTTGACGTATTCTTAAAAGCGGGTGAGCCTTCCATCCAGCTATTGGGAGAAACTCGGTGGTAAGCGATAAGTATATGGAATTTTGGAAGAGACAACTGTGGTTTTCCAGTGCGACGAGTGTTGTAATTCGTAGTAGTGAGCCATCTTCCGACGTCTGACAAAGCATTTAGGTTGAAGCCACTTCCACCAACGAAGAGAGTGAGGATTGCAGTCCCCAAGTAGGGAGAGATCTAAGAGGCAAGCATGCGGTTCGGTGATCCTTAATTCTTCCAATATGGTATTTAGATCTCTCTTTTCTGTTGACTTCATCATTCCCCGGTGTAAATTCTTCTAAAACGATCTTTACTTGAAATCGGGAATTAGAAAGAGAATGTCTTCACAAGGTTCATGCTACATTCAAAATGAGAAAATTTGGTAATGTTGGCCTTCATCGAGAATTAAGCGGTACCCGACCTTCATGTTGAGAAGTCAGGTGGTACCAAACCTTCATGCCGAGAAGTCCGCGTGCAGGCCTTCATCCGAGAAATCACAGACTTCGACCTTCACGCCGAGAAGTCCGGAGAAACCGATCCTTTTTCCGACCACGACGAGAGATGATGCAAGCTCGGTTGAACAAGGAGCTTCCCTTAGTGATCTTGTCGACAGGGTCGTGATGGAAATCGGCACCAGCAGCGAAATAGATGACGGAAGGAATGTAAGAGAGACTGATGCTGCTTTGTAGTTGAAACGGTGGCTCCCATTGAAATCCATCTGAACGGAGTTCGGGAAAACATGGCTATGTGGTGACCCTTCCGAAAGGCCTCCAGAGTGACAAGGCTCTTGCGGTTGGTGAATTATGGAGTGATGCGGCTGAGGCTTTGTTCGATCCTCCTTTTACTATCCCTTATCCAGGCCATGTGTTAGTTAGTGGATTCGGGCGTGCACGGTTCAGTTCAAAGAGTTGTACGGCGATATGGGAGAAGCACGGTCACATTGCTACCACCACGAAACTCAAAAGTCGTCTTGCATTGGTCAACAGCGTCCGAAGCTTTATCTACTATCCAAGGGATGAGCGTCCGACCGGTCGAGCAGGTTTCGAGGAGATGGTTGAAGGCTGGAAGTGCCATCGAGACGTGTTTGCGCGAATACGGTTTTCAATGCTCCTTGGTTCTTGAAAGGTTCTCCAATTCCAGGAGCTTTAAATTACGGGATGAAGTCCCCTCTGCGGACTGCGTTGCTCGTCAGGAAGAAAGGTCGAAAAGTGTCGAGGAGTTGAGGTTAGAGGGCCGTGCTCCAAAGGATGAAAGTCGCTCTTGCCCGAAGGACGAGTTATTCTTTGAAGGACTTTCCTTGATTCGTACCATATGCTTGTCTCTTCTTTTTTAGATGTTTTTTTTTTCTTTTCTTTTTGGGTGATGGTGGGGATTTTCTTTGACCTCCGGTTTTGAATTAATAGGTGATTGAATTGGCTTATTTTGAGATAGTTTTGTGAACAACTTTTTGAAAGAGATTATGTTAAATGAAATTTGCATCTTGGTCATGAATGATTGCACATATCGCATGAAATTGCAAATGTTATGCAAAAAGGGAGGTACGGATGGAAACAAATATGATATTTGATCACCGAGCCTCTTTCTCCACGTGCGGGATGCCAAGTCCCGGTGAATTCTAAACTATCTTTCTTTTAAAATTGTTGAGTAAAACTTACTTGCTTTTGAAGCCTCACTTGTATCAAACCGGAGTAGCCTCTCTAAGAAAATCCTCCGCACTAACTTCTCAGAACTATCCCTCTGAACCAAGCTTTTCCTGAACAATGCGTTTCAAAGCGTTGCATTCACGGGGTGGGGTGATGAAGGAGCAGGTGGTAATGACAGTACCGGGTCCATTACTTCCTTGATCGAGTAGGTGGGCGTCGTCTGCATCGGTAGCTCCACTTCTCCACTTCGTGCCCACGTCTCGATAGCTCCGTAAATTTTCTTCATTGGAAGGAAATGTAAGTACCTTGTGTCTAGCTTTTCTGCGTTAGCGGCGTTGCGATGTCTCTCCGTGGCTCACGATGTGGAACGGAGATGAAGTTGAAAGACTGGTGAGTGTCATCATATCTGCCCAGTTACTTGCCTAGGTAGAGGGATGTGGAAGGTGCCGTAATGTCCTTTGTTGAGTGACCGGATTGAATGCTCCCATTCTGTATGTAGGACATCCCTCTGGTTGATTTCTCCTTCCTCAAGCATTCCTTGATTGGTTGGAAAGGCCGACTCAGATTAGACTGATCTTAGGGCTTCCACAAGAGTTTTGAGGTATAAATCCTCTAGCAAGGCTCCAGGGCCGCAGTTCCCCTTCTTTATCACGCGCAGACATTGTAGTAGATCCGGATAAGTCTCTTCTCATGTGGAGTTGCATCGGGTCTCCATTGTTGGCCGGACCATGTTGTTCATCTTCCACTGAGTCTCATGCGATTCGCTGCCCTTTTGCTTCTCCACCGGTAAAGGTGTGATTCACAGTTAAAGTTTCAACATTTCTTACGCTCGAGTGGATGCATCCTTCTTGTAATTGTCTTGCCATATCATTCAAAAGGCGAAATGTTTCGCTCACATATACAGTGATATCTGGGTTTGATTTGCCAAGACATCCTCCAACATTCAGCTATGCTTCCCATGATATCTGAACCACTGCCGGACTCGGGTGAGGATACATCGTGAGATGAAAATCGAAGAGTGAGAATTCGATTCTTGTAGAATCGAGAGATCAACCTCCCACCGTGGGTCGCCAATTATTTATGGGTGAAAACTCTCCTGAGAATTTGTAATTTGGGTGTGGATGAGGAATGAATCTAAACCCTAAACAAATGCACTTGCCAGCGGTGAGTGCTTTTGTAGATTCGAGAGATAAATATGTGCAAGTCCGGCCTAAACCAAGAAATGGCCGTTCTAGACTTGTTTCGCTCACAAAGTGAAAGAGATGGGGTTGATCTTAGGGAGGGAAGCGAAGAAGGTGTTGAGATTGTGAAGGTGTTGGCTTGCTTATGACATGTGAGAAAAGAGAGCAAGCTCACGGTTGATGCAAACGGGCTACGGGTGTTTGAATACGATTTGTATTAACACTTGGTTTTCTGTCTCCTATTTTTCTCCTGTTTTTTCCCCTTGTCCTTGGAAATAAGGAGGAGAACCTATTTATAGAAGTCATTGAGCCTTATTCACGTCTCTCGTGGGAAGTGGAGGAAGTGGAATGATGGAGTAGTGGAGTTGTGCGTTGTGATACACGACGGTCTTGCCCACTTCTCGGTTCATCTCTAAAAATCCATGACTTCCCGACGTTCTTATGATGGCGCGTTGTTGCTACGCTGTAAACCGCGAGACCAATACCCGAAAGATGTATCCCCGGTTTGTGACATGATCGATGTCTGGAATGTGGATCGTGGATCCACGAAAGATAGCATGTAATCTTTGAATCAAAGCTTGTGTTATTCGGGGAAGTCGATACTTGTGAAGTATCGTGTGTATTTATGCAGTCTTGCATTACGGTGTGGTAAAGAGTGATGGGTAATGACTCTACTAACCAAATAACTCGACGAGGGTTGTATAACCAAGTGGTGAAGTTGGAGGGATGAGATGATCTTTGAGACCTCATTCTGTGACCCGTTAATGAATATTAGGGTTTTTGAAGAGGAGGCATAAACATGACTCTTGACTTGGTGAAACCAAGCATGGGAAGAATTTTTGAGAGGGCCCAGGCCCAGGACGTGTATGTAGATGGCATCTTTGGTGTACACGTCCATGTCTCACTTGAATCCCATGAAGGTGCGAATCTAGGCCACTCAATTTGGCGGCAAAGAGGAGTGGTTGAGATCGACCGCCAGAAATCCTTGCCGCAAAGGGTTGGAAACCGCATGACATTCTGCACGCGTTTCGAGACGACCAATCTTGCCTGGGTCTTGGTCGATCACTCCGACATGTAGGTGGTAGGTGGTGTTCACGCCTACTCCGACTATCCCATGAAAACGTGATCCAAGCCACCAAATCATCCGATGAAGTTGACGGTGAGATTAGTTTGCAATTTGGGAGGGTGTGACCACGCAAGTTTGACGTTCGTTTTGGGATTAACTGGACATGATATGCCTTGGCCGAATAGCATGAGGAGGTAGATGGGCCCAGATGGTCATCTTTGGTAATGGGGTTCGCTTAATCTAATCTGTGACCCTCATTAAATGTAGGAGAAGATGGACGTGATGGCTTGAAACCCTAATTTGGCTTTCAAGCCGTGCGCCACCTCTTGTTTGGGTGAGTGATTTTGTCACGGCCAAACATTGTTAGTCTTGTGGAATTGGTCAAGTGTGCTGGCGGTCCCAGTACGGTGATCGTGTTGACATGCTCCGGGCCCTTTGAGTCTACATCTACACCCTCCATCTATACCTGCGAAGATGGATGGTTACATCCATTTTCGACACATGTAATATCGCAAACCTAATTTAGGGTTTCGTCATAATGCTTAGTATGAAACCAGTTTTCTTTTGGCAAGCTAAAGCCGTGGATATTCCATACCATGCTTGGGGTGATGGAATTGATCTGTGGTCATCAATCATGCTTATGGAGTTGGATGGCTGCGATCGAATCATATCCGGGTAATCTGATCAAGTCAGGATGCTCAATCGGGCTAATATAACACACAGAGAGGGCTCAATCGGGCTAGTATAACACACCGAGAGTCGGCTGTCTGGGTATTTCGTACTATGGTTTCATTATAGTGCTTGGAGGTTCGTGTTACTCTATAAGAGTAACACTTAGTCGTCATGCCACCCCCGATAATGATTCATTATAGTGCTTGGAGGTTCGTGTTACTCTATAAAGTAACACTCGAGTCGTCATGCCACACCGATAATGAGTCTTGGAAATACAAGGGCGATATGAAATTCACGGGAAGGATTGTTGCTACATGCTCCAACTTTGGAGGAATTTCATGTATTCTGAGAATGGGATTGTTGCTACATGCTCCATTCTTGGTGAATTAAGTGAGGGAATATCAACACTTATAAATGGCTTTATCTTTTACAAGATGTCGTAGCATGATTTTCTGGTTTTTACAAATTTAACCTTAAACGAAAATCCACCATCAACAAATCACTCTAAATTTTCTCTCTCCTAATGACTTGCTTCACAATTCAAAGAACTCTCTCTTACAGCAGACTTACTAATACCTTTATATAGGGTATTACATAGTGGATGGCACTAAGGCCTGTCCTTTTTTCAGGAATCCTTATGAAGTACATTAAAGTGTATAAGTGTTTGTCTGCGACACTCCTAAATCTCGCCAAGTCTTTACTTTTCTCATGTCTGGCTGTCGTCATCGATGCGTCATTCATATTACTCCCCTGCGATGCCTTCACAATATAGTCGTTTATTAATCTCGCGAAGTATTGATGTCGCGATATTCTGATCCTACAGTAGTAATTTTTCATACTGTATTATATATCTATTTTTAAAATATGCACAAATATATATATATATATATATATATATATATATATATATATATATTTAATTATGTTTTAATTCAAAATATCAAAATAAACTGTACTTAGATAAAAATATTAATTATTAATATTATATTTGTGAATTTATAGTATTATATTTATATATGTGTATAACGTTTTTTAGTAAATATAATATTATATAAAAATTAATTTTTCTCAATTTTAAAAATAAAATAATATTTTTATTATTAAAATACATTAGTATTGTTGATAAAAGATTTATTTTTATTTTAAAATATTATTTTTCATGGATTTTCAAAAATTGATTTTAATTGAAATTTATTTATATAAAATAATAATTTATTTGTTTTTATTAAAATATTATTATTTATTTTTTAATATTAATTAATTAATTATTTATTAATAATTTACTTATTTTTATTTTTATAATAATATAAAATATTAATATTGTTTATTTTTTTAGTATTATAATAGATATAATTTTTTAATAAATAACTTTTTAAATTTTTTAACATTAAATATATAATATTTAAGTAATTTTTAAAACAACTGAATTTATTATTATTGAAGTAAATAAATGTTAAAAATATTAAAATAATATAATTATCAATTTTTTCATAACCATGCCAAACATATCAATTTGGAAGGATGTAGTTTGAATTCTATGTAGTTGGAACTCCCTAGAATTCAAACTCCTTCCGTGCCAAACACAGCCTTAGGGAGAATTCAGAACTTCCCGATGGGCATTTCGTGTGGTAGAGACGGATTGAGAGTGCAACATCTTCTTGATGCTCTCAATGGTCCGACTGCTGCAGTCGCGGATGACCTTCTTGCGTCTATAAATGGAGGTATTAATCTTTGGTTAGACGGTCTGTGTCCAGCTCAGTTGGGGGAATTTGTGGCCAGTGCACCACTTACTCTGCTTCTCAAACCAGACGGAGGGATATGTCCATTGTTGTTGGCACGGTGTGGAGACGCCTTGTTTCTAAGGTTGCCGCTCTTTCGGTTGGCAAGAAAATGTGTGCCTACCTCGAAGATTTTCAATTCGGTGTTGGTGTTCCGTGTGGTGGGGAAGCAATTTTGCATGCAGTTAATCGGCTTATCAGGGACAAAGGTAAATCTCATACTATGAATATGTTGTTAGTGGATTTTAAGAATGCTTTCAATCTAGTCGACAGGTCGGCTATGCTACAGGAGGTCAGAACCCATTGCCCTTATATTTCAAAATGGGTGGAGTTATGTTATTCTAAGCCACCTAGATTATATTACAATGAGCTTTACCTTGTCGTCAACCCTGGGAGTTCAGCAAGGCGATCCACTCGGACCCCTTTTATTTGCACTTACGTTACATCCTTTGGCCAAGAAGATTACTGATCAGTGCCATATATATCTACAGGCGTGGTATTTAGATGACGCGACAATTATTGGTGACACTCTTATGGTCTCCAAGGCCTTTGGCATTATCCGTTCTGAGGGGAGTAAGCTTGGTCTTCATCTCAATATCTCCAAGACCGAGGTTTTTTAGCCCTTTGCAGATCCTCGGTGTGGCGACGCTTTCCTTTCACAGGCTAGTAGACCAAGCAAAGGTGTTAAATTGTTGGGGGGGTCCTGTCAGTCTTGATCACGAATTCTGTAGCAACTTGATTCAGTCAAGAGTTCGTAAGACTAATGATCTATGCGGTGAAAAAGATAGATGATCCTCAATGCGAGCCTCACTTGTTGAGGAGCTGCGCAAGGGTTTCTAAGCTTTACTTTTCTATGAGAATCACTTCACCAAAACACCTGAAGGAGGCACAAGATGTTTTCGACTCCCACCTTGCTTTGCACCTGCGTCACATTATAGCGAACGATGAACCAGGTATGGTACCGTTACAACTCCGTTTAGCCTCGCTTCCTCTTGAGGTTAGTGATATTTGACTTGAACTGTTTCATTCCCTAACGTATTTTTCAAGTCGTGCATATTGAAAACAAAACTGCGAAACATATACACTCTAGATAGACATATATAGTATTAAGGAAACAATACGAGGTTTATTGCTTAACCATTAAACTTTGTAGATAAGACATCGACATAATAGTTTAAATGCTAATGTGATTATGTATGGGTATGAGGTGAGGATATCTTAGGAAACAATGTTTTACATGTGTTTTAAGAAAGTAAGTTCATAAACTTGTTTATGAATCGAAAAGGAAATCGTTAGGCGTTATTGGTATTGTTATTCATTGCATATCTTGTGAACAACCAATATGTGTGATTTAGTATAACCGCTCATGACTTATTTGTGTTCTTGGTAAAACTATTCACAAAGGAGTCGACTTATGTATTGGTATGACTTTAATTAGTGAAACCGATCTTAAGTAATCACCGAGATGGTATGATCGAGTTTGTGATTTGTGTAGTGACCGACACAGGTAAAGGGAACCGATCCTATGATGAGGTGCAACACATCACAAAGGGAATCGATCCTTGTATGAGGTGCAACAAGTTTTTAGCGAAAGCGGAACCAATCCTATGAACATGTGCAACACGTTTTTTTGCAAAGGGAACTGATCCTATGGACATGTGCAACACATATAAGTTAGATACCATATATGTGGGGCTTAGATCCTAGTACCGGTCCAACCGAATTTTGGAAAGCTAGTGTGACTATGCACACAGTACTCACATGGAGGTAGAACCAGAAACTTGTTTTGTAGAACCGTTAAACCCATGATTTGTGATTGAGTGTTCTTGATCAATCATAGTTCTTGAAAGTGAGATGAACCAATTCTAAACTTGTTTGGAAGTGTGGAAAATCGGTTTCAAGATTGTAAGTATGAAAGAGGACTTATGATACATGTGTATCTTCCTCTCTCCGGGAACTAGTGATCCTCAAGAAGGATTGAGGATAGAATTGTAATTTAAGGAAGGAATACTGATTTTTAGGCAGTATTCTTAGATAAGGTAATATTTCTAGATAAGGAAATATACCTAGAAAGAGAATGTTTCCTAGACAAGATAATATTTCTAGATAAGGAAATATATACTTAGAAAAGGAATTATTCCTAGATAAGGAATATTCCTAGAAAGGAAATATACCTAGAAAAGAAATTACTCCTTGATAAGGAAATAAATTCCTAGAGGTTTTAAACGTCAAAGCTATAAATAGAGATGTTTAGCTCATAGCTAAGACATCTAGAGTGTGGTTTGTGATACATACACACCTAGATCTAGGAGTGTGGTTTGACACCCAGAAAAGGAGGTTTAACACACATACCTAGAGAGAAGATTGTGAGGCAATTAATTATTGTAAAAGCAAACTTAGCAAAACAGGTTTAAGGTTGATCCACTGTTTTAGAGAGACGTGAGCGTAACAAAGGCAAATTGTAATAGTTTTCTTGTTCATAATCTAGAAGATA
The DNA here is from genome assembly GCA_023531295.1 of Papaver armeniacum. Taxonomy (NCBI): domain Eukaryota; kingdom Viridiplantae; phylum Streptophyta; class Magnoliopsida; order Ranunculales; family Papaveraceae; genus Papaver; species Papaver armeniacum. The sequence continues at coordinate 53,251 of JAJJWW010007659.1, forward strand.
TTTTCTTGAATTTGGTTTCTAGTGTGTGCTGTTTTCTAGTTTCCGTCTATTATTATTCTGAATTCCGCCTCTATAATAATAGTCACCTAGATCAATATATATCAAGTTGGTATCATGCAAGGTTCGTTTATTTTAGGGAAGATTTATGTGGTTTATGGCCTCCACTAGATCTCTCTACAAACAACTTGGTGAGTTACTTGAGAAGCTAAAAAACGTTAGAAGAACAAGATGACCATGGTATGGTTGAAGTTAGATAAGAAATGTTCATATAACGAAGGTAAGAAGTTGAAGCTATTGAGACGTGGATCGTTTCGTATTTTCGGTAAGATCGATAACAATGTCTTTAATCTTGATTAACCACCTAATCTAGGAATTTGCTCGGTTGTTAATGCCGAACAATTGAAGTTGTTTGATCTATCGTTACGAGATGATGATGGAGATGACAAGATGATCTTGCTACATGTGAAAGACTTGTGGTTTGATATAGAGGAACCACAGAAGAGAGGATTGCATCACGGGCGAGAGAGACTAAGTGAAGTCAAGAAGATAAGGGCGCTTTTTCTGGTGGAGTCGGGGAAGTCAGAAGTTCCAAGCAAGGAGAGATAGTTCAACATGGAGAAAGGAACTCTCGGGTTCCTAACCTCCAAATCTAACTTTCACGAGTTCAAGTTCTTGAGTGGGCGCATGAAACATGTGTATCTTCCTCTCTCCGGGAACTAGTGATCCTCAAGAAGGATTGAGGATATAATTGTAATTTAAGGAAGGAATACTGATTTTTAGGTAGTATTCTTAGATAAGGTAATATTCATAGATAAGGAAATATGCCTAGAAAGGGAATATTTCCTAGACAAGGTAATATTTCTAGATAAGGAAATATATACTTAGAAAAGGAATTATTTCTAGATAAGGAATATTCCTAGAACAAGGTAATATTCCTAGAAAAGGAAATATACCTAGAAAAGGAATTACTCCTTGATAAGGAAATAGATTCCTATAAGGTTTTTGGGAAACCGTCAAAGCTATAAATAAAGATGTTTAGCTCATAGCTAAGACATCTAGAGTGTGGGTTGTGATATAGACACACCTAGATCTAGGAGTGTGGTTTGACACCTAGAAAAGGAGGTTTAACACCCATACCTAGAGAGAAGATTGTGAGGCAATTAATTATTCTAAAAGCAAATTTAGCAAAACATTTTAAGGTTGATCCACTGTTTAGAGATATTGTGAGTGTAACAAAGAAATTGTAATAGTTTTCTTGTTCATAATCTAGAGAAGATATTTTCTTCGAATACGGGTTTCTAGCGTGTTTTGGTTTCTAGTTTTAGTTTCTAGTTTCCGTCTATTATTATTTTGAATTCCGCCTCTATAATAATACTCACCTAGGTACATATATCAATAATAGTCACCTAGGTAATAATAGTCACCTACGTATCAACTTACAAAGTAAGGATGTCGACATACTTTGAACATGTGCTGTAATGTTTATCTTTAATTGTTCAAAGTTATTCCTTAATATCTAAAGGAAGAAAATCCTAGGATCGAAAGATAAATAAGTTAATAATCTTTTAATTAAGGTTTTTAATTTTATTTTAGGAAAACAAGAATTAGTAATGTTCATTTACTAGTCAAAGATTTTCCAAAGAGATTTTCGGTCATTATTTTGGATAGAGCATTTCCAGGAATTATGAAAACCGAATTTGGAATATATTGCATATCTTGAAAATATTTTCGGTTTTGGAAATTCCTTGGTGTCTAAACTTCCTTGTCTATAAATACTTGAAGTTTGCATTTCAAGCAAACTAATCCTTCGTAACAACAAACTTCCTCGATTTGTGTTATTCTTGGTGTAGCCGCCTATTCGGAGAGGGAGAGTAACCTAATTAGGCAAAATCTCTTACGTCCGATCAATTTAAAGTCTTCTTTTGGATTGAGAATCTCCATTAGTACCGTTGGTGGGAAACTAGATAATTACGGTTTATCTTGTGTTTTCGATTGATTTGATTGACTAACGGTGGTTGAACTTTGATTGAACCTAGTTTGTTTATGCTTGAGAATCTTCTCTTATGATATAATATTCACTCAAACTAGATCGAAGTTTCGACATGGATCTTTAGTTTATTGTTAGTTCTAAAGACGATCTTGTGATAATCCATTGTTAACAGACTCCGTTTTGTGCGTGATTGATCACAAGAGATTCAAGTTGTTATGTGTAAGTGTTATTGAAGATCTAAGAAGATTTGAAGACAAAGAAGATGTTGAAGATTTCTGATTTTGGGTTCATAATCTTTGGTGTGCACAATACTTGTTTCGGTATAAGAGGATCCAATTATAATAGATCGGTTTATCCTTGTGATAGATTGAATTGATTAGTTGTGTAGATCAGCATCAATACAATTCTTTGTGATTAAAAGTATTGATTGTAAAATCTTAACAATTACCTTTGGTAGTTGAACATAAGATAAATCTAAGAACTGTGAAGGAGTTTATTGAGATAAACGAAGAGCCTTTGTCGAACTTACATCACTTGGTTGAAGAGAGTTGATACCAAGCAGTTTGTTGTTCCTTTCTTGTTTGGAATACAAACCAAAGGAATTGTTCCAAGTACGTGACTTATTCATAAGTTGGAGGTGTGGGAATACGAGGGACGGAACTAGGTGAACTATAGGTTTATTTGGTTGGTCTCAACTATACGAAGTTGGTTTAATTTTGTGTAAAGCGGCTTAATCCGAGAGTATTCAATTTCGGACAAGGTCTCGGGGTTTTTCGCATTTGCGGTTTCCTCGTTAACAAAATCTTCTTTGTGTCATTTACTTTTATTTTCCGCATTATAATTATTTTATTATAATTAAAGTAAATTACATAAACGTTAATTCCTATTTACTTGATAAGCAATCCTATTGTGTTTGGTTAAGTCCGAACCTTTTTATCAAGTAAACATACTTCGTTGTTGTATTGTCTCGATCTCGTATCTATAGAGGATCACACGAAATGTGAACCAATTAGTTGCATTGTCTCGACTCAATCCGTAGACAATCACTTTCGGAGAAAGGACTTATAGGTAGAAAAAGTTTTAGCTTGTGGTATATTTGGGTACCCTCGCCTTTTCAATATTAATCACACATATTGGTAGTTCAAAAGATATGCAATGAATAACAATACAAATAATCCCAGAGATGAGATTTCCCTTTCGATTCAAGAAACAAGTTCATGAATTTACTTCCTTTAAACTAATGTAAAACATTGTTTCCTAGGATGAAATCTTCACCTCATACCTATACATATTCACAATAACATTCAAACGATTATGTCGATGTCTTATATACGAAGTTCAAAGATAAGCGTTATACGCCGTATTGTATTCCTTAATACTACGTCTAACTAGAGTGTAATCATTCATGCTTACGCATTTATGTTTTCAATATGGACGACTTGAAAGATATGTTAGGGAATGAAACAATTCAAGTAAAATATCACTAACCTCAAGTGGAAGGATGATGTTGTCGTTATAGCTCCTTACTTCTTCACTTCTTCAAGTCTTCGCAATACTTGTAATGTCTCATATCCTAATACTTTCAAGCTAACCTATACGAAGTTGACTCTAGTACATAATCAAGCGACTCTTTAAATGAGTTTTGGTTCACTAAAATATGACAACCAAACTTGACATACCAACGCTTGGTGGGTTCAAACGAGCTATGCTCTAACATCGTATGTTATCCAAACTCATCTCTCCAATCCATTATCTTACGTAACTCTTGCCTGCAAGGTTTGGACCTTGGTTTGCAACGAGCCGTTGATTTTTTTCCAGTGTCTGCCCTGATACCAACGTTGATTTAACCCCCCCAATGAAGTTATTGGTGGTTAAATATTTTGAGGTTGTTATGAAGGACATGCCTGCGAAGTTCTCAATGTCTCAACGTGATTGTGCTCTTTGGAAATGCAACAAGTCTAGACATGCTCAAGACTTTCTTAAAACTCTTCCTATCGAGGGCCTTAATAAGAGAGTGGGTGCGCGACTATTCAGTGATGTCCTTTGTTATCGGTTGGGCATTCCCCTTTTTCCTGGTGGCATCATGTGTGCATTCTGTAAACGTGACATGGATTGCTATGGTGAACATGCCTTGCATTGTGCTCATGAGGTGGGGCTTAAATTCCGACACGACCTTGTTCATGATACCATTGATGATATGTGTTTTCGTGCTCGTGTCCCCTCTAGGAAGGAGGTTTCCTTAGGTCTTATATCTAGTGAGGGTGCTGATTTGCGACCTGTTGATAGTCTTGTCTATAATTGGGACAATGGTCGTGACATGTGTTTTGATGTAACTTGGGTCTCTCCTTTTACCGGTGGTGGAGTTCGTGCTTTCTAGCCAGGTCTTGCCTTAAATAATGCCATTATGCATAAAAATAAAAAATATCTTGATAAATGTGTAGCTCAAGGTTATGGGTTTGGTGTTTTGGCATTTTCCACATTTGGTGAACTTGGGGATGACATGGTTGAACTTTTTAAACTACACAATCACCTGTCTAGATTTGATGTTAATGCTAAGAGATGTAATTTCTTTTTTCATAGATTAGGGATTGTGATTTAGAAAGGGGTTGGAGCCTAGGTTGTTGCTCGGATTCCAACTAGTTTCATTCGGTCTTCTCTTTTAATTTAGATTATATGTTTCCTTTTATTCAAAAATGGAAAGAAAAATAAAAAACAAAAAGTTGAATAATAAAAGGAAGAAGAATAGTTTTTTTTTTGAAAAATGATTATATTCTTATTAAGATTGAGCCTAATTAAGTAAAATTGGTCTTAATTAAATAAGTGGCAGATTAACCATTACCAAAAAAACATATCGATAAAAGGTTTTGATTTGTTCTATTTTCCAGCCCCAAATTAATTTTCCTGTACTCTAGACCATGGGAACCCAAATTAATTTTCCTGTACTCTAGACCGGCTAGTTTAATTAAGTAGTTGTTTTTTCATACTTTCTTTGTAAAATACAGACGAAACCATGGGACCCAACGCATATCAGGGGCGGAGCCAGCCCATTGTAAGGGTGTGCTCAGCTGGCTCCAAAGCATATTTTAGGCCCAATTAGAAAAAAATTGTATGTATAAGCCTATTTTTACTTTTTGCACCCCTAAAAAATGTTTTTACACTCAAATAGCAAAAAGAACAAAGCGGCAGATGCTTTAGCTAAATATGTTAGGAAAGGTTGTATAAGTAGGAATGGGTATTATCTCCTCCTGTCAGGATTTATCCATTTACCTTCGTAATGTTTCCTTTTTGTAATATATTGGTTTCTTTAAAAAAAAAATAACAAAAAAAGAAAAAAAAAAAAAACCCATTTTCCTTCTTGGTAAGTGTTTCCTATTTTTTGTGGTTGATTATTGGATTTCTTTAAAAAAAGAAAGAAGAAAAAAAGCTCCTTAAAAAAAAAGAGATTAAATTGTGAAAGAAAAAATAAAAATAAACACTCTAAAAACATTGTCTATTTTCTAGTCCAATAGCAGTTTGCATATACGTGTATATATTAGCATAGTTCTTGAAATATGGTATTCATTTTGAACAAATTCCGCAAGTGAGTATTATGACGTCAGAGAGAGAATAAAAGAGAAGAGAGAGAGAGAACTGGTCGATTGTATTTTGTTAGGAGCTAGGCAAGGATTAAGACCCCCATGTGTGCCACCCACCCGCACACTGGTGACATTGTCTAATTGACACCCAGAACACTGCGCACCAAAGAATTCGTCAATGCACAAGATGCATCATAGGCTAAGCTCTGGTCCTCATCCTAGCTAGTAAAACATGCCATTTAATATTTCCTGCTGTCAATGTATAATATAACATTGGAAGTTTGTTTTGTACGGGGGAGTTGGAATTTTGATGAGCTCACTTAAAGACTAGAAACTGTGATTGACTCTGAAAACATTTAAAAAATAGCATATCGACAGCTTTCTTTTCTTGTATGTATGTACTTGAATAAATTTCTTTTCATCTAAACTCTAAAAATGAACTAACCAAATATGTTTCCATAATTTCTTTATTTGTCCCTTGTCTTGTCACTCTTACAACCACTGTCCGTCAAACCAAACCCCCTTATCATCATCATCATCTCTTCTCTTTGATCATCATCAACTACTCTCCTAACAATGTTCGGTTGGTCGTCGGTCATTAATCCCATTCCTTCCAAAGACTTCCCATATATCGAGCTCGTATGCATTAAATAACCTGCGAGCATTTCAAGAACAATAATACTCCTGTAGCAAACATTACATGCATTTGTTCAGAATTTTGGCGGCACAGAAAAAAAACGCGTTTTTTCGAGATCACATTCACAAGAAGAAAAACATCATGATGAACAGGCAGTACCCATTCTGAGTTCTTCTTCTTCCCCACTGGAAAAACAAAAACATGGTGATATTGAGACTGAGTAATTTGATGTGCGTCTTTCTGGTTTTGGTGGTGGGTTTCTTCTCACTAGGAACCGTTTTGGGTGATACCGAGTTATTAAACTTGTCTTCTTCTTCTTCTTCGACATTGGAAGTACTGTTGGAAGTGAAGAAATCTTTTAATGAAGACCCTTTGGAAGAGGTTCTGAATGATTGGTCTGAAAGCAACCCAGATTTCTGTTCATGGAGAGGGATTTCATGTGGGGTTGACTCAGTACAAGAAGTGGTGAGTTTGAACTTATCCGGTTCATCACTCACTGGTTCAATATCTCCGTCACTTGGTTACTTGAAAAGTCTTGTTCAGTTAGATCTTTCTTCCAATCAGCTCACTGGTTCAATCCCGTCGAATCTCTCGAATCTGGTTTCACTTGAATCTCTACTTCTTTTTTCGAATCAACTCACTGGTCCAATTCCAACTCAACTCAGAACCTTGAAAAACCTTCGTGTCATTCGTATCGGCGACAACGGATTCACAGGTCCAATCCCAGGTTTCTTTGGTGATTTTCAGAGCTTAGAGATCCTTGGTCTAGCATCGTGTAGTTTGACGGGTCGTATTCCGCCGGAACTCGGTAGACTCGGTCAGCTTCAAAACCTTGTTCTCCAACAAAACCAGCTCGTTGGTCCGATTCCGTCGCAACTCGGTAACTGTTCAAATCTCATCGTCTTCACCGCAGCGGTTAATAACCTCACTGGTGCAATCCCTGGAGAAATGGGTTCCCTGCAAAACCTTCAAATTCTTAACCTAGCCAACAATTCTCTCACCGGTGAGCTGCCGATTCAACTGGGCGAACTGAGTCAACTGGTTTATCTCAATCTCATGGGGAATTTTCTGCAAGGATCGATTCCAGCATCCCTGGTAAACTTGGGTAATCTTGAAAATCTTGATTTGTCAGTAAATAAGTTCAGTGGTGGAATTCCTGAAGAATTTGGGAATTTTCAAAAATTAGTTTATATGGTTATGTCTAATAACAAACTTTCCGGTAAAATACCGGAAAACATTTGTTCAAATATATCAACTTTAGAACATTTGATTTTATCCGGTAACTCATTGCAAGGGGAAATTCCGATGCAAATCGGCGAATGCATGTCGTTGAAACAACTGGATTTAGCAGATAATCAGTTAAACGGTACATTGCCGATTCAGTTGTTCGAGTTACTTAATCTTACTGATTTGTACCTCAACAACAACACATTGATCGGTACAATTCCTGAATTGATCGGTAACCTCAACAGTGTTGAAACGTTAACTCTTTATCACAACAACTTACATGGCGAAATCCCGAAGGAAATCGGACTACTTGGGAAGCTTCAGATTTTCTATCTATATGAGAACCAATTCTCAGGTGAAATCCCACTTGAGATTGGTAACTGTTCGAGTTTGCAAATGCTAGACTTTTTCGGTAATCAGTTCACCGGAAGAATTCCGGTTACAATCGGAAGACTAAAGAGTTTGAAACTACTTCATCTCCGACAGAATGAGTTTTCCGGGGAAATTCCGTCCACGCTGGGTAATTGCAAGGAACTGACCATATTGGATTTGGCAGATAATCATTTCTCTGGTGGAATTCCAAAGACGCTGGGATTTTTGGAAGCAATGGAACAGTTGATGCTTTACAACAATTCACTTGAAGGTAACATTCCTGACGAATTCAGAAGCGTTGCGAATTTAACTAGAGTGAATTTGTCTAATAATAGATTGAATGGTAGTATTGATCCTCTGTGTGTTTCGAATTCTTATCTTTCGTTTGATGTTACAAACAATTTGTTTGGTGAAAAGATTCCTCCACAGTTGGGGAACTCGGCCTCTCTTGAGCGATTGAGATTGGGTAGAAATCATTTTATCGGTGAGATTCCGGGGACACTAGGAGATATCACTGAATTATCACTTTTAGATCTTTCAGTAATTCACTCACTGGAATTATACCACCCTGAGCTCTCATCATGCAAGAAACTGACTCACATTGATCTCGACAACAACCTTCTTCATGGGTCAGTACCGCCTTGGGTAGGCAGCTTACCTGACTTGGGTGAGATCAAACTGTCTTCGAATAAACTTTCGGGGCCTCTTCCTCTGGAGATTTTCAATTTAAGCAGTCTCCTAGTTCTGTCTCTTGACAACAATTCACTCAGCGGAACTCTTCCACCTGAAATCGGAGATCTTTCATCACTGAATGTCCTTAATCTCGAGCGGAACCAATTCCACGGTCAAATCCCAGCAAAACTCAGCCAGTTAAGCAAGCTCTATGAACTTCGGCTCTCACGGAACAGGTTTGATGGGGAAATTCCAGCTGAGCTAGGACAATTACAAGACCTGCAGAGTGTTTTGGACCTCAGTTATAATAATCTCACCGGTGGAATCCCACCTTCTATTGGGATACTGTCGAAGCTCGAAGGTCTTGATCTTTCTCATAATGAGCTAGTTGGGAAAATTCCTTCACAGATTGGTGGGATGAGTAGTTTGGGCCGACTCTATCTTTCTTACAACAATCTTCAGGGTGAACTGGATGAACAGCTTTCTCACTGGCCAGCTGATGTTTTTGCTGGGAATTTCAAGCTTTGTGGAAGACCTCTGGTTACCCAATGCAACACCAAAGACACTGAACATGGCGGCTCTCGTCTGAGTACCTCATCGGTAGTAGCCATTACTGCTACCTTGACCTTGGCTGGCGTTGTTGTTCTACTTCTGGTGGGGCTTATACTAGTCTCCAGACGCAAACACCAGTACCTAAGAAGAGCAGATGCTGATGGCAACTATGCATATTCTTCTAGTTCTTCGGTGCAACGAAGATTACTGTTCCATACCGCTTCGACTGCTCGTGAATTTAGATGGGAAGACATCATGGCAGCTACCCATGATCTTAGTGATGAATACATAATCGGGTCTGGTGGATCTGGAACAATTTACAAGGCAGAGCTACCAAGTGGGGAAATAGTAGCAGTAAAAAAAATCTTGCGGAAGGATGACCTGTTTATGGATAGAAGTTTTGCAAGGGAAATTCGAACTCTGGGGAGGATAAGGCATAGGCATTTGGTGAAACTGATGGGGTGCTGTAGTACTAGCAAAGGAGGCGGAATGGGTTCTACTCTGTTGATTTATGAGTATATGGAGAATGGAAGTCTGTGGGATTGGTTACATCGACCTATGACGCAGGAGAGTACCACCAAGAAAGTTGGGATAAACCTTGACTGGGAGATGAGGTTAAAAATAGCAGTGGGGTTGGCACAAGGTGTGGAGTACCTCCACCATGACTGCGTGCCGAAAATCGTTCATAGGGATATCAAGTCAAGTAATTTGTTACTCGATTCTGATATGGAAGCACATTTGGGCGATTTCGGTCTGGCCAAACTACTGCTTGACGATCAGGATTCTTCGAGCAATACGGAGTCCCAAACCTGGTTTGCTGGATCTTATGGCTACATAGCTCCAGGTACTAAGATTACTACTACTCAGTATTGGTGCTAATTTTTTTTTTCGTAATGAGTCTCATTTGTTTTTCTTCTTTTGATGTTCTGCAGAGTACGCTTATACACTGAAAGCAACGGAGAAGAGCGATGTTTACAGTATGGGAATAGTATTAATGGAACTTGTAACCGGGAGAATGCCAACTGCTGGAACTTTTGGAGTTGATATAGACATGGTGAGATGGGTTGAATCCCATATGGAAGCGCTCACTCGAGATGAGCTGGTAGATCCTACTTTGAAACCGCTATTACCCAAGGAAGAATCTGGCGTTTTTCAACTATTAGACATTGCATTGCAGTGTACAAGAACTGTTCCAGCTGAGAGACCCACCTCTCGACAAGTCTGTGATCTCTTATTCCACATATCTAATACCAGCAAGATGGTGGATTCTGAAAAGAAAACGATTGTGTAACCTACATTTTGTACTTGAAAAGATTTCTTCTTGTGCTCTTTCCGTCGCCATTTCAGGCAACCATTCTTGTATCTAACTCCAACTTAGCATATATGAGTTCAAATAGATCATTAGTTTTCTTCATGGGATGAATTAGGAGATCTGGTTGGCGCACCGCCCTGGTTATTTTTCAAACTTGAGGAACTTTCTGACACAAATGTGCTCGGAAACAGCACAGACTGTGCAATGTTGTTTTGGTTCTGCTGACATTTTAGGACTGACCTGCCAAACAAACCAGCTTAATCAGCCCGTAAGGCCGAAATGCAGGCGGGCTTTTTTAGTTCATTTAAACAGTAAAAAACCCTTCCACTTTCTTATCCCAGCCGCTGCAATAAAAAGCAAAAAGAGTGCAGATTTGAAGTTCTCTAAACCCTAAGCCCTTCAGACGCCTCGCTTACCAAATCAAATCTAAACCCTAAGTGGTTTCAGACGCCTCGCTTATGAGGCATTCAACAAGAGTGGATCTTTGAACTCCGTCATCCAATTTTGTAAGTGTTCTGAAATGTAAGTGCTTCTAATTCCAATCCAATCCTAGATTCATGATTCATTCTCGTCTTTTTTGGTATTAGAAATGATTGAATTGGAAAGTGATGCTGTCGAAATGGATTCAACACCGAAATATCTAGATTGTTCTGTTCATATGTTTGGTTCTGAAATTAGGTTAATTTGTTGTTGGAACCCTTCCACCAAAGAATACAAAAAACATACAAATCATCTCAATAGGCTCTTGAGGATCGAGAATTCATGTAATACATGGAGGCCATAATATGTGGAGAAGTCTTGATGATGTCCCTCAGTATCACTTTGGGGCAATCTTTGTGATTGGATAAGTTAATCTTAAAGGTAATCATCTTAATGACTGCGGTGAGCATAGTGAAATGCTATTGGCATCTGATGTTGCAGCGCGAAGCTCTGCACAATCACGGTCCCTAAATCCATAGATGGTCAGCGGTGGGATATTTGTAATTAATCATGAAGAGGCTCGATGATTTATGGAATGAAGACAGGGTGCAAGATCTTGTTTCACTTAAATTTGGTATCAGTGTTTAGAGTATACACAGAGATTAATCTCGAGAAGAAGATAATTTGGGTTGTGGTATCTTAAGATATCCAAAACCTATGTTGTCAAAGGCGCAGGAATGTTAATGTGCCGGCCTCGCCAATAATGCGCCCAGGCGCTAATCATCGTAGTAGATGAGTGTATTCATTGCTTGTTTGCAGCATCGATCATGGCATTAATATCATCAGGGCATTCATTCCACAAACTGTAGTCTTCACACTCTTTATACTTTTCCCTGAGTCGCCTTGTGCGTGTGTGTTTACAGCATCAATCGTGCCATTGATATCATCAAGGCATTCATTCGACAAACTGTAGTCTTCACACTCTCTATATACTTTTCCCCTGGTCACGTGGTGCGTTTGAGAATTAGAATTCTACTGTAGCATTCTGATCTAGGTAGTGAAAACAACTTCTTTTTCTAAGGTAAAAGAAGAAGAAAGAAGTTGTTTTCATTAATAGATAAAATGCGTGTGGAGATAATGGAAGCTGGTAATTAAGAAAATTGAAGTTGACTGTTTTGATTTGGAAAAGCTTGGATGCTGGTTCAGCAAAAGGTCAACACAAAGTTCTAAGTTGACACCCAGATGTACCTGAGGTTGCCTAAAAAGTCATGAAAGAATGTCACATTGAGCTCCCATTAATATTGGTTGAACCGTTGGTACCACAAAATCTCTGAATGCTGCAACACGAAAGATGGTTTCAGGTATGCTGTAACTCCTTTTAGTTAAGTTCATTGTCATGATAGATAATAGTCTTGTTGTGTTATGTATTTGTTGTAAGATCTCATTTATCCAACCTGTAAATTTTGATTGTCTAATTTTATTTTTTCCATATTTCTCTAGTGCATTTTGGCATTTTGTCATTTTAAAAACTACTTTTTAAGTTCACTTCATTGTTTTTAGCAGAAGTATCATCCAAACAGGTTTTGTAATTCGTATCATCCTTATCTCCTTATTTTGTTTCATTTTAAAGCATAAATATCTTCTTCGCCACCACCTTATTTTCTCGTTAAGAAAAACTCAAAATGGACCTACGAACCTTCGCTATAAAGAATATGACAAATGATGCATTCCCTCTTGGTGAATATCAATATGTTTTTATTCATTCCCTCTCCTAGTTCTTATGATTGGGTCTGCTATACTTATTGATGATATGATGGCCATTGTGCATTACAGCATTTCAACTGTTCTTTTTCTTTCTTCTTATTCGTGGCATTTATATTTCTCTTTCTTCAAGTCAGCAAATATTGGAGTATTTGTATACTAGAAATGCACAGAAGTCTTGGCACTTATATTTCAAAGGTAGCTTTGATGGATCTATTAATTTGTAGTTCACATATACTAGGTTTAGCTGTACGTAATCTTTTCATTCTGTTTTCTCACAACGAAACACACAGAGGTCTGGGTTCTAAAGACCCTGAGTAGCAGCAAGATTTGCACATGCATATCACCCACACATTGCTAATTCAGCTACAGAATGATGCTTCACTAGTTCGCTTCCATTTAGATCATAGAAACCTAGTACGTAGAATGAACTGTCTAAATGATAGCCTAGATTTACTGTCCATTCCACGATTTAAATACTTAGATCTGACTGCTTAAACATTTACTTCATGAACTTCCTTAACAAGACTCCATCCTTCAGCAAAAATGGAAGGCATGAGCAAAACTATTCTTTTTATTGTACAGCCCTTCTTTTTTATTGTTATCTTAAACCTCTAGGCTTTTAGGGTCTGTTTTAAGTTATTCTTTTTCTGAAGGTGCTTTGCTTCACTTGTACAATATAGGTCGTATCAACTTAGCAGATGATTGGTCTGATGAAGAAGTTGAACCCATGATTGAGATTGGTGGAAATTCTTCTGCTATATCAACCTTCAACGCCTTCTTACTGATGTGAACTTTTTCACGCTTTAGGTGGATCTGCTTTTGCTTTCTCCATCTTCGGCAGTCAAAAACAGTGTGCTTTCAATGGTGTTAAGTAAATCGATGTAAATTTGATGCGGCATTTTTTTTGTTAGTCTGGTTATTATGGTGGCAGAGTTGCAGAAAAAGAGATACAAAAAGGTTTGGCTGGAACAACGGGAGAGTTGGTAATTCACCTACACAATTGCTTGCCTGAAAGTGCTTCTACTACACATTTCATTTCATGGTGGGTCGCAGTTGTGGCCTTGTGGGGGAATTTAGTGAGCATAACACACCAAGATGCACAAGCCTCTCAGTATCATAAGAACCCCTGTAAGACCTTATTGGTGAATTGGGTTTTGTGCCTTGTTGTGATAGGAATTGCAGTTGCTATTACTGGCAGTGGAAGGATGACCTGTTTATGGATAGAGAAGTTTTGCAAAGGGTCGAACTCTGGGGAGGATAAGGCATAGGCATTTGGTGAAACTGATGGGGTGCTGTAGTACTAGCAAAGGAGGTGGAATGGGTTCTACTCTGTTGATTTATGAGTATATGGAGAATGGGAAGTCTGTGGGATTAGATTTACCGACCTATGAGCGCAGGAGAGTACCACCAAGAAAGTTGGGATAAACCTTGACTGGGAGGTAAGGTTAAAAATAGCAGTGGGTTTGGCAAGGTGTGGAGTACCTCCACCATGACTGCGTACCGAAAATCGTTCATAGGGATATCAAGTAAAGTAATTTGTTCTCGATTCTGATATGGAAGCACATTTGGGCGATTTCGGTCTGGCCAAAGTGCTGTGACGATCAGGATTCTTGAGCAATACGGAGTCCCAAACCTGGTTTGCTGGATCTTATGGCTACATAGCTCCAGGTACAGATTACTACTACTCGGTATTGGTGCTAAGTTTTACTTGTCTCCTTTATTTTTTTTGTCAGTAACATAACTAGACTAAGCAAAACAGGAGTAGCTGCTATATAACTCTAGCTTCAGATCGCTTTTGTTACACTCACAGTGCCGATAGTATATTTGTAACAAGTCTCATTTGTTTCTTCTTTTGATGTTGTGCAGAGTATGCTTATACACTGAAAGCAGCGGAGAAGAACGATGTTTACAGTATGGGAATAGTATTAATGGAACTTGTAACCGGGAGAATGCCAACTGCTGGAACTTTTGGAGTTGATATAGACATGGTGAGATGGGTTGAATCCCATATGGAGCGCTCACTCGAGATGAGCTGGTAGATCCTACTCTGAAGCCGCTATTACCCAAGGAAGAATCTGGCGTTTTTCAACTATTAGACATTGCATTGCAGTGTACAAGAACTGTTCAGCTGAGAGAGACCCACCTCTCGACAAGTCTGTGATCTCTTATTCCACATATCTAATACTAGCAAGATGGTGGATTCTGAAAAAGAAAACGATTGTGTAACTTACATTTTGTACTTAAAAAGATTTCTTCTTGTGCTCTTTCTGTCGCCATTTCAGGCAATCATTCTTGTATCTAACACCAGCTTAGCATATATGAGTTCAATAGATCATTAGTTTTCTTCATGGGATGAATTAGGAGATGTCGGCGCACCGCCTGGTTATTTTCAAACTTCAGGAACTTTCTGACACAAATGTGCTCAGTAACAGCACAGACTGTGCAGTGTTGTTTTAGTTCTGCAAAGGTAGGAATGAGTGTGTTACTACTACTCAGTTTTTATAGTGTAATCAAGAATCATATAGTTTTGGGTTCTGCTGACATTTTAGGACTGACCTGCCAAACAAACCAGCTTAATCAGCCAGTAAGGCGAAATGCAGGCGGGCTTTTAGTCCATTTAAACAGTAAACCCTTCCACTTTCTTATCAGCCGCTGCAATAAAAAGCAAAAAGAGTGCAGATTTGGGATTCTCTTAACCCTAAGCCCTTCAGACGCCTCGCTTAAAATCAAATCTAAACCTAAGTGCTTTCAGACGCCTGGCTTATCAGGCATTCAACAAGTGGATCTTTGAACTCCCGTCATCAATTTTGTAAGTGTTTCTGAAATGTAAGTGCTTCTAATTCCAATCCAATCCTAGATTCATGATTCATTCTCGTCTTTTTTGGTATTAGAAATGATTGAATTGGAAAGTGATGCTGTCGAAATGGATTCAACACCGAAATATCTAGATTGTTCTGTTCATATGTTTGCTTCTTCTGGTATAATGGTTTCCAATGAGTTGACATCTTTTATAGCTTTTTGGAATCTTACCAAAGAGAAATTTGAGGCAGAGGAGTCATTTGATATTTCACCCGAGGAGTATTATATGCACCTTCTCATTATCAGAACCTGTAGTGTGTAAATAACAGTGGAATTATTCTCATAGGTGTGATCATTCCGGACCTTGTGAAGGTTATGATCATTACCAACCTTACCTGGTCATGAGCCACAATTTGTTCATTCCAATTATTATTCACACATTTCTCCATCCACGATATGAGAGAGATGATCAATCTTCTTTTGTGACCCATGCATCACAACTATCTTTGTTAGAACGCCTCAATATTGAAATTACTTGAACAGACCAAAGCTAATGAGTTATTTTTGGAGCTTAGTAAAAGCCATGATTATATTGCTCAACTTCTTGAACAAAATGCTTTATCGATTGCTCAACTAACGCGATCGGTAAAAGGTGTGTGATCTTCACAGGAGACAAGTTTTAATTTTTCTAATACTCTTGATATTTATGATGAAAGCTTTTAGCTAATGAATCAATGTGTATGGAGAATGATGATGAACTTGATAGTTGTGATCATAGGAATAAAGACATTGTCATACCAAGTGAAGGTGGTGTATTTAGTCAACTCTGATCGTGTTAATGATCACACTCGCCTATTCAAAAGGATGAGTTTAGGATTGAGGACACCATTCTTTTAGAGGTGTGACATATCAGTGCTATAACAATGATGCTTATGAAGAATGTGTTAATTCCGAGGTTTTTGCGTAGTTAAGTCTAACGACTTAGAGACATTACACTCTATCTATAAGGTTTCTTTTAATCATATTTATTGTGATATTCCTATTGATTCCTTGGTTGATAATGATTATGATGATGATTTAGTACGGTCCCACAAACCAGGTGGAGAAGTTAATATACCTAGAATTGTTAGCACAACTTTTGGTGAAGATTCTAATTTTGGATTAGAGCTAAGTGCTTCTCAATATTACTAGATTATTTTGCATCTCGTGATTTCTCTTTGCTGTGCATGACTCCCCGAGATCGTTTGGGTTCTCATCTCTAGCGAACCCTTTGACTCGTTTATTTTTGATCAAAATGATACATCCTTTGTAAAAACCAGGTTTGGGGTAGCTCTTTCCTTTGATAATCTCTATACCTTATATTAAACCCATAATCTCAAATCCCTTTTGTTAATCATACTTCCCTATAATATTCCGGGGCCACTGGAATAATTTACAAATTTTATTAAGTAATCACAGGCCAAGAGAGTGAAACCCCAATTCCTAGGGTCATAAGAATAAATTACTCTTTACCATTTAAATCTCCATTTTGTATTATTAGTATATTCCATATTTACCCCAACTAGGCGTTCCTTTTTAGCCCGGAATTTAATTTAATTTTTTGAAAATCAGACTGTGAACCAAACCAAAACGTAAGTGCTGTCATTTATGCCCGCCAGAAGGGAAATTTTTTTTTTGAAATTTTCACTACTTTCAACATGTCACATGTTGACGAACTCAATTTCTTTGAGAGTTTTTTTGTTTTTGTTTTTTTTTTTTGCAAGGGATGGTGTCTCAGCATTCTTTAAGTACTCCCTCCGTACCTATTATATAGGCGGAATTTCTATTTTTCCTTGTACCATTATATAAGCGGAGTACAAATTTCAAAACGTTTTTTTTACTTGTATTACCCCTATTTATTTGTTTTGGAATCATCACAATGGAGTATATATCTCTAACATTGGGAATATAATTAAGGGTAAAACAGGAAAAGCATAGAAATGTATAAAATCAATAAAAGTTTCTTAATCTGAGAGGTGGTCCTCACTTTATATAATGTACGGAGGAGTAATAAATTAGATTTGTTTTTCTCGAAAAAAAAATAAATTTGCGACATGTGGCACTAAATAAAATAACCGGCACAATGTGTATTATAGTAGCATACCAAATTTAGGGCTGAGGCAAATATTAAGAAAACCCTGTCTAATCCCTTTTTTTTTCAAACGATGACCTCTCGGATTGAAGCCATTTATCAGGACTTGCAACATGTTTGTATTCCACCAAAGTTCACCCCACCTTGAAGAACTCAAAGTGGAAGTGATCGACAATCAGACTTAGGAATTCATTTGGATGTGAGTCCCAAAATGAAAAAGATGGGATTTTACCTAAAAGTGTAAATGAAAAGTGGGTTTATTCCAAAACTATGACCAATTTGAAATTTCTTCTAAAAGTGTGACCATGAGAACGGTCCAACGGGCATGTATGCCCTAATCTTTCACTGAAATAGGATTTTGTCTGAATGTGTACATATCGGGTAAGGATGTGTACACATTAGTGAGATGTGCACACATTGGAGTCGGGAAGTGTACACATCAGGCTTTGATACCCCACCATGAATAGTGTCGATGTGTAGATATTTATATGTAGACATCCAGAATCTAGAAAGGCATAATCATATGTTGGATAAATGTAGACATCGAGAATCTAGGAATAATCATATGTTGGATAAATGTAGACATCCATGTTTCGATGTAGACGCTTGGACACTATTTATAAAATATGTGGACATCGTTCATAAAATATGGACATCGGTATAATGTGTGGACATCGGCTATGAATATGTGGACATCAAAGCTATGTTCGATGTAGACACTCGGGCTATAAAGGTACTTTGGAAGTATTAGGTAAAGTCGGTCACACTTTTGGAAGAAATGCACATTTCGAGTCACAATTTCGAGTATTTCCTCATGAAAAGATGGAGATGATTCAAGAGTTGGATCCTCGTTTAATGTTTGAAACAGGATCAGCGGCCTCCATTGCGGAGAATGGTAGTAATGAACCAGAGTAACTATGAACATTGAGAGAATACTGTAATCACAAAACTAAGTCTTACAGTGACAAAAAGTTCACCAGAACTTAGATTCTCATACCAAATTACAACCTAATGTAAGGACTAGGCTTTTTCTTATTATGCTTCGTCTTCGGTTGAGTCTTCAGTTGATTCGTTTTCGGTTGACTCCTTTACTCGTTCTGTCCCGGAAGTAATAGTATGGATAGAAACTAAGCTTTCTACATAGCTAACTACTGATTCAAAACCCTCAAATCTCTCAATTGTCTTTCAATAACACTTCCATGCTTCAGAGATCAACACAATCCAATACCCATTCAAAATACAATATTCCCCTCTTAAAAGACCACACAATCTTGGACTCTCCATTCTCTCAACTCCGCTGTGTTAATGTCTCATTGGAGATAACATAACCCGTAACTGCCCGTGTTATTGTCTCACTTTGGAGATAACATAACGTTTAGACCAAGATTACGGAACTCCATAAACTTTCATTTCCCAAACTTCACGCGACCACCTAGGGGCACAAAGGTACGGGACGGTACAGGTTTTTGCCTAGATCAGTACCTGTACCTCCCTATGGCCGGTACCTGTACTTTTTACCTGTACCTGTACCCGTGCATTACGGGACGGGACGGTACTGTACTGTTTATCTCGATGCAGGGGCGGGGCCAGGACAGTTCTTTACTGTAAAAGTTCGAGCTTTCCATCTTGTTTAAAAGTTTTTTCTAGTAAGATCACGTAGGCAACGTTTAGCATTTCGTAAAATGTGGAACATTGAGTTAAATCCTAGTCTTCTTGAGAGTTGGCATCTTGTTTATTTCTTGAGTTGGCATCTTGTTTATTTTGAGGTTAATGTTTTGAGAGTTGTGATGGAGTCTTCTTGGATCGATACAAATCGAAAGGTATTGTTCTTTATAATAAAACAGATGGAGATGGAGGATTAACAATGGTTCGGCAATATAGTGTGTATGGGGTGTTTTGTATGAGATGTTGCGGCTAGCGGTCTATTGAGAAGCTGATCTGCGGAGGCTAGACGGACCAGAGAACTAGGATATAGCTGATGGGTATTTGGATTACGCGAGAACCCGGCGGAAAAGCGACTCATGGCGCTGCTTAGAGGAGATCGAGTTTTTCTTTCTTGCCGTTAATGGTGGTGATTGATCTCGGGATGGTATGGAATCTGCGACAACGGCGAGAGATGAAAGTTGCGGCGTCAGCCGACAGTGTCATTAGAAGGAGCTGCCGTAGTGTCATGACCGGGTTTAGTGGTAGTCGGAGATGGAAGGAGGTTTTGAACTGCTCATATCTAACAACGTATCAATTCTTGAGGCATGAATGAGGATGGTTTGTTGTGGACTGAAATGGGTTTAATTTGATCTCAAATGATGAATTTTGTGGAGTTGTAATGTTTAATGACTAGAGATCTCGGTAGGTTCTAAGGCCGGGAATAGCCTAGAACCATTACTTGTACCTACTCTGGCACGCAGTACCAGCTAGTACTTGTGCCCCTTACTGTCGGCTGACTACGGTTCGGGGCCCAGTCGGAATGATCACCTAACGGTTCATTATGGTACCATGGGGCGGGGCGGTTCTGTATGACCTACGACCACCGTCACTCGGCAACTACACAAAGGCATCCCTCTTCCAACACTCCCATACTAACAAATTTCAAATTAGGTATTAGGGTAGTTGAATCTCTTGGAATGATGATGTCATATCACCGTGGCTTTCCAAGTAGACTATGCAAACTCCATGTTTCGTTTTGGCTAACCAATGAAGACCCCATTAACAATTGCAGTTTCTGCTCAAGATAAGTAAACCGATAAGGTGTATCAATAGTTTCCCATGAATTTGATCTTAAAGAAAAGTCTTCCACATAAGTAGTGACCTCAGTTCCACCGAGACGCTTCCCAATTACAAACTTGTAATCTTCATTCTTACCATCATACCATAGACCATGTATCCAGAGATCCCTTAAATCATATGCATCCCAGCGAGGGAGGCATCTTCTTGTATTCCCAGTGTTTGGGTTCCAAACACTCAAGAAGAAGATGTCACTGTGGAATCATTACCAAATTCATGAATATCAATATCGGTATGCGAAGCAACTGGCCATTACAAGTCTTTGTAACAAACGCAACTTGTGATTTGAATGGGTACTGTATACTATCTTTTATCAGGTAATCATGTTCAATCTCCTCACTTGTTAATGATGATTCTAATAAAAAATCATAAGATAGAATGCATACATTCCCGCATCACCATACATATCTTCCGACTTGCACCCAAGCAACATATAATTACCTACTCGGGTTTGTTTTTATTCGATTGGAGATGGGATTTAACAAAATCGGGGGCTAGAAATTAGGGAACACCAAGATGGAAACACACTTACATTTGAATATGGATTTCACTGGTAATCGATGAGGATTTCACACCATAACTCTTGGTATCCTTTGGTGGACATGGATTCTTCTTCTCCTTGTTGAATTAGGGTTCTGAATGTGAAAGACGGGAAAATGAGCAAAAGAGAAGCACAATCTTGGTATAGGGGTGGCATGGTTTAGTAGAGGGGCGCAGATTGTGATAGTAATGTCCCTTTAGTTGGTTAGGGGATGTAAATTGACTAGATTACCCTTTTCACCTTAAATCAACCAAAATCAAATCAACTTTTTTTAAACCTAATGAATCAGAAAAAATCAAATCAGTTTTTTTTTTCATCTTCTTCTTCATCTTCTCTTCTCCTCCATCATCCGTAACCTCCATTAAAACTGAAAATTTCATCGTCTTCGATGTTTCGACGATTTGAAAAATGTTTGGAAAAACCCAGTTAGGGTTTAGTTTATCGTGTTGGATTTAAGTTAATTTTGTATCAAAAATTAGAGTTTTGTATGAAAATTGAAATTTCTGGGTTTATGTGAGTTACGGTTGATTTTAACTCAATTACGAACCGTAATTGGAGATTTTGATGTTAATACGGTTGGTAATAGTTCAATTACCAACCGTATGTTCTTATATCTGAGAATTTTCTTCAATTCACAGTTGGTAACTATTTTAGTTTTCTGAACCGTAACTCGATTCTGATTGGTATCGAGCATTTGGTTAGCCAGGTCTGTGTATCTGATGGGGATTTTTCTTAGGTTTTCTTCAAATTTAACCGATTACGGTTGGTAGTTCATCTATTACGAACCGTAACTCGATTCATTGGTTATAGGCAAAATTCCAACCGTAATTAGCTCTCTGAAAGTGTAAATAAATTGAATTTTTACGTACTTTAGATAACTTTGAGCAACAAAAAGCTAGTTGAGACTAATTTGAAGTATATCTGTCATTTTATGTCTTGGTTCTTCATTTTATTGGTTAATTTCTTCAATTGATTGAGATTGACCTTCTCCTCTAATTTTTTTTAACTCTAAAAAATCGATTTTGGTTTTGATTTTGAGTTAATATAAGTGAAATTAATCATTAACACTAAACTTGATTATCATCACTAAACTAGGTTATCAATAATGAGAGTTAATTTGTCATTTCCAGTTTTTTTTAAAAGGACACCTTAAATGATCATGTAATGACCCTTTTTGTCCTATTAAAATGCCGCCCCTCTATTAAATCATGCTGCCCTATACCAAGATTGGAAGACTATACCAATATTGGAAGAGAATGATTTGAGTGAGGGTATAAAAAAGAAATGGATGGTCGAGATTTATTTTAGTTTTACTCGAAATTCGTGTATAATTCATTGGGGAACTTTTTTTCTAGCCCAATTCTATATTTTTGTATATCAAGAACCCATCAATAAAGTTCAATATATTAAGAACCCATAATTAGATATAATATGATTTGATTCCAAAAATAACCTTTTAATTAATTTAGAAAAAATAACTAAAGAAATTAATTAATTTAGAAAAAAACGGTCAAAGCAAGAGATTAAATCTAACCCCTAAAAAAGCTCTATTTAAATAACTCACTGCTTTGGAAAACGTTAACCTAATCCCTAAAAATCTCTCCCTAAATAACGAAACCACTCACTTAAAAGCCTTTCCCAAATTATTCCTGCCAAATTATTTTTGGAAGAAAAAAACTCAAATTATCATCCTCTTTTAAAAGAAACCCAAAACTCTAATTCACACTCTAAAATAAATCCAATTAAAAACTTAAATTATCACGAGAAAAAGTCCGATTATCACCATATGAAACTAGTGAGAATTATATTATTACAAATTAGTAAAAATATAACTCAAATTATCACCAAAATTGTTAAAAAAATCCACATGATGAAAACTCAAGTTTTCACATGCGAGATTGGTGATATTCTAGTTTTCACATATTGGTAAAAAAATTTAAAAGGAAAAATCTCCACATATCACCGTAGGTGATTTTGTGAAAATCATAATTACACCGATTTACATTCAAGGTAAAACATAAAAAATAAAAGGAATTTTAGATATAAAAAATCACTTAAAGTAGAATATATTCCATGAAGATGAATAACGAATTAACAAGGAGTAATCGACCCACGACTATTGTAATCTACTTCATAATTAGAGTATACATAATCTAATGAGAACAAAATAATAATTAGCGAGAACTGCAGGTTGTTCTAGCTTCTTTTTGATGCAAACATCTTCTTGTATTAATAAGCAGAATTACAAATTACTTAGACTGGCATTACTATTATCACTCCATTTTAGCTAGAGAAACAAATTCGTGAGAGAAAAAGAGAAACGAACGTATGAGTCACAGAAGAAAAGTGATATCATGATTTTCCAGAATATCTTTAACTAATTAACCAGCCCAAAGTTAACACGAGAGTAACTTAATAGGAGAAAAGTATGGTAATAAATTCGTTGACCGGATTTTTTTGTTAACATTTATGTTAACAATACGTAACTAATTAACTAGCCGAAATTTGTGGGAGTAAATCAATAACTTCAATTGGCGAAAAATATGGTAACAAATTCGTTGACCGTATTTTAAAGAAAATATTTATGTTAACAATTCCTAACTAATTAAGGTTAAAATAGTCTAATCCTCGAACATTAAAAATAAATCTAATCTAAACTGTTGTTCTAACAGATTTGATCTTACAAATTGGGCTACATATATATCCTATCTTAACGATGGGTTCATGAAAGAGAGGAACAAATTTGGGTTCCTCGGAAATTTCCACATAATTCATTACTTGGGAACACGCACTAAATTAAAAAAACCAGTCAAACTTTTGTTCATTCTAGAGTAGACTTGGCATGATGAGTCCCTATGACCCTCAGGAATGCCGGACGCGGTGGCATTCATAAACTAACCGACCGCTAGTCACGAGCAGACTTTGTGCACGTTCCGTTAAAAATTGTGTACTCTGTTTAGTGTTTACATTAGAATTTGAAGGTGAGTTTTTCTGAATTGCTGGACTTCCACAGCAACTGGTTTGAAAGCGTCACAGCTAAACCAGAATTTGCTGCACCACATGCTCATTACCACAGCTTAGTCTACTTACAATTGAACTGCTACCAGAAATTTCTGCTAAGCTAATTGAGAAGTACAGGTCATCCCATCTCGTCACACATGTTCTTAACCTGAAAACTAGTATTGTTTTCTGCTCCCTGATTATAATCCAGTCCATGCCAACTAACCAATTAAATTCTAATCAAAATTGTCTCTGCTAGTCTATCTTCTGATAAAATTCTGGCGTAAGAGAACTTTGGACTGTAGTATGCCAAGTAAATAACCCTATCCCTTATGCAAAGAGCAGTTGAGAGACTCTTGGTAGCTAGCCTACAATCTAAATGTTTCTCATATATATTCGAGATGGACAAACTTACGGAACACCTAAAATAAACCATTTGCATAAGTCCACATTACTTAAAGACCAACAAACAACTAACCATACAACTTAACCATAAAAAGTTGTGATTTTACCGTGAAATGTGCAAATAACTCATAAGCATACATACTCGATTACCTTGGCACTGGTAGCGGCATCATTTCCATCTTCGATGTGAACTGGTAATCTAGCAGGATTGTAATTTTTTAAAACAGCTTGATTAGCAGAATGACCACTTACTCCACTGCTGGGGCATGGTTTTCAAGCTGCTTGTATCTCCAAGGATGAGCAGGATCAATGGAATCATTTACCTAGAACAAGCCCTGCATCCATCCCAGTATCTGGTTGTCAGGCCACAAACCCTGACTTGACTAGTACTAGTACAACGGACCAGCACTCTTTTAGGTTCTTTGACCATATCTCTGCCCTGCATCTCTTACTACAGGATGTTTCCAAGACTGGTCAATGCCCAAAGTGTTTTCTACAAAGCTATTTACTAAAAATGTTTAGTTTTTTAAAAATTCCCAAAAACGTATAATGTGTGCACATTATAGGTGTGGATTCTTCATATTGTGTACACAATATCAAGTAATGGGTACACATTCAAACATTTTTGGTAATTTATAACATTTTTGGGAATAACTCAAGAAAAGTAGACACCTTTCGAAATTTCCTCTACTATTTCAGTGAGATCAGTCTTCTTGAATATTAACAAATAAAATTGTTGCTAAAGAAAATTGAAAGGAACAAGAACGAAGAATACTAAATATCCAAATACTATTAATATCTTTTGTATTTTTTAATGGAGTTTGTTTTTTGGGAAAACCAAAGGAAAATAGAGCCAATCATCGAGCAATTCGTAATTCAATAGATAAAAGAGTGAGTCAAATTAGACATGACACGATATAACACCCTATTTAAAAGAAGTTAAGAGAAAATGGTCCTAAAAAAAAGTAACATTTGACTTTCCCATTAAACCGTAACATTTTTTTCAGAATATTTATTTATAAACCAAGCCTATTATTTAAGAACGGAGGGAGTAAGATTTTGTATCAAATGAATAATGGATCTCTCCACCAAACAATACTATGAAATTGAGCAATTCGTAATTGAGAGATCAAATTAGACATACGATACCCTATTTAAAATTGATCATCTAAACTCAAATTAGACATAATACCGTAATAGGAACTTATTTTTCTAGACTTGATTGTTTATATAATTTGACTTCGTAATGGCATCAGCTGTAGGATCGGAACGTGTTTACTAAGGATTTGGTGGACGACTGTTTGCAGAAGAAACCCTTGAACCCCATTCCAGCAACTCTTTGCTTGTGTCATCCTTGTGAACTACAATCTCAATAAAACACAAGCAATCCTTCTTAACTTCAGTCGCAGTCTCAATTGCTTCCACCAGCTTCTTCACATTGAACCTGTAGTCATCAAACATGCATAAAGTTAATAAGTTTATACGCTTTGAAAGCTGTAAATTTTCAATCTCAAAACAAGCGAACTATAAAGCTGATATCCCAGACGGGAAGCCAATAATACCTTGGTGGTCCAGCATTTGCCATCACCGTTATGAATAGCGTCAACTAAGGCAGTGTAGTTCCAGTTCTTGATCACATTGTAAGGTCCATCATGGATCTCAACTTCTGATGGTGTACCCACCATTATTTATCAGGAAGATAATGGTATTCTGCTCACACCTCAACATTGTTGATATATCTTGTGCAGTTACCTGAAACTTCCATCACAATACAAGCAATCACTCGCTTATCCTTTGCAGCCTGAGCATACCCAAGTGTTGCACCAACCGACCAACCAATAGACCCATACTGCATTTGGAATTCATACCTGCAATGACAACACTTACTCAGACATATATTCTTATGTAAATTCTAGAAATGCTAAAATAAACCTGGCTTGATTGGGATTGGGGTATACCCAAACTAATTGGGGTATACCCAATGAGATAAAATAGGGTCATTTTGAAGTAAAAGAGGTCACCCCTTAACCAAATATTTTCAAAATGGCAAAATTGCCCTCGTTTAATTAACACTAAAATTTTGATTAGATTAATTAATTAAGTTTAAATTGATTGAATAGATTAAAACTTTTGAATTTTAAGTTATGAAATTTTGTTTTTGATTGAACTTTTTGTAGGATGATTTTTGATATTTTTTTTTTTGAGAATATCTCTTTGCAACAAAAAATAAAGCACACAACCGAAATACTTCTAAAAAGGGATTGCAAATCTGTTATATGAAATCATACTCAAAATCAAAGAATAAATCAACACTTTCAGTTAGAAGTATGAAAATCGGGCAAAGTCGACTAATGAAGATCATCTTAGGCTAAAAGTGGCCTGTGATAATCTTCATCGTCGAATCCTTGTCGACTTTTTATTTTTTGACATATGAGATGACATAAAAATTTATCGGCAAGGTATTCAAAAATACCCTTCCTAAATCGTATTTGGCCGGGCAAGGTATTCAAAAAAATACCCCCACGTACATTGTTGAAAAAATTTACAACCGCCGACATGGTGTTATGAAAAGTCAGCAAGATATGCATGTTACGACCTTGCCGACCAAAAACACATAAATCATAATTTTCGATTTCTAACCTAATATAACAATCAAATCACACAACACAATGATGGGTTTGAGTTTAAACATCATTTATAGTTTCTTTTCACTGGTAGAGTCAACAATTATTTTGGAAAATCAAAGTTGAAGATTTTTATATGGCTTTGTTGATGGAAGATGAAGATGAAGAAGAAGAGAAGATTAAGAGTTGGTTAGTTTTTTAATTTTAGGGTTAATGAAATTAAGAAATGGGTTTATTTTAAGATTTAATTAGTTCAAGCGTATTAAAGTAAAAAAATCACACTTTTAATAATGACACACCATGTCCCTTGAAATTGCATACCCCAATTAACTGGTATACCCCAATCTCGCCAGGAAAATAAATGAGAGCAGATAACAAGAATGTGTGTTGATGCAAATTTCTCACCCGCACCCTTCGGGTAATTTCAATTTCTGGCAGTTAAACCAGGAATCACCCGTTTCGGCAATCACAGCACTGTCACCTGATAGCATCTTTTGAATGTGTTTGAACAATATGTTAACCCTCAATGGCTCTTTTGGGTCACATCGAGGAGGAAGCCCTTCGGGGACATAAATCCTGTGGTAATTCTCATAAGCAGTTGTGTTTCGCTGAAGTTTCTTAGCCAATGCTGGTAAGAATTCCTTCATCAAAACACATCCAAATGCAGGTCCATTAGCAATCACAACCCGGTCAGGCTGCACGATAATCGCCTTCTCCTTCTTGAGAAGTAGAGAGTACCCCACAGAGCTGTAGTCATTAAAGATTGGTCCTGCAAATATGTAAGCATCAGCTGATTCAACAATCTCAGCACAGAAAGCCGTGCTTACTGCACCCCAATAAGTTCCGATGAAATGGGGATGAGTCTTCTTCATTAGTCCTTTGGCTGATGGCATCACCGCAACTGGATAACCACAGGCATCAGCCAGTTCAAGAAATGCATCGCAAGCCTTGGCAACCCTTAGTTTTGGCCCTGCCACCATCACTGGCTTTACTGCCTTATTCAAGAACTCTGCCGCAGCATCCACTGCTGCTTCCAAACCCAAACTATTACTCAACCTGCAATCCCACAATAAACACAAAACATAAACACATAGCAAATCCAACACCCCAAAATTGGAAAAAAAGAATAAATACCAGTGACTAACAGAAAGATAGAGATTCTTACTTGGGTGCTAAGCGGAATGGAACAGGCTCTCGACTAAACGTAGGATGTGGTATCGCAGACAAATTGCAACTGACACTGATATAAACAGGCTTGCTTTCTTTCAAAGCTGTCGAAATCGCAGTATCGATTTGCTCATGTGCATCTTCCAAGTTATTAACAATTGCCTACACAACAATCCACAATCAACAGAAAAGACCCAGAAATAAAATCATCACCAAAATCACAAACACACCAAAAAAATAACTTTGCAAAAATTGATATACCTGATAACAAGTGACGGTCTGGAAACAACGAAGCTCTTGACTAAAATCAGGCAAACCAATAGTATGATGCAAGATGCGATTAGTCCCATAATCATTAGAATTAGGACCACCAACAATACAGATGATGGGCAAATTCTCACTATAAGCACCAGCAATAGCATTCAAAATACTCAAACCGCCAACAGTAAAAGTAACAGCACAAGCACCAACACCACGAGACCTCGCATACCCATCAGCAGCGTAACTAGCATTAAGCTCATTACAACAACCAACTAGTTTCAACCCAGGTTCAGCAATAAGATCATCAAGCAATGTGAGATTAAAATCACCAGGCACCGCAAACACATCGCTCACACCAACTTGTACTAAACGCCTCGCTAAATGCCTCCCTAATGTTGCTTCAGCTGAGCATAATTGTGTCGACGATGTCGAAGTCTTGAGGGTTGATACATGGTTTGTAGATAAAGAACCCACGTCTCCATTAGGGGGTTTGGGTGTATCAAGAGAACCAACTTTGAAATCCATTAATAATTAGGTTTTGATTGGAGATGATGACGAAGAAGATGAATGAATTTGTGTGTTTGTAAGGAAGAAGATGGAGATGGTATTTATGGTGGAACGAGAGAATGTTGGGAATGTCGTTTTTAATGGTGTGGTATTGAGTCTGTTAGAGCTTCTCCAATGGTGTTGTGTGTGTTTCCTAGGTGGAATCACAAACAAGACATCTTTATTCCAATGTTAACTTAAATTTAGGGGAAAAAAATAATTCATCTCCAATGGTGTTAGTTGTGAACTTTTCTTAATTAAATGTAAATTTTAGTTTTAGTAATTTTAAAATTTTATCAGAACTCAAAATGGTTATTTAATATATTGAAATTAATTTTAGTTAAGTAAAAGCTTACTAGGATAGCTTGACATTTTCAAGATGAATGTCTAAAACTTGACATTCACCTTGACAATGTCTAACAAAAATTAAGCTATGTCATCTTCACGCTGATTTAAGAAATTGGGTTGGAGAAAAATTTTAGGGAAAATCAATGTGTATCCTATGTGGACTTAGACATTTATCATCACACATATTCCATTGGAGAAGCTCTTAACTTGAGAGAAAAAGAGCGGAAAGAAGAAAACAAGGGGCGGTTTTGACTGACAGAGAGACCCGTTTCTTTAGGGGCAGTCTATTCGCTTTGCCACCGAGTGATTCTCATTTATGCCACGGGATCTGGCGCGGAGGCCTTGTATTGTTTTTGGGACCGTGGTAAGCTTTTTTGCTTTCTGAATGGTATCTTGTGACCGTGGTTAGGTGTAAGTCATTGGCGGGGAGGCCAAACTTGCCGAATTAAAACCGGGGAACGTGGCTAATTTGTGAACTTGACAAATAAACACGTGTATATGTCTTGGCTTCCACACCAATTACTTTAACTAATTTGGAAATTGGAATACATAATGATGATCAGAGAATACAAGATTTTTGGATTGCCTAATTAGGTTGAAGATCCGATCCACACTGCGTCCGTCCGTAATAATGTTGTTAGTCGATTGGATTAGGATTAGACAGTCATCGTAACACAAAGTAGAAATTGACGTTTAGTCCCAAAGTTAGTGGGCTTTGAACGCTTTAGTCTACCCATCTGAAACCTAGTACTAGTTAGTCCAAATATTCCCCGTCCCCGACAGTTTGGTCCAAACATTGGACGAGTTACTCCAAATTCTACCGATTCATAAAATATAAGCTTTTTCGTAATACCCCTAATAACCTTTTAAGATGCTTCATATATAAAATTCTATTTTGGAAAATTTTTCATTTTTAGATTTGAGAATTTCAGGATAGAGAAACAGAGGGGGAGACATCGTGTTTTGAAACTAAAGAAGACGACTCTTTTTTCCCAGGTTAGTGGTTGATCTTTGATCGACTTTTTTTTTTTATGTTTGTTTGTCTTTTGATCTTTTGGTTACTGTTTTTAATTTGATTTTCTTCTATCAGTTCTTATTTTCCATTTTTATGATTAATTTGATTTTTTTTTTCTATTTTCGATTAATTTGTTTTCTAGGCTTTAGATTTTGATAGATCTGTGATCTATTTTTGTTTATTTTTTATTTTAGGCTTAATTTGAAGATTAGAGAAATGATTTTGATAGATTTTTTTAGATCTAATTGTTTTTGTTTTGTGATATAAGACCTAATTGTTTCTTCCTTTTTGTGTTTTTCGGGTCAAATTTGAGAACAATTTTGTGAGTAGATTTCATATGATTTCAATCTTGTTTTGTGGTTTAGAATCAATTAATCGAAGTTTATTTTGACTGGAAGATATTGAATTACATTTTGAACTGTGTAAACGATAAACACTAAGAGGAATATGAACAATTTTTTATTTATTCTACTGTATTATAAAAGGAGATTACTAACATGGCTTGATTTTGTATAGATTATTTAGCATAGATTTTGTTTGACTATCAATTTGATATGATATGGTCCATGGCATAAGATTTTGAGCTAGATCTTGATTTTTTAAATAAAATTAGGTCTCTATTTTAGTCTCTTAATGAATTCAACACTGGCTATAGTGCTGGAAACAGAACCACTTTTGATAATTTAAACGATAATACACACTTTTAGATAATTATTTGTTTGGAAGTTTATCAACATTACATGATTTAAATAATGGGTGAACAACCACTATTACATATGCTGATATTGATTGAAGCATAAGCTATTTTACTATGTCATTGATATTCACTCAAGTAGCTTTCGGTTTCGCAGATATTGATCCCACAACATTGAAGTTGATCATTTGGCTTGCTTTTGGAGAACTCTGCACGTATAAAGCCCTGGGTACGGTAATGGTTGGTGGGAGAGTTAATATCAGTGGTGTACCAAGAATTAAAAATTTGAAGAAATATGCTCATATAGTATAAGTGAAAGTGATAGTCTTGGATAGCTCTTGTCCAAATGCTATCGATATACATTTCCATTGGTAAGTCAATACGATGTTGCTAAATTATCCATAGTGTTTGTTTGGTGTTGCTAAATTAGAATTGCCACTATCCTATTTTGCCCAAACTAGAAGTTGTCGACGTATGTTGCGTATGTGCATGCATTTCTATAGAATTATTACACACAAACACAGTAGGGTCCAACATGTTTAAACCATAAAATTTGAGGGAATTTTGAAGTTAGGCAATCGTTAAAGATAATCAATATAGTTTTGAGGTTACGGCTACCATATGCTAAATGTGAAGTTCTTTTATGATAAGTTATATATGCTTGATATGAATTTAATTACTAATGAGAATATATCTCAACATTCTTTGTAAGTATAAATTTTCTATATTAAGTTCATGGGTTCACGTGTTTTTGCACTTGAATTTAGTAGCCAGTTGTTGATGGGTGAAAACTACTCCTGCAGAATTTGGTAATTTGGGGTGTGGATGAGGAATGAATCTAAACCTTCAACAAATGCACTGCGCGGTGAGTGCTTGTAGATTCGAGAGATCAATCTGTGCAAGTCCGGCCTAAACCAAGAAATGGCCGTTCCAGACTTGTTTCGGTCACAAAGTGAAGGAGATGGGGTTGATCTTAGGGAGGGAAGCGAAGAAGGTGTTGAGATTGTGAAGGTGTTGGCTTGCTTATGACTTGTGACGAAAAGTGAGCGAGGCTTACGGTTAATGTAAGGAGGCTCGAATGTTGATTTTCTCGTCTCGCCCGAACTTGTGTTGTTTGTCTCTGTTTGAAATAGGGCGGAGAACCTATTTATACAAGTCATTGAGCCTCATTCACGTTTCTCGTGGGAAGTGGAGGTAGTGGAATGATGGAGTAGTGGAGTTGTGTGTCGGTGATACACGACCGGTCTTGCCCACTTCTCCCGTTCATCTCTAACCGCCCATGACTTCCTAACACGTTCTTGTGATGGCGCGTTGCACGCTCGCACGCCGTAAACCGCCAGACCAATACCCCGATATGTATCCCCCGATTTGTGACATGATTGATGTACGGAATGTGTGGATCGTGGATCCACGAAAGATAGCATGTAATCTTCTGAATTGAATAACCGCGTTATTCGGAAAGTCGATACTTGTGAAGTATCGTGTGTATTTATGCAGGTACTGCATTGTGGGTGTGGTAAAGTGATGGGTAATGACTCCTCACTAACCAAATAACTCCCGACCGGGGTTATATAACCAAGTTTGGTGAAGTTTAACGGATGAGATGATGTTTGAGACACTCATCGCGACCGTTAATGAATACTAGGGTTTTTGAAGAGGTGTGCAAGCATCACTCTTGACTTGGTCGAACCAAGCATGGAAGGATTTTGGAGAGGACCGACCATACATGCGTGTTGACGGCATGATGGTGTAGGCGCCGTATTCCGTTCCCCTCATGAAAGCGCGATCCCGGGCCACTCAATTTGACCGGCAAAGAGGAGTGGTCGAGATCGATTTTGCGATAAGAGTTTGATACCGCAAGAAGCCGCGCGCCATACTCTTTTCCGGTCGTTTTCCAAGACGACCTAGCTTGGTCGGTTTTGGCCGGTTGGTTTGGCGTGAAGATGGTAGGCCGATGTTCACGCCCATGTCTCACCGTCCCATGAAAACGTGATCTAAGCCACCCAATTCGTCGGTGAAGTTGAGTGGTCGAGATCGATTTGCAATTTGGGAAGTGTAATCACGCATGTTTGAGCGGGCGTTTTGATTGGCCAGGCATGATATGCCTTGGCCGACCGCATGAAGAGGTAGATGGGCCCACGGTGGTCATCTTTGGTATGACCAGGACCTGCTTAATCTAATCTGTGACCCTCCATTCGTGCTTAGGAGAAGATGGACGCGTGTGATGGCTTGAAACCTAATTTTGGCTTTCAAAGCCGCGCGACCATGCTATTTCAAAGGACGAATGTGTTGTAACCAATCATGGTTGGTTTTGACCGATTGGTCAAGTGTAGGCGGTCACATGGTGATTGTGTCGACATGCTCCAGGCCCTTTGAGTCTACATCTACACCCTCCATCTATACCTCCGCAAAGATGGATGGTTGAGACCGCTTTGCGGCACATGTAATATGCCGCATACCCTAATTTAGGGTTTTCCGCCCATAATGCTTGGTATGGACGGTTTCTTGGCAAGCAAAGGCCAATGGTCGACCATGCGGGTCGGCCGTGTGTATTCCATACACTGCTTGGGGGTGATGGAATTGATCCGTGGTCATCCAATCATGCTTGTGGAGTTGGATAAGCTGCGATCGAGATCATATCACGGCAAGCTAAGACCGTGGGTATTCCATACCATGCTTAGGGTGATGGAATTGATCTGTGGTCATCCAATCATGCTTGTGGAGTTGGATGACTGCGATCGGATCATATCCAGGAGACCGATACGGTCAAGTCCGAATGCTCAATCGGGCTAGTATAACACACCGAGAGAGGGCTCAATCGGGCTAGTATAACACACCAGAGAGGGCTCGGGCTAGTATAACACACCGAGAATCGGCACTGTCACGGGTATTTCGTACATGGTTTCATTATAGTGCTTGGAGGTTCGTATTTACTCCTCGTATGAGTAACACTCAGTCTCATGCCACACTGATAATGATTCATTATAGTGCTTGGAGGTTCGTGTTACTCTATAAGAGTAACACTCAGTCATCATGCCACACAGCGCATGATTTTTCTGGTTTTTTACAAACTCAACCTTGAACGAAAATCCACCATCAACACCAGTACATATAACCATGAACAAGATAGGCAACTTGAATAGGTAGTATAATATGATTACGAAGGTTATAAATTTTTATAAATAAGTAGTGGTTGTGTATATTTATAACTATGCTTCTCAATTTTGAGTATAAATTTGCTTCTAAAGTTTGAGTAAAATATATTAGGAGGAGGAAATGGAACCCCACCCTTAGTAATGTAAGCAGACGTTCATGTTCTAAGAAGAAAATGATATTTCTTGTCTACTTTGGCTTTTACTTTATGTGGTCAGCTAATTTGGTCCTTAGTTTTATCGTTTACCATAAGCTGGTACCGTGGTACGTACATATGACAGAAATTACAGGTGTACATATTAGTACACCTATAATGTAAGTGTATATTTTTGTGCACATGTGCCAAAAATTACATATGTACATATTAGTGCACCTGCAATACAAGTGTACATTGTTGTGCACTTTGTAATATATTTTTTTGATTTGGTATATGATATGTAGAAGTAGGAAGCTTAATGTGTACATAATTGTACACTGAGATTCTTATTGTGTACATAATTGTACACATATTGATTTTGACTATGTTGCTACTGGTATTGTGTACATAAGACTATGTTAGGAGCCACGTCAAGGTGAGAGCCACTTGGATACTATGCTGAGAGGAGAGATTTTGACTGCTTTCTCCATTTTTTGACATGATCCGCCGCTAAAAAAACCGGTTCAACGTTTCCGTGCATTTTTCAGTTAGAAACACACTTCTCCTTCCCGACTCAAGAAAGGTTAATGAATCAGAAGAGTCGGTTTACCTCTGCTCTT
Organism: Papaver armeniacum; assembly: GCA_023531295.1. NCBI lineage: Eukaryota > Viridiplantae > Streptophyta > Magnoliopsida > Ranunculales > Papaveraceae > Papaver > Papaver armeniacum. The sequence goes on from JAJJWW010007659.1 coordinate 87,993, forward strand.
TGTGTTCCTCTTATCAAGCACGTAACTAATTTTTTGTTACCAAATATTTTTTAAGCGAGCGTAAGTTGCAATTGTGCACTGTTACCGCATTAGATAAATGGGGTTATGATTCACTCGAAAATTTATAGACAAACCGATCTAAGCTAGGAGAAAAAAAAATGCATTTTAGGTGATTAATCTTTTTTGTCGTAAATTCGGGTATAATATGATTGGCCATATTGGGGATATAAATTTGTTTTTTGATGCAGGCTTCTGCCCCATTTTTGTATGATTAAAAAAAAGAATTATATACTGCCAGACAATTGCATCTATATAATTAGACGTCAATGATGTGATTTATTGCCAACAACTCAAAAGAATTTATCATTTCTTATACATGAGGTTATGATCTAATTTGGTTAGTGTTCTATATTCGAGAGAGTTGTATTCTTACCTTTTATTCCTCGGGTGTTCGTAGTAGTCCACAACAACATATATCTCGGCTTAGATTTTGATCCTTCCAAACATGCTCCTAAGTTTAGAGGTAATTCAATTTGTTTATTAAGTCATAAAATACCTGGTATGTAGCACTTCATTTTCTCTGCCTGGAGGTTCTGTGTACTAATGGTTATAGAAAAATGATTATGTGCATATGAAAACCAACAGCCCAAATACACAAAAACCATATGCGTACTTGTCTGGCAGTTTGGTATTATTTCACACTTTTCCACATTCACTCGGTTCTACTATTTTGGTATTATCTCCACAATCTACGAATACTTTAAACACTTGCTTTACTAGTTCATACACATTTTTAATTTTGAATTATTTATATGAACATATTTGTACACATGTTGATTATTAAGGTGTAAATAGTTGTACACACATGTTATGTTATTTAGATGTACATAGTTTTCCACATGTTGATTATTTAGGTGTACGTACACTTGCAGAACTATATTTTATGTATACAAATCAAAAAACCAAAAATTAGCGAAAACACTAGTGTGTAAAGGTGTACATAGTTGTACACCATTGTGCTATCTTAATAATATATGCATGTTTTATGGTATAAATGTTGGATTTTTTGTAGGGGTTTACATTATTGTGAACCATTGTTTTCTCTCATGCTTTGTGGCCTTTTTTGTGGGTGTGTATGTTGGTTTTGTTGGTTTTTTGTAAATGTGTACACTATTGTACACCATCGTTCAATCTCAATAATATACTATGACATGTTTTGTGTGTATGGATGTTGGATTAGCTGGATTTTTTAAGTGTTTACATAGTTGGACACTTGTGTAATATATGGTCTGTTTGTGGGTATGGATGTTAGATTTTTGTGCGTGTGTACATAATTTTACAGCATTGTGCTCTCTCAAAAATATAAAAATAATAATTCTTGATGAAACCCTCAGTTGTTGTTTTTACATCATTGTACTATATGGTCTGTTTGTGGGTATGGATGTTAGATTTTCCTCTGAGACTTTCTAGATATTGGTTATTATTTATTATAAACCGCAAATCAGAGCATTGCCTACAAAATAGTTTTTGGGTCGATATAAATGTTGAGAAGCAAACTGCCTATATTTAAAAAAAATAATAATAATCATATCGATGTTAGTATCTCAAGTTCTCAACCTTTTTATTTATCCCAATTGCAGGTGTAGTGAAGGTCAAAGATGATAAAGATGAGTTCCCAATTTATGTTGTTATGCTTGCAGCCCAAGATGATGCAACACGGTGCAAGGTATTTGTTCTAGTTGTATACTTTGGTTCCATTGATGATTCTTACCTTAATATCGTAACTGATAACATGATTGTGTGCTTTAGGCTTTCTTCGTTGAATTTGATAAGTACAACCTTCGTTTAATGAAATAACATATTGATTCTTAATGTGTACATAATTGTACACATGTAGATAGCTAATGTGTTTATAGTTGTACACTTGTTGATTGTTAATATGAATGATTTATGTTGTGCATGTTTTACAGGGGTGTACATATTGGTGCACCCGTGTAAATCTTATGAAAATGTACGTTTCCGTTGTTTTAAATCCGTGTACATATTGGTGCACCTGTGGGAAGTAACTCCCATGAAAAAATAGGTTTGTGTACGGTTGTGAATGATTAGATTTATGCATGTTTTGAAGAGTTGTATGTATTGGTGCACCTCTGTGATTTCCATGTAAAAGTAGGTTTGTGAGTGGTTATGAATGATCGTTTTGCATGTTTTGCAGGGGTGTACACATTGGTTCACCTGTATGATTCCCATGAAAAAGTGTGCCTGAGTGTGAATATGAATGATCGATTTTATGCATGTTTTGCAGGGGTGTACACATTGGTGCACCAATGAATTTTCAATGAAAAAGTAGGTTTGTTTATGGCTATGAAGGATCGATTTTAGGAATGTTTCACAGGGATGAATATATTGATGAACCAATATACTTCTCATGAAAAAGTAGGTCTGGGTGTGCGTATGATAGATATATTGAGCATGTTAGTAATCTCCTTTTTGGTAAAGTGCAATGAATCACTGTATTGGGATGTTTCGAAGCCATATTAAGTTTGTGTAGTAATTCCCACATGGATTGTGTCTCTGACCATAAATTGAGTAACTTTTTATTTTGATCGTTTTCTTGCTTTGTTTTCTTATGCGAATGTTGGTGAAAGGATAATCACTTTCTTTTCAAGCCGCAATTTCTTATGTTCATTGATTTGTCCTTGATGCAAAGTTATCCGCTAAACTTACCTCTGCATATCTGGATGTTATCCAACTGAAGCTTGGCGTGGTTGGTATTTTTCTCAGTCTGTGCGGATTAGGGTGCAATTTGGCTATCACGGATTCTGGATTTTTTTAGATCTTTGCAGCAGTGTACATAAGTGTACACACCAATGTAAATTAAAAATTTTAAAAAATAAAAATTGTATAGTCATATGAGTACTCTTTTTTTAGCTCTCCGAAAATGCTTTCCAAATATGTAAAGTTTGTCGATTTTGGACGAGCGGTTCAAAAGATAAATTGTTTTTAATTATTTTTTATATTCTTTAAAATTGCTGACATCATCATGAGTCGGTGTGGACTAAATTGTAAATATTTGGACTAAATAATAATAAGGAGGGTTATTAGTGTACTTTCCATATTTTTGGACTAATCTATACCTAGTTGACTCGGACTGGACTAAACTGTACATTTGGATTGATTTTTGGACTAAACCGTATTTTTCCCTAACACAAAAAGAAGCTTTTTCGTTACCTTTAGCAGTATTGTGGGCGAGTAAGCGGTTTACAATGACGGCACTTGTAGGATCAGAATATCGCGACATCAATACTTCGCGAGATTATCAAATGACTACATTGCGACGGCGTCGCAGGGAAGTAATTTAAATGACGCATTAGATGACGACAGCCAGAACATGAGAAAAGTGTGAAGACTTGGCGAGATTTAGGAGTGTCGCGAAGACAAACACTTATACATTTGCGATACTTCACGAAGGATTCCCGAAAATAAAGGACAACTTAGCTGTCATCCAATATGTAATACCCTATATAAAGGGTCGAGTAAGGTTGTCATGGGAGAGTTCTTTTTGAATTGTTAAGCAAGTCTTGAGGAGAGAGAAAATCTAGAGTGATTGTAATTTCTTTAGGTTTATTCTATCTTTCTTTGTAAACGTTTCCAGAAAGTAATCAATAAGACCTATAGCAATTCATATTCAAATGAATTAGTTAAGTCAATTCTAGTAAGGGGTGTAGTGTGGGATTTCCTGCAACTACATATGCGCTAGAAACATGGATATCAAATTCTGTGAAGATCAAATTATGTGAAGATCAATATTGTAATTTGAACAAATTTGGAGTAATAAGAAAAGAATTTCATACAATTAACGACAAGTTGCAGAAGTTAAGAAATGGCTAGAAGAAGGAATACATCAGAACAACCAACAACTGTTAGAAGAAGCAGGATATTAGATGGAGAAAAGAGAAATGAAGCAGGTGAACCTTCAAGAGTAAACATAAGGGGTAGAGAAGAAGGCCAAGTTCATTCACCGATTCAACCATCAACAAATAGAATAATGGATTACGATAGGGTGAGTGTGCATACATGGAGATCAGATTCTATGGAGGAAAGAGAAGAAGTGCAACAGTTGATAAATAATGGACAAGAGGAGAGAAATCGAGAAGAGATGGGAGAAACAATTCGTGGAAATGAAGAAATCACAGCGTTAGAAGCGTTGAGGCAAACAGTACATGAAGAAAGACGGTTAGAAGCGGAAGAACGAGCAAATTTAACAAGGCAGAACCATGAATTAAGAATGGAAAATAGGAGGTTGCAGAATAGAAGGTCAAGAAGTAATACCAGGTCAAGATCAGGATCAGTTAGAGAAGATGTGAGAAGAACATTACCTGTAGAAAATGTTAATGAAGAAAATTTGGAAAGAGAGCTAGATTTTGGCGAAGGAGGTCGCGAAGGAAGAGAAGTGGTAGGAGATCGTCATATTCCACGTCTTGAAATTCTACAGAATGGCCAAAATGACGGAAATCAAGAAAATAGGCAGCGTCAAGGGCAGAATAATCTAGTTAATGAAGAAAATCAGGAAGAAGGAAGAAGAATACTGCATGTGAGAGAAACACGAAGAAAACAAAAGGAAATTGAAGATGACATTGAAAAACATTACATTGAACAAGCGCGACTAGCTCGCGAAAGAGAGAGATTAAGAGCAGAGATGGAAGAACGGGAGTTGGAAGAAGCAATACGACAGAACAACCATGACAATAGAGAAAGAAGGCGCGAGCAAAATCGCAACAATGGAAATATCAGTGAAGAATACGAAAGAATACAAAGGAGAACTGATGGACAACCGAGAAGAGAAAATGACAGATATAATGGTGTGAGAATTCGTGAAAGAGGTGAGGAAGAAACCCGCAGAGAAAGAAGAGAAGAGAATGATGAATCAGAAAATATAAGTAGACACGAACACAGAAGGAGAGAGGCAAAGTTAAAAAGGCCAATACATTCGAATTCTGAGGCAAATGAACAAATTTTGAGAGAATTGGCAGAGATGAGAGGAATGTTGAACAGCAGAAGAAAAGGAGGGAGAAGACAGTTAGATGAAGCCATCGCGGAAGCTGCGAAGAATCCTTTTACACTAGAAGTGCAGCTAGGAGGAATACCCCCAAAATGCAATCTACCTGCATTAACCAGCATTTTCGATGGAACAACTTGTGCAATACAACACATCAAGGCTTATGTGAGATGTATGTTGCAATGGGAAAATCATGATGCTATATTGTGCAAAAACTTCGCATCAAGTTTGACTGGAGAAGCATTGAAATGGTTTGAGGGTTTGCCAAGGAACACAATCACGTCGTTCAACCATTTACAAGCTATATTCTTAGGGGCATATATAAGTAACAATTCCTCGCGACCCGGTATTGAAGATGTATTTGGGCTAAAACAAAGAGTTGGTGAAAGTTTGAGACATTTGACTGTGAGATGGAAGACAATGTGCAGCGAAATGGCTGGACGGGTGGATGAAAGATACCTCATCCTGTCATTCATAAATGCTATGTTCGCAACCAACTTATTATATGTTCAGAGTCAAGAATACAATTACAATGACTGAGCTACGAGAACTCCAGGAAGAGTATATTGCTCTAGAAGAAAGGCAAAACGAGATGGAATCATACCCAGTTGCGAATACAAGTTATAATGTCGCGAATGCAAGTTTGTTACCACAATTCATACACACAGTGGCGAGCACATCGCAAGGGCAACAAGAAAGAAAGACAGATGATGTACAACCAAAGTTAGTAGCGATGGGAAGCCGAGATCAGGAAGAATTTGAAAGAGAAAGGAACTACTACAACCTTGGCGGCAATAACAAAATTCAAAGACTTGATCATCCGCAAGAAACTTACGGAGGTCAGAGGAAGAATTATCATGGAGGGCAGCGACATCACCGAGTAGTATGGGAAGAAATTAAAATGCCACCACTAAATACTAGTGTGGAAAAAATATGGGAAGCAATACTTTTGATGGAAAACATACCTGCACCATGGAACATGGGAAGTGAACCACCACCAGGAGATAGAAGTCATGAATTTTGTTCCTACCACCGCTTTCATGGACATCTAACAAATGATTTCAGAAACATAAAAAGAATCATCCTAAGGATGATTGACCAAGGAAAGCTGAATCATTTTCTAAAGAGTGAAGAGAAAGTTCAACCGTTACCACCACCACCAGAGATGCATAGGACAGTCTCAGCAAAGGGGAAAGAAACATTTTTAATAAAAGTTGGAGCGAAAGCTAAAAATTTGTTTTGTAACTCCATTGTTCATTCATACCGCACAATTGAAGATTTTCACGATAACGTACTCAGTAGGGTTTTTGCGAGGGATGCTGATGATAAAGAAGTAACGAACATTGCGAGAACATCGCAGTTAAAAGAGTGGCAATTGCAGATTATTTCTTTCTCTACGGATAAAATACCCAAAGGAAGAGAAATACATGATAGGCCATTGGTTGTAAAACTGGAAATTAATCCAAAACATGTTGATGGCGAAGATGATGAAGCAGAAAATTGCTTGGCGATCAATAGAATCTTAATTGATACTAGGAGCTCAGTGAACATTCTTTCTTACCATACTTACAAGACTATGGGAGGAAAGGATGAAGATTTGATCCCTTCAAGATACAAAATATATGGTTTCAATGGCACAACGAATAAGCCTAAAGGAGAAGTTCATATGAGAATACCCTTGCAAGGATTATCAACTAATATTTTGTTCTGTGTGGTCGACGTGGAGTCCCCTTATAATGCATTGATTGGACGGCCATGGTTGCATGAAATTCTGGGTGTGGCGTCGACATATCATCAATGTATAAAGTTTCCCCATCCTAGTGGTGTTGGAATTATAAAGGGAGACTGGATGGAAGGACAAAAATGTTACGAGGTCGATGTGGAGAGCTGCGAAGAGAGAACTGCAAAAAGGAAGGGTTGGAAGCAAAACATAAAAGATGAGCAAAGAAGAGAGAGGTTGATGGTGGATACCATAGATACAAGGAAAGAAGATACATTGCGAAGTGAGTGCATGAAAGCAATTGAACACTATGATGGAAAAGAATCATTAAGGGGTGTGAATGATGCAGAGGCAGAGGGAAGTAGGAGTAAAAGGTGTAAAAAGTGAATAGTTACGAGAGGTGACAATGATTTAGGGATGAAAGCTTGACAAGGATAAGGAGAAGAAATGATAATTGAAGAAAAAATGTGCGAGAATCTCAAGAATGTATAAAAATCCGATTGAAAAAATGAAATGAGATTATCATAAACAAAGCAAAATTGTGCGATAGATTCGTAAACAAAGTAGCAAGAGATTATCAAAAATGAATGATTGATTTAATTAACAAAAATGAATGAGTGAGTGAATGGGACGAACCTTTATGGCGTACACCCTAGTTCGCGAATGATATTTCGCAAGAGGCAAATGTAAGACCTAAAGTGCGTCATATAAGGAGGTATCTCTTGACATGGCTCACGGGAAAGGTTACACCGCTCCTGGAACCTGGGTCATGGAAATTTGGGGCCCATGAAAGCCTATCCTGGAGAGATACCTTGGATTTCCAACTATATATATATATAAGGTTATACCCTGGTTGGACGCCCGAGGGTCTCTTCCAAGGAGTCAGTGTATGCTCAAGGCGCCGGGGTACACGGTTGAGCCAAGAGTGCCTGGGGCATTTGAAGTATCTCGGCCATTCTTGGCAAGTCTTGTGGTAGGCCTCGGATGTGTATGTATTTTATGGCCTATGGTGATACCGCAAGTGCACGGCGTCTATCGGAGACGCGGCAAGTACGGGTCGATCCACAGAGACAAGGGGTGCTTTCAATGATCTAAGGCTTGGCTTTAAACTGAATTCCAAAATGACAAGGTAACAACGAGTGTAACATAGATGTTTTGGTTGCCGAAACGGTGATTGTTGAAGTGAACCTAAGCTAAAGTATAAAACGAGATAAAAGGGTGCTACTAGGGCTGCAATTCCACCACTAACCTACACCGTGTCTTCACTCATGAAACTACTCTTGTTCTTATGACTGCTAAGGGAGAGGTGTCGAGTCTGCCTTATGTCTAAGATGTTTCTCCAATCGATAACTTTAATCACAACTAAGGTGTTTATCCTAAGTATTAACTGTCGACTAAAGTACAATTAATCTGTAGATAAACATTAATCTAATTAAGCTTGGGTTGTAGCATCAACAACACGGGGGTCTTAACTACGAGTGCATCCATGGCGTTGGTATGCCTTGTGAGAGCAATGTGTTGATCTGCTCGATTAAGTCTATCTTAATACTAATTAACCACTCAAGAAGAATACATGAACTATGAAGAACATAGTGATAAGCTAGGGTTTCATCTCAAACCCTAGCACTTTGAATTAAAACATAATCAAGCAACAAGAACAAAATTTAAACCGAATTAAAGCTAATGACTGCACTGGCTAATCCAGGCGTACCTAAAATCATCTCATCCCTCTTCTATTTATACATGCACACATATCCCAAAATACAAACCCTAATTCAATTAAAAATAGGAATTAAATGAAAAATGAACCGAACCCATACTCTGATTGCTTCTCCTCTTGTGTCAAATCGGCTCAGAACTCCTCTTGCTTGATTGATTGGTGAAACCTAACCCTAGTTCTTCCTATTTCTCACTCAGCCCCTAGGAAAGAAGCTAGGGAAGAAATAGAGAGAAGCTAGGGAGAGAAGGTGGTGCGGTTGGTGGCTGCGGTAGCTGTGGTAGGAGATGGAGAAGGTATGGTTGCAGAGGGTTGGTCGGGAGGGGAAGAGATGCAGAGCAGAGCTCTGTCTGTGATGGAGACGGGAGAGGTGAAGAAAGAGAAGATGGAGAAAACAATGAGTTTGTTTCGATGGGTATAGGGTTAGGTAGTTTCAGTGTTGAGCGGGTGCATCGGCTGTTGATGTAGAGGTTGAAGCGAGCGTAGGATTTAGGAAGTGGAGGATCTGAACGGCTCAGGGTGTATGTGGTTCTGGTGTGAAACGGGAGCATCGGCTGATGATGGGACGGACAAAGCAGCGAGCGTTGGATGTGGTGATAGCAATCTCAACGGATTGGAGTGTACGGGCTCGGATCCGGGTCATGGGTAGCTCTAGCCCAAGTCTTCCTTGTTGGGTTGCAACTGATTTGCGCGCGGGCTTTGGCTATCCGCTCCATAGATGTTTGACTCCAATTCTTCGCTCTTTAGCTCCTCAGTTTCTCCGGACTTTATTTATTACCTAAAAACACAAAATTAATTAATACAAATATTTATTCTTGAAAACAAGGAAAATACAGAATATGGGATAATATCTGATTTATGAGCACAAAGGATGAGTAAAATGCCAATAAAAAGGTGTATAAATATGCACTATTTGGCACTCATCAAATACCCCCAAACCTGAATTTTACTTGTCCTCAAGTGAAATAAAAATTAAGAAATCCTAACTATACCCCTGTCGCAGGTCTCTCGAATGCATTTAGCGTATGCACTAAGCCTTTAAACCGCTAGGTGTCCCTAGTGGACGAGTTGTAGTCTCGTGAGGGTTTGCAGAGGTGTACCCACAAAACCTTCTCCAACTTCGAGTGTAAAAGAGTCTCAAGCATCCAAGGAGCTATGAGGACATAGAGTTTCGCGTGCTAGCAACGAAGTTGGAACTACCAAAGAACGCATTCTCATCCTTAAGTCTTTGAGCGAGAAGTAACCATACCATATGAAAGAATTCGGATTCGATTGTGATCATAAGTCTCAACTTCTGCCTCACCATTAGGGTTTTATGATAATTGCACTCAAACAGATCGCTTTTTTAGTCTCTCATGTGTGCGAGCGGGGAATAAAGAGAGAAATCGCACACGTTGTAGGTAAGAAGGATAACCTTCCGAAATAAAATCTGGAGACTCCACAGAGGCGTGGACAAAAAAGAATCTTTTTCTGATGATCTCTAAGAAAGGAAAATCAACCATTAGCAAGGGGTGGGAGTACTCACTCACTTCTCACCCGATCGGCAATTAATATCACTCTCTCATAAGAACCATAGAAACGTCTTCAATCTTCGGTCTTTGGTCTTCAAATGTTGATGACGAACTTCTAAACTTCACAAAACTTGACAATTTTTTAACTTTTCTACTCAAATTCCTTGTTGTTTGGATTTTTCTTTTTCAATTCTTCTTACCATGGTGGTAGCAAAAATAAGAAAATAAACTACAATTTTTTTTTTTTTTTTTATGTGTTTACAATAAGTGAAAATAAAAATACAAATAATGAAACAACTAACTCCATGGACAAAGGACTTTATCACTCAATTTTTCCACAACTTGTATTGTCTTGATTTTATAAATTTCATTAATTCTCATCCTATTTTCTTTTCTTTGTTGCACAAAAACCTTGGACTATATCAATTTTTCTTTCCATATTCTGATGATGCTCCGCTTGTTGATGATGATGTGTTTCTATGGTCTTGCTGATTGAGAGAGAGAGAGATGCTAACTGCAAATCGGTATTTAGAAGGAGTTTTCATCTTTAGACGTCACCCTCATGATTGACAAAAACTAGCACTCAAGAGATCAAAAGTAGTGCTGAAAATGGTGCGAAGTTGGGTAGCTCACCATTCCTACCCGGAATTTACGTAAGGTGACACACACTCTAACAACTTTTCTAGAAAGTTGCAAAAATTTGAAGGTTGGTGCCTCACTTGATGTAAAATGGGTAGTCTCCACTATGGGTGATCACAATTCTACTACCGAATATCTAACAGCACCTAATTCGCTCTCCGGTATGGTTAAATCCAACTTTAACGCTCTAATCAACTAAGAAACCCGATTGTGTTCTCCGGTACTTCTAACTTTTGTTATTTCGGTCAAAACTCTCTATGTAAACATAGCTAGAAGCATGCTAGTGACTCTAAAATCTCTAAAAGTTGGAGGTTTTTATTTGCAAAAAGTTTTTGATTTTTGATTTTTTTTTTTTTTTTTAAATAAAAGGTAAAATAAAAGGTAAAATAAAAGACTAAAAACTCTAAATGAAAATGCACCCCCAAACCTAAATCAAACATTGTCCTCAATGTGTCAACAGATAGGAAAATTTTTAAACAGTCACATACCATGAGAACTATCTTGAAAGAGAAAAGGGAAGAGATTACTCGGATGTCGGCGGAGCACGGTTAGAGCTTCACTAGTCAAGGCTAGAATCCAACATTCTCAGCGGAGATCATATCGGATTAGCACAATATATGTACAAGAAGACTCAACCGTTTCAAGAAAAGAAAAATTTAACAAGTCCTACTGGATATATACAATGAAAATTTACCATAAACCAACAGTCTAAAGAGTTGAGGATCAACCCAATAGAAAATATATACAAACATCAACAGCCTTACACAAATATAAAATGAGAGTGCAAGTAAGACTGCAAATGAGAATGAGTTTCCCCCAAACCTAAACTTGTGAACGGGTGTGTTTTTGAGCACAAAATCCTGCAATTTTAAAGGTACATCATGCAAAAGGTCTAACTCGAAATGAGTTTTGCTAATTACAGGCAGACATACACATTCCAACTGTGGCTCCTTAAGAGTGTTATACTTTGATGCAAAATAGTCCAAGAGGACTTGGGAAGCACAAAGCTCTAGGCCTAAGTTAGGCATTTTTAGAAAAGTTGGTTTTGCAATTTTGTGACAAACTACACCTAGGTTGGGTGGAGGAGTTTCAATTTGTGACTCAAGAGAGAGGTTAGGTACATCCAAGTTGTTTTCATTTTTAAAATCATTTGTACCATCACACACTTTCCTAAAGTCAGAAGAGGGTAAATCATGTTCATTTTCACAGGACAATTGCACAGGTTCCACATCATCATCACATATATGAATATTAGAAGAAGTATCATTCATGGGGTTCGAGAAGAGACACTTAATGTCTCCGAACCTAAAGATTCTACTACATTTTCAAAATATACATGCTCTTCATATTCATCATCATCATCATCATAGCAAGAATTCATCTCTCCATTCAAAATTGTAGTATTTTTAGTGTACTCATCTACCTCTAGATTAGGTTCATATTCAATGTTAGTTGCATGAGTAAGACTAGAAACACTATTTTCAATCCTATCATTTTGTAACTCAATCAGTTCCTTTGAAGAATCATAGTGAGTTGTTCTATTGAAGGAGAGTCTTCACTAGTGGGTATGCATTCCTCGTATGGATATTCATTGTATGGTTGTGCATGAGGTTCACTAGAGAAGGGATTATCAGACATGTTGCTATGTGGATGGTCATGCATTGCATTCATTTCAAGCCTAGCATTTTGCTCCATGGGTGTTTCCATTATTGATTGCAAACTAGGAGTTGGGGGAGTATAAAATTGTTCATCTCCCCATTGTGGTGAATGATGCATGTGTGCAGGTTGATTATGGTCCCAATAGTTGCCAACATAGTCACTTCTAGACACTTCGTATATTTGATTATCATGGTTTTCCCTAGACTGTCTAAAAGCATGCAAAATATAACAGTACTCAGCAGGGTGGTCTAAGCCACCACATAAGGTGCAAGCATGCATTTCATATTGCCTAGAAAAACTAGATTCGACAGATTGCTTTTCTAAAGCAGATTGCCTATCTAAAGCAGATAGTCGAGCTTCTAATTGATCTAAAAGTGATGAATGGGTATGAGAAAAGTGTTCATTTTCAACCTGTGGTGGATGATGTATGTGATCATAATGATTAGGGTATGTGAGGTCAGGGCCCGAGAAGGCCCATAAAATTCCCTAAAGTCACTATGGTATGTGGGGTGTTCATCCTGTGAAAGGTGCCCGTAAGCAAGCTCTCTAAGGGATTTGTTTGAATCCCCGATTTGCGGACAATATCCCGACATGATTTAGTACTCAAATTGAACTCAAAATCTAGTTTGGTTTATGTGGGCTTTGGTTTATTGGGATTTGGTTTCAATGGGATTTATTTGGTTTTGTTGGGAGCTTTGGTTTATGTGGGAAGGTCCAGCCCAGTTGATGCTAAACAGCCCAACAGATGGGGCTTAGTCTTTTGCACAGTCCAGTGGAACTGGCCAGGCTCGATTAAAGCAGCCCGGTGCACGGCCCAATGAGATGGGTTCTAGCCTAGATGGTCCGGCCCAGTTTGGCCACGACCAGATTAGCCTGAAAATTGTATAGCCCAGATTGTTGGGCTTGTTTATTAAGCTTAGTTTGTTTGCAGCTTTGGGGTTGGATTGTGAGCAGCCCCAGCTCAGAGGATGTGGGCTTAAGTTATGTGCAAAGCCCAGCAGTGTGGGTTTAGTTTGGCCAGCAAGCTTGTGCAGAGTTTGTAGCCTAAAGGGAGTTTAGTCAAGTTTGTGCAGAGCCAGCAGCTCAGGTGAAAAACAACACAGCACAAGACAATCAAAACTCACACTCAATGACTTTTGATTTCTCAAGACTTAGCATACAAAGAATACTTGAATTTGTTGGAGATTGCACAAAGTATGTGCGACAGGTTGACACAGCACAGGTTACTTGCAGATTGGCTGATGTCAAAATGGTAGTGCATCAAACTTGGTTAACCAAGTTGCAACAAAGCCCCACAGCTTCAGGGGGCTGGAGGGTTGCACAGGTTATGCTCGGGCAACAGCCGAGTTGATGTCAAACTGAGCTCACAGCTCCTGGTTGGCTGCAGCTAATAAGGCAGAACTCACTATGCACACAAAGAATGTACTAGGCACAGAGCAATGCACTAGGCACAAGGTGATGACTCACTAGGATGCAAGCATAGATTCCGGGGCATACGTGGGTCCGACTTTTGAGCATAAAGTGCAAAGCATATGACTTGGCTTTTACAAGTAGTGACCCAACATTTGCAGCTTCAGGGGGCTGAGGTTGAGCACAACAGGTTTTCACACAAGGCACACAGGTGCGCAAACAAACTCATACAACTCATGTGAATGATTACCCCAGGTCAAGCTCATACAATTTGTTTATATTCACACAACTCAGGTGTAGATGCTAGCCTAACATGGTAAAATCTTGTTATTCATTTCCACATGATAGATTTATACATCCATAATATTGGTCAGTAGTACTACAAAGAAGAATCGCTTGATTAATATGCGTAAGTAAAGAAAATAAAAGCTGAATTCATATTTAATAATCCAAGAAATTTACAATAAGGGGTTACATAAATGGAAGATTAGAAGAGTATATGTACAGATATTACAAGAAATAAAAGAAGAAAAAGAAGTCATTTCTTTGAAGATTCTTCTTCTTTGTCAGATTCTTCAACTTCATCATTCTTTTCGCCATATTCTTCTTCACTAGCTTCACTATCAGAAACATCTGATAAAGGCATGTTTTCAGGAATATCATCAACAAGACAAGGGTATGAACTAAGAGGAATGCGATGATCATTGCAAACTGCCTCAATAGTTTGGTTGCGAAAACGAACAACATCATTATTGAAGTTCGCTACTGTAGCTTGTAGTTGTTTCTTCAACTTAGAATACTTGTTGTTGCGAAGAGAAAAGTCCTGTGCGAGATGCTCTTTTTCAGACTCAAGTTCTTCAATCCTTGTTTGAAATCTCTTCTCGGATTCTGCAAGACATATGACAATGAATTAACAACTCAATGACAATACTACAGAAATAGGGAGCAGTAAAGTATAATAAACAACCTTCTCTGTCAGATATCATGTCTTTAACCAAGGCAGTATGCTCGGCATGAAGACTAACATCAACACCTAAGTTATTCCTGGCATTATCTAAAACCTTCGCAGCCCAAGCAAATTCATCATTATTATTTATAACAAGAAGTGAACGAATTTGATCTTCTCGCTCGTTAAGTATGGTATTCTGGCGAAGTAATTCATCTCGTTCAATTTGTACTTCGTGAAGAGACTTTTGAAATTTTGCTAATGCATGTGCACCTTTGTTAGCAATGCGATCTTTGTCATCTATAAGGTCACTAATTTTCTTCCTTAAAGTTTTGGTTTTCTTATGAGAATCAAGATACATTTGTTTAAATTGGTTGTCTAAACTTAAACTGGATCTATGCTCAATCTTTAAGAGGCGATATTTGGCTTGAAGTTCATTTAATGGAAGGGAATTAACTCTGATTGATGAACTACTTAAAGTTTCATTGAGATTAGTGAGAAGAATATCATTATCCATAGGCTCGGGAAATGAATGAAGAAGAACGGCTTCTTCAGAGAGATTATATATGTCTACGAAAATAGTAAGTTAGGCAAAGAAGAGCAGATGACAAAATAAAGAAGACTGGAAGAGTAAAAATTTTGTACCATTAAGTTGTTGATTAACGCTTTGAAGAGTAGAGATTCTATTCTTCTGAGAAGTAGACTCAGCTTCCAACTGTTGAATTCTCTCATCTTTCTTGCGAGATCGCGCAACTTCAGTTTCTAGTTCTTGGATCTTCTCTTTAAGTTGCAGATTTTTCTTTTCAAGGTTGTCGCGTCTTTTCTCAAGATCTGAGGCAACAACAAAAGAAGCTCTCCCAGACTATAGAAGAAAGTAAAGAAATGGTTAAGATAAAGCTTATAATTGAAGTTGCAAAGAAACAAAGGAATATGAACATACCAGAGCATTGAGAGCATTTAAAAAGCTAGAATTCATTGTTTGGGAAACTCCGCGAAAAGATTCATTATCCTCTAACAGCGGGGCATCGCAGATTTTAGCGAGAGCTTCGCAAGTAGAAGATAAATTATCATCTCCCAATCCTTGCATAGAATCGGAGAAGATACTAGACAATTGCGCCATAGCAGAAGTAACTGGGTGATTCTCCTTCGCAAAAAAAGTACCAATCTCATTTTCATCTTCGTCAAAGCTCTCACTGGTTTGGGAATTAGAATAGGAAGAAGATTGGATTTTCCGTTTTTTAGAAGATGGACCGGAAGATTTATCCTTGCGAGAAGTGGTTTTATTCTTGCCTTTCACCTTCGCAGCTTCAACTTCTTCAACGTTAACCTTCGCACACGAATAAAGATAAGAAACAGAGGCAACAATATTGTTTAAAATAACTAAAGAAAATGTTTCTTACTTCATCCGTGATCGATCGAAGTATCGCCAGGGTATTCAATTTTGGATTTCTTTTATAACTTTTCCTCAGTTTGTCAATCTAAAAATTTTGCAAGTTTAGTAAATATAAGAGGAAGGAAATATCGCAAAGCAAAACTGAAAAAAGGAAATATACCTCTTTTGTCTTCTCGGGTCACTTAAATTCCCAAGGATGATAATTTGCGAGATTTGCAGGAAGTGCATGTGAACCTGCGATATAAGGTCCGCTTAGAAATAGATGAACGACCCACCACTTCTCATCTTTGGAGTGGCGAGGGGTATTATTTTTACCCGAATGCCAGTCAATATCTTGCATGAGCAGTTTATCAGCATCAACGTTATCTTTTTTCTTCAGTCGAGCACCCCAGCGAGATTTATCATTTCTCATATTTATAACTGCATAATTCGCAAATAAATTCTCTACAGTATACTTCTCAGTGGCTATCTCTAAATTTACAAATCTAGGATCTTTGACATCATCAGGATATAAAGATCCTTTACCAGCACCACGGTTGGCGAATTCAAGCATTAGACGGATGCAGTCGCCGCTCAATTGATAAACAGCTTGCGAGAATTTTTCATGAGCAAGAATTTCATAGAATAATGGTATCTCGGGATTGTATAGAGGAATGGGAAGACCTGCGAGGAGTTGACCTAGCGAGACTATGATCTTCTGGTCATCACATTGATGATCAGAAAACCATTTTGCAGAAAGTATAGATAAAGATTCTTGATCAGGAATGGTTGATAAAGTGAAACCCTGTTCCTGTAATTTCTTTTGAACTTCATTGAAAAGGGGTGTGTATGTACGACCAAGTGAAGCCATTATTAGAGTATGGGAATGAAGGGAGAAGTGAAAACCAAGAGAAAGAAAAAAAAGAAGGATTTACAGTAGCAGAAGCGCAAATTGAGGAGGAAGAAGGTTGCAAGAAAGTTGCAGAGGGAAAATAAAAGAGAAGAAGAGAAGGGTGAGAAAACTATATATAGAGAGAAGGATCCTCGAGAAAACAAGTGCATTTAATGCGAGATGGGACGTGAGTGGTCAAAAGTAATTGGTTGAATGAAACGTGTCAAGAAAGGAATTGAAGAAGAGACATCTGTAATAAATTCCGTGTAAAAGTATGGGATTAAAACAGATAAGGATGAGCTATTGCGGCATTTCAAAATATTAGTTCTCATGACATTCTCTACTTCGCAGAGAAGACATGAGAAGAGGCAAGATGTAGGATCAGAATATCGCGACATCAATACTTCGCGAGATTATCAAACGACTACATTGCGACGGCGTCGCAGGGAAGTAATTTAAATGACGCATTAGATGACGACAGCCAGAACATGAGAAAAGTGTGAAGACTTGGCGAGATTTAGGAGTGTCGCGAAGACAAACACTTATACATTTGCGATACTTCGCGAAGGATTCCCGAAAATAAAGGACAACTTAGCTGTCATCCAATATGTAATACCCTATATAAAGGGTCGAGTAAGGTTGTCATGGGAGAGTTCTTTTTGAATTGTTAAGCAAGTCTTGAGGAGAGAGAAAATCTAGAGTGATTATAATTTCTTTAGCTTTATTCTATCTTTCTTTGTAAACGTTTCCAGAAAGTAATCAATAAGACCTATAGCAATTCATATTCAAATGAATTAGTTAAGTCAATTCTAGTAAGGGGTGTAGTGTGGGATTTCCTGCAACTACAGCACTACTTGTTTTTCTTCTAAGAACAAGTTTTAGGGTGGAATCCAACCTATTCCAAGTGTGGAAAATCCATGAAATGTCAAGTCTAATGGCTTCCAAGTTGGTGTTTTCCACACAAAATCCAAACAAGGTTCCACGGTTTGGTGGAATGACGCGTGGAATCCATCAAAAACGCCAATAACAATAGCGCTGAACGCCAATAAGAATGGCGCGGTAGAGGACAAGACGCTAATAAGAATAGCGTAAAACGCTATTAAGATTGGAGCTTAGCTCCATTAAGATTAGCGTTTTTTTATCCGTAGATTTAAACCGAGTTGTTGAGAATCTAACGGCTAAGAAAAAAACGCTAATAAGATTGAGCTTAGCTCCATTAAGATTGGTTTTTTTTTATCCGTAGATTTAAACTGAGTTGTTGAGAATCTAACGGCTAAGAAAAAAAATGCTAATAAGATTGGCGTTTAGCTCCATTAAGAATAGCGTTTTTTTAGCGCTATTAAGATTGGAGCTTAGCTCCATTAAGATTAGCGTTTCTACTATTCCACCATTACACTTGCGCTTCCATCCACAGTTCCAAGTGCTGAGGTGGCGTGGAAGATGGAAGATGGATGGATTCCACCATAAGACTTGCTCTAATTAACTACTAATTCTTTGCGATTCAAAAGGCTAATCATACTCGACTAGTGCAGTTTGTACGAGGCAAGGACTTTTTCTTTTGTTTCGCATTCCAAGCAGCCAGAAGTTGTCCTTGTTGTCTGTCTAACTAAACCAGAATTGGACCTGGTTTTTTTAAAAATTGTTATGAAAATGAACCTGGCTTGATCGGGGTATACCCAGATTAATTGGGATATACCCAATTTTAAGTGGACTCTCTTTAAGGGCTAAGGGGGAGTCCTAATGGGTGAAGTTACAAAACTACTCTTTCCCATTATAATTCTAATTACCCTAAATCAGTTTTCATTCTCTTCATTTCATCTTCTTCTCCTCCTCAAACACATTACCGACCTCCCCCACCACCACCATCAAAACTCGATGATTAAATCGAGTGGATTGTCAATTCAAAAGTTTCGATTAATCTTCAAAAATGGAACCGCCACGACCTAGGGCAAGTCGTATGAAAGAAGCTAATCGAAAACCCAATGAGTATATCCCTGGAATTGCAAGTTTGGTTCAAAAGAAAGTGAAGAAAATAACAGTTGAAGAATAAGAATTCGTAGCCGCTGAAACACGAGAAATGGTGCGATTAAGAAAGTAAGGGCATACTTAAACTCACTATAGTACTTCAATTTCATGTTTGCATGTCAAATTAGGTCAGAAAAATCGAAATTGTGAATTGGCAGCTGCGACGCCCGCAAGGTATTATGTTATCGACCTTGCCGACTTTTCATATTTAGGGTTTGGCCGACAGGCTCTTAGGTTGAAGATCATGCCGGATGTTGACTACCTGTAACTGGTACTTGCAGGGTCGGCAAGTTATTCAAATTAAGACCCTGATGGCGGCAGTATTTTTTGTAGCCGAGTTGGTTATAAATTTTTACCTTGCCGGATGTATTTCAAGTTTTTTGTGTCTCCTGATGCCTTGAATTTTAAAGTCGGAATGGTATTTGGATAAAACCATGCCGGTTGTTTATTAGCCGGCAATGTGTTGGTAATGGACCTTGCCGACTGGTTTTGTGGAAATCCTTGTATCTACTGTGTTCATATTTGTTATAAACCGGCAGGTTATGTGAATAATACCCTGCCGACTGCTATTTAGCCGGCATGTATTATTTTGTCGACCCTTCCGATCTGTTGTGTAGCCGGCAATGTTATATTTGTCGACCTTGCCGAATTATAATTTTTTTTCTTAATTGTTCTTGTTCAGGTTGCAAAAGGCAAAGAAGAAATCTCTGAAAGCTCTTAGTCCTCCTTCAAGACCTCCTCGTGTTGGTGAAAAACTCTTGACTTCAACACATCGAGGGGCATACGTTATACCGGGAACGCTCAAGATCCGTGTACCGAATAATTCTGAACCACCATCGGAACCCAGTGATTCAGACGAGACTCCATATGAAGACCAATCAATTCCATCTGGTAGAAGAGGTGATGATGATGATGTTGATGAAAGCACTCCGGCTGCTGGATGAGGTAACAATGATGATGATGATCAAGACATGCCTAATTTTGGAAGAGGTGATGATGATGATGATGATGGAGATAAAGATAAGGATATCGAAGAAGAAATTGTTGAAGAGGCAGTGGAAGAAGAAGAAGAAGAAGAAGAAGAAGAAGAAGAAGAAGAAGAAGGTGATGGAGAAAAAAGTCAAGCTAATGTTCAACAAACCAAAGCTTCAACTTCAAGTGAAACCGGAAAGAAGAAGAGGGTAATCACTAAACCAGCTAATTCCCACATGCCTCCCCCTCACTTGATGGTTACACTGAAAAAAGGTGAGCCTCTAAGGGGGACCCCAAGAGATGGTGGAAATGTTCTTTTTGGATACAAAGACTCATGGGCATGTACGATCCATAATACTATCGTAAGTAATCTCAATTCGTCTTTGTTTTTTATTCAAGTGTGTATCTATCTTAAATTTGCGTCAAATGTTTGTATTTATTTTGATTTTGTTTTTTTGGTATTTAGGATCACAAGCATGTCGTCCGTCTCATGAGGCGCCAAGCTTCATGTTCAGTGACTAAGACTTGGGATCTTAAGGATGAATGTGAGGAGGTGAAAGTGATTGTCAAGAACTCCGGGTTATGTCCTGCGGTGGAGAGTTCGAATATTGAGCATGATAGAGTTACCGTATCTGCATTTTGTGAGAGGTTCCACGAAGAGACTGATACAATGTTATTCCCATTCGGTGAGACGACAATAACTCCCAATGATGCTCATCAAATTCTAGGCCTCGAGGTTGAGGGAAAAGCAGTCAGTGAGGGATTCGATAATAATTTTGCTTTCAAGGATATTTACAAATTGAGCCAGAAATTGTTCGGTTGGAATCAGATTGAGACGGAGTCTATGCTTGAGAAGAAAGATGGTCGTCTAAGCAAGAAGTTTAATCTAAAGCAGTTGAGGGACACATTATCTGGGACCAAGAAAATCTTTGATAAGGAAGGAAGGGTGAACCCGGTGCGAATCAATGCTACCGTGTTAGCTTATTTGCTATACGTCATGGGCAAATGTATCTTCCCCGACAGTTTCGGAAGCTTGGTCAACGCCAGTTATATGCAACTATTGGATCCGTTAGATAAGATGCATGAGTATTCTTGGGGTACTGCGGTGGTCGCCTTCTTGAACAATGAGTTGACAAAGGGTTCTAGGGCACTCACTGCCCAAATTAACAGAAATATATGTCTCTTCCAGGTAATTTTATTGTCTAAATCATTTATATTTGCAAAATTCTCGTAAGATAAGATTCTTACTAATTTTTTTTTTTTTTTTTTTTTTTTTTTTTTTGGATATATGAGCACTTCCCTTCTTTGGTGAAAGCAAATTCCTACATCAAAGTGGATGTGAATGTTGCGGTTGATAATCCAAGAGTGCAAAGGTACAATTTTAAGGGTACTCAGGATAAGGAAATGCCACAAAATCTTATCAAAATCCGAATCGCCATCGACAACTTGACTGCGAATGATGTGATATTTGATCCGTATTGAGAGGCTAGAAATCAAGGTTTAATCCAAAGGAGAGATGAAGTTGTATTATACTATGGACCCTTGTTATTGTGCTCCGGTGGATATTCAATGTATGATCCACATCGGGTAATGCGACAATTGGGTTACGTCCAAAAAGAACCTCATTTCGATGAAGAAAAGCCGTTATTTACTGTGTCAAGGGCTGATTGCACCACGTCCCAAAAAACTATTAACGTCTCTTACGCTCCAGCGCCAGTTCTATAACATAGGGACGATAGACGTGATCGTAACATAGATGTGAGTCTTTTGGACGAGGTGACCACCGGTCATGAAGCTAGTGAGAAATACATGACGTGTTACTTGGGTTGATCTCGTCCTACTGTAATTAGGGAAAGGACTGCTGAAGAATTGGCTCGTAAGAGGAAGATATCATCGAAAGACCCAGCAACAAGTCTTAAGTTCTTTGTAAGTATTTTAGAGTTGCTCTTACTGTTTTAAGACTACATTATCGAATCATTTTATTAATTGTTTGTTGTTTAATTGAAAATAGAAGGAGCAGTTGAAGACCTTTGTGAAGGTGTTGTGTTGCGCGAAATACAAAGGATAGCCTTTGTCGATTGAAGAGCAAAGCAAGCACATTGACTATGTTTGCAATATTGACAATGAGGATGCCTATGAAATTTTCAAGCAAGCTGATGCTGAAGTAAAGAGGGAAGAAAAATCCAGGAGGGAAGAACAAGCCAAGATGAATGCTGACAAAAATAGGGCTCATAGTGGTCGTGGTAGTGAAGGTAGTAGTAGTGGTGGTGTTCCTAAACGGGGTCGGGGTCGTGGATGAATGCAGTCTCTAGTTTATTTCTTTATGTTGTGTTGGACAAGTGTTAAGGTTAACGGTTAGACAAATGTTTTTTTTTTTAAAGGTTTATGGGACATGTTTTCGTATTTTGGACAACAAGTGTTGGATTTCTAGTTGTTGAATGAATGGTTTGTTTAGCTATGTAGAGTTTCAATACTTATGCCGGCATCCGTTTTTTAAGTTACAGTGCCGACCACACCAGGGCCGGCAAGGTTTTGAACCGTCAGACTGCCGACCCTGACACCAGAAATTATTTGCATACCAGGGTCGGCAGGGTAATCAGATCAAAACCTAGCCGGTGGTTACGCAGCAGGCAGGGTATTATATTATCGACCCTGCCGGCTATGTGTTGCATCAAATACCTTCTCATGATGCCTAATATCATCATAAGGTCGGCATGGTTAAAAATTATATTCCTTGCCGACCACATCATAGCCGGCACGCTAGTGACCAAATACCGTTCCGACGGTTAAATAGAAAAATTGCATGAACTCCTGATGCCTAAAAGTCATAAGGTCGGCATGGTAACAAAATTCCGACCTTGCCGACTATATCATAGTCGGCATGCTAATGACCAAATACATTGCCGGCGGATACACAGAATAAAATGTTCTCATGATGCCTAAAAGTCGGCATGGTAACAAAATTTCTACCTTGGCCATATCATAGCCGGCATGCTAATGACCAAATACCTTTCCGGCGGATACATAGAATAAAATGTTCTCCTGATGCCTAAAATCATCATAAGGTCGGCATACTGGGGAAAACAAACCGTGCCGGCAATTTGAAGATTCAAATTTTTTGCAAGTACAATTGCATTGATTGACTTGTACTTATGCACTATAACGGCCAAATTTTGGCACCATCCTATAAATACACTACTTATCTCTACAAAACAACACCCAACTATTTGCATATACTCTCCAAAGCTCATATCATCATACACTCCATCTAATTAACCCAATAACTCTTTACATATAACAATGGCTTCATTTGATTCTAATGAAGATTTGGCAATCACCAAAGCTTGGTACGCGGAAACTCGAGTTAGAAGGCAGTCCTCCGTAAGGGTGGATTACGTAACCTTTTGGGCTAGGGTACACAACAAATTTAGCCAAGATTTTGGGAATCCTAATGCAAGAAGTGTTCAACAAGTGCACGATAGGCACCTAGTCATCGAAAATGCGATACTTGCTTTTTTAGCTCTCCAACCTCGGATTTTTAGCACTCGCCCCTTCACCTTGTCCATTGAACAATTTGTAAGTATGTTTGTGGTTTATTTTACGTGATCCATGTTGTTTGATCTTCCAATGAAACACCACTAACAAATGTAAGTTTATTTTTTTGTTTTTGTAGCACGAAGACGTGAAAGCGCACTACTTGGAGGAAAAAGGGGAATCATTCGCATTCGATGAAAGCTATCACTTTTTGGCAGAAAGAATCCCGAAGGATAACCCGGACTACTTGGATGTTGTATCGTCTTCGGAGGAGGAAGATTGATGGAATTAGAAGTTTTTGTATAGGTTTTGTGGGTAGACCTCTATGTAAACCCTAGCGAGACTATAACTCGTCCACTAGGGTCGCCTAGGGGTTCAAAGGCTTGATGCACATGCTAAGTGCATTCGTTTTTCCGTCGACAAGGAGTTAAGTTTTATGTTTCAATCAATGTAGTAACCAAAATTGCATGAATAAAGTGAATTACATCTTCCCATATTATGTTTTCTGTTTGGTATAAGTACATGCCGGCAAGGTTACAAATCCTTAGCATGCCGACTAGTGTCAACAGTGTTAAAAATTATGTGCATGCCGACCATATGGTAGCCGACATTGTAGGAAATATTTACATGCCGACCGTAAAATTCTTTGGCCCAAGATAGTTCTGGCATCTAATCTTCATTCAAAGACCATTCTGGCCTAAAAAGGGTCGGAATTTTCTTCATCCAAGGACCATGCCGGATGTACTTGGTCGACATCTTATTAAAACGTCGACCATGCCGACGAAACATATCCGACACCTTATTCAAACGTTGACCTTGCCGACCTTTCACATTTTCAAAATCAAATTTTTTGATCGAAATCGAACTCATAAGACGGGTTAAAGGTTTAATCTACTGAATTCATAATTTCAAAATTTAATCTAAACTCAATTAATTAACCTAATCAGATTTTTTAGTGTTAATTAAACAAGAGCATATTAGCCATTTAGAAAATACAAGGTTAAGGGGTGGCTTCTTTTACTTCAAAATGTCTTGGGTTTTGTCTCATTAGGTATACCCCAATTAATCTGGGTATACCCCAATTAAGCCAGGAAAATGAAGTACTTTTTTTAGAATTTATTTAATTAATAAGTAAACACGTAGTTTTAATGAGTTGTACGGTGAAGTCGTTCTCGCAAACGTTCAATAATATTCCTTCCGTCTTAAGGCAAGGAGGAGAAATAAGTATGTTTAAGTTGAGTATATTTTTTACAATCATACCCTTATGCTATCCATTTCCTATTTGATTATATGATGTCTCAATGTTGCAAAAAGAAATTATGAAAATGAAATACTGTTTCACTTTTTTCCTATTTCTGAATATTTTACAGCCACTTGTGTTGGATGTGGTGACGATAAATAAGCAAGTAATCCTTAATTTACCAACATACAAGTGATAAACTCGTTTACGACATACATGAAGGCACATTTTTGATTTTAGAATTAATTTAATCAACAAGTAAACACATAACATTTTTTTTAATCAATATGCCTATAATTTGGATCAAAACAAAGCTCCATGTCTTGATGGTTTCCAGTCCGTTTTTACTTGTTATGTTGGGATATCATTTTTTAAATGGAATAGTTATGTAATAAGAGATGACGCTCTTATGGAAATTAATTTGACTCTTTTTATGAAGATTCATAGATGATGAATATATAGGATATTCTGATAATTTATTACCAAATCTTGTCGGTTTGTTTTCTCTATACACCACTTCTGTAGTCGACATTTTATTGTTCATACAGTTAGTTGTGTTGATACCTAAGAATATATTTTTTGAGTTTGAACTAAACGATCTCGGGTGTTCAACAAGCTCTGGAGGATAAGGAATGGCTGTGGAATGAACTTCAGGTGAACTTACTCAACAGAACTAGCAATTTTATTCCTTCTAAATGCTAAGTGATAATTATTCGAACTAACAGAATTCAAAAGCTACAAGTAGAGTGCAATTTGATTTATCAGCTTCTCTTCAATATGCAGACTTATGTAACAATTTTGAACTGTCCAAAAGCGGATCAAGACAACAGTATGATAAATTTGAGAAGATTGGCAAGCCATGAGGATTTTTTGTAACACTACTAGCACCAGGTATTCATATTGGATTGCTAGGAGCATTCTCTGCATTGATGTTTCGTCCATTAATATTAACAAATTACTTGAAGCTCTAAATTGGAAAGCTTTGAAATTTCCAAAGAGCAAAATAATATGATTAACATGAGACATCCCATATAAGCTTGTACCCACATTCAGCTTTAGTTTTGATTCCAGCATTTCTACAATAACATGATCTTAGGATAGCAGAGCTTTGAGATTTACAAGTATAGCAGCAAAATAAGGTTGCTTAATTTCTTGCATGTCAAGGATAGAAGAACACTGTATCGAATCTTTTTTGTTGTATGTTGATGAACTAATTTGTTACTTATTTGGAATTTAAATTGGATCTTTCCATCACCTTTTGTGTGTATCAAATCGAGTATAAAATTAGCACACCTTATGAACTTATGGAGCTTATTATCTGTTACTGCAGAGTATCTTAGTTACTTCTCTGCATGTATCTTCTGTGAATTCTTTTTTTTTCTTTAGCATCTTGTATCTTGTTTGTTAAATTGACTGTTTTACTTCTAGTCTCCGTGTACATTGATTCTCTGTTGATTTCATTGCAGGTCAATGTCAAACGGTTACCAAAAGTGGGAAGAGAAGTATTGCGATGCTGCTATATCTTCTTCATCACATTGTGGGAAGAAAAATTGTATAAGATTCCTGCCTCAAATGAGAAAAGTCAGGGGTAAAGATTGAAGTGGGGTGTAGCAGTAAACACTCTTGATGGAACTCACCTATTGTTGGAATCTTGCAACAATGAACAGCACGTTAGATGTATCAAAAATAATATGTAAAGAACTAATGCGAAACAACTCTACCAAAATAACTTGACGAGGGCAGAATCACAGGTTCAACAAGTTGTCCTTAACACATTAGTTCGCGGGTATACTCGAGTTGAGTAATGCTAAACCCCTCACAACGAAGATGTGTCCAGGATAAGACGCCCGATATAACTTGAGTTAGCACAACGCAAGTTACCTCTCTTCGAACTCAAGAACGGGGATGGAAGTAAAAACGTATGGAGTTGGTTTGCGTTAGAAGCAAAGTACAGTGAGACCGCAGGGAAGCAAGAAATTTACGGTGGCAAAGTTTATGGAGTTCAAGACGACGAATGATAAGTCTGTTGTTGATCAATTCCTCGAACCTCAACAAATCATTAACCGATTCTTCTTTCAAGGTATGGTTGTTGATGAGACTTTTCAAGTGTCTCGGTGATTGAGAAGTTACCATCTTCTTGGTCGGAGTACAAGAAAAAGCCGAGGCATGAAATCGGGAGAGATCAACAAGGTTGAATTGGGAAAGAAGATTCAAGTGGAAGAGATGTTGTGCACCAAAGACAAGAACGTGTCATCTACAAGGGACATGTCTAACAAAGCTCATATGTCGGAACATAAGCCATCCAAAGGCGGGAAAAGGTGACAACAACAATCGCAACTCGAAGCATGGACCTAACAAGAAAGGTACGTTTCAGAAACTGAATCTAGCATTATTAAAATTAAGGGTCCTTGTTGGGTGTGTGGAAATACTGGTCATATGACAGGTTCACCGTAGACAACGTAAGGATAAGAAGAATAATGCTAACTTGGTTGAGAAAAGCAAAGACGAGTTTTCTCGTGTGATGTCGGGAAGTTAATCGGTGACCAATGTGATGGATTGGTGGGTAGACTCTGGAGCTACCAAGCATGTCACAAGGGGAACAGAGACACATTCACCTCCTACCGAGGGTAGGGAAGGCGAGAAACTCTATATGGGTAACTCATATGCATCAGAGGTTGCAGGAAAAGGAAAGGTCGGTCTGAAGCTTCCATCTGGAAAGACTCTCACATTGAATGAAGTTCTTCATGTTCCATACATCTGCAAAAATCTTGTTTCTTGTTCTGTTTTAGATGATAAGGGTTTTAAAGTTACAATTGAGTCTGGAAAACTTATAGTGACTAAGGGCAATGATTATGTGGGTAAGGGTTATAAGACTGGGGTCTATATAAACTTAATGTAACCTCACTCGAATTGAAATTGAATGATTCTTCTGCTTACATGTGTGTGTCATTGAACGTTTGGCATGGTAGACTTGGTCATGTAAACTATGAATCAATGCATAAATTGGCTAGCGTAGGGTTGCATACCCAAATTCACTTTAGATAAATATCATAAGTGTGAGATTTGCGTAGAATCTAAGCATGCTAAGAAATCATTCAATAAGAATGTCCGAGAGAAACTCTAAACCCTTAGATTTAATCCACTCGGACCTAGTTGATATGAAGTCGGTTCAAACAAGAGGTGGTAAGAAATGGTTTTGTTACTTTTATAGATGATTATGAAATCTTGCCATGTTTACTTACTTAGAGGGAAGGATGATGCCTTAGAAGCCTTTAAGATATATAAAAGTGAAGTCGAAAACCAATTGAATACTACCATTAAAACTATTAGGTCTGACCGTGGTGGTGAGTCTGAGAATTCCTATAGGAGATTTACGGGTGAAGAACATGGCATAATACATGAGGTTACCCTCCTTATTCACCTCAGGTCCAATGGTGTAGCTGAACGTAAGAACCGTACCCTTAAGGATATGATGAATGCCATGTTGATTAGTTCGGGATTACCTTCGAATTTGTGGGAGAGGCTATCCTCTCATGATTACATCCTGAACAGTACCCTTTAAAGGATCGAGATAAAACTCCATATGAGTTATGGAAAGGTAGACAACCATCTTATGATTACTTCCAAAGTGTGGGGGTGCTTGGCAAAGGTGGGCATCCCTCCTAAGAAAAATAAGATAGGACCCAAAACTGTTGATTGTGTTTTTATAGGGTATCCTGAGCATTCTAGTGCTCATAGGTTTATGGTTGTGAGTTCGAAATTTCGACATAGGGTTGAATACTATCATGGAGTCTAGGGATCTTTGAGTTTTTTGTCGTTTTTCCTTTGAAACGTGATTCTCAAAAGAGATGTTTAGATGATCCCCTAGATGTTCCTTCAACTAGTCAATTATTACCTTTAGAGGAAGATGAACCGGAAGTGGAACCTAGAAGAGGTAAAAGGGTTAGAAGAGAAAACCTATCCTGGTTGCATTACATACCTAGCCGAGTCTCGATCCTGAGACTTATATGGAAGCCATGACTTGTCCAAGCTCCGTGGTGGAAAGAAGCTTCCATTAGTGAAATGGATTCCCTTCGAGAAAACAGTACTTTTGAACTTGTAGATTTACCTCAGGTGTAAGGCCATAGGTTGTAAATGGATTTTCAAAGAAAACGTAAGATAGATGGAACTATTGAAAAATACAAGGCTAGGATGGTAGCTAAAGGCTACTGGGACAAAATAGAAGGTATAGATTTCTTTGACACATATTCACCCGGTGAGTAGAATTAGCTCCATTAGGATGTTAATTGCTATAGCTTCATCCATAATTTAGAGATACATCAAATGGATGTAAAGACGGCGTTTCTTAATGGTGAGTTAGATGAAGAAATTTATATGGAACAACTTTGAGGGCTTTGTAGTTAAAGGTTGTGAAAAGAAAGTGTAAAGCGGTTAAATCTTTGTATGGATTGAAACAAGCACCTAAACGGTGGCATGAAAAATTTGATCATGTGATGATTTCTAGTGGTTTTAGAATTAATGAATCGATAAGTGTGTTTATACTAAACTTGTCAAGGATGCCCGTGTGATTGTATGCTTGTATGTTGATGATATGCTTATACTAGGTACAAACATGGATGTTATTAATTCCACTAAGAAACTGTTGAATGAGAACTTTGACATGAAAGACTTAGGCCATTTGATGTCATATTAGGGATGAAGATTAGAAAAACTTCTAATGGCTATAGTTTGAGTCGATCTCATTATGTTGAATCCATACTTAAGAAATTTAATCGGTTTAATCAGAACCTGTGTGTACTCCTTATGATTCTAATTGTCGTCTCAAGAAGAATAAGGGTGTAGGAGTTAACCAACTTGAATACTCGAGAGTCATAGGAAGTCGATGTATTTGATGAATTGTACGAGACCGGACATTGCTTATGTTGTAAGTAGGTTAGCGGTATACTTGTAATCCGGGCGGATACATTGGGATGCACTTATTAGAGTGCTAAAGTACTTGAAGTACACAATGACCTTTAGTTTGAATTACAAAGGATATCCAGCCGTCCTTGAGGGATTTTGCGATGCAAACCGGATAACAGGATCGGGAGGATTCTAAATCTACGAGTGGATATGTATTCACTCTAGAAAAGTGCGTACGTATCTTGGAAGAGTTCCAAACAGGACATGTATAGCTCGTTCCACTATGGAATCGGAGTTTATTGCGTTAGATAAAGCGCGGAGAGGAGGCCGAATGGTTAAGAAACTTTTAGAAGATATTCCTCTCTAGCATAGGGCTGTGCGCCTATATCTATACACTGTGATGACGTGAAAATGCGATAGGTAGAGCTAAGAGTTGCTTCTATAATGGAAAGTCTATACATATTCGTAGAAGACATGACACTTTGAAAACACTAATCTCAACGAGCTTTATTTCCATAGATTGGATGCGGTCAAGGAGAATATCGCGGACCCTTTGACGAAAGGTTTGTCCAAGGAGATAGTTAGTAAAGCATCGAGGGGATGAGGCTTAGGCTCAATAATTAAACTTGCCATGAAGGATACTCAACCTTATTTTGGAGATTCCAAGATCAAGGTTTGAATGAGACAACTAATTCATGGTGGGTAAAGGTAAACACTATCGGGAATTTCATTCTCTGTCCCTTCCCTATGGTGTTGATGTGATAGTGTGATCGCATGTGGAGGATGACTTTTAAATAAGTCTTAATGAGTTCCATAGTTTCAATTTAAGATTGAAGTGGGGTGTAGAAATTAAACACTCTTGATGGAACTCACCTATCCGAATGTGGAAGTGGGGCCGCTTCCTATGAGAATTGAGCCAATTCTCTAGAGCATTCTCGAGAAACAGGGATATGTCCAGGGCCAAATTGGACAAAAACGGCACGAACTTAGCAACACCAGGAGAATATCATGTGTGGTTGTTGTCGCGAATTACACCAACGCTATCGGTTCAAGACTAGGTTCACTTTGTTTAGATAGTAGTTAGGTAACTTCTCACTAAGTAAGGGTTCAAGACCTCATGGACACCTTTGCCTAAATGGTATTTTCCTTACTCTGATTTTTTTCGTTTTCCGAGATTTCATTCATGTGGGGGATTGTTGGAGAAAATGAGTTTTAATTAAAAGGTTTTATGGTCTTGGTGTGGTTTGATCTAATGACCTAAGGGTCTAAGGATACTCACTCATTTTTGGGTGAATGAAGTGGAACCTTTAGTCCCACATTGTGGAAAACTAAAGAGGAGCTCCACTATATAATCATACACTTATGTATGAATTGTAAAACGTGGGTGGAGCGGGTGGGAAAAAATACATATTTTTACCCATGCGATATGCGCATATGCCATGCACCAAGTCCCTTTTTCTACCAGGATTTATTTTTGGGCGAATTTATTCTTTAGGAAATTAATTCCAAAATTATTTCTTAAGAGTTTTATTTTTGGGTAAATTCCTTTTAGGTGTTTTACTTGTTTTTGAAGAAAACCAAAACCTAACTTGATTTGCAAGTATTTCATCCTATAAATACAACTCGAAAATCTGTTTTCAACACACGGAAAAATTCTTCATTGTTGGGAATAACAATCAAAATTGATAATATATCAAACAATTAATTAATATAAGAAGGAACTTATCTGTTTTTGTGTCATCTCCGACTCCAGCGTTGACGTCTTGAACATCTCTGTAAACACCATAGAAATAAGAAATTGGTGGTAGATTGAGGCGCATGTTCAACATACTGTCCTTAAGACAAGAATGCCCGGCTACACTCTGAAAAGATGATGCTATAGCCCTACGGGTACATATGCCTCCAAGATACAACAATCTTAACAAGTTTGAATAGCACATTCAAACCTTGTCCTTCTAGAACTTGGCAGCGAAAAACTCACGAAACGTTAGCACTTAAACGATCGTATCAAAAACATAGAAGATGAAGAAGAAAAATCTCTTCACTAACGGCAATAGAAGAGAGGTTCATCTATTTTAAAACCCTAACCCAAATCCAAAATATATAAGGTAAAACTTATCCCGTAAAAACTAAGAGAAAAATTTGGAATGTGTTTTTATTTTAGGAAAACCCGTTTTATTATTAATTTTTATTCACATAAAACCGTATTTTTCCAACAATCCCCCCACATGAATAAAAATACGATAAAACACGGAAAACGAGAAATATCACGAATAGGCATAGGTGTCCATAAGGTCTTGAACCTTTGCTTAGTGAGAGGTTACTCGGAACTACTTATTAGCCAAAGTGTCTATAAGGTCTTGAACTGTCTAACATTTGGTGTAACTCGCGATAACAACCACACATGATATCTCCAAGGTTGCTTCCAAGCTCATGCGGTTGTGTCCGTTTTGGCCCTGGACGTATCTTGTTTCTCAGAATGCTCTAGAGAATCAGCTCATATTCTCATAGGAAGTGACCCACTTCCTCGTTCAGATAGGTGAGTTCTATCAAGAGTGTTCACTGCTACACCCCACTTCAATCTTAAATTGAAACTATAGAACTCATTAAGACTTATTAAAAGTCATCCTTCACATGCAGTCACACTATCACATCTACACCATAGGGAAGGGACTAGAGAATATAATTCTCGGATAGTGTTTACCATTACCCACCATAAATTAGTTATCTCATTCAAAACCTTGATCTTGGCATCTCCAGTCAGCAAGGTTGAGTATCCTTCATGGCAAGTTTATTTTATGAGCTTAAGTCCCATCCCCCTCGATGTATAATTACAAACTATCTCTCTAGAAAATCCTTTCGTCAAAGGACCGTAATTTTTACATTGACTTCACTAAGTCTATGAGGTTCTCTTTTGACTTTACATGTCTACGAGACCTCTTTTGACTTCACGAATCAATTAATTACTTCATTAGAGAGCATAGTTGTCTTACCAATTAGCCTTCTCGAGTATGTCTAGACTTTGTCATTGCTCATTTACTTTAGACTCACATAGTCAATTGAGTTTAACAATGATGGTCACAAGCTTCGGTCATAGAGGAATATCTTCTAAGAAGCATATTAATAGCCATTCGGCTTCCTCTCGTGCTTGAATTAAAGCACACGAACTTTGATTTCTCGAAAAATCAATTTCATCATGTCTATTTTAAGGAATTCCTTAGATAGACACTCCTTAAGAGGGTACACACATAAGCTAAGATTTTTCGATAGCACGAAACAACAACATCTCTTAAGGTCGGTACAATATGTATCGCATACACAATTTAAGATGTACCTCAATTATCTCAAGTCTACGATCGGATCATCCCAGTAATTCTTTTGAGATACTAGTGTATTTGTATACACTTTATATCCTGCACATTTACAACAACATTAAACTCATAAAGTTTGACAAAGACCATTTTCTTCTGGTTCCCTTTGATCCTTTAGATCATATCAACTAACTTGGTCTTTCAGTCAAATCATAAATATCAAATATTCCATAGGTGGTTGTAAAGCATACAAAAAATACATGTACTATTCACTAGTACATTCTTTACAGCTTCCTCAAAATTAGGGTTAGTGCAATATATATCACGTATTTGAAATTAAATATGTACCTCATGCATTCCAATCTCTGGTCCTCTAGTCAGAGCATCCCCGTGATTTCCCAGGATAAATGCGCATATGCACATCTGTTTTACAACACATAAACACGTTAAACAAAAACTATATCCTCAAAAATTTCTTTTGAGTACCTACTGATCCTTTAGACCACGTCAAGCGCATATTAGTTTCTGTCAAATCTTAAACAACACCGATTTATTAGTAGATGTAAAACATGTTTATCATATCACAAGATATATCATAATAGATGCAATCAATAAGATTAGCATCTAAGCTTATTCAAATATATATGTAAAATCAGGTTGCATCATGTACAATAAATATTTCCCCAAACCTTATAGTTTGTCCCACACCTGATTAACCCTTCAATGATACTTTCTCGAAATCCGCTTGTGTATTATTACACAGTGACACATAATTAATGCCTCATAATTTGATTCTACTGACATGCTACATATTTTCTCTAAATCATGACTACCTGAAAGTGGTCCATAATCACATGTCTTTCTTATCTTCTTCAAGATTGTTTGATACAGTCATCATATACCTCTCACAGTTGATGAATTGGAAGATCACAAATCTCATCCCCTGCATTTATGGTGAATTCTAAACAAGCTTGGTCACAATCAAATTAATTAACATTTATGTATATTGCATCGAATGAAACAAGTCTAGGAGATTGTCTTGATTTCTTTGACGAAAGCAAGATCCGGCAAAAATGTTTTTTCAACAAACTCAGCATCCCTTGAATCACACACAAACAATAATTTTACATAAAAATTCAAGGATCAAAATATGTATCAATGTCTGCAAACAATCTAGACAAAAAGCCTTGAACACGTTAATGGATTCCTATTGCCAACAACCCCCACATTTAAAGTGCATGCTTTAAAATTATTTAAGGCTTACCTCTTGCTTTGACCTAGTGCATAACAACAACGACTACAACAATTAATCATCACAAAATGATCTCACCTCCTGTTGCTTCACTTCTTAGCAGAAAATAGCATCACTATAGAGGTGTACAACCTAAGTAATCGTACCTCCGGGTATCGTTTTGCATAATGGATGACGCATTTTCATTGGCACAATCTAGTTTTCCAGTTCCCGCATCCATCTCAGCATAGAAATTGTTTACCTGATTAACTTAAACTCATAACCAAGGTTAGTGATAAAAATTAGTCAATTAATAATATGGTATAATTTTACAAAGTACCTCGCACTTTATAGTAGATCTTGAACAAAATTAGTTCCTTCGTCCACTTCCTTTACTTAGCTGAAGAGGTAGGACATGATAAAGAACAACATTCAAGCTCCACCAACTACTTACCGGATTAGAGCACTTCACACAAATCCGTAAACCACAATAGATGTCCATTAATTCTCCCAGAGTCACATCAATTCAAAAGGAGTTCTTAATTATAGCCTTAGCCTTGGACCTTACACGGATTCTATGTGCTTTCCGGTGTGTCATCTAGCACAGCTATACAAACAAAAGTTATTAATTAAGCTGGAATCAACCAACAAATTAATAAGCATAACTTGGGTCTTCCACGCACACCCTTGACTTGAATAAGAGATATTGTCTCCTTTCCTAACAACCCCTGCCAAATTGAGAATGTTGATTGCAATGTCTAGACTATAGTAGAAACTCTTCATCCATTTACGTGACATGCTAGAATCTTAATTTCCTTTTGAAAACAAGGTATTCAATTAATCCCATTAGCTTATATGTCACTAATCCAACTAAAAATCACCATGTAACGAAACACCAAGATCTCCCTCTTTCTTTTGCAGTATAATGACAAACCAATTAAATAGCGGATTTTGATCTCAATCATATGATTCATATCACTGAGGTCACCAAAAATCTTTGATACCCATCCAGTTACTCAACATTCTTTTAAGGAATGAAGCATGTCTCCGTGTTTTAATTCTGAACGGAGCCAAATTATATTTCCAAAAAACAGTAGGACCATTCCTTTAGTACTTGAGTTAAATGAGAAAGAGCTACCTTCCTTCAAGTTACTGACTGAGTTGTAGCTTTCTTTGAAGGACAACCACTGACAAAAGAAAGAATTTCTTTCCACACACTGTCAGCTATCTATGCCGCGTACCATGCCGTTATGTTAATGCACTTGCCACTGCACACTTGGAGAAACACCGGTATGTACCAGGCCAGATGGTAGCTTTCTCAGTTCAGCCATATCAATAAAGAGAATCAAAGACCTATTCCTTGCGCAAACGCCAACTGATTTGGGTATTCACTAATATGCGTATCAACCTCGACACCCTCGTGTAGGTACTAGACCAGTTGATAACTTGCCGTCATCGTCTGTTTCTCCCAAGTATCAAGTTGAAATGTTGATACCTTGTAAACGTACCTTACAAGCGACAACTTTTTGCTGACCAAGGAATCGAGCATCTGATCAAACGGGAATGCAAGAACATTATCAGATTGACTGTGAACCCATCAATAAAAAACCTTACTAAAGACAAACCAAACAGCCAATACAGAATAAAATTTGGTTCCAAAATAGTACGAGAACAATTTAATTTTCTCACAGGCAAAATAACAAACAGTTATGTAACAAAAGGTTGTAGGTTCCACCTGATCACATACACTTTTGATATACATGGGTGTACCAAAAATTTAAGCTTCAACTATAGGCTAATTCACAATCAATTTATAGCGCATATAAACTAAATCTTCCGTATAGATAATAAAGCATCAACTATCGCTTAATTCTACGTTGCCCTCATCCAATTAGACAGTCTTTTTGTGACGGGGTTTAACGTTGTTTTATCTTTAGATTACGACCACAAAAACAATGTTAACATTCTTAGTTCGATCTTCTTAATTGTTATTCTAAGATTACTTCTTGTCTTAAGATTGTTGGGAATAACAATCAAAATTGATAATATATCAAACAATTAATTAATATAAGAAGGAACTTATCTGTTTTTGTGTCATCTCCGACTCCAGCGTTGACGTCTTGAACATCTCTGTAAACACCATAGAAAGAAGAAATTGGTGGTAGATTGAGGCGCATGTTCAACATACTGTCCTTAAGACAAGAATGCCTGGCTACACTCTGAAAAGATGATGCTATAGCCCTACGGGTACATCTGCCTCCAAGATACAACAATCTTAACAAGTTTGAATAGCATATTCAAACCTTGTCCTTCTAGAACTTGGCAGCGAAAAACTCACGAAACGTTAGCACTTAAACGATCGTATCAAAAACATAGAAGATGAAGAAGAAAAATCTCTTCACAGACGGCAATAGAAGAGAGGTTAATCTATTTTAAAACCCTAACCCAAATCCAAAATATATAAGGTAAAACTTATCCCGTAAAAACTAAGAGAAAAATTTGGAAGGTGTTTTTATTTTAGGAAAACCCGTTTTATTATTAATTTTTATTCACATAAAAACCGTATTTTTCCAACAGTAAAGAAACGAAAAAAGGGACAGCTCGGGGTTAGTCATATTTCCAGAACCGTATGTCTGATACTGCAGAACTTCTTGGAAGCCTGGAAGTGACGTGCAAGAAAATTGGTGAAGGACATGGTAAGAATAGAAGAACTTAATTATACGGAGTTTCTAGAGACAATTTCCCTTTTTGCATTTCAAACATTAGAAACGTGCAGCCAAAACAATTCAAATATACTTGTGTTTTGGCTATAATATACTTGTGTTCTTATGTCCAAGGTTTCATTTTCTTGGCTATCAAATCTTATTAAGTCTTCTTTTTATGGACAGCGGGGGTACAAAAAGTTGATTGAGGCCGATCAAAAAAAAAAAAAAAAAAGTTGATTGAGCTTCTTTGTATTATTGATGACAGAAAGTTCTTGGAACATATCATCATATCTCCATCAAATTTTGCAAGGATGTTATCGTTGGAGCAGCATTAGACACTTAAAGATGGGATATAGCGGTCAAAAACTGTTGGAAATTTTATGAACAGCTAGAGTCATTTTGTAATCCAATGGCTGTGTGTCGTAAGAAGCTCCCGAAAAAGTGGAATTTGGTGGGTGCTGAATTTGCAAGGATTTTATATTTGGAGCAAACAATTTTTGCGACTCAGAATTGTAAGGTAATTTGATTGGTTAATTTGTATGGTGTGCCTCATTGTTAAAACCTTGTGAATTGGGTCTGGTTACGAACCTAGATTGAAGATATAAACTGCAAAAATATCCGAGTTTATGTTTGTTTGGATCTGCTAGCATAAAACGATCAAACTCATTCGAGCATATGAGCATCTTCGTATTTTGTAGAACGAACCTCAAAAATGATGTAAAATGAAGGCATTCGGCTTGTCATGTACCTGTGGCCCTGTGGGTGCCATGATTTGGTGCACTCTTACAAATAACTCTAGGAGGTACAGGTGGTGTTCCTCCTAGCTAAGACTTTTCAATACGCAGCAACTTCTGTATTTCTCGTACCCACCACCTCCCTTTAACAACCTGTCCTGCCCTTATCCCCGGGTAAATGGTAAATATTACAAACAACAGCATCCTAACCCTAACTATATAAAGATAAAAGGAGAGCCTGGCAGAGAGAGAGTGAGGCGATTTCAGAGCAGCGTGTTTCCCCTTTCTAAAATCAAACATCCAGAGAGTAGAGATTAGATCAACAAACCTAGAGATGTTTGGGAGAGAAGTTAGTAACGAGTCTGGGTTGTTTCTAAAGACTCCGAAAAGGAAAAAAAAAAAAGAAACGGTTTATGCACTCATCTTCATAAGTTTGATATGTGCGGAGTCGTCGGAAAGAGTAACGATTTGAATCCCATCATTGCATCTGGAAAAGCTATGGTTGAAGCGTTTAATTTCTACTGCCATTAAACCGTTCTTTGCATCGAGTGCTGCTAAAACAATCTCCGCCTGTGATGAGGAAGCACAGTCCTTTGGGTGTTGCTAAAACAATCTCGGCGTTTCAACAAGCTCTGGATCCAGATAAGGAATGGCTGTGGGCTGAACTTCAGGTGAAACATACTCCACAGAAATTTACAATTTTATCCCTTTTTGATTATGTTTGCTTGTTTGTGTGGCTTATGCACTGAATGGCAAGTTCATTGTTTATATCTATTTCAGGATTTGTTTATTGTAGATGAATGCTATAGAAAATCTACCTTGTCTATTTAGGACTAGAAAGCTAAATGGAAAAGACATCACTATATACACCACGAAACAATTGAAGCGTGATGCAGATAAAACGTTATTTCAGAACTTTGTTATATGTCTGCTTGTAATTTTCTTTTTTACATAGATTTCCAATTAGTTCTAATTTTGTGTATTCACTAGGTACTTCACAGTTGCAATATCAAGAGTAGAAGTCACCATAAAGCTAAGGACAGGGTGGGTAGGAAAGACCTCCCTCGATGTACGTTACACCTACACACATATGCTGGTTTTTACAGTTACTTTCCCTTCTTGCAACTTGAAAACTATATGAGGTTTATTGTTCTTGGATTTGAATGATCATGGTTGAAATCTCATTTTTGTCTCCTGAAACATTACAAAACCTTGTTAAGAACCATATGCTAGTAGACATTGGATACAGCTACACCATGTTTTACGGCTGAAAAAATTTACACAACATTCATCCATTCATATTAACTTCCATTCGTAGTACTCTCACTGCTAACCATTCAAACTAAAATAATTCATATACTACGAGTAAAGAACAATTTGACTTATCCATTTCTCTTCGATATGGAGACAGTTATCAAGTTTGAGGTGTCCAAAAGAGGAACAACTGTATGATTAATTTGTAACATTTATACTCCTAGTCGGTAAGTGAGAAGATTTATATTGTAATTGTTGCTAACACTGTCTGCATTGAACTTTCCAGAGAGAACCATAGTATGATTAACTTGAGACATCCCATATAAGCTTTACTCACATTCAGCCGTAGTTTGGATTCCAACATTTCAACAATAACATGATCCTATGATAGCTGAACTCTGAGATTTACTTGTATATTAGCGAAAAGGGTTTTTTTGCATGTCAAGGATAGAACACTGTATTTAGTCATTTTTGTCCTGCGTCAATACATTGTCTTGTTACTTAGAGACATATTTAATTACCATAGGTTAACTAGGATCAATATTTAAAAATCTAAATTCTGTCTACTTTTGTGTGTGTATTAAATCGAGTATGAAATTAGCACACTTTACGAACTTTATGGAGACATTTGCCAGTCTGATGACTTGTGTCAAGTGACCAGATTTGCTTTTACCAAAAAAAAACTTAAGTAGTTAAATTGTATTTCCTGATTCTATGGCAGATGCTTAAGTTGTATTTGTGTGTTGAGTGCTCAAATAACTAATGATTGTACGGAGAGCTTTGCGGTTCATTGCAGAATATTTCATCCTACCTCATGATGTTTCAACTTGAAAATCATTCAAATAAATTATTCTTTTCTTACTTTTATCTCAGATATAGTCTTAGAATCCATCACATCTTCTGATGAAAACAGTTTTTAAATTTTTGTGAAGTCTTTTGTTTTTTCTTTAGCATCTTATATCTTTTCTACTAAACTCACCGATTTACATCTAGTCTCTGTACATTGATTCTCTGTTGATTTCATTGTAGGTCAATGGCAAAGAATGCACCTAATATAAAAGGTTATCGAAAGCGGGAGGAGAAGTATTGCAGTGCTGCCATATCTTCTTTCTCATTTCGTGGGAAGAAACATAGAATAAGATTCATGCAAGAACAATGGTAAAGAAACGAAAAAGTAGAGCCCGGGTTTGTCATATTTCCAGAACTGTAAGTGCAGAATCATGCGGCTGATCCCAAACAATTCAAAGACACTTTTGTTCTTATGTCCAAGATTACATTTTTGTTTGTGTTATTGACAGAAAATTCGGTGAACTTATCATCATATCTCAAATTTAGCAAGGATGCGGTCTTTGAGCACCATTAGAGATTGGAAAGGATATAATGGTGGAAAGCTAATGGAAATTTTATGATTCATGATTGAGTTTTTGCTAGTCAAGATTTTCTTTTCTCTGGACATGCTAGATTTTTTTATCTTTAGGGTGGTTATTTTATATCGAAAGTGAAATCGTAGAGTAGGAACTAGAATGTTTGTTAGTTCTCATTTCAGTCTTATCAACCATAACTCTTCTAGAAAATGAATAGGCTCATTGCTGTAACATACAGATACGTAATAAAGGGGGGCTACCACAGCCGATGATCAAAACACATTTCTTTAAATCCTGATCGGAAAACAACGATTCGAATTCTCCATCTGAACTCTCTCCTACCATAATTTACTTTCACGGTGGTGGTTTCATTCTTTTCAATGCAGCTTCAACTGTGTTCCTTAATTTTCGCCAATCCATTGCTACAAATTTACCTAAGAGGTGTTTGGTGACAAGATTTTATGGGGATCCACTAATTGATCGGCAAATTCAGCTTGTGAAGATGTTGGACGAAAAGGGTTCCATGGGGTGGCGTCTGGGATGCACGGACGCAGCGGTTGAGTGGGCTCGAACTCGGACGCCATGGGCCTTTAGGTTCTGGCTTAATTAGTTACTTTTTGATTAAAAAGTTGAGGGAGGGACTTAGATTCGAACTCGTGCCCTTTGATTCGACCAACTAATGGTTTGACCATCTTCCCACTTCTTTGTTGTTGATTCATAATTCGTCTATTACTTATATAATCAACTTAATTACTTCATTAATTTTTTAAGTAGGAAATACCATATAGTCCTAAAAATAAAATATATGTACCAGTCTAGTCCATTTGACCCAGTCAATTGTCTGTTTGGTCCTATTTGGTAATATAAATTATCATTTGGTCTAAAAATTATCATTTGGTCCTCTATTTGATGTCATGGATGATGTAAATGTCACCCCTGTAGTGGCGAAATACCCTTTTGGATAAGGACCATATATATAGTCAAAAGTAGGAGAGAATAAATCATTATCAGATTTACTTTCTCTCTCTATTTTTCAGATCTAGAATTTCTCTCTCTTTTTCTTGGTTTTTTCTTCCTACTAGATGCTAACAATGGCGTCTCCACTTTCTTTTCTTTCTTTTTCTTCCTTTGCTCATCGTAACAATGGTGATTCGAACGTGAAAATCATGTTTATTTGTTCTTCTTTGTGGTTGTATATGATGAAAACGATTTACATCATACTCATCTCCAAGTCGTTGTTGAAGAAGATGAGTTTTAGGATTTTTTTTCTGCTGATGTAAGAAGAAGAAAAGGACGAAGAATAAAAAGACGAAGAAGAAGAAAAAGAAAAAGATGAAGAAGATAAAGACGAAGAAGATAAAAAATACTTTTTGTTTTGAAGATGGAGATGAAGTTTCATCGAACAAATGAACTACTGCTTTCTTTGTTTTGAAGATGAAGACGAAGATGAAGATGAGTTCACCTACTGCTGTTTTGTATGGACTTCATTCCTGGAATGAAGTCAGTTTTTTTGTATGGACTTCATTCCTTGAATGAAGTCTGTTTTTTTACCTACTTTGCTTGTTTTGTATGGACTTCATTCATGGAATGAAGTCGATTTTTTGTATGGACTTCATTCTGGAATGAAGTCTGCTTTTTTTTTAGGTTTTTGTATGGACTTCATTCACGGAATGAAGTGTTTTTTAGGTTTTTGTATGGACTTCATTCCGGAATGAAGTCTGCTTTTTTTAGGTTTTTGTATGGACTTCATTCCGGAATGAAGTCTGTTTTTTTAGGTTTTTGTATGGACTTCATTCCGGAATGAAGTCTGCTTTTTTTAGGTTTTTGTATGGACTTCATTCCTGGAATGAAGTCTCGTTGTTTTTAGGTTTTTATGGACTTCATTCCGGAATGAAGTCTTTTTTAGGTTTTTATGGACTTCATTTCGGGAATGAAGTCATTTTTTAGGTTTTGTATGGACTTCATTCCCGGAATGAAGTCTGTTTTTTAGGTTTTTATATGACTTCATTTTTTTTTTTTTTTTTTTTTGTATGGACTTCATTTCGGAATGAGCTTGCTACAAGAATATATAAAAAAATTAACACGGAAGGGTATTTTTGTCGGTTTAATATTTTTAAATAATTATGGACCAAACAGTTATATGCGTTTGACCAAAGGACTAAACAGACATGGGCCCACCTAAAAAAGGACCGAACGATATTTTTCCCATTTTTTAAACCAATTATTTGATTTTTTTTTTTTGAAGCATGCATATAATAAAAACAACTAAACTGTTATTACACGAGAGAATGTGATTCCCCGGACATTACAAAAATTTCTCACTCCCTACCTCTTTTAATATGAATCTCCGATTCACTATTTTTTTAATTCAACTTTATATCAACTCCTTTAAAGCCCTAAGCCATGCGAGGCCATGCGTCGCGCGGTGAGAATACCCACCCTTGGGTGAGCGTCACCGCCCCCTTGAAAATTCTCCATTCCACTTTTTCTCTAATTACGTGAATGTAACATCAAAAAACTCTTTCGGTAGAAAAAAACGGTTTTTTTCGCACAAACCAAAGAAAAAAACACACGAAAGAATACATAAGAGAAAAAAACCCTAAAACCAAGAGATTGTTTCCCTGTCTTTTTGTTCTTCATTGTTCGTTGATATTTTCTGATTGTTCGTTTTTTCTTTTTCTTTCTCTGATCGATCATATGTTCGGATTACTCAATATAAAGAAGAGATGAATAGCCAAAGTCATGTATTGGTAAACCCTAACGACTACCGGTTTCTGATTTTTACTTTTCCTTGATTTTCACTAAAAAGATGATCTTCGATTACAAAACCCTAACCCTGTTTTCCATTTTTACTGTCTCATTCTTTTTTTTTTTTTTTCATTCACTGGATTTCTTCCGTAAGTTCTTCATATTTTGATGAAATTATTAATTGATTTTATTTTATCATATTTTGCAGAAACAGTTTACCCTAAAACAGTTCTTCATATTTTTTTCTTATATTGCAGATGTTAATTCCATGGCCAAAAAGGGAGTTCGTGGGATAACGGGCAACTAATATCACCCGTATTTGTTTTCATGATCTAATTCAGATCACGTATTTTGTTTTCCATCTAAAAATACGCTCACCAAACAGGATTAGTAACAAAAGGTGGTTTGGGTGGCTCTAAGAAACAAGCCACTCACAGGTGCTAATGATCTGCTTTTTATTGCAGTAAACGGCAATATTGCTGTATACGACGATTCAAAAGTGTTTTTCATTTTCTTTGCAATGGGTGGAATCTTACTTTTGAGCATGAAATCTTTAGGTCAAAAATACCGTCTCCATAGTCTCCAAGAAGATAACTATGATCTCGAGAGAAGAACATGAAAAACTCACTGAGAAAATGAAGAATATTAAGCGTAGTCTCCTCGATGAAGCAGCTCTTGATTCTACTGGTTTATTAGCTTCCCGACTTCGATTACTTTTCGGAAACGATGACAAATGATTTCAGTGAGTGATTTTTTATTTCTTATACTTTGCTATAGAGTTGGAAATTTCTTCCTTTTCTGCCGTTTTTGGTTCTTTTGAGTGATTTAGGGTTTATGATACAATTTAGGGATATTTTTCCTTGAATGTTTAGTAATTTTTGCTGACTTTAAGTGGCTGCAATTTTGTTTACATTGACTAACCAGTAGCAATTGGGGATTGTGATTGAGTTGTTCCAGTTTTGAATGTGCTCTCTCTTTCTAGAGTTTTCATTTTGATTACATTTCTTAAATTACTGCATTTCTTTGCTAAATTTGGGATCACCTAACTGTGTTAGTAAAGGATGTTTCAAAAATAAAGAAGTTAGCTGCATCCTTATTGTGAAAAGTGTATTCTGTTTTGACGGAGCTAAGCTATGAGCATGTAACACAGAAAACCAAGAGAACAACTAAACAGGTTTTTTTTTATTTGATCAGAAAATTTTTTTGTAGGTCATGACGAGGTTAGATTGTTTTACTAGATATGAGTCCTACTATCCTTTTGTCAAACCCTCTTACTAAATACAAGTCCAGCTTACAACTTCCCCGAATGTATTATGTATTAAATTTAGCGATAACTCTAAAGCATGAGTAGGAGTATGATAATTATCGTTTATTCTTGAGACAGCAGACAAGTTGTTTCATTTTGAGTCCTACTTCAATGGAAATTTTTTACATTGTTGTTTCAACACTTGATTAGTTTAGGGGTTTAGGAAGAGGAAGTGAAGAATGACAATTTTTTTATTCAACACTGTAAGCAGGCACCAATGTCTGTGTGATGATGGGAATCATGTTTTAAGGGACAAGGATAATGCATCCATCGTGGATTGGCAGAGTTTTGATCATCCGACTGATACATTGCTACCTGGTGCAAGGATTATGCTCAATAAGAATAGTAATGAGATTATTATGAAAACAGTAATTGGTGAAGAAACTCAATTCAAATGGTGTCCTCCAATCTGCAATTTCATATCAGGTACAATTTTATATATTTTAAACCGTAACATGGGTTCTTTGGGATTTACTGAACTTGAAAGTGTTGGA
This sequence comes from Papaver armeniacum, assembly GCA_023531295.1. Taxonomy (NCBI): domain Eukaryota; kingdom Viridiplantae; phylum Streptophyta; class Magnoliopsida; order Ranunculales; family Papaveraceae; genus Papaver; species Papaver armeniacum. The sequence goes on from JAJJWW010007659.1 coordinate 132,738, forward strand.
ATTTTCTGATTTATAGTGAAATATGTTGAGTTGAATATATTCTTACAAGTTTATTAGCAATCATGGCATGGAGGAGAAGTACAAAGGCAAGTCAATAATTATTGATTACCAAAACTTTTAGTTGCTGTTTAAATAAATTTGTAATTGCAAGTCGATAGAAGGAAAGAGTGAGTTATAATGGTGACCAAGCAATTGTGCATTATGTGCTTTGGCGCGAGGTTAAAGTGCAGATAAGTTGCGTTGCATTTTTGTCAAAAAGGGTTGTTTTCTGATGTGCAAAATACACCCATAGATAACCTGTGTACTTCAAATTTTTGTTAACAAAGATTCAATCTTCATTCCATTTGAAATTATTAGATTTTTTTAATACTCCCTCCGTTCTTTAATTATAGGCTGGTTTCATGTACAATTTGTACATGAAACCAGCCTATAATTAAAGAACAGAGGGAGTATGATTTTGATTTGGTTTCACCGAGCATTGAAGGAACACAATGCGACACAGACACATTTAAGTATATGATGAAGGAATTTGATTGGAAACATGGTCCTACTTGGCAGTTGGCAATGATATTGTCAAGCCACTCACAGGTGCTAATGATCTGTTTTTTATTGCAGTAAACGGCAATCTTGCTATATACGACGATTCAAAAGTGTTTTTTATTAGCAGGGTTCGGAATTCTTCTCCCAATACTACTGAAGTTGTGCTGTGTGATGATGGGAATATGGTTTTAAGGGACAAGGATAATGCATCCATCGTGCATTGGCAGAGTTTTGATCATCCGACTGATACATTGCTACCTGGTGCAAGGATTATGCTCAATAAGAATAGTAATGTGATTATTATGAAAACAGTAATTGGTGAAGAAACTCAATTCAAATGGTGTCCTCCAATCTGCAATTTCATCTCAGGTACAATTTTTCTCCTCTCATATATCAGCATTACCGAATTTTGGTTTGATTGACTTTTGAAAATAGGGTGTTGTAAAATTGGGAGGATTAGTAGCAGTATATGAAGAGGATTTGAACTTGATTTTCGAAAGGTCAAAATTGCAATATCCTAATATATTGCAAACCGTAACATGGGTTTCTTTGGGATTTACTGAACTTGAAAGTGTTGGAATTTTCTGATTTATAGTGAAATATGTTGAGTTGAAGGTCTCTTGATATTGGTCAGTTGACATCTTGGTATTGGTAAGTCCTGATCTTAGATTCCAAAATATCATCATATTGTACGTAATTTGCATGCATGTTTAGTAGAATGGATATTGCGTGCATACTGTTTGAGTAGGCAAGGGCCTGTACAATATTTTGCATCGGAGGAATTGGGTATTGTATAAGGAAAGGGCCCCAATATTTTGATTGGGGCCTCCAGATTGCTAGGAGAGTCTGGAAAAATAATTACGCCAAGGTTTCAGAAAAATCAAATCGGGACGGGGCGAGGCAAAGCCGAGCTTTACCAAATCAAAAATATGGTTCAAAGAAAAAGATGCCCGATGCGTAGCACACCTTATAGTTTGGTATGCACACCTTCGGCCTCAAGGTCATTCTCTTCTCTGTAAGTTCTTTGCTTATTGGTGTTATTATTGACAGGTAATGCATTATGAGAAAGTCTAAACACCTAATGCAAAAATTATTATGGGACATAAATCAACTTTACCCGTTGTTAATTTGCTGCTTTCCGAAGAAGGAAGTAAGGCCGTGTCATCAGATGAAGGTATAGATCCAAATGCTTTTATGTACTTTCACATATTGGCATTCTTTCTATTCACTCTTTTATTGGCATTGTTATGTTATTAAAGGGTCACTGTCTGAATCAAATGTTCTTTTAAGGTTCATATATATACACTAACGTATATTTAATTTTATTAGAGTTCAACTTTTTTCGAGTATTCAATCAAGAAAGAAGTAAAAGTTGTAAACATACATTGTGGCTCCGGCATCAGTTTGTTATATATTAGTTTTAACAATACCATGGATCAGCATCAATTGATGCGAATGTGATTATATTAGTTTCATGGTCTTTTTGATTCATTGCATTCCCTTTGTTCTCTGCTGATACACGCACGGTATTGGTATTGTAGTCATTATTGTCGCCGGACTCTCTTGAGCTTGAAATGTTTTGCCACTCTCAATCTCGCTCTTCCATCGAACTCCATAATGTTAGTTTTTATTTGGATGTAAATGTACCTTAATCTCACCGCACAACAAATTTACCTGCTAACTTAACAAAGGATCACCCCAACAGATAACTTACTATTTTAATCACAAATCCTAAGCACGCATCAAAACAGAGCGAGGCCAGCCACACAAAATCCAAAATCCTAAGGGAGGGGGCGAGGCGAAGCCGAGCCATACCAAATCAAAAATTCTAAGGAAAGCCGGCGCGGCGAAGCCGAGCCACACCAAATCAAAAATCCTAAGCGACTGAGCGAGGTGAAGCTGAGCCACACCAAATAAATTCGGACGAGGCGAAGCAAAAATATGGTTAACAGTAAAACAATGATGCTGGATATTTTCGGGTCCGCCCGGTGCGTAGCACGGGCACAAAATCTAGTAATCTAATTAATAGTACATCTTAAGATCCTAAACCCCAAACTAACAAATTCATGCGAATTTTAATGAAAAATTTACACGACATACAAAACTTCATATGATAAATAAAAAACTAAGAAAACAAAAAATAAGGAAATCATGTCCACTTTTCCAAAAATTATATGATAGGTATCTGGGTTGCACGGACGCGGACACGACACGACGCTGACGCGGACACTACAAAATTTTCAAAAAACTAGGACGCGGACGCGTATATACATATTTTATTTATATATTATTTATATATATAATAATGTATTTATACAGCAAAGTCAAGTATTTCGACCCTAAAAATTAGAAAATGATGTTATATATGTATAAATTTCAAAAGAAAAGAAGATATCGTTTGTTTATACACGTCGAATGTCAAATAATCAGTCACTATTAAACACATAGCACAATCAAAATGCATTCTTAGATCAACACATGTTCAACCAAGGGTATATGTGATGTCACTTCCAATTACAAAATCCGAATAAAGACCTAAATTATTGATCGAAATGTTTGTCTTTCTTCATTTGGTTAATAATAGTAAAAAATAAAGGAAAAAGTTTATATGAAAATAAAAAAAAATGCGTCGGACACGCGTCATCGGTGCGTCCAAACCAGACGCGCGCAGGACGCGCAAATTGGTGCGTCGGACACGCGTCGTGTCAGCGTCTCACGCGCGTCCTGTGTCCGCCGCGAGTCGGACGCGGACACGGCTCAAGAAATGGAGCGTCCGTGCAACCCAGATAGGTATACTTAATTCTGTTGAAATTATCTATAAAAATATAATATAATTAATATATATATATATACACGTGTCCGCGTCCTAGTTTTCTGAAAAATCGCTAGTGTCCGCGTCAGCGCGTGTCCGCGTCCCCGAGGGCGTTATAAAAAATTTGAAAAAGTAATCCAGTATTTACATTAAGATGAAATCCTTTTGTCAGATTGATAGTTTTAAGTAATTCAAAAACTTGAACCTCTTTTTGTTTCAATTCCGCTCATATAACTGTGCCCGAAAACAGCTGAGATGTCAGACTTTTCGACTGTTGCTGTTGCAGCCAACAACTTCAAATGAGTGAGTAAGATTGGGCAACGTTGTTTTGGTTCATCAACTTCTTGGCCTAAGACCTAACCTTCAACCATTGCATTGCACTGTCAGGAGGTATTTTGCCCTTTGCCAAATATCAGAAAAGTATTTTGATGAAAATTACGTCCTCAAACAATTGTAGGCAAAGACTACCGACGGAATAAATTACAGCGTGCAGCGCGGTCCGCCCCGCCTGGAATACAAAAAGTTGGCGGCAATGAAGAATGTGTGGTGGAGAAATAGATGAATCTCTTACGGACCGGTTTACCGAGCACAGCAGAAAGAAACCAGGAAAAAGACCAAGATGAGGTGTTGAAGCATTGCTATCGCTGTTGAGCTGTAGTGATTATCACCAAAAAAACGCTTTTTTCGTGACCAAAATTTTGGTCAGTCGAGACTTTGTTCAAATAGTAAACCGAGTGGACCCCAAAAATCTTTTTGAATTGTGCTGACGTGTCAAATTTTAGGACCGACATGCCAACCAAACTAGATTTGCCTAGTCATTTTTTTTTTGAAACCTAATACGGGGGCTTCATATTCCAATAAAGGTATTAATATAAGGGGACAAATACGGGTCACCAGTTATAGTTTCAAAGCCCCTTATCTATAATATTGTAATGACTAGATTATGATTTATACTTAGTGAATCAACTAAATCAGATTAAGTGTTCGTTTCATGGGAAGAAAACTCATGATTCACCGAAATCACTCGACCAAATGAGTGATTCCAATGAAAAATTCGAGGTGGGTGAATTTAGAGAATTTTTTTTTTACATACCTCTTGATGGAAATCTGGGATGACAGATTCTTAGATGGTAGAGAGTTTTTAACCCAAAGTAATAAATAGTTAATCTCAATCAATTGAAGAAATAAACCGATAAACTGAAGAACCAATGGCCGAAAATGATCAGGAATACCTTGAACTTTTTATTGCTTAAATTAGCTAAAGTACGTAAAAAGGATTTTTAGCCTTGCATAATAGTTTACGGGTAAGTTACCCCATCGTTGCCAACCGTACATCGTATTTACAGTTATGTTTGATTGAACTCCAAACCATAACTAGAATAAAATTGGAAAACCCAATCGTCAAATATTTACGATTGGATTTTTGGTATTTCAAACCCAACCGTAACTCATTATGTGGACGGGTTTACTTTATGCTACATTCACTGCACCAGTTACGGTTGGGTATTCAAAAACAAAACAAAAAACCCACAATAACTCAAGTTACGATTAGGTTAATTTGTACTTTTAACAACCATAAATAATCCAGTGAGTTTTTGTTTTTACGGCTGGCAAGTGAATAGTTACGGTTCAAAACTGGCTTTACGGTTGGGTTCGATGTTCTAGAAACCTAACCGGAGATTTAGTTTTTGTGTCTTTATTTATATTATTGTTGTGATATTTTAGTTGATAGATCATGCTTGCACCTCACCCAATGAATGTTCAACATGAAGCAAACAAAATTCTAGCTGAAGATCCTACCCATCACTATTTGAATGACTTGGTAGTTTTTTTTTCTAATGGAAAGATATGTTGCTCATTCCTTTCGACCATATTGTTAAGTTTTTTTTCCTAACTTTATGTTCTATGACCATGTAGACATGGGAAAAGAAATACGATGCAAACCAATGGGCAAGAGAACGTGGTAGATTGATTATGTGTGTGATGGTTTGTAACGGTGAAATGAAAGACCACCACTTTCATATGGTTCGCGAGTGTAATGGAAAGCATAAAAATCATACATAAAGGGTATCGAGTATAAACAAAAGATGAAGAGGAAGAATATTGGTAGGTCTGTAAACAAGCCTACGACTATGTCTAACTGCAAGTGCACAACGTCTGTTGTAGACAAAGCAAATACAGGTCGATCCCACAGAGACTAGGGCGATGTTGAGTTGAGTCTAAAGTCTACTTATATTGATTCAATGAGAACTAACCAAAAGGGGTTGTTTTGGGGTGTCGATACAACTAGGATGTTTGGTAGTAACTGAAATAGTAAAGCAAATTGTAAACAAAGGGCTAGAGAGCACTAGGGCAGTTGAATCCACCTCTTAATCCTATGTTAAGGCAATACTTATTCAAATTATGTTCTTATTCCTTTCCAGGGAAAATTACAATGGATGATTTATCAACTAATCTCACTAACTCACCCCTAGTATAAGTTGTCTTCTTACAGTACAACTGATCATAGGCTCATTTGATCAAGTAGCTAACCATCATTCCTAACTCATTTTAAGCATAAATCTTCTTCTAGAGAGGTCTCAAATGGATGACTTATCAACCAATATCACTAACTCACCCTTAGTATTAGTTGTCTTCTTACAGTACAACTAATCACAAGCTAATTTGATCAATCAACTAACTATCATTCCTAATTCATTTTAGGTACAACAAGAACAATAACAATAACATGAACATGAATATCCTAGCATATAATTGAAGGTTTCATCTAAACCCTAGCAAATGAAATTAGAACATATTGAAGATGATTAAAACACAATTATATTAAGATAACTATTTGATCCAACTAAATTCGGATGATTACATAATTCACAGAGAACCCTATTTATATCCACTTTTCTTCTCAAATACTAGAATTTGATAATTAGAAAACAACCACTCACTCAAAAAGCGTTTCCCTGACAAACCCTTTCTGCAATTCGACTTGCAACTCTTGATTTGATGTTTGCTTTAGCTATTGAAGATAACCCTAGCCTTATCTCTCTCAACCCTAGCTTCTAGGGTTACTGCTGTGGAGAAGAAGCTATGATGGAGATAGATAGAGACTAGGAGGTTGATCGATGACTCTTGAGAAGGTGTTTTTTGAACAGTAGTGGTCGGGAATGGAAGTGATTGATGGAGAGATATATGTGATGGTTTTGTAGAGTCTGTAAGGGAGAAGAACGAAATGGAGGTGATGTTTGGTTTCTGGTCGATTTTGTAGAGAAAGAGGGGTGGCTAGAGTATATGACGGATGCATCAAATGTTGATGTCTCTGGTGCAGAAATGGGTTTGGATCTTGGGTCCTTCTTAGAAAATCATCTAGGCCCATTTATTCTTTAAAGCTAATATCTCAAGCCCACCTCTAGTTTTAGGTTGTGCAAGCGACATTCTTCACTTCTGGATGAGGTGCAAACGACATTCTTCACTGCCTTCGAACAAGAGCTTTGTTGTCCCTCTTCCATTGTCACCCCTTCTTTGCTCTTTTGGCTCCTTAATTCATCCAAGCTTTATTTACTACCTAAAAACACAAAATTAATTAGTACAAGTATTTATTCTTGAAAACAATGAAAATACAAAATTTGGGATAAAATAGAGAATTAGAGCATAAAAGCTTAGTTAAATGCCAATAAAAAGATGTAGAAATATGCAATATTTGGCACTCACCAAATACCCCCAAACCTGGATTTTACTTGTCCTCAAGTGAAACAGAAATTAAGAAATCCTAACTATACCACTGTCGCTAGTCTTTCGAATGCATTTAACGTATGCACTAAGCCTTTAAACCCCTAGGTGTTCCTAGTAGACGAGTTGTAGTCTCGTGAGGGTTTACCATAGGTGTACCCACAAAACCTTCTCCAACTTCACAGCGTAATGGAGTCCCAATCATCCAAGGAGCTATGAGGACATAGAGTTTCTTCATGCTAGTAACACGAAGTTAGAAATACCAAAGAACACATTCTCATCCATAAGAGTTGAGCGAGAAATAACCACACCATATGAAAGAATTCAGGTTCGAGAGTGATCACAAGCCTCGAAATCTACCTCACTAATAGGGTTTTATGATAACTGCTCAAAAAGACCGCTCTTTTAGTCTCTCATGTGTGCAGACAGGAATAAAGAGATAAATCCTACACACATTGAATGGTGGGAAGGAAAACCTTCCGAAATAATTTCTGGAGACTCCACATAATCGTGGAAAAAAAGATTCTTAGTCTGATGATCTATAAGAAAGGACATCAATCATTAGCAAGGATGGGAGTACTCACTTACCTTCACATCCGATCGGCAATCAATACCACTCTCACAACATCCATTAAACGTCTTCAATCTTTGGTCTTCGGTCTTCAACTGTTGATGATGAACTTCTTAGAACCTTGACAATTTCTAATTCTTTTCTTCAATTTCCTTGTTGCTTGGAATTTCTTCTAAAATTCTTCTTCTTTACCATGGTGTTATTTAAACAAAACTAAGGAAATAAACTACAATATTTTTTTTATTTTTTTTGGTTTAACACAATACAACAAAATAAATAATGAAACTATTAAATCCATGGATGAAGGATTTTATCACTCAATTTTCTACAACTTGTATTGTCTTGATTTCATAAATTTCACTAATTCTCATCTTATTTTATTTTCTTTGCTCTTGCAAAATACCTCTTCAAATGTGTATAGAATTCTGCTCTTTGTACCGTATCTTCACTTTGAATAAGAATTTTATTTTTCCTTGTATTGTTGCATGTAAACCTTGGACTATTTCAACTTTCTTCATAGAATCGCGTTACTATGCACGTTGATGATGATGTATTTCTATGGATCTGTTGATGTTGTCGAGAGAGAGAATGGTGCTAACTGCAAATCAAACTATACAAGAAGGAGTTTTCATCTTTAGACGTCACCCTCATGATTGACAAAATTAGCACTCAAGAGATCAAAAATAGTGCTGAAATCGGTGCGAAGTTGGGTAGCTCACTATTCCTATCCGTAATTACGTACAATGACACACACTCTAAAAGGACTTTTTAGATAGTCACAAAAAATAAAGGTTGGTGCCTCGCTTGATGTAAAAATAGGTAGTATCCACTAAAGGTGATCACAACTCTAATACCAAATATCTTTGCTGCACTTAATTCGCCCACCAACATGGCTAAATCCAACTTTAACGCTCTAACAACTAAGAAACCTGATTGTGTTCTCTAAACTTCCAAGTTCAGTTATTTCAGTCAGACTCTCTATGTAAACATAGCTAGAAGCATGCTAGTGACTCTAAAATCTCTACAAGTTGGAGATTTTATGCAAATATTTACAAAGATTTGATTTTTTTTAAGTATTGTTAGATGCAAAAGACAAAAAACTTTATATGCAAAATACTCCCTCAAACCTAAATCTAACATTGTCCTCAATGTTTCAACATATGAGTAGAATTACAACAACATACCAGGAGAACAACACATAGTAGATTTTAAGGGAAGAGATTACCAAATGCAAAAAGGATAGTGCTAAACCATAAGTGGAAGAATGCTTTGAAAGAAAACAACAAGATATAGAACGATAAGACAAAAAGTTTGGTTAACACACTTAAAAATTATGCAGAAAGAAAAATAAAAGGGAAAGAGAATGGACTTTTAATCCATTGTATGTACACATGTGAACCAGTTTAGTTCACATAAACAGGGTCATCCAAGTCAGTAGTCTCCACTTCTGGTGGAAGATACTCCATAAATAGTTTCAATCTCTGACCAATGACCTTGAAGATGTTCTTGTTTTGTTGTATTTTCGATTTCAACACCTCCATGAGGGAAAACAATACGTACCAAGAATGGACCAGACCATTTAAAACGTAAATTTCTTGGAAAAAGATGCAAACGAGTGTTGTACAATAAAACTTTTTGACCATGTATGAAAGATTTGCGCAAAATTCGCTTGTCATGAAACACTTTCATTCTATTTTTGTACATTTTGGAACTATCATATGCATTATTTCTTAATTCTTCTAACTCATTGAGTTGAAGTTTCCTTGGGTGCCAGCCTTATCAAGATCAAAGTTCAATTTCTTAACAACCCAATATGCTCGATGTTCTAACTCTACATGTAGATGACAAGATTTACCATACACAAGTCTATAAGGGGACATGCCAAGAGGAGTGTTGTATGCAGTTTTATAGGCCCAAAAAGCATCATTTAAACGTAAAGACCAATCTTTCCTATTAGGATTAACGGTCTTTTCAAGAATATGCTTAATTTCCCTATTAGAAACTTCAACTTGGCCACTGGTCTGAGGATGGTATGGTATTGCCACCTTACGGGTGATTCCATACTTGCCATAAGTGATTCAAAAGGTCTATTGCAAAAATGAGTACCACCATCACTGATTATTGCTCTAAATGTTCCAAAACAAGAGGAAATGTTTTCTTTAAGAAAAGAAAGAACTACTTTATGGTCATTTATTTTGGAGGAAATGGCTTCTACCCAATTAGAGACATAATTAACAGCAACAAGAATTTATAACTTACCTTCAGAGTTAGGAAAGGGACCCATGAAATCAATACCCCATACATCAAACAATTCAACAATCAAATAGGTTGTAAGGACATTATGTTTCTTCTTGAGATACTTCCTAATTTCTGACACCAGTCACAAGCAACACAGTATGCATGACTATCTTTAAACAATGATGGCCAATGGAAACCATTTTGCAAGATCTTTCCAACAATTTTCTTGGCACTAAAATGGCCTCCACATGCATGGGCATGACAGAAAGAGATGACATATCTTTGTTCCGAGTTGGGGACACATCTCATAATGAGTTGGTCAGGGTGTTAGAGCATAGCTCGGTTGAACCCATCAAGCGTTGGTATGTCAAGTTTGGTTGTCATATTTTAGTGAATCAAAACTCATTTTAAGAGTCGCTTGATTATGTACTAGAGTCAACTTCGTATAGGTTATCTTGAAAGTATTAGGATATGAGACATTACAAGTATTGCGAAGATTTGAAGAAGTGAAGAAGTAAGAAGCTACAGCGACAACATCATCAATCCACTTGAGGTTAGTGATAATTGACTTGAACTGTTTTATTCCCTAACTTATCTTTCAAGTCATGCATACTGAAAACAAAACTGCGAAGTATGAACACTCTAGATAGACATAGTATTTAGGAATACAATACGAGGTTTATTGCTTAACCATTAAACTTTGTAGATAAGACATCAACATAATCGTTTAAATTCTATTGTGATTATGTATGGGTATGAGGTGAGGATTTCATCCTAGGAAACAATGTTTTACATGTGTTTTAAGGAAGTAAGTTCATAAACCGGTTTATGAATCGAAAAGGAAATCGCCAGGCGTTATTAGTATTGTTATTCATTGCATATCTTATGAACAACCAATATGTGTGATTTAGTATAACCGCTCATGAATTGTTTGTATTCTTGGTAAAACTATTCACAAAGGCCTGACTTATATATTGGTATGACTTTTATTAGTGAAACCGATCTTAAGTAATTACCTGAGATGGTATGATATACAAATAAAAATGCGAAGCATGAACACTCTAGATAGACATAGTATTAAGGAATACAATACGAGGTTTATTGCTTAACCATTAAACTTTGTATATAAGACATCGACATAATCGTTTAAATGCTATTGTGATTATGTTGGTTATGAGGTGAGGATTTCATCCTAGGAAACAATGTTTTACATGTGTTTTAAGGAAGTAAGTTCATAAACTTGTTTATGAATCTAAAAGGAAATCACCAAGCGTTATTGGTATTGTTATTCATTGCATATCTTGTGAACAACCAATATGTGTGATTTAGTATAACCGCTCATGACTTGTTTGTGTTCTTTGGTAAAACTATTCACAAAGGCCTGAAACTTACGTATTGGCATGACCTTTATTAGTGAAACCGATCTAAAGTAATCACCTGAGATGGTATGATCAAGTTTGTGATTTGTGTTTGACCAACTCTGGGTAAAGGGGAACCGATCCTATGAAGAGGTGCAACACATCACAAAGGGGAATCGATTTTTGTTGAGGTGCATTAATTTGTAGCAGAAAGGGGAACCGATTTTTTGGACATGTGCAACACGTTTTTAGGCAAAGGGGAACCGATCAAATAGACATGTGCAACACATATAAGTTAGATACGATATATATGTGGGGAACCGATCCTAGTACCTAGTCAACCGAATTTTGAAAAGCTAGTGTGACTATGCACAATACTCACATGGAGGTAGAACGAAAACTAGTTTTGGTAGAACCGTTAAACCCATGATTTGTGATCGAGTGTTTCTTGATCAATAGCATAGTTCTTGGTAAAACTATTCACCAAGGCCTGACTTTGGGAAATCTCTTATGGCCACTCAGTTTAAAGTCTTCTTTGGGATTGAGAAGCTCTATTAGTACCGTTGGTGGGAAACTAGAAATTGCGGTTTATCTTGTGTTTTCGATTGATTTGATTGACTAACGATGGTTGAACTTTGATTGCACCTAGTTTGTTTATGCTTGAGAGTTTTCTTTTCTGATATAAGATTCACTCAAACTAGATCGAAGTTTCGACATGGATCTTTAGACTGCTGTTAATTCTAAAGACGATCTTTTGATAATCCATTGTTAACAGACTCCGTTTTGTGCGTGATTGATCACAAGAGATTCAAGTTGTTGTGTGCAGGTGTTTATTGAAGATCTAAGAAGATTTGAAGATAAAGAAGATATTGAAGATTTCTTATTTGGATTTCATAATCTTTGGTGTGCACAATACTTGTTTCGGTATAAGAGGATCCAACTATAATCGGTTTATCCTTGTGGTAGATTGGATTGATTAGTTGTGTATATCGGCATCAATACAATTCTTTGTGATTAAAAGTATTGATTGCAAAATCTTAACAATTACTTCGGTAGTTGAGAATAAGATAGATCTAAGAACCTGACGAAGGAGTTTATTGAGATAAACAGAAGAGCCTTTGTCAAACTCACATCACTTGGTTGAAGAGAGTTGATACCAAACAGATTTGTTGTTCTTTTACTGTTTGGAATACGAACCAAAGGAATTGTTCCAAGTACGTGACTTATTCATAAGTTGGAGGCGTGGGAATATAGACGAAACTAGGTGAACTATAGGTTTAGTTGCTTGGTCTCAACTATACAAAGTTGGTTTAATTTTGTGTAGTGGCTTAATCCTGAGAGTATTCAATTCTGGACAAGGTCCCGGGATTTTTCTCCATTTTCGGTTTCGCCGTTAACAAAATCTTGCTGTGTCATTTACTTTATATTTCCGCATTATAATTGTTTATTATAATTAAAGTAAATTACACAAACAATAATTCCTATTTACTTGATAATCAATACTATTGTGTTTGGTTAAGTCTAAACCCTTTTATCAAGTAAACATACTTCGTTGTTGTATTGTGTCGATCTCGTATCCATAGACAATCACACGAAGTGTGAACCGATTAGTTGTACTGTGTCGACTCAGTCCATAGACAATCACTTTCGGACAAGGACTTATAGGTAGGAAAAGTTTTAGCTTGAGGTATATTTGGGTACCCTTGCCTTTTTAATTGATATCAAAGTAGGCAAACACGAAAAGATCTAACAATCTGTGTTTGGTGCGATCCAACCTATAAAAATGAATCTGATAAGTGATTCAGTTAACATACCATCAAGATTTAATGGTATCAACTACCCATTATGGAAATCGGCTATGAAAGCTTTTCTTCAATCCCGAGATTTTAATACTTGGATATTAATCAAGACGGATACCAACAATCGATGGATTATTCGGAGTCAGAGTTTAAACTCTTAGCGTCTTATACTCTTGAAGAAAGAGCTCTTGCAAAGAAGAATTCAGATAGTTTGAATGCCATCATATATGCAGTTCGTCATGATCTTCTACATCATGTGCTGACCAGCGCTGTAGAACTTCTACAGAGGCATGGGATATTCTGGAAAGTGTATTCGAGGGAGATGAATCTGAAAAATAAGATAGACTTCTTTCACTTTCATCTGAATGGGAACATCTCAAAATGGATGATAACGATACTTTCGAGGAGTTTAATTCTAAACTTTCTGATATTGTCAATGCATCTTTCTTTCTTGGAAAAGTTATACCGGAAAAGGAAATAGTATGAAAAATTCTCAGATCGTTACCATCCAGATACGAGTCTAAGAAACATGCCATAATAGAAGGTAATGATCTTTCTCTACTTTCTCGGAGCTTTCTCATAGGAAAGTTAAAGATCTTTGATAGAGAAATTCTGCTGAAGAATGAAACTAAGAAACATTGCCAAGAGGACAAGGTATATGTTGAAAAAGGAGCTTGAATCAACTATTGTGCTTCTAGAGAAACGGATGAAGGACATCTTATCTATTGATAAACATGTTCCTGATACACTATCGGTTTGCCATAAAAAGGGTAATAATGAAGTACAATGCTTCAAGTGTCGTAGATTCGGACATATGGAAAAACACTGTCCCAGCAGAAGAAATCAAAAGTGCAACAAAAAATATGTCTCAACTCTTGATGATATTCCGGAGGAAGAATCCAATGAAGAAATATCTAATAATAATGCACTTCTTGCCAACTCTAACAATGATGAATTCTGTGAGTCTAATCAACTCCTATAAAAACGTGAGTTGGAGATTAAGGAAAATAAAAGGTTAATCCTGGTACTTGAAAGCCTTTTGAAATTCTTCTCGGATAAAACCCGTATGGTAAAATATGAACAATAAAAATTGGGTGATAAACTAAGAGAATCAGAAACTAGTTTTTCTGATAACATGATAAGTTCTTCATGTGGAGAAAATAATCTCACTACAATCCTTTTTGAAAATAAACTTATCAAAGCTCTTCGTAAGGGGATAAAGAAGACTGGTAAATTTATGAGATTTCAAAAGGAGATTGGAAACTCTTGCAATTACAAGAGAAATAAAGAACAGAAGGAAACACAGTCTATTGTGTTTATAAGTCATCCTAAGGATTTCTTTGTTAACTATGGTAAGAATAATTATTCTCACCTCAATACACACTGATTGTGTTGAATTATGCATCCTCACTTGTTGCCCAAAAATTCTGATTGCGAGGAAGCATAAATCTGGGCAAGTTGTTCATGTTTGTTTCTCTGGTGAAAAATAATGGATATCTTTTATTTTTGGGAAAAATAGTTTCGGTTTCCATAAACCAAATTATTCCTTGATTTTCTCCCATCTTATATATCTTCTTCCTGTCCAAAAGAAGACTATTTTATTTTCATGGAGAAATCGGTAAAAGAAGGGTCATCTCTTGATGTTTTAGCACTCTATGCATCATTTATGACTGAAACTCATGATGTCTCTCTTCATGATAACTCTCAAGATTCTTTAAGGGAAACAGATTCTTACTGTTAAAGGTTGCATTAGATATCATGAACTGATGATAAAGGATTCAAAAGAAGTACTAGCTAATCTTCATTCTCGACTATTTGAGATGAACAATTTATCCACTGAAAAGGGAAGTGCTCAGAAGAATTTGAATCCAGTTTTTGAAAGCAATCTTCACGAGAACTGAGTTGCAAAAGAAAATAGACATCAATTTTTTATTTCTTTCAACGATTGTATTAAGTCTATTATGAATAAAATTATTTGATTTATAAATTTTTTTGTGGTGGTTTTTGATTTACATAGCCTGTGCTTGAATGCTTTATTATTTCTATGGATGTTTATGGGAATGTTTGATTTTGGTTTTATTACCTTGATATTCGATCTCATAATGTTATGAACCCTTATGGTTTGGGTGACTTTTTGATTTAGCAGGATTAAGTTCTAGGCCAATGTGGTAGGCTTTACCAAGGATCCCGAGGGATTCTGATAGAAACAATATATGAAAAATTCACAATATGTTGAATCGGTTTTGGTTTAGCATAAAAGCATATGTGTTTCAGGGGTTTTCAACCTTTTTCTGGTAAAGGTTGGTTGTTGTTATTCTTTTGTTTTGCATAAGGATGACAACATAATGGTATTTCGATATCAATTCTCCCTAGAAGACAAACATATTGGAAAAGTGGATGCGAAATTTGAGGTAACAATGTTGTTAGTTAATTGTTTTCCTGTTTAAGAAAAGCCTGATTTTATTTCATATATTTATTGCTTTTGCTTAACAAAAATTCTATACAATTGATGTTTTATTCCATGATGTTTGTATGGATGTGTGTGCGATTCAATTTTTTCCGGTTAAGAAAAACTATTGTTATCTTGCTTTATTGTGTGGTGTTAATTGTTTAGGCTTACAAAATTTCGGTGCAATTAAGGTGTTTTAATGTCTGTATTGTTTCAATTGCTTCCGGTTGAGGTGAATAATTATGCAAGTTGCTTTATTTGGTTTGTATGAATTGTTTATGGCTTAACGAAAGAAAAGGTGTACGGGATGAGTTGTTTAGTCCAATTCGATTCTGGATAAGAGAAACTAAGTTTATCTTACTTAGACTTATCAAAGTGGAGGTTTCGATTATTCAAGTCTAATTGAATGCCTTAAGAAGAAATACTAGTTAACTAACCTAGTACTTGTCTTGTTTAAAATTTAAAGGGATAAGTTATATGGATAATTAGAACCTGATGAGAAAAGTAGAGTTATCTTTATTTTGGTCTTATCGAACGAAACGATTGTATTTGTACAATCGGTTAAGCAAAGGAACTAAGGTGCTAAGTTGATTTTTGGTTTGCTAAACTAAATTGAGAAAATTTCTTCAGGCAATTATTTCCTTGATAACATATCAAAACAAATTACTTTGTAGTTTCAGTTTTGATATTGGTTATCAAAAATGGTGTGTGGAACCCTCGTGCTTAACTCTATAGGTTTGCAAGTTTATTTTGAGATTTGTAAGATTCTTTTCAGTTTGTCCTTTATTTTTTCGTTTCTTTGTCATTTTTTAACAAAAAGGGGGAGAAATATATGGAGTAAACAAGTGATACTGGCATTGATTTTATATTGATTGGTATCACTATGGAAAAGAACATTGGTGCTTAAACGTTTATCTAACGAAAGAGTGAAAGCATAGACTAAGCGGGAGTAACATAATATATTAATTGGTATAACAAAGACGTGCGGATTGATGAAATCTTCTTATCTCACCTTTAGGGGGAGTATTAGCTTTGCTATTATAATGTCAACAACGTCATTTAAGGATTGAACGTATACAGGTTAATATGTTGTTGAATTCGGGAATCAAGCGTATGTGTAATGAATTCTTGTAATTTGTTTATCCATATGATTGTAAGAGTTTTGTCACTAAAATTGACAAAGAGGGAGATTGTTAGAGCATAGCTCGGTTGAACCCACCAAGCGTTGGTATGTCAAGTTTGGTTGTCATATTCTAGTGAATCAAAACTCATTTTAAGAGTCGCTTGATTATGTACTAGAGTCAACTTCGTATAGTTTATCTTGAAATTATTAGGATATGAAACATTACAAGTATTGCGAAGACTTAAAGAAGTGAAGAAGTAAGAAGCTACAACGACAACATCATCATTCCATTTGAGGTTAGTGATACTTGAACTGTTTCATTGCCTAACGTATCTTTCAAGTCGTGCATATTGAAAAAAAACTGCGAAGCATGAACACTCTAGATAGACATAGTATTAAGGAATACAATACGAGGTTTATTATTTAACCATTAAACTTTGTAGATAAGACATCGACATAATCGTTTAAATGCTATTGTGATTATGTATGGGTATAAGGTGAGGATTTCATCCTATGAAACTATGTTTTACATGTGTTTTAAGGAAGTGAGTTCATAAACTTGTTTATGAATCGAAAAGGAAATCGCTAGGCGTTATTGGTATTGTTATTCATTGCATATCTTTTGAACAACCAATATGTGTGATTTAGTATATCCGATCATGATTGTTTGTGTTCTTGGTAAAACTATTCACAAAGATTTGACTTTGGTAAATCTCTTACGGCCGCTCAGTTTAAAGTCTTCTTTGGGATTGAGAAGCTCTATTAGTACCGTTGGTGGGAAACTAGATAATTGCGGTTTATCTTGTGTTTTCGATTGATTTGATTAACTAACGGTGGTTGAAATTTGATTGCACCTAGTTTGTTTATGCTTGAGAATCTTATATTCTGATATAAGATTCACTCAAAATAGATCAAAGTTTCGATAGGGATCTTTAGACTGTTTGTAGATCTAAAGACGTCTTGTGATAATCCATTGTTAACAGACTCCGTTACGTAGTGATTGATCAAAAGAGATTCAAGTTGTTGTGTCTAGGCGTTTATTGAAGACCTAAGAAGATTTTAAAATAAATAAGATATTCAAGATTTTCGATTTGGGGTTCATAATCTTTGGTGTGCACAATACTTGTTTCGGTATAGAGGATCCAACTATAATCGGTTTATCATTGTGGTAGATTAGATTGATTAGTTGTCTAGATCGGCATCAATACAATTCTTTGTGATTAAAAGTATTGATTGCAAAATCTTAATAATTACTTCGGTAGTTGATCATAAGATAGATCTAAGAACCTTACGAAGGAGTTTATATTGAGATAAACATAACAACCTTTGTCGAACTCACATAACTTGGTTGAAGAGAGTTGCTAACAAACAGATTTGTTGTTCCTTTACTATTTGGAATACGAACCGAAGGAATTGTTCCAAGTACGTGACTTATTCATAAGTTGGAGGCATGGGAATACAGACGGAACTAGGTGAACTATAGGTTTAGTTGCTTGGTCTCAACTATACGAAGTTGGTTTGATTTTGTATAACGGCTTAATCTTGAGAGTATTCAATTCTGGACAAGGTCCCGGGGTTTTTCTGCAGTTGCGGTTTCCTTGTTAACAAAATCTTGTTGTGTCATTTACTTTTATTTTCCGCAATTATAATTGTTGTTATTATAATTTAAACTAAATTACACAAACGTTAATTCCTATTTACTTGATAAGTAATCCTATTGTGTTTGGTTAAGTCCGAACCTTTTTATCAAGTAAACATACTACGTTGTTGTATTGTCTCGATCTCGTATCCATAGCCGATCACACGAAGTGTGAACCGATTAGTTGCATTGTCTCAACTCTGTCCATAGACAATCACTTTCGGAGAAAAGACTTATAGGTAGGAAAAGTTTTAACTTGAGGTATATTCGGTTACCCTCGCCTTTTCATCAACCTTGATTAACACATCTTTAACAATACCACGAGGGATTTTTACAGATCTGTCCACTAATTTTAGCGTAACAGGGGTGGGTTTCATCTCCCCAAGTCCTAACTGCACATATACAGAGTATGGTAACAAATTAACACTTGCTCCTAAGTCTAGTAAAGCTTTTTCGACCACATGGTCGCCTATGGTGCACGGGATTATTGGACAACCTTGGTCCCTAAACTTAGTTGGTATCTTGTTTTGAATTATGGAACTTACCTTCTCAGTGGGAAAAACACGTTTGTGCACATGGAGCTTTCTCTTTTGTGTGCAAAGATCTTTCATAAACTTAGCATATGTGGGTAAAGCTTTTTTCGACCACGATTGATTATTGGACAACCTTGGTCCCTAAACTTAGAAATGAAATGTTTATGTTTACTCGTTTGAACATTTCCAATATCTCGTTGTACTGGTTACCCCCTTTTTGTTGCACCAACCTTTGTGGAAATGGAGCAACAAGAACAGAAGATGGTAAAGGAACATTAACATCAGTAGAATTCTGAGAGTCACTATCATGCTCAAATTATTTTTCTTCACTAGATGTTTTATGTGGTGTGTGCACTGGTGAGTCTGATTTAGGCTCACTTGACTGTGGTACATCTACATTGTTATCAACAACCTTACCACTTCGAAGAATGGTGACAACATTCACTTGATTATGTGGAGTCTCATTACAAGTTGAGGTGCTTGCCTGAAATGTATTTCTCTGAATTTGTTAAGGTTAACTAGGGAGTTTACCCTTTTCTCTCTCATTTAGTGCATCACAGATATGACCCATTTTAAGTTCTAGACTTGTGAAACGTTGGTATGTGGTCTTTTGAAGTTGTAAAAGTTTCTGGGTCAACAGATCAACGCTGTCTTCAAAGCTAGGTGATATAAAACATCATCTTGCTCAAGTTTAGATTCTTGAAATGCATGTAGGTCTGGGCACGTATCCACTAGATGGTCTGAACCGTGACATGCCGCACAAATGGCTATTTCGAATTGGTCACAGAGAGTAGGTGAAGTAGGTTTCTCACTCTTCTGCAGCTCCATCGCTTCCACTCTCCTAGCCAATAATCCAATCTTTGCATTTCCCTCAAAGTCTGACTCAATTCTATGAAAATTAGCTACAGGGGCAGTCTTTTTAGGTTTACGGATGGACTCCCATTGTTGAGTCTTTTCAGCGACTTCGATTAAGAAAGTCCAAGCCTCATTATCACTCTTGTCAATAAATGCACCATTGCACATTGACTCAACTGTGGTTCGGGTGGCAACACCTATACCTTCATACAAAATTTACACAAGTCTCCATTTTTCAAAACCATGGTGAGGATATTGGAGCAATAATTCATTAAATCTCTCCAGATATTTGGCCAAAGTCTCACCGTCTAATTTCACAAAACTATTCATACTTTGATGAATTGTCGTAGTCTTATGGTTAGGGAAAAACTTTTTGAAAAATTCTCTTGTAAGATCTTACCATGTTCTAATGCACTGTGGTTGCAGGGCATGCAGCCAGGACTTGGCTTTTCCTTTCAAAGAGAAAGGAAACAGTCTCAGTTTGAGGGACTCTTATGGCATTTGGTTAAAACGCAGAGTCCTACAGATATCTTCAAAATCTCTTACATGGTTGTAAGGGTTTTCAGCATCAACCCCTCTAAACACAGGCAACATATGAATTGTGCTAGCTTTTAGTTCAAAATGACCAGCATCAGCTGGTAAAACAATACTCTAGGGATGGCTGGCCTTATTTGGGTACATGTGCTCCTTCATACTACGGTCCTGGTTTAATTCTTCACCTATTGTCTCAAATTGGTCAGGGTTGTTCCTTTTAGAAGTGGGTATCTCAATAATATACTCTTGACTGATTCTAACTAGTCGATTAGTTTGGTCTCCAAAGGTCACAATCATAGCCTAGCAAGCATACCATTTAACATGTTACAACACCCTAGATAACCAACAATTTTCAAAACAGAGAGAAAAGACTCATGTAACCCAAAGGCTAGATTTTGGAATTATGCACACAGAACTATTATGTTGCACCAATCAGACAAGCATCAAATGTGTAACTCAGAAGAGTAGTGTTTATAGGAATGACAAACGGATTCAGTGATGCATACAAAGACAAAGTGTGTTTCAGAAATTAAAAATGCAGAATCAGTATGTTTCCGAAATTAGGCAGCACACATGACTCAACATATTCAGTAGGTCAACATGCTACTCAAGTATCACATATTCATGCACAAGGGTATCAAGGTTACTAGGTCAACAGAAAGTCATCTTATATCACAGATCAATACTTATGAAAATGACAGTCAGTTTCAGGGACGAATGCACAGGTTCTGATAAGATTTTAAGAGATTCGGCGAAATAATGATTTCAACAGGCCAACATGTTATTCAGTTATCACATAATCATGTGCACAAATCCTAGTGTTTATGGGTAAAAATCGTTTCTGCCGATTTCGGTAAATTCGGTAGGTGAGTGAGAAACTGGTTTAAACCCTAAACAAATATGCTGCACGTGAGCACTTTATAGATTCGAGAGATCAATCTGTACAAGTCCGGCCTAAACCAAGAAATGGCCGTTCCCGGACTTGCTTCGGTCACAAAGTGGAGGAGAAGGGTTGATTTGGGGAGGAAGCAAAGAAAGGTGTTGAGGAGAGTAGTATCCCGACTTGTATCAGAAAGTGAAAGCTTAGGAAGCTTGCAAGATATGAAAGCTTTTTGGGAGAGCTTGCAAAGTTGCCTTTCTGAGAGTGTAGTATTTTTCTCCTGACCGAGACTTGTGTCTGGGTAAGACCTATTTATACAAGTCAAGATTGAAACGTACCCTGGCCTCATGAAGGAAGAGAGTAAAGGGTGAAATAATGGGAGGAGGTGGTAACCGTATGGTTTAATGGGTGAAAACGTTTTTCACCATTATTTCCTCTTTTATTTGACCGCTTTATTCCTTTTCACGCTTTCTTAATGTGAGCGTAGTGTACGGCTGCATCTTGTGACCGCCAAACCAAAACCCTAAAGAAGCATCCCCGGTTTGTGTTGATGTCTCGAGTGTTGGTTGCATCTTGAGTGCAAGTGGCGCTGCTAGTGGCGCGTGTGGCATGTGCCAATGGCATGTGCGGAATGCCTTGGTGGTAGGTTGCACGGTTTGCAAGTTAGGCTACCAGCGTGTGTGTTTGGCATGTGCCAATG
Organism: Papaver armeniacum; assembly: GCA_023531295.1. Taxonomy (NCBI): domain Eukaryota; kingdom Viridiplantae; phylum Streptophyta; class Magnoliopsida; order Ranunculales; family Papaveraceae; genus Papaver; species Papaver armeniacum. Next base: position 154,492 of record JAJJWW010007659.1, read on the forward strand.
GCATGTGCGGAATGCCACAGTGGTAGGTTGCACGGTTTGCAAGTTAGGTTACCGGCGTGTGTGTTTGGCATGTGCCAATGGCATGTGCGGAATGCCTTGGTGGTAGGTTGCACGGTTTGCAAGTTAGGCTACCGGCGTGTGTGTTTGGCATGTGCCAATGCCTTGGTGGTAGGTTGCACGGTTTGCAAGTTAGGCTACCAGCGTGTGTGTTTGGCATGTGCCAATGGCATGTGCGGAATGTTGACCTAGTTGCAAGTCTTGTGAGCTTAGGGCTTTATATTTGGCGTGGGCCAAAGGCATAGCGGCTTGGAAATATGGCTTGCGATACGTGTTGGCATGTGCCAATGGCACGTGCGACCATGTTGACCTAGTTGTAGGTCTTGCAAGCCTAGGGCGCTATATTTTGTGTGGGACAAAGGCATAGTGGCTTGGAAATATGGCTTGCGACACGTATTGGCATGTGCCAATGGCACGTGCGGCCATGTTGACCTAGTTGCAAGTCTTGCAAGCCTAGGGCGCTATATTTGGCGTGGGCGAAGGCATAACGGCTTGGAAATATGGCTTGCGACACGTGTTGGCATGTGCCAATGGCACGTGTGGCCATGTTGATCTAGTTGCAAGTCTTGCAAGCCTAGGGCGCTATATTTGGCGTGGGCCGAAGGCATAGCGGCTTGGAAATATAGCTTGCGACACGTGTTGGCATGTGCCAATGGCACGTGTGGCCATGTTGACCTAGTTGCAAGTCTTGCAAGCCTAGGGCGCTATATTTGGCGTGGGCCAAAGGCATAGCGGCTTGGAAATATGGCTTGCGACACGTGTTGGCATGTGCCAATGGCACGTGCGGCCATGTTGACCTAGTTGCAAGTCTTGCAAGCCTAGGGCGCTATATTTGGCGTGGGCCAAAGGCATAGCGGCTTGGAAATATGGCTTGCGACACGTGTTGGCATGTTCCAATGGCACGTGCGGCCATGTTGACCTAGTTGCAAGTCTTGCAAGCCTAGGGCGCTATATTTGGCGTGGGCCAAAGGCATAGCGGCTTGGAAATATGGCTTGCGACACGTGTTGGCATGTGCCAATGGCACGTGCGGCCATGTTGACCTGGTTGCAAGTCTTGCAAGCCTAGGCGCTATATTTAGCGTGGGCCAAAGGCATAGCGGCTTGGCATTGCTTGCCATGGTGCGCGAGGGTGCGGCTCGGTTTGGCATTGTTGCCATGGTGCGCTGTATGCGGCTTGGTTTGGCATTGTTGCCATGGTGCGCAGGGTGCGGCTTGGTTTGGCATTGTTGCCATGGTGCGCAGGGTGCGGCTTGGTTTGGCATTGTTGCCATGGTGCGCAATATGCGGCTTGGTTTGGCATTGCTGCCTGGTAGGCCAGAAAAGATGTCTAAAATGAAGCCTACGGTGATACCGCAAGTGCACGGTGTCGTGATGTAGCACTGGGCACGTACGGGTCGAACCACAGAGACTTGTGGTGCCCTTATGTGATCTATGGCTTTCTCGGCGAGTTTCAAGTAAGTAACAAGGTGACGACATATATTTTGTTGCCGAAACGGCTGATTTTTAGTTGCGATCCTAAACTAAGGTAAACAGTGAGATAAAGTGTTACTAAGGTCTCCAAATCCACCACTAACTCCTATTGTGTGTCAACTCAGTTGAGCTTTCTTGTCCTGTGACTGATAATGGCAGGGTGTCAAATCCACCATCTATCTAAGGGGTTTCTCCATGTAAAGCTTCAAATAACAGGTGAGGGTACTAACCCGAGCATTAGTTATCTAATCAAGTATAACTAATCAAAGGAATTAGCATTTGGGTCTAATGCTTGGTGAAGCCTAGCCAATGCGGTTTAAGCCTAACTACAATGCATACATGATATACCTTTGTGAGAGTAAAGCAATGGAAAGCTAAAATTGAAGTTTTCTGATATAATTTAGTACTCAAGAATGGTTCATCAGAATTTAACACAACATGGAAATTAGGGTTTCAATGAAACCCTAGCAAATTAAACTAAAACAACAAAAACAGAAATTGAAACTAAGTGACAGCACTGGCTAATCCAGGCGTGTCTTTCAAACACCCACAGTTCATCTATTTATACACAAACCTCCCAAACCCTAGAAATTGATAAAACAGAAATTAAATGAGAAATAATCTCACCCATGCCTCGAATCCTCCGAATCGTGTTCGCCTCTTGTCACATCGTCCCCGGTAGTTTGCTTGTGATGTTGGTGGACAAACCCTAGCTTCTAGTTATCTTTAAATTAGCTTCTAGGGTTGGTAGAGGCTAAAGAGAGATAACTCGAAGCGAGAGAAGGTAGCGGTACTGCGAGCGTTTGATGATGGCGAGTAGGTAGAAGGAGGTAGTGGTGGCTCGATGGCGGTATGGAGGTGGTGGAGAAGAGTTGGTCGGGTGAGGGTGAGAAGAGCGAGCTCTCTGCTCTTGTCGGGTGAAAGGGGAGAAGGAAAATGAGATTAGGGTTAGGCTTAGGGGCTTATATAGGGGCTATGGTGTTGAGCGGATACATCGAAGATTTGATGGGAGTGCCTCGGCGAGCGTAGGATTTAGGCGGGAAGATGCGAACGGACGAGAATGGTAGCGGTCTCGGTGTGATCTGGTGTTGTACGGGATCATCGAGAGATAGATGTAAGCGATGGAGCGACCGTTGGATGTAGCCGGGCGAGATCTCGACGGCTCGAGTGAGCGGGCTCGGATCGGGTTGCGGGTCGGGTATAGCTCAAGCCCATGTCTTGTGGATGAGTTGCTACTTGTTGGGTTGCAAGCCCATTCTTGCGCGCGGGCTTTGGCTATCTGCTCTATAGATGCTTGACTCAATTCTTCGCTCCTTGGCTCCTCGGATTCTCAGAGCTTTATTTATTACCTAAAAACACAAAATTAATTAATACAAATATTTATTCTTGAAAACAAAGAAAATACGAATATGGGATAATATATGATTTATAAGCGCAAAAAGATGAGTAAAATGCCAATAAAAAGGTGTATATATATGCACTATTTGGCACTCATCAAATACCCCCAAACCTGAATTTTACTTGTCCTCAAGTAAAACAAAAATAAGAAATCCTAACTATACCACTGTCGTAGGTCTCTCGAATGCATTTAGCGTATGCACTAAGCCTTTAAACCCCTAGGTGTCCCTAGTGGACGAGTTGTAGTCTCGTGAGGGTTTACAAGAAGTGTACCCACAAAACCTTCTCCAACTTCGAGTGTAAAAGAGTCTCAAGCCTCCAAGAAGCTATGAGGACATAGAGTTTACGCATACTAGTAATGAAGTTAGAACTATCGAAGAACGCATTCTCATCCTTAAGTCTTTGAGCGAGAAGTAACCATACCATATGAAAGAATTCGGATTCGATTGTGATCATAAGCCTCGACTTCTGCCTCACCATTAGGATTTTATGATAATTGCACTCAAAAAGATCGCTTTTTAGTCTCTCATGTGTGCGGCGGGAATAAAGAGAGAAATCTGCACACGTTGTAGGTAAGAAGGATAACCTTAGAAATGAAATCACGGAGACTCCACAGATGTGTGGACAAAAGAATCTTTTACGATGATCTCTAAGGAAGGAAATCAACCATTATCAAGGGTGGGAGTACTCACTACCTTTTCACCCGATCGGCAATTAATATCACTCTCTCATAAGAAACCATAGAAACGTCTTCAATCTTCGGTCTTCGGTCTTCACTTGTTGATGACGAACTTCTAAACTTCACAAAACTTGACAATTTTTAACTTTTCTACTCAAATTCCTTGTTGTTTGGATTTTTCTTTTTAAACTCTTCTTTACCATGGTGGTAGCAAAAATAAGAAAATAAACTACAATATTTTTTTTTTTGATTTTTTTGATTTTTTTTTTTTTTTTTTTTTTTTTTTTTTTATAATAAGTGAAAATAAAAAAACAAATACAAATAATGAAACAACTAACTCCATGGACAAAGGACTTTATCACTCAATTTTTCCACAACTTGTATTGTCTTGATTTTATAAATTTTATTAATTCTCATCCTATTTTCTTTTCTTTTACGCACATAAACCTTGGACTATATCAATTTTTCTTTCAATATTCGATTACGCTCGGTTCTTGACGATGATGTGTTTTATGGGTCTTCTTGATTGAGAGAGAGATGCTAACGCAAATCGATATTTAGAAGGAGTTTTCATCTTTAGACGTCACCCTCATGATTGACGGAATTAGCACTCAAGAGATCAAAAGTAGTCTTTGAAAGTGGTGCGAAGTTGGGTAGCTCACCATTCCTACCGGAATTGACGTACGGTGACACACACTCTAAAAGCTTTTCTAGAAAGTCACAAAGAGTGAAGGTCGGTACCTCGCTTGATGTAAAATGGGTAGTCTCCACTATGGGTGATCACAATTCTACTACTAGAATATCTAAACAAAGACCTAATTCGCCCTCAGGTATGGTTAAATCCAACTTTAACGCTCTAATCAACTAAGAAACCCGATTGTGTTCTCGGTACTTCCAAGTTACGTTATTTTGGTCGAATCTCTATGTAAACATAGCTAAAAGCATGCTAGTGACTCTAAAATCTCTAAAGTTGGAGGTTTTTACAAAAAGAGTTTTGAATTTTTTTTTTTATTTTTTTAAATGAAAATAAAAGATTAAAAAGACTGAAAACTCTAAATGCAAATGCAAATGTACCCCCAAACCTAAATCAAACATTGTCCTCAATGTGTCTACATATAGAAAAAATTTAAACAGTCACATACCATGAGAACTATGTTGATAAGAGAAAAGGGAAGAGATTACCGGATGTCGGCGGGAGCAAGGTTGAGCTTCATTCGTCAAGGCAAAATCCAACATTCTCAGTGGTGATTATATCGGATTAGCACAAAAAAATGCACAAGAAGACTCAACCGATTCAAGAAAGAAAGAAAATTAACAAGTCCTACAAAAATTTACTAACAGTCTAAAGAGTTGAGGGTCAACCCAATAGAAAATATGTACAAACATTAACAAATATAACATGAAAATGGGCTTTTGGTTTGTTTGAGATTTGGTTTGTTTGGGATTTGGGAGCTTTGGTTTGTTTGGGATTTGCTGTTTGAAACCCAGAATTTGTAAAACTTTGATTGAGTTATGTAGCTTAGTTGGTCTGGCCCGGACTTGGTTGCACAACCCAGTTATGTTGAAAATGTATTGCCCGAAGTGGATTGAGCCCGGTTTGTGCACGGCCCGAAGTCTCTAGGCTCGGTTTGGTGTAAAGCCCGGTTGTTTTGGTTACGTGGGCTTAGTTTGGTTCTGACCCGGTTTGAGAAGCACACGTAGTCTAGCAATTTGTGTTAGCCCAGGTGAGGCCAGGTTTCGATCAGCTGACTCTAGTGCTCGGCCCAATAGATGTGGATTTAGCTTCTTGACTGACTTACGCCCAGCAGAGCTCAGGGTATGCAAGCTTACAGCCCAGGTATGAACAGCAAATATAAAACTCACAGCATTTGGGTTTAACACAATGTTAAGCATGCATAAGGTCACAAGCACATGGAGCCTAAGGGCTGCAATCATCTAAGGCGAAGCAGGGCTGTCACACAAGCATGCAAATGTCAGTAAGGTTCAATGCTCACACTTATATGCATTCATTTCAGAGATTCAAGGCTACAGAGCATGAAATTGGGTTATGTTCAGCTAACTTGGATTCAAGTGCAGCTCACATCACAGGAAAACCACAGCTAAGGCTTATGTGAATGGCACAGCCACAGTACAGTATATGCAGGTTTAAAGTGATCAGCACTGGGTTATGTGCACCAGTTTATGTGGCTTCAGCGTCAGTGCAGCTGAGGCTCAACAGCTTCAGGGTAGTTCAGTGCACACAAGTCACTTGGTTCTGACCAAAGGTTCACGAGATGTATGCACGAGATGGTTACGAACTTGCGGTTCGAGCCAAGCTCGGGGTTTGCTCAAACTTGTAGGCTGCGGGGGCTAGCAAGTTAGCGAGTAGAGCAATACTCTTGGGTGAGCTCGGGGTTTGCGGCTCAAGGTACGGGGCTTGTAAGGCTCAAATTATCATGCTTAGCATTAGGCACGAGGTTATCACGGGAGCATGAGCATGGATCGGTTGTGGGGTTTTACTATCACGGGGCACTTGTTAAGAGGCACGAGAATTTAGCAAGTGACGGGGCTGATGGCTTAGCAACATGCTCGAGGTTATGTTCGGGTTTACGAGATGCACTATCACGGGATACTTGTTACAACATGCTCGGGGTATTCTCGGGTCATTCAACAAGCATACATACTATCAATCATTCAATCATTCAAGCATGCGTCGTGATGGCTACAATCTCGGGTATGCAATTTACAGGGCATCATGCATAACATGGTTCAAGCCACAAGTTAAACACTTTCAATCATGCACAGATTAGCATACTAGCCACAGAGCATACATGGCAAATTCCTTTGGTTGGTGTCACGGAGTTATAACGGTCTACACACGACCTCACGGCGTCGAAAAGTGGAGGTTTTCGAGGCTCTCTAATGGTACGGCTCGGGCGGATGCGGTTTAGTACGGGTTCAAGCATGCATTCGGGGTTTGCGGCTAAGCTCGGGGGCTAGCGGGGCAAAGCAATACGAGTTTCAAGATGCTCGGAGTCTTTGAGTAAAGCAAGTAAGCTCAACATGCAAGGTAAAAGCAAGTACGGGGTTCGGCAAGGCAATTGTTGGCTACCGGTTGGTGAATTAAAGCATGTAAGGGTAAAGGCAATCACAGGTGGTGACCGGTTTAGAGTCACTGAGGTTGCACGAGTTACACCACAATCATGCTCGAGTTTCACATAATCATGAGTCAAAGCTATTCTATCATGCTCGGGTTTGCACAAAATAGTGCGAGGCTTGGCTTACAACTTTAGTTAACTCAGGTGTGTCAACAACCTTGGTGGACTGAGTAGATTATAAGGTACAGGGCAGCTAGCCTAGCATGCAAAACACGGTTCACACATCACAGGGAGTTACTAACCTCAAGTTTGCGCACGGTTATGCCTTGGTTGGCTCGGCCTTGGTTGCACTGTGCGGCCAAGATGGCTGTCTTCTTTAGACTATCTTTCAGTGAAGTGTAGAGGTTGCTCGATTTGCAACACAAGCACAAGAGAGCATAACAGACAAGCTCAATAGGTACCACAGGGTGGTTTAGCTTCTCCACGACACGCAGAGGTACAGCAGCTTAGCTTGTACCTGTTAGCTTGACAGAAGGATTTAGTTCTTTGGACTGACAGGGGATTAAAGAGTTACACTAAGAAAATAAGCTAAGTTACAATGCAATACTAAGTTACTCTACAATACAGTGATGCAAAGATACAAGTTACAGATGACTATAAATTTTAAACTAAGATACACTAAAACATGACTGAGTTACACTAAGTTACACTAAGAAGGTATTGATGCAATGTAAGTTATGGATGATGTAAACAAAATTAAATGCAATAACAGATAGAATAGTTAAGTTACACTAACAAAGAACTAAAAAAAAACAATGCAGTGTGACTATTTACGGGGGGATGAAATGAAAGCAAAAAGAGACAAGCCAACAACCAACGGGGCACGCGCCAAGTCCCCGGCAACGGTGCCAAAAACTTGGTAGGCCAGAAAAGATGTCTAAAATGAAGCCTACGGTGATACCGCAAGTGCACGGTGTCGTGATGTAGCACTGGGCACGTACGGGTCGAACCACAGAGACTTGTGGTGCCCTTATGTGATCTATGGCTTTCTCAACTGAGTTTCAAGTAAGTAACAAGGTGACAGCATATATTTTTGTTGCCGAAACGGCTGATTTTTAGTTGCGATCCTAAACTAAGGTAAACAGTGAGATAAAGTGTTACTAAGGTCTCCAAATCCACCACTAACTCCTATTGTGTGTCAACTCAGTTGAGCTTTCTTGTCTGTGGTGATAATGGCGGGGTGTCAAATCCACCATCTATCTAAGGGGTTTCTCCATGTAAAGCTTCAAATAACGGTGAGGGTACTAACCCCGAGCATTAGTTATCTAATCAAGTATAACTAATCAAAGGAATTAGCATTTGGGTTTAATGCTTGGTGAAGCCCTAGCCAATGCGGTTTAAGCCTAACTACAATGCATACATGATATACCTTTGTGAGAGTAAAGCAATGGAAAGCTAAAATTGAAGTTTTACGATATAATTTAGTACTCAAGAATGGTTCATCGAGAATTTAACACAACATGGAAATTAGGGTTTCAATGAAACCCTAGCAAGTTAAACTAAAACAACAAAAACGAAATTGAAACTAAGTGACGGCCTTTGGCTAATCCGGGCGTGTCTTTCAAACACCCACGGTTCATCTATTTATACACAAACCTCCCAAACCCTAGAAATTGATAAAACGAAATTAAATGAGAAATAATCTCACCCATGCCTCGAATCCCTCGAATCGTGTTCGCCTCTTGTCACATCGTCCTGGTAGTTTGCTTGTGATGTTGGTGGACAAACCCTAGCTTCTAGTTATCTTTAAATTAGCTTCTAGGGTTGGTAGAGGCTAAGAGAGAGATAACTCGAAGCGAGAGAAGGTAAGCGAGTACTGCGGCGTTTGATGATGGCGAGTAGGTAGAAGGAGGTAGTGGTGGCTACGATGGCGGTATGGAGGTGGTGGAGAAGAGTTGGTCGGGTGAGGGTGAGAAGAGCGAGCTCTCTCTGCTCTTGTCGGGTGAAAGGGGGAGAAGGAAAATGAGATTAGGGTTAGGCTTAGGGGCTTATATAGGGGCTATGGTGTTGAGCGGATACATCGAAGATTTGATGGGAGTGCCTCGGCGAGCGTAGGATTTAGGTTGGGAAGATGCGAACGGACGAGAATGGTAGCCGGTCTCGGTGTGATCCGGTGTTATGCGGGATCATCGAGAGATAGATGTAAGCGATGGAGCGACCGTTGGATGTAGCCGGGCGAGATCTCGGCGGCTCGAGTGGCGGGCTCGGATCAGGGTTGCGGGTCGGGTATAGCTCAAGCCCATGTCTTGTGGATGAGTTGCTACTTGTTGGGTTGCAAGCTGTTGCGCGCGGAGCTTTGGCTATCACTCTATAGATGCTTGACTCAATTCTTCGCTCCTTGGCTCTCGGATTCTCAGAGCTTTATTTATTACCTAAAAACACAAAATTAATTAATACAAATATTTATTCTTGAAAACAAAGAAAATACGGAATATGGGATAATATATGATTTATAAGCGCAAAAGATGAGTAAAATGCCAATAAAAGGTGTATATATATGCACTATTTGGCACTCATCGCCATGATCGTGATATGCGGCTTGGTTTGGCATTGTTGCCATGGTGCGCAGGGTGCGGCTTGGTTTGGCATTGTTGCCATGGTGCGCGGTATGCGTCTTGGTTCGCATTCTTTGCCATGATGCGGGTGCGGCTTGGTTTTGGAATTAGGGTTCGTATTTGAAAACCCTAATCTGGTATTTTGAAAAAATACCCCTATTAATTATTTACACACGAGTTAAATGCTCTTAGTTAATGTGTTGCGGGTAACACTAGGTCATGGGGTTTTACGATTTTACCCCTTGTCTAAAAACCACCATCAACATTAAGTCCCTGTAGCTCGGAACGGGGGCTTTGTTGCGAGGTAAGCATAAGATGGTGAAAAACTATCAACAAAGACAACCGTAAAGAGAATTGAGGAGGCTTGTCGACCTTTTATAAATAGGATTTGGAATCCTTGCCTCTAGTAGTTTGCACAAATCGGGAGGTTTGGCACAATTGGTGGGGCAAAAGGTTCAACTTGGGCGACGTTGGGAAGTTGGCGTGAGTTGGGAAACTGAGCGTGCTAGCTGGTGGGACCGGCGCAATGTGGAAGCTGTGCGTGCTTGCAGGCGTGACTTGGGCGGTCATAGGGAAGTTGACGCGAGTTAGGAAGCTGTGCGTGCTAGGTTTGGTGGGACCGGCGCAAGGTAGGGAAGGCTGTGCGTGCTTGCGGCGTGACTTGGGCGGTCATAGGGAAGTTGACGCGAGTTAGAAGCTGGGCGTGCTAGGCGGGTGGGACCGAGCGCAAGGTGGGGAAGGCCGATTGCGCTAGGTGGGCGAGACCGGTGTAAACAAGGAGGGAGTAGGTGTTTCTACGAGATAGCAAAGTTTCCTTGTTTTGCCTTCCTTCACGCGCGCGGCTTCGATCGGGGGCATTGTCCATGCTAAAATCCGGAGCGTTATGTTCCTCATTGCTTCCTTTCCTTTTTAAGGTTACGTATTCATACCCAACGTAATTGCATCATCTCCCTCGTTTGAGAAAGGGTTCTTCTTGTTGAGTTTCTCTCTTTGTCATGTCGCAGGAGACGAACCATCTTCTAACCAGCTAGGTTCTCCGGGTGAAGGCGCGAGGTCGACTGGCGGGATCATCCCAACAAAGGTTATTCGGGTTAAGAAAATCATACCGGTATGTTTTCTTCTTCTTTAGTGGACCGACGTACGCTTTCTTGCTTGTTTGATGAATGGAAAACTTTCCTTTTGTGCGAGAGATATCTGTTGGAGCATGCTTTAGTGTTTTCGACGAGGATGACCTAGTCATTCCCCTCCCTTCAAATCCAACCTTGTTGCGCTGAGACTTGGAGAACGCTGATTTAGGGCTCTCTTGTCATGAATACCCCTATGCGGAGTTCGTCGTTTGGGACTCGTATGAGGTGTCTCTCCTCCAATTATCGGAATGTTAGCGGTTTCACAGTGCGAGAGAGAATTCGTGGTCCTTTATACGAGGATGTGGAAGACATGCGGCCATATCGCTACCCCGGGAGCGCGGTGAAGTGATGTTCGTCGCCTTGGTTTTCCGTAGTGAACTGTCTTTTGCCAATGATTCTTTGAGATAGAGAATACGTCCATCCGTGCCGCTGAGCTAGCCATTCAAGGTGGGAGAACATAGCGTCCACTGCGAATCCTTGGAGTTTAATATCAATTTGGTTGCGGCATCGTCTCAATATTGTGAAAGTCGCCGGATCTGGTATTCTTCTTTGGTGTGATTCACGCCCACGAAACCATCTTTGGAAGAGGAGAAAGCTTTGGCCTTGGAGTCTCGGAGGATTGAAGATTTAACTCGAGACTTGAAGAGTAGGAATTTTGATGTAGCATGTTGCGAGGGGAAGTGATTAGGCGTAGTATGTCTTAAGCCACTTTCCGTTGATGATTTGTCTCTAGCTTTCCCCATCTTCTTTGATAATCTTGTAGTAACCTTTTGTCATACGCTTTAGTGATTATGTACGGCCCTTCCCATTTGGGAGAAAACTTCGGTGCCGATGCATCTTGGCTGGATGTGACACTGGGATGCTCGAAATTACATGATGACATATTCGGATAGTGCGGGCTCGGGACCCTCCCGGCCTCGTAAAGTGTTGAAGGCGTCTTCTAGACAGAGAGGTGATGATATTATTGCGCTGCACCCTTGAAGAGTAGAGGACCTTGTTGTGGGTAAGGATTTTTGGTAGACTGTGTCTTCGGAGCTTTGAAAGTGAAGGGATCCCATGTATATCTTCCGTCCTCAAGTATGGTTTACGTGTTTCCCTCTTTGTAGTAATTGCTGCTGCGGTGAAGCTCTGGCTGGTATCAACGAATGAGGGGCAACAGTTCTTGGTAGGAGATGTAATCGGAGAAACTATATTGTCGTGGTAACAAAGTAGATTGGTGATGTTCTATGGGCTTCCGTGGAAGTAAAAGGATTGGCTGGATGCGTAAGCGAGCAAACTATCCATGATCACGAGTTTTGGCGAGATGGATTAAAAGGTGTCCATGACTACGAAGATTGGCTGGCTGTGACTATGTTCCTTGATATGAGGAGTGTGGCGGCACGACCCTTTGCGAGGAAGGAGTGGCGTTGAATCGAACGTTGAAGCGAAGCCGCCGGAGAATGTTGATGTGTAGCTACTTACGGAGAGAACGTTGATGCAGAGCTACTTACGGAGAGAACGTTGAAATGACATCTTGCAACTCTCGAGCCTTGACGGCTACCATTTTAAAGTCGGAGGCTGCGTCACATTCGTCAAACTCGACATCCCTCAAGAGAACGAGAGGTTAGGAGTCCCCAGTTACATCTATCGATCGTGCATTCTAGGAGAGGTTGGGGTTTGGGAACGGCTTTACACTGGCCGGAAACGCCTGCGCTTTCTGATGCGGTGCGGTTGAGGGTGCAAATATTTCTTGAGGCTACGCCTTGGAGAAATATAGAATCTCACATAATTTATTTCATCATAGGCATTTATACGATTTTGTGGTCGAAGTTTCCATTGTGCGGAAGAAGTGTCTCCGTGAACTCGGGAGAGTTGTTGATTTCCCTTGCTTTCGATTTTGGAGAAGTCTTTCTGATCTTCCCGTGTGACGAAATTGGATTGCTTATCCCCTTCTCTTTGGGCGTTCAAGAGCGACGAGCCTCTTCATTTATAAACGCGCGTCCTGCTGAAGTATCTTTTGTCTTCATCAAATCAACAGTGCTAAAAGGAGGTCGGCTTCTTCCGGATCTTCCAGTATCTTGCCCTGATGGTGGAGTAGCGTCTCTGGTGACGGTTGGAGCTTCCATGCTTGAAGAACCGTTGGGGTGGCGGAAGTGGCTGCGGTTACGGTGATCGTAAGTGTATCGTGCCGAGATGACACGGTTTTGATCACGAAGTCTTTGGAGCCATGTTATTGTTTCAAAGGGCGAGGATGGTCTTTGGGCGCAAGAAGGAAGGATGCAAGCCGTTATCACAAAGTGTGGCACTGCGCGGCGGCATGCGCGTGCGCATGCATGTGTGCACAGCATGTGCGTCCGGTAAGCGTGTCAAGCAAGCGTTTACGGCATGCGCGTCGGCGAGCGCATCGAGGTAAGCGCATCCCCGGGAACGCATCCCCGGTAGGCGCTTGGATCATCTTGGAATGGGGCGCTGACTTGGCGTGGACGCTGGTTAGGCATGGACGCCGCTTGGATTTTGGTATGGTGTGGACCATTGGCTTCTTCCCATACGTAGCTCAACAGAAATCCTTTCCTTATTCAAATTCCAAAAGGTGTTATGCTTATGAAATGGGTTGGATCCCCTTTTTACCTCGTCGCTTTGTTATCACGTCATGGTGTTAGCGGTAGCGTGGTAGTGGTAAAGTGGGCAAGCATATTCTATGTACTCCAGCGTTTCTCTTTCAATTTGTTTTATTGTTTTCTTGTCTTTGGTGTAAACCTTATCCATAGGTATACCTTTCATAAACTTGTGGAAATACTTCATCATAAATAATTCTTCAAATGTCACTTGTAGTAACGTCCGCTAATAGTGACGAGTAATTGTTATTGTGCAAAGTAGGTATGTACGGGTAGGTGAATTTTTTTTTTTTTTTGAAAGGCAAACAAAGCGCCTGGTTTATGGTTTTTGTCTTCCTGGATTTCTTGGGTTGATAGATAAATGTTAGCTTTTGAGGATATTGGATTATTTCTGGGATGAATGGTTTTGATAATATAACTCGATTATGTTTTGGGAAAGGAATATTGCTTTTATGAAAGTGTGTGCTAGCAATAGGCACAAAACGCAATAGTATGGCGGTTTTATTAAGAACCTAAAAACGGATCGTATATCTTGCCCAATCTAAATTTACTCACTTGCAAACACGCCCGTCTCCAAGTAAAAGGCGGCTTTCTTTGGTAGCAAGGCGGCTTTCTTGGTAGCATCGCCAATTAGTCCCCAATTCTTTGGTAGCGTCTTGGCGAGTCCCAGTTTTACGGTGTAGTTTTAACAACCGATAACCGGGTTGTCAGCGTTGAGTCGGGTGAGTCGCAAGTCCCCAATCGCTGGTAGCATCTTGACGAGTCCCGGTTTTCGGTGTAGTTTACAACCGGTAACCGGGTCGTACGGCGGTTGAGTCGGATTGAATCGCCTTCCCTACCATCTTGACATCCGGGTGAAGAACGAGATCGACATTCGACATTGTAGCCGAGTAGATCAATCCTCCCACTGTGGTCGCCAATTGTTTATGGTTAAAAATCGTTTCTGCCGATTTCGGTAAATTCGGTAGGTGAGTGAGAAACTGGTTCAAACCCTAAACAAATGTGCTGCACGTGAGCACTTTATATATTCGAGAGATCAATACTTTGACAAGTCGGCCTAAACCAAGAAATGGCCGTTCCAGGACTTGCTCCGGTCACAAAGTGGAGGAGAAGGGTTGATTTGGGGAGGGAAGCAAAGAAAGGTGTTGAGGAGAGTAGTATCCCGACTTGTATCAGAAAGTGAAAGCTTAGGAAGCTTGCAAGAGATGAAAGCTTTTTGGGAGAGCTTGCAAAGTTGCCTTTCTGAGAGTGTAGTATTTTTCTCCCCGACCGAGACTTGTATGCAGGTAAGACCTATTTATACAAGTCGAGATTGAAACGTACCCTGGCCTCATGAAGGAAGAGAGTAAAGGGTGAAATAATGGGAGGAGGTGGTAACCGTATGGTTTAATGGGTGAAAACGTTTTTCACCATTATTTCCTCTTTTATTTGACCGCTTTATTCCTTTTCATGCTTTCTTAATGTGAGCGTAGTGTACGCTGCATGATGTGACCGCCAAACCAAAACCCTAAAGAAGCATCCCCCAGTTTGTGTTGATGTCTCGAGTGTTGGTTGCATCTTGAGGGCAAGTGGCGCTGCTAGTGGCGCATGTGGCATGTGCCAATGGCATGTGCGGAATGCCTTGGTGGTAGGTTGCACGGTTTGCAAGTTAGGCTACCAGCGTGTGTGTTTGGCATGTGCGGAATGCCCTGGTGGTAGGTTGCACGGTTTGCAAGTTAGGTTACCAGCGTGTGTGTTTGGCATGTGCCACTGGCATGTGCGGAATGCCTTGGTGGTAGGTTGCACGGTTTGCAAGTTAGGCTACCAGCGTGTGTGTTTGGCATGTGCCAATGGCATGTGCGGAATGCCTTGGTGGTAGGTTGCACGGTTTGCAAGTTAGGCTACCAGCGTGTGTGTTTGGCATGTGCCAATGGCATGTGCGAAATGTTGACCTAGTTGCAAGTCTTGCGAGCCTAGGGCGCTATATTTAGCGTGGGCCAAAGGCATAGCGGCTTGGAAATATGGCTTGCGATACGTGTTGGCATGTGCCAATGGCACGTGCGGCCATGTTGACCTAGTTGCAAGTCTTGCAAGCCTAGGGCGCTATATTTGGCGTGGGCCAAAGGCATAGCGGCTTGGAAATATGGCTTGCGATACGTGTTGGCATGTGCCAATGGCACGTGCGGCCATGTTGACCTAGTTGCAAGTCTTGCAAGCCTAGGGCGCTATATTTGGCGTGGGCCGAAGGCATAGCGGCTTGGAAATATGGCTTGCGACACGTGTTGGCATGTGCCAATGGCACGTGTGGCCATGTTGACCTAGTTGCAAGTCTTGCAAGCCTAGGGCGCTATATTTGGCGTGGGCCGAAGGCATAGCGGCTTGGAAATATGGCTTGCGATACGTGTTGGCATGTGCCAATGGCACGTGTGGCCATGTTGACCTAGTTGCAAGTCTTGCAAGCCTAGGGCGCTATATTTGGCGTGGGCCAAAGGCATAGCGGCTTGGAAATATGGCTTGCGACACGTGTTGGCATGTGCCAATGGCACGTGCGGCCATGTTGACCTAGTTGCAAGTCTTGCAAGCCTAGGGCGCTATATTTGGCGTGGGCCAAAGGCATAGCGGCTTGGAAATATGGTTTGCGACACGTGTTGGCATGTGCTAATGGCACGTGCGGCCATGTTGACCTAGTTGCAAGTCTTGCAAGCCTAGGGCGCTATATTTGGCGTGGGCCAAAGGCATAGCGGCTTGGAAATATGGCTTGCGACACGTTTTGGCATGTGCCAATGGCACTTGCGGCCATGTTGACCTAGTTGCAAGTCTTGCAAGCCTAGGGCGCTATATTTGGCGTGGGCCAAAGGCATAGCGGCTTGGCATTGCTGCCATGGTGCGCAGGGTGCGGCTCGGTTTGGCATTGTTGCCATGGTGCGCAGTATGCGGCTTGGTTTTGGCATTGTTGCCATGGTGCGCGAGGGTGCGGCTTGGTTTGGCAGTGTTGCCATGGTGCGCGGGGTGCGGCTTGGTTTGGCATTGTTGCCATGGTGCGAGTATGCGGCTTGGTTTGGCATTCTTTGCCATGATGCGTGAGTATGCGGCTTGGTTTGGCATTGGTGCCATGGTGCGCAGTGGTGCGGCTTGGTTTGGCATTGTTGCCATGGTGCGCGAGATGCGTCTTGGTTCGGCATTCTTTGCCATGATGCGTTGGGTGCGGCTTGGTTTTGGAATTAGGGTTCGTGTTGAAAACCTAACGGTATTTTGAAAAAATACCCCTATTAATTATTTACACCTGAGTTAAATGCTCTTAGTTAATGTGTTGCGGGTAACACTAGGTCATGGGGTTTTACGATTTTACCCCTTGTCTAAAAACCACCATCAACACCTAGATATTGCAGGGTTGGATGCTACTATAGGAAGCAACTAGTTCTGTTGACAAGCATGTTATATCGTTCATACATTCATTCAGGTAAACAAGGTTTGAGAAACAATACCGCCGGTATAAACTGGGTTTAGGCAGTTCTACAGATTTTTGCTGCTCCTTATCCTTCCTTTCTTTGGCTTTTATAACAGCTTTACAAGTACCTGATGACTCATAGGAGAATTCAGTACATAGAAATATGCAAATCATTCAAGGAATACTGAAATAGTGACTTTTCACCACTACTAGCAACACATAAACTATGAACTATACTAATGTATTAACTGAAAAGCTAAGTTGTTTCCAATTGAAAGATTTGCACATGACAAAATGGAGCAGAGAGTATGGACATGCTTCAGAGTAAAGAGAGTAATGCAGGAATGCTTAATCTAACACAAAATACTAACACTAGCAAAAGAATTCTTAAACTAGAACAGTAGCCAGTTCAGAAATTTCATAATAGACATTGTAGTGCAGCTGAGATGTGATAAATCAGGCTTGCAGATTCAATGTTCAAGTATACCAAGCACTGAGATTTGACTGTTGTGGCAAGGCCTAAGACTGAGTAACATGCAGTAATAAGATGACAATGATCAACTAATAGAGATATACAAATGGCTTTACTGTATTCTAAGAAATATAAAAACAACAGATTCTTAGCAAATTTAAAACCTGAACTATCAACAGAACTACCTACAAATGCAAAAATCTCAATCTAGATACAATATAAGACAATGATGCAGCTACCCTGCGCAAGTGAATGAAATTTAAAAGTACAGCTACCACTACAGATGGTGATAGCAGAAAGTTTTATATGGAACAAGTTATTATAAGTTATACTTCAAGATAATGATGCAAAGTTGCTTAACTTAACAAAAAGAATGAAACAATGCAGGTTTGTGACTGAAAACAGTAACTGAACTACATAAACGGATTATGATATAGGCAACTACAATATACACAAATGGGTTTAACTTTAACCAAGGACAGTCAAACTATGCAGGATATTTGATGATGCGGGTGATAGAAAAATTAAATTCCAACTAACAGTTATCTAACATGATGCAATGATCTAACACATATATACAAGAAATATACTAAAAAACCGTTAAGAAATGAAGAAACTTCAGCTACACCGCTACCGAGTCCCCGGCAGCGGCGCCAAAAACTTGGTAGGTCTGTAAACAAGCCTACGACTATGTCTAACTGCAAGTGCACATCGTCTGTTGTAGACAAAGCAAATATAGGTCGATCCCACAGAGACTAGGGCGATGTTGAGTTGAGTCTAAAGTCTTCTTATACCGATTCAATGAGAATTTACCAAGAGGGTTTATTTTTGGGTGTCGTTACGACTAGGATGTTTGGTAGTAACTGAAATAGTAAAGCAGATTGTAAACAAAGGGCTAGAGAGCACTAGGGTAGTTGAATCCACCTCATAATCCTATGCTAAGGCAATACTTATTCAAAGTATGTTCTTGTTCCTTTCTAGTGAAAACTACAATGGATGATTTATCAACTAATCTCACTAACTCACCCCTAATATAAGTTGTCTTCTTACAGTACAACTGATCACATGCTCATTTGATCAAGTAGCTAACCATCATTTCTAACTCATTTTAAGCACAAATCTTCTTCCAGCGAGGTCTCAAATGGATGACTTATCAACCAATATCACTAACTCACCCCTAGTATTAGTTGTCTTCTTATAGTACAACTAATCACATGCTAATTTCATCAATCATCTAACTATTATTCCTAATTCATTTTAGGTACAACAAGAACAATAACATGAACATGAATATCCTAGCATACAATTAAGGGTTTCATCTAAACCCTAGCAAATTGGTAGGACTAGAAAGTTACCTACAATTAACTGCAAGCGCACAGTGTCTATAACACAGATATGGAAAATACAGGTCGATCCCACAGAGAGTTGTTACGATGCGAAAATACACTTCTAAGTTCTACTATTACTAATTTAGAAACGAAGGGGTTGTCGATACAATTAGATGATGATTGATTATGCTAACCAAACAAGATTAAAACAAACACAAAGATAAACAGGGTTACTAGGGCAGTTGAATCCACCTCTAAACCTTTGCTAAGTCAGTTTAGTCTCAATATTATTATTGACCCTTGTAATTGACACCGGTCAAGATGCAAATTTTTCGTTTATCCAGGGTGGTCTCAAATGGAGTGTTTAATGTCAACTAAGGTCACTAACTAATCCATAGTATTAGATGTCTTCTTACAGTACAACTAATCACAAACCAATTTGATTACTTAGACAATTAAACCTTCCCTAAGATGGATGACATAATATCAACTAAGGTAACTAATCCCTAGCATAAGTTGTCTTCTTACAACACAAATCATCACAGATTAGCTTGGTCTCTTAAGCATGAGTTGAAGCACAATATAAGGTTATTTTATCTACCTAAGTTGCATAACAAAAAAAAAAAGGTGAAAGCAATATATTGTGACACAATGATTAAACCATTCCTAAATCAGTTTAAGCTCAACAAGAATAATAATCAAAACAAAAATAAAACTAGCAGTAGATTAAGGGCTTCATCTAAACCCTAGTTATGAAATTAGAACATGATAAAGAAATACTGATTATAAACTACTACAGCTTGGTGCACCGGCTAATCCGGGCATACCCTTCTCTCTACAATCTCTTCCCTATTTATACACAAATTTCCCCTCAATCACTAGAATTCGATAATTAGAGAACAACCACTCACCCAAAACACGTTTTCCCAACAAACCCCTTTTGCAATCAAACTCTGCAACTCCTTGATTTGATGTTCTACAGCTGTGAAGATAACCCTAATCTTATCTCTCTCAATTGTAGCTTCTAGGGTTATTGTTCTTGACAAGGGAGAAGATAAAATTGAGAGAGAGAGAGATTAAGATTTTAATTTCATAGGGTGGCTATGAACAGAGATGGTTGGGGATGGATTTGATTGATGAAGGGATATAAATGATGGTTCTTCAGAGTCTGTAGGGAAGAAGAAACAAAGTGAAGGAGATGTTTGGCTTCTGTTCGATTAGGAGAGGAATAACAGGTGCTCAGGTGTTGGGCAGAAGTAACAAATTTTGATTTACCGAATGCAGATGCCATTGGATGCTCATCGGCAACATCGAATCTGACGGCTCGGGATGGGTGCATGCTTGGGTTTTGGATTTTATTTATTCTAGGCCCATGGCTTCTTCAAAGCTAATATATCAAGCCCACACCTAGTTTTGACTCTTGCAAATAACATTCTTCGCTTCCGGATGAGGTGCAAATAATATTCTTCACTGCCTTCTAGTAGGAGCTTTGTTGTCTCTCTTCTATTGTCACCAATCCTATGATCTTTTGGATTCTCAATTCATCTAAGCTTTATTTAATACCTAAAAACACAAATTAATTAGTACAAGTATTAATTCTTGAAAACAATAAAAATACAGAATTTGGGATAATATATGATTTTAAAGCGCAAAAGATGAGTTAAATGCCAATAAAAAGGTGTAGAAAAATGCAATATTTGGCACTCATCACAAATGAAATTAGAACATACTGAAGATGATTAAAACAAATTATATTAATATAACTATTTGATCCAGCTAAATTCGGATGATTACATAATTCACAGAGAACCCTGTTTATATCTACTTTTCTTCTCAAATACTAGAATTTGATAATTAGAAAACAACCACTCACTCAAAAAGCGTTTTCCCGACAAACCCTTCTGCAATTCGACCTACAACTCTTGATTTGATGTTTGGCTATTGAAGATAACCCTAGCCTTATCTCTCTTAACCCTAGCTTCTAGGGTTACTGTTGTGGAGAAGAAGCTATGATGGAGATAAATAAAGACTAGGAGGTTGATTGATGGCTCTTGAGAAGGTGGCTGTGAATAGTAGTGACCAGGAATAGAAGTGATTGATGGAGATATATAGGTGATGGTTTTGCAGAGTTTGTAAGGGAGAAGAACGAAATGGAGGTGATGTTTGGTTTCTGGTCGATTTTGGAGAGAAAGAGGGGTGGCTAGAGTATATGACGGATGCATCAAATGTTGATGTCTCTGGTGTAGAACTTGGTTTGGATATTGGGTCCTTTTTAGAAAATCTTCTAGGCCCATGTCTTCTTTAAAGCTAATATCTCAAGCCCACCTCTAGTTTTAGGTTGTGCAAGCGACATTCTTCACTTCTGGATGAGGTGCAAATGACATTCTTCGCTGCCTTCGAACAAGAGCTTTCTTTTACCTCTTTCGTTGTCACTGCTTCTTTGCTCTTTTGGCTCCTTAATTCATCCAAGCTTTATGTACTACCTAAAAACACAAAATTAATTAGTACAAGTATTTATTCTTGAAAACAATGAAAATACAGAATTTGGGATAAATTAGAGAATTAGAGCATAAAAGATGAGTTAAATGCCAATAAAAAGATGTAGAAATATGCAATATTTGGCACTCATCAAATACTACTTTCACTAAGAAGACCGGAAGCCCTTTCAAGCTTCAATTTAAGCTCATCATCGAAAAAAGGTGGTTTTTGGAGAAAGGTGTATGTGGTCGTCATATCCACCTAATACCGAAGACTTTGCTAACACATTCTTTGTTAGAGCATTGCTCGGTCAAACTCGCATGCGTTGCTATCTCAAGCATGTTTTTCAATGTTAGTGATCAAAACTATAAGTCTTGATTTCTAGTTTACTTATAGCTATGTCTCAGACTAGGATAGAAATTGTAGATGAGCTCTAGACTCATACAAAGACGAAAAACTACTTAAGGAACTGGTGGAACTAGATCGACTAAAAGGTATGTGGAGACTTGAACTTATCTATATCTAACTCTATCTCCTATCGTGAGACAAAAGTCGTATTGCTGATGAGTGTCAAACATTGCATATTTCTACACTTTTCTATTAGCAATTAACTCATCTTTTGCGCTTTAAATCATATATTATCCCAAATTCTATGTTTTCATTGTTTACAAGAATAAATTCTTGTACTAATTAAATTTGTGTTTTTAGGTAGTAAAATAAAGCTTGGATGAATTAATGAGCCAAAAGAGAAGAGAATTTGTGACAACGTGAGAAAGACAACAAAGACTCGCGCTAGAAGGCAGTGAAGAATGTCTTTTGCACCTCATACGCAAGTGAAGAATGTTTCTTTCACGTCTCAAAACTAGAAGTGGGCTTGAGATATTGGCTTTGAAGAATACATGGGCCTAGAAGAGATAAAACCAAGACCAAATCCCATCCCCATCCTGAGCCGTCATATTCGTTACAGATGATGAACATCCAATTACATCCAAACGCGTTGCATCAACATCTGATGCATTCGCTTAGAACTATAGCACCGTCTATCCTTTTCTCTTTCGACCAGAAATATCCCAATTTCATTTATCTTCTCTTTCATCCGCAGAACCAGTACTACTCTCAGTTCTCCTTCCCCCATCAATCAAATCTTTCCCAACCACATCTGAAGCTCAGCCAACATTTCAGTCACCCTATGCTATCAATCAATCTTCTATCCTCTATCTATCTCCATCGTAGCTTCTTTTCCACGGTAGTAACCCTAGAAGCTAGGGTTGAGAGAGATAAGGCTAGGGTTATCTTCAATAGCAAAAGCAAACATCAAATTAGTAGTTGCAGATCTAAATTACAGACAGGGTTAGTAGGAGCAGAATATCGCAACAACCTTCACTTGCGAACTATTAACGACGCAACATAATAATTTCGCAGAAGAAATATTAGAAACGACGCAACAAATGACATTAGCTTAAATATGAGAAAGGTGTGACGATTCTGCGAAGAGTCAAGAAGACTTGCGAAGACCAACATTTGTAGACCTGCGAAATGTCG
This sequence comes from Papaver armeniacum, assembly GCA_023531295.1. Classification (NCBI taxonomy): domain Eukaryota; kingdom Viridiplantae; phylum Streptophyta; class Magnoliopsida; order Ranunculales; family Papaveraceae; genus Papaver; species Papaver armeniacum. The sequence goes on from JAJJWW010007659.1 coordinate 176,756, forward strand.
CAAGGTAAATCCGAAATTAAGGGAAATATTAGTTGTACATGAGCTGTCATCCACTATGTAAACACCTATATAAAGAGGAGAGCAGGAGAGAGAAAAGGGGGGAACAATTTTAGGAAGAGAGAGATATTTTTTAGGGAGGGACTTTATTTTCTTTATCATCTTCTTTCCCTAAAACTAGACTGAGAGCTCTAAATACTCATTAATGGAGTCCCAATGTAATACTTATGTAATTTCAATAATCATAGTGAAAAATCCTAACTTCGTGGATGTAGATCATATTGATCGAACCACGTAAATTCTCGTGTCTCCATTTATAATTTTAGGATTTTCATCTCTATTTTCATATTGAATAAGTTTAGATCTAGAAATTATTATCAAGATATGATGAGGGGTGTGTTGTAGGATTTCCTGGAACTACATTTTTGGCGCTAGAAACAGGGAGGAGTAAAGGATTTATCCTTCCTGTAATTTGTTGGTTCAAGAAATTTTCATGAAGATTAATTACTGTTCATATTTTTCTAGATCTACAAGGTTTAGGTTCAAAAATGGAAATTTCATGGAAGAAGTTACACTTTCAGGGAGTAAACATCATCAACAATTTAAAGACATGAAAAGAAGAAGAGAAAAAAATTAGTTGTTGTGGTGAAATTCGGGAAGAAAACTAAAGTTTCAATGGAAAATTTTCATGTTCAGGAGAAGAAGGCAAATGTGAAAGAAATTAAGGAAAGACGAAGAGAAGATAAGAGGCAGACGCTGCAATTCTTATCACAAACAGAAATTCGCAAAGATGGTTTGAGTTGGAGCGAATAGGCAAGAGGTCACGGGTTTGAATTCGCAGAGATACATATTTTTATTTTCTTCCCATTTTCAGTTGCGAATAAAAGAATAGGGAAAAAAGTTATGAGTTAATTTCGTAGAGAAGTTCTTGAACAGTTGGTCCAGAGAACAGTATGTGAGTTTGTGGTCGCAAGTTCGAATTCGCCTGCGAGCATAGTTTTCTTCTTTTTATAGAGGGTGAAAAAATGAATAATTTCGCAATATTGTTTCATTATTTCGCAAACAAGAGGCAGCACAGTTGGTCATCTGCGAAGTTAATGAGTTCATGGTTGCGTGTTCAAATCCCAACAAATGTATATTTTTCGCATGGATATTTTGCAAGGGTATTTCGCACAGAAGAAAGTAGGTTATTATTTCGCAGAGATAATTCGCAAACAGAAGCCAGCAAAGTTGGTCAGAGGTAAAGACAATGAGCTTGAGGTCACAGGTTCAATTCCCACCTCCCGCGAATTTTCGCCTCTTTTTTGGACTACCAGAGAAAGACAAGTTTTAACAAGTTTGCGATAATTTCGCACAAGAGAACTGGCACAGTTGGTCAAGTGGCATGAATGCAAGAAGTAGGTCGCATGATCAATTCTTGCTCCTCGCACATTTATTTTTGTTATGCGAAATTTCGCACGGACTATGATTATTTCGCAAAGAAGAAAGTTGATGATTATCTCGCAAATTAATTTCGCTAGAAAGGGTTAGAACAGTTGGTATGCTGCGAGAATATGCAAGAGGCAGGTCAAGGGTTCAAATCTCACTTCTCACACTTCTTTTTGCTGCGCGAAGTTCATACATTTCAAGGCATTTATTCACTTCTTTGACAACAACAACAAACCACAAAAGCTAAGTACCACTTTCCTTGAACATCATACTTACAACAATTTTGATTTGATTTACAAAACGCGATACAATCGCAGAATTACAAAGATTTCAGAACTACAAAGATTTCACGATTACAATAATTAGAGAAAAATCTCGCACAGATCAATTTATATATTTCCCTTAAATACTTGCTTTGTTTCAAATGAGAATGATATCCAACATGGAGAGTAGTAGCGGGCAAACCTTTTGTGGCGTACACCTAGTTCGCGAACAATATTCGCAAGAGGCAATGTACCTAAAGTGCGTCATATAAGGGGGTACCTATTAGGATCATTTCCATGAAAGATGTTTATCGGATGAGACAAAACAAGTTATACAAAGGAAATCAAAACAAAGAAAAACGATTTGAACTTGCAATTAAATGAATATTTTTGATAAAAGAAATGTTGAATACTAATCTAAATTCTTATTTGCATTACAGCATTGCATGAGGCAGAGAACGTGGAGTAATAATTTCACAATACTTCTTATTCGAGATCAAGGACGGATACTTCTTATACTTCTCAAAGGATACTTCATACTTCTTATATATTTCGAGGATTGAGTACTTCTTATACTTCTTCAAGGATACTTCATACTTCTTATACTTCAAGGGTTGATACTTCTTATTTATTTCGCAAAGCTTCGGAACTCCGCAAAAGAATAGAGGCAAGTACGTACTTTTTAAGTCCAGTATTCTTTCGCTCGTTCCTTCATCAACAAAGATCAAAGACTACTCCAACAACACATATCTCAATCCAACAACTACAACAACTGATTTTTTCCTGAAGATCGCTCTTCAAGCAATATTCAAGAAAAAAGAGGCAAGATGTAGGAGCAGAATATCGCAACAACCTTCACTTGCGAACTATTAACGACGCAACATAATAATTTCGCAGAAGAAATATTAGAAACGACGCAACAAATGACATTAGCTTAAATATGAGAAAGGTGTGACGATTTGCGAAGAGTCAAGAAGACTTGCGAAGACCAACATTTGTAGACCTGCGAAATGTCACAAGGTAAATCCGAAATTAAAGAAATATTAGTTGTACATGAGCTGTCATCCACTATGTAAACACCTATATAAAGAGGAGAGCATGAGAGAGAAAAGGGGGGAACAATTTTAGGAAGAGAGAGATATTTTTTAGGGAGGGACTTTATTTTCTTTATCATCTTCTTTCCCTAAAACTAGACTGAGAGCTCCAAATACTCATTAATGGATAATACTTATGTAATTTCAATAATCATAGTGAAAAATCCTAACTTCGTGGATGTAGATCATATTGATCGAACCACGTAAATTCTCGTGTCTCCATTTATAATTTTAGGATTTTCATCTCTATTTTCATATTGAATAAGTTTAGATCTAGAAATTATTATCAAGATATGATGAGGGGTGTGTTGTAGGATTTCCTGCAACTACAGGGTTTGTCGGAAAACACAATTTGAGTGATAGGTTGTTCTCTAATTTATCAATTCTAGTATTTGATAATAAATTGATGTATAAATAGGGCAAATGTTGTGTAAAAAATCATCCAAGTCTTAGATGGATCGAATAGTTGATAATACAATTGCATTTTAATCATCTTAATCATGTTCTAAATTACTTTGGTAGGGTTTAGATGAAGCCATAGCTTCCTGCTATGTTATTCATGTTATTTGTGTTGCTCTTGAATGCTTAAACTGTTCTAGGATATATTCAATCTTAGTGCTTCAATACTTTGCTCTCACAGTGTATGTCAGGCATCCATTGTAGTTAGGATAAAACTGTGTTGATTGTGCTACATCTCATGCTTTAGAGACTATTGTTAATCCCTTGACTAGTTGTGCTTAATTAGATAGTTAGTGTTCTGGATTGATACTTTAGTTGCGATTGAATTATCCATTGGTGAAACACCTTAGATAAGTGGTAGAATTGACACTTCTCCCTTATCTATTACAAGGACAAGAGTAATATAATTAGCTGAATATATAGTGTGAGTTAGTGGTGGATTTGACAATCCTAGTACCTCCATTCTCTGTGTTAACATATTTGTTATTGCATCTTTATCTTGCTGTTATAATCTTTACCAACATCTTCGTCGTATCGACACAAAAAAAATCCTTTTGTGTTGCTTATCATTGAATCAGTTTAGTAAAGACCTTAGAATCAACTCTACACCCACCTTATCTCTGTGGGATCGACCTGTATTTGCTCTGTCTCCAATAGACGATGTGCACTTTCAGTTTGACATAGTCGTAGGCTTCTTTCAAGTCCTACCAAGTTTTTGGCGCCGCTGTCGGGGACTCGATCGGTAGCGGTGTAGCTGAAGTTTTCTATCTTTGCTTTACTGATTTTCAGCTTTGCCTTGTATATATGTGCCTGGATTTTTATGTTTCAATCATTGTTAGTGTAACTTAGTAGTAACCCATCTATCTAAATAAACTGCATATTAATTTTTCTTTATTAGCTGTAACTCTTTCAGTTACTTCATTGCATTCTGTTTCATTGTGACCTGTAGCTTCTCAGTCTGCAAGAATTTCCAGTCACCTGCATCATCATAACTCTTGCATCTGTTCTGTTAAAAGTTGTCTATCATTCCATCCCATAGCTTTCTTTCATTGCATTTTGTAGATTTTTTGTCATCAGTTTAACTTAATCTTCTCAATCATCTGTGTTTATAAGTGTCATCTCATCTCTTTAGTATTTTTTGTAATCGCTAATTTTGTTTCAGCTAAGTACTTGCATCATAAGTCATCTCTTTAGTCAGTCATCTGTTTAAGTAGTCATTATAGTTTGTCTGTTGTAACTTTAATCCATCACTGCATCTAGGTAGGGCAGCTAAATCATTGTCTTTACCCATATATGGAGTTCTCCGCATCTGTGTCAGTAAATTTGTTAGTGTCACTACCCTGTAAAAATATCTTTTATTTTCTGTAATATAGTGTCTCCTGTTAGTTGTGTCATTCAGCTGTGACCTGCAGTCCATTTGTTTAAATCTGTACACGCATAAAGTCACTCATATGTGCCATCACCCTGTAGAATTTTTGTTCTAGCTGTGATACGTCTCATCTCCGTTTTTTTTTTATTTTGCTAATAACATCCTGGGTTGAAATAATTTTGTTCTATCTGCTTCTCTATATATCAATCAACATCACTGACATGATGTAGATTCCTATTGCAGTTAGTTATACTCAGTTCCTATTCTGCCCTTTTTCTTTCTTTATCTGTCCATTTTTGAGAAGTTGAAACTTTTTGTTGAGCTACCAGGTGCCTGTGAAGATGTTGTAAAAGCCAAAGAAAGGAATGATAAGGTTGTGAGGCTCCGTAAGTTCTATTATGTCGATCATGACCGATTAAATTCATCGCTTTTTGTGGTTAATTTGGTTGTATATTTCCGATTAGATTAATTATGGGTTCTCTTGTGATTAATCTAATTGAGTATTTTTGGATTCAAATTCATATTCGTATGTGATTTGTTATGTCCAAAGAAATCCTTCTTTTATTTTGAAATTAAGGTCGCTCTTGTTGTTCTTTCGGGAATGACATATTATGGGGGAGAGTTCTTAATTGAACTTGTGCTTAATTTCCAAATATTTGTGGGGAGTGCGGCTGTGGAATATTATAGGAGTTATCTTGTATCTTTATAAACTCCTTGATGAAAGCATTTAGTTTCTTCTATATGATTGCATCTAAATAAGTTGATATGTGCTTTCTTTTGGTCATGAAATGTCTCTTTTGGAAATTTCATTAGGATCCCATTTTCGTTCCTTTGCCAATTTTATTGACAAAAAGGGGGGAGAATTAATATATATATAGTTCACACTATAAATACATATGGTTTTCAGATCATTATGTAAGGGGGAGTGGTTTCCATGTGAGATGGAGTATTGACTAAGGGGGAGTGATACATATCACCATAATATTGTTGTCGAAGTTGTGATACAATTGAACTTTGATGATGTATAATGATACTATGACACTGTATAACAATGATTGAGAATACTTGTTTTCTCATTGTTATAGGCATGTATTTTCAACAACGATGATGCTGAACTTACAACCTTTAGGATCATTGGAGTACTTGGAAGTGACAAAAATTTCGAGTAATGTTGAAGATTAGGCATGTGGAATAGGAGCTACAAAAGTTTATTTATTTATTTTTGTATTCCATATGTATTGATAGTTTTGTCACTAAAATTGACAAAGGGGAGATTGTTAGAGCACCTTTGCTCGGTCGAACTCGCATGCGTTGCTATCTCAAGCATGTTTGTCAATGTTAGTGATCAAAACTATAGGTCTTGATTTATAGTCTACTATAGCTAAGTCTCTGACTAGGATGGAAAGTGTAGTTGAGCTCAAGAAATCCATGGCGATCATCATACAAGACGAAGAACTACTTAAGGAACTAGTGAAACTTCATCGACTAAAAGGTATGTGGAGACTTGAACTTATCTATCACTCAAAAGTCTATCTACTCTATCTCCTATCTTGAGAAAAAAGTCGTTTTGCTGTATGGACTTTGAATAACAACTATTTCTCGAAATATGTGGTGGTAAGCTTTCGCTTTGGCCAAGTTCATCTTTACCTAGTGACGAAAGTCATGTTATGTTTCAATCACTTTGAAAATGGCTTTGACGAAAAATGGTTTGTGAATAACAACTATATAATGTCCTCGAAGAATGTTTCAATGATTGAAATGAGAGTTTAGATTATATAACCAATGTTGGATATAAGCATTGTGTGGCAACACACACACACACATATATATATATATATATATATATGTGTGTGTGAGTCCTTATTCCTTGAACCAAATTATGCGTACTTTGTTTATCAGGAAAACCGGAACAAGAGCTGTGAACCCAGTCTGCGAACTAGCGGAGGTTCTCATCCCGAGAAAATCTGCTGGAGTTTGTGAATCCCTTCCGGGAACTTAAATCCGCGAACTAAGTCCGCGTACTTGATTTGGTTATATCTAAAGACGATTATTTGTGAACTTATATTTATATTAACTAAGGAATGCAATTTGCAAACCGTGGCTATAAAGTTCATGAATCGATTCAAGTGAATCGAATCGTTTTTGCTTCGATTGTGTATACTTCTATAAGATTTATGCAATTGAAAAACTCTCTAACTAGTTCATTTGAGTCATTTGAACTAGTTATGGTGAAGAAGAATATGGTTGATATGAAAGTGCTCATATGGCTAACCATTTGGTTAACTATTGTTGAACCAACAAATGTATATGTTTGGGTACGATTACACAAACCTAAAATCGTGCATTTCATTTGTGTGTAACAAGCTAAGTTTACGATCCAACGGTTGAAAGATATTAGCTTGAATCTAATCAGGTTTTCATCTAACGGTGAATATTGCATGCTTTGTTACTAAGCTAACATTGATTGCAAACCCTAATTTGAAAGACTATATAAGAGAGAACTCTAGCAACTGGGAAACCTAATCCCCACACCCCCTGTGTGATACTAGTTATATAATCTAGAGTCGATTCTCCTTTAACCTTAGGTTTCTTCTCGAGACCCTGCAGGTTAACGACTTGAAGACTTCATTGGGATTGTGAAGCCAGACCGATACTAATTTCTTGTAGTTATGTGATCTGATCTTGCTGATTCTATCGTGTTGAGTACAATCGTAACGAGTGGCTTGAGATTGATATCTCTGATAGGAAAGATATAAAAGTAGTCACAAACATATCCATCTCATCGTTTGTGATTCCACAATATCTTCTTTTGCCGCGTAGATTAAGATTATTGTGAGGTGATTGATAATACTAGGCTGTTCTTCGGGAATATAAGTTCGGGTTCACCTTGATTTATCAAAAGACGGAACAAGACTCATAGGTATTTCTGTGGGAGACAGATTTATCTATTACCTTAGACTTTTCTGTTTGATACAGATTTGTTTATTAAAGTGTTCGACTTTGGGTCGTAGCAACTCTTAGTTGTGGGTGAGATCAGCTAAGGGAATCAAGTGCGTAGTATCCTGCTGGGATCAGAGACGTAAGGAGCTCAACTGACCTTGGATCAGTGTGAGATTGATTGGGGTTCATCTATAGTCCAGACCGAAGTTAGTTTGTAGTAGGCTAGTGTCTGTGGCGTCTTAATACAGTGTGTTCAATTTGGACTAGGTCCCCGCATTTTTCTGCATTTGCGGTTTCCTTGTTAACAAAATTCTGGTGTCTGTGTTATTTCTTTTCCGCATTATATTTTGTTATATAATTGAAATATCATAGGTTGTGTGTTAGGATCAATCAATTAGAATATCCAACCTTTGGTTGTTGATTTACATTGATTGACACTTGAACATTGGTCTTTGGTACCGTTCAGGTTATTTCACATAATAATCAGGCCCACGGATTTCTATCTGTTCGATTTGATGATTACATTGTGAAATATAGATATTAGAACTCTTTGATACACTTTATTAAGATTGGGTCTAGTTAATTCTCTTGAAAGTATATTGAAGTTAGTCCATATAGATTGATAATCTAAATATTGGGTATGGTTGTTGTACCCCCGCTTTTTCAAATCTGATTTCAATACCTTATCATCTAAACTAACAACGAAGTTCGATTCTCTGGCAACCAATCTCAATAGCGTTTTACAGGAAAATAATCGAAATCTTGTTAGGTTGTTCATTAGACCTTATAACAATCAGCAACAATCACATACTGAAGATGCCAGTGAATTTAAGTTAAGGTTTTGCTCACCAACATCAAATCAATTTTCTCATCAACCTCATCAAATTCCGAAGCTTGATTTTCCAAGATTTGATGGTGATAATCCTCGATATTGGATTCAGAAAGTTGATGTTATAATTCAACAAATTGGTAAGCAAACAAGTGTGTAATCGTACTCAATAATGAAAAAAACTATCAATTCACCGCCTTACCCATGTAAGAACAGCTGCTGCCTCACCCCTGTAAGAACAACAAATTCCTATTTCATTTCTTGCCTCCTTTCAGTTACAACTTAAGCCTATATAGTGGCTTTACAAAAACCCTAAACTGTGTGGATGAGATGCTCTTATCCTGGTCGTCCACACAGATAACTTATCCACTAATTAAACGGCTATTTAAGACATTACTTAAACTAATTAATCCAATCATTATCTATTTAATGACGTAACCCTAACCATGCATATCAATACACCCATAATAATTCTCGGGTCTAGCTGAGTACATGACAATGCCTCCCCCTCATATGATCCTTGTCCTCAAGGATAGAATTTAGGAAAATGACTCCTGATAACCACAGTATCCTCCCATGAAGCATCCTCTGGATTAGAATTAGCCCATTTTACCAGAAGTTGAGGAACTGAGATATCGTTACGCATGGTAACTCTATCCCCTAGCAATGCAAACAGCTCCACTTTGTATTGTCCTTGATGATCCACCAAAGGTATGAGAGGGGTTGGAATAACTACTGCACCAATCTTCTTTTTGAGCTGTGACACATGGAAAACAGGATGGATCTTCGAATCTGCAGGAAGTAGTAGACAGTAAGCTATAGACCCTATCTTCTCAAGAACCTTGAATGGTCCATAATATTTAGCTGATAGTTTAAGGTTCCTCCTCAGTGATACACTGGTATGTCTATAGGGTTAGAGTTTCATATAAACTTCATCCCACTTCAAATGATCGATCTTCCCTCTTATTGTCAGCAAAGAACTTCATCCTGTCTTGAGCCTTGTGTAGAGTCTCCTTGAGCAAGCTGAACATCTGATCCCTTTATTTAATATAAACTTCAACATCAGCTACAGAAGTAGTAACAGAGAGTGGAAAAGCTAGATGTGGAGGCTGATACCCATATAAAGCCTTGAGGGAGTCATATTCAAGATAGAATGGTAATTAGAATTATACCACCACTCAGCCAATAGCAGACATTTGCTCCAAGCTTTAGGCTTTTGGCTAGACATGCATCTTAGATAATTTTCCAAACAAGCATTAACTCTCTCAGTCTGCCGACCAGTTTGTGGATGGTAGGCTGTGCTGAGGTTCAAACTGGAGCCAATGGATTAGAAGAGATCTTGCCAAAAGTTGCTCGTAAAAATCTTGTCCCTGTCTGAGGTGATGGAAGATGGCAATCCATGTAGCTTGAACACATTATTAAGAAAGTGTTGAGCAACTGTTGAGGCTATAAAGGGGTGACTGAGAGCCATGAAATGAGAGTACTTGGTAAGCCTATCCACCACAACCATGATAACATCCTTCCCTCTAGATTTTGGCAAACCTTCCACAAAATCCATGGTTATATGTTGCCAGGCATGCTCAGGGATTGGGAGTGTTTGAAGTAACCCAGCTAGATATGTATGATCCCCTTTATTCCTCTGGCATATGTCACAAGTGGAAACAAATTCAGTGATGTCATTTTTCATACCTGGCCAGTGAAAGTAAGACTTAGCTCTCATGTAGCTCCCTTATATGCCAGAATGCCCTCCAATGGCCGAAGAGTGTAGAGAACCAAGAATGGAATGCCTAATCCCATGACCCATTCCTACATAAATCTTGTTCGTAAACCTGAGAATGCCATTATTGTAAGTATAATTGTCAACATCATTAGTAGAGATCAACAGTTTGGAGATAAGTGAGTTTGCAGCTTCATCATCCTCATAACTTTTAATGATGTCTATGGCCCAAACAGGTTGAGATGTGCTAATGGAACTGCACATGGATACAGGCATCCTGGATAAAGCATCAACAGTTTTTTCTCCATTCCCCTTTTATATTTGATCTCATAGTCATACCCTAGTAACTTCATAAGCCATCTTTGTTGCAACATGGTAGACATTCTCTGCTCCATGAAATATTTGATACTCTGCTAGTCAGTATGAATGATAAAACGGCTACCCATAAAATAATTCCTCCATTTGGTAACTGCCATTACTATGGATAGCAGCTCCTTGCTATGGAAAGAAATTGTCTTCCATCTTGCATCAATACAGCTCCCACTCCCCTTGCACAAGCATCAGTCTCTAGGATGAAAGTTTTTGAGAAATCTGGTAATGCTAAAACTGGTGTGTTGCACATGATTTTTTGAGCTCATTGAAAGCAATTTTATCTTCATCAGACCAATGGAAGGCATTTTTACTCAAGAGGTCAGTCAGTGGCTTGCAGATAGTTCCATATCCTTTGACAAACTTCTTATAATATCCTGTTAAGCCCAAGAAACCCCTCAATTCTTTAAGACAAGTTGGAGTAGGCTATGATACCATGCTTGAGATTTTTGAAGGGTCAGCAGCAACCCCTTTTGAGGTGATAATATGACCCAAGTATTCTAATTCCTCCTGTGCAAAACAACACTTGGAATGCTTGGCATATAGTTTGTTCTTCCTTAAGAGACCGAGAACTAGCTCTAGGTGTTTAATGTGTTCATCATGAGAATTGCTATAAATAAGAATACCATCAAAGAAAACTAGCACAAACTTCCTCAAGTAAGGTTTGAATACCTCATTCATAAGAGCTTGAAATGTTGCTGGGGCATTAGTAAGCCCAAATGGCATCACTTTAAACTCATAGCGTCCTTCATGAGTTCTAAAAGTGTCTTGTAGATGTTAGCAATATCCATTAATATCTGGTGGTAGCCAGACCTGAGATCCAATTTGGTGAACACCACTGCACCATTCATCTCATCTAAGAGTTCATCTATCACTAGAATTGGGAACTTGTCCTTGATGGTAATGTCATTTAGCTGCCTGTAGTCTACACAGAACCTCCAAGTATTGTCCTTCTTCTTTACCAAGAGAATGGGGGTTGCAAAAGGGCTGTGACTATCTTGAATGATTCCAGCTTGTAACATCTCTTTAACTAAGGATTCAATGACTGATTTCTGGACTTACAGACATCTATATGGTCTTTGATTGGTAGGTATTGAGTTTGGTTTAAAAGGGATTTTATGGTCTAATGATCTTTTCACTACACCAAATTCCCAGATTAGTAACAGCAATTCGTAATGGCATTGCAGCCGTCACAAAATTCCAGTTACAAATGGTCGTTACGACAAATTCGTAACAGATAGGAGTCATTACAAAAAAATTTAGACGCCTGCCAGTCACACGCTTGGTAACACTAGGGTCATAACAGGGATAATTTCCCGTGTGCCATTCACTTGTGTGTTGTATTTTCTTCCACCCAATATTTGTTAAACTAGAGGATATTTCCTCCCGCATCACCCATAATTGTATCTCTCGACTATTCCACTCTCATTCCTTCACCTTTTTTTTTTCTCCGCCTCTCTTCCCTTGTTTTCGTCTCTAGAGCTGAAGCTTTAGAAGTTTAGATCTGTAAGAAATCTATCTCATGACTCTCACGATTATTCTCAAGAACTCTCTTATGTTATGATTTAATCATTTCAGTTTGTTCATCTTTTTTAGTTCTGTATTAGGGTTTCAGAATATGTTCATCTGAAAGAGAAAAGGCAAACCCTAGAACCAAGTAAACCAAATCTATCTGCTCCCCTTTCACCTACATATTCACATATTTTCAGAGAAACCTTAGAAACCAGTAAACCCAGTATTCTTACTTTTCATCCCAAACACTTTTCCCTCTCATAGAAAAACCCTAAGTTTTTGTTTCATTTCCATGTTCTTGTTCGATACTTCCTAACATTGAGTTCTACTGATTTTGGTTTTTTCTATTGTCTAGGTTTGTAATCATATTCTCAATTTAAATCTCTTAATTTTAATTTCTCATTATCTTAATTGATTTATGCTGATTTTGTTCGATGCTTTCTCTATAATTTCAATTTCTTTATTTAGGGTTTCTTTATTTTTTGTTGATTTAGGGTTTCGATCTGTGGATATAGGTACTTATTGATCTGTTTTTTATTTTTTCTTTTCTATGCTTTTGTGTTACTGGTGGTGGTGTTGGCATCTAAGGCTTGGTATTCTATGGTGGAGTTGGGTTTGCAGGAGGTCGTTGGTCTTTCTAAAGCTGTGGTGGTGGTGAATTTTCAGCTGGTGGAGGTTATGTAGTAGCAATAGTTGCATCATGAGCTGCAACAGCTTCTGGGGGAGGTGGTTTTGTAGGGGGTTGAGTAGATTCTGAAGCAGAGGTTGAGGATATATGAAGATTAATACGAGAAATCAAAATTGGAAGTGAATGATTATGATGATGAAGAAGAGTGGTGGAGAGGTTTGTTCTTTGAAACCTTTAAGAGTAAAATTTCATTATTTGTTTGAAGTTATTTGAATTATTGACATGTTTTCTATTTTTAGTTTTTTGATATTGCAGTAAGAAAATGAAGATGATGAGTAGAAGGAGAAGCAGCTTTAGTCCCCTTTTGATTTTGGTTTTCTTAGTAATTGTGAAGAATAATTTTCAATTATCTGATGGCAAAGATACACTAAAGCTAGAAGCAAATGCTGATGCTAGAAAGGTCAGGTAGGGGATGGGAAACCTATTCCAACCTCAGAGACATCTGTACCTGATACAAAAAGTGATAATAAATTAAATCCAGTTGTGAAGAAAGATGGCGATGCTGCATCTCCAGGAAAAGCTCCCGTAATTCAATTTCCTAAACTCCTAAACACAGAAATCTATGTAGAACTTATGCTCTTGTTGCCAGTACATTGACTATCTCAATAGCTGGGGAGCTTGAGGCTATGCGAAAGATTAAAAATGTGTTCATGACACAATGGGATTGGCTGATGACTAAGCCTGGTGAACGGATCCTTGTTCTTGCCGCAATAAACCGACCATTTGACCTTGATGAATCCATCATTCGGCGGTTGGAGCGCAGGTGTGTGTTGATGGTGGATTTTCATTTAAGGTTAAAACTGTAAAAGCCAGAAAATTATGCGCTAACATCTTATAAAAGATAAAGCCATTAATAAGTGTTGAATACTTCTTCACTTTACTAATTCACCTAGAATGGAGCATGTGACAACAATCCCATTTACGTGAATTAAATACATGAAATTCATCCAGGTTGGAGCATGTAGCAACAATCCCATATACCTGTGAATTTGACATTATTAATTAATGCGTAACCAGACCTTGTATTTCTGTACTCGTTATCGGTGCGGCATGACGACCGAGTGTTGCTCTCAGCGAGAGCAACACGAATCTCCAAGCATTATAATGAAAGCATGTACGAAATACCCGTACAGGATGCAACTCTCGGTGTGTTATACTAGCCCGATTGAGCAACTCTCGGTGTGTAATACTAGCCCGATTGAGCATCCGGACTGTCCGTATCAGTCTGGAAATGATCACGATCATCCAACTTCACCAGCATGATTGGATGGCCCAAATCAATTCCATAACCCCCAAGCAGGTATGGAATATTCGCTACCGAACCAATGCGGGCCCCGCATGGTCGGCCTCCCCAAAAGATTGACATAGCTTGCCAAAACGTCCAAACCAGAGCAGTATGGGCGGAAAACCCGAAATTAGGGTTTGCGGCACATTACATGTGTCACTGTTGATCTCAACCATCCATCTTCGCGGTATAGATGGAGGGTGTAGATGTAGATTCAAAGGGCCCAGAGCATGTCAACACAATCATCGTGGGACCTCCTACATAACTGACCGATCGGTCAGGACCAACCATGGTTGGTCATCCTGATCGTACGCCCGAATAGAGCATGACGCACGGCCGTGAAACCTAAGATTATGGTTTTTGAGCATCACGAGCGTCCATCTTCTCCGGCACGAATGGAGGGTCCAAGATTAGATTAAGAAGGTCCGGTCATACCAACATGACTACCGTGGACCCATCTATCCCCTCACCTGTTCGGCCAAGGCATACCATGCCTGGTTATCCCAAATCGTCCGCCTAAACTAGCATGGTCACACTTCCCGATTGCAAACTAATCTCGACCACTCAACTTCGCCGAACGATTTGAGTGGCTTAGATCACGTTTTCATGGGAGAGTCAGGTATAGGAGTGAACACCAGCCTACCACCTACACGCCAGACCGATCGGCAAAAATCGACCAAGATTGGTCGTCTTGGAACGCTCGCCCGAAGTTGGCACGATGCGCGGCTTTTGTGGCACTAGTTTTCTGTCGCAAACTGATCTCGACCACTCAACTTCGCCGGACGAATTGAGTGGCCCAGATCACACTTTCGTGAGATAATGGGGTTGTTTATGGGTGAAAACTACTCCTGCCAAATTTGGTAATTTGGGGTGTGTGGATGAGGAATGAATCTAAACCCTAAACAAATGCACTGCGCGGTGAGTGCTTGTAGATTCGGAAATCAATCTGTTCAAGTCCGGCCTAAACCAAGAAATGGCCGTTCCAAACTTGTTTCGGTCACAAAGTAGGGTTGATCTTAGGGAGGGAAGCGAAGAAGGTGTTGAGATTGTGAAGGTGTTGGCTTGCTTATGACTTGTAACAGAAAGCTGAACCGGCTCACGGGATGCAAGCTATCAGTTCTGGTGTTTTGTATTAATACTTGGTTTTTGTTTTTTGTCTGGACTTGCTCTTGTCGTCTCTCTTGTGTTGAAAATAGGGTGGAGAACCTATTTATACAAGTCATTTGAGCCTTATTCACGTCTCTTGTGGGAAGTGGAGGAAGTGGAGTGATGGAGTAGTGGAGGTGTGTGTTGGTGTTACACGACCAGTATTGCCCACTTCTCCTGTCATCTCTAACCGTCCATGACTCCCTAACACGTTCTTGTGATGGCGCGTTGCACGCTGTAAATCGCCAGACCAATACCCCAGTATGTATCCCCCAGTTTGTGACATGATTGATGTCTGGAATGTGTGAATCGTGGATCCACGAAAGGTAGCATGTAATGCTGAATTGAATAACTACGTTATTCAGGAAGTTGATACTTGTGAAGTATCATGTGTATTTTATGCAGGTACTGCATCATGGTGTGGTAAAGTGATGGGTGGTGACGCCTCACTTTACCAATTAACTCGACCCGGGGTTGTATAACCAAGCTGGTGAAGTTGGATGGACGAGATGATCTTTGAGACACTCATCTGCGACCGTTAATGAATTAGGGTTTTTGAAGAGGTGCGCAAGCATCACTCTTCAGCTTGGTCGAAACCAAGCATGGGATACAACTTTGGCCAGGCCGACCATACATGCGTGTAGACGGCATGATGGTGTAGGCGCCTATACCCCATTACCTCACGAAAGTATGATCTGGGCCACTCAATTCATCCGGTGAAGTTGAGTGGTCGAGATCAATTTATGACACAAAACTAGTGTCGCAAGAGCCGCGCGCCACGCTCACTTCGGGCGCCCGTTCCAAGACGACCAATCTTGGTCGGTCTTGGCCGATTGGTCTGGTGTGAAGGTGGTAGGATGGTGTTCAAGCCTATACCTGAATATCCCACAAAAACGTGATCCAAGCCATCCAAATCGTCCGGCGAAGTTGAGTGGTCGAGATTAGTTTGCGGTTTGGGAGGTGTGACCACGGTAGTTTGGGCGCGCGTTTTGGAATAACCAGGCATGGTATGCCTTGGCCGATCGGGTGAGGGAATAGATGGGTCCATGGTGGTCATGCTGGTATGACCGGACCTGCTTAATCTAATCTTGGACCCTCCATTCGTGCCGGAGAAGATGGACGCTCGTGATGCTCAAAACCCTAATTTTGGGTTTCAAGGCCGTGCGTCATGCTTGATTCGGGCGTACGAATCGAGATGACCAACCATAGTTGGTCGTGACCGATTGGTCAAGTATGTAGGCGGGCCCACGGTGATTGTGTTGACATGCTCTGGGCCCTTTGAATCTACATCTACACCCTCCATCTATACCTGCGAAGATGGATGGTTGAGACTGTTTTGCGACACATGTAATATGCCGCAAACCCTAATTTTAGGGTTTTCCACCCCATACTGCTATGGTTTGGACGTTTTGGCAAGCTAGGCCAATTCTGGAGGGAGGCCGACCATGCGGGATCCGCGTTGGTTCGGCAGTGGATAATCCATACCTACTTGGGGGGTGATGGAATTGATCTGGGTCATCCAATCATGCTTGTGGAGTTGGATGACTGTGATTATATCCGGACTGACACGGTCAGTCCGGATGCTCAATCGGGCTAGTATAACACACCGAGAGGGGCTCAATCGGGCTAGTATAACACACCGAGAGTCGGCTACCGTACGGGTATTTCGTACATGGTTTCATTATAATGCTTGGAGGTTCGTGTTGCTCTGTAAGAGCAACACTCGTCGTCATGCCGTACTGATAATGAGTACAAGAAATACAAGGCTGATTGTGCATTAATTAATAATGCTAGAAATTCACAGGGTATATGGGATTGTTGCTACATGCTCCAACCTGGATGAATTTCGTGTATTCACAAAATGGGATTGTTGCCACATGCTCCATTCTAAGTGAATTAAGTGAGGGAGTATCCAACACTTATCAATGGCTTTATCTTTTACAAGATGTCAGCGCATAATTTTTTCTGGTTTTTTACAATTTTAACCTTAAATGAAAATCC
Organism: Papaver armeniacum; assembly: GCA_023531295.1. Lineage (NCBI taxonomy): Eukaryota > Viridiplantae > Streptophyta > Magnoliopsida > Ranunculales > Papaveraceae > Papaver > Papaver armeniacum. The sequence continues at coordinate 193,853 of JAJJWW010007659.1, forward strand.
ACTATCAACATTAAGTCCCCTGCCTAGCACATAATGGTTACACTATTGTGGGGTAGGCATGAGATGGTGACATACATAAACGCAAGAAGGCAAGATAAATGAAGTCTACCTGGATAGATTCTGGCCGTGGGCAATCCTCGATACGTGCGCGATCTCAAGCCTTGATGGACTTGCTTCCTTCCTTAGGGTATTTACATTAAGTCCCCTGCCTGGAGGGATTCTGGCTGTGGGTGCTTACACACTGCTGGTTGAATCGCTCGTGTATCCAGATGTTCTTCTGATTCTTGATTAGGGCTCAAAAGAAAGCCTGATTTGGTCGGTGTCGTATCCCCATATATCGGGCGCCGTAATCGTTTTAGGGTTTCCTCAGCATATATGCAAGTGTAGAGATTCTGAGCCACTTTTACGATTTTACAACAGGGCTTTTCGTAGAAACTCCGTTTCCTTATCATGTCGAACACCGGTGGATCGTCTTCTTCATACCGTCAAGGATTCTCCATTAAACGTGTACGACCTGCGTCTGAGCTTCATGATGGATCCCCTGCTCGTGTTCTCCGAGTCAAGAAGATAATACCGGTTGTATCTCCTTTTTTTCTCTCGAACAATTGCTTGTTCTTCATAATGATCTGTGAATAATCTTCTCATTCTTGCAGAGATATCCTACCGGAACATGTGTGACGGTTATCGATGATGATGACTTAAACAGTCCTCTTCCTTCAAAATCAAACACGCCTACCCTGTCGACCTCGAAGATGCTTGATGCGGGTGTCTCATCTTATGAATACCCCAATGCAGGTGTTTTATTCGATGTTCGCATGAAATGTTTATCCTCCAGCTACAGAGACGTCGGTGGATTCTTAGTGCGGAAGGAGTTCGTGCCTCTTTACACGAAGTTATGGAGAAAGTATGGTCATATCGCAACCAGGAATGTGGTCCAGCACTGTTCATCTGCTCTGGTCACCACGGTAAACTGTCTTCTTCCCATGATTGCTGAGATGGAGAACATTTCTATCCGCAACGTTGCCGAATCAAGCCTTGAAAAGTGGGAGGATATGGTATCTACTGCGAATCCATGGAGTTCAACGTGGGCTGGTTGCAGCGACGTCTTGATATTATCAAGGTCGATCGAGCGGGCATCCTCGTGAATGTTGTTCCCTGCTGCGAAAGATATCTTGGAAGAGGAGAAGGCTCGCCGCGAGTAATCAAAGGAGGTAGGGCGAGGTGTACAGAACTTGAAGAAAAGAACAGAAAGATATCAAGCTATACTGGAGATGATTCTCTCAAGGAACTATAATCTTCTAGATGGCCTTTTCTAAGCCGTATTCAGCTGTATTCCTTTTATGTCAAAGTTTATTGAACATCTTTGTAGAATAAATTGCATGGGTTTTGATTAGTGAAACGAGTTTTTTCATTGATGCATCTCTGAATATAATTGATGATTCAAACATGTAATGAAAATAAATGCATGTATTGTTGACAGAGCAGATAGTGGTCAGGCATAATATTCCTTGAGCCACTTTCCATTGATGACTGCTTCCAATTTGCCTCATTCCACCTTAATAATTTTGTAGTAGACAATGTTGTAAGCCTTGGTGATTTGTGTAAGGACCTTCCCATTTCGGTGAGAACTTTGGTGCGGACATGTCTTGTTGGATGTGTTTGGCCGTTTTCAAAACCAAATCTCCCACTTTGAAAACACGTGATTTCACAATTTTGTTGTATGCCATGGAAATTCTATTCCTGTACACCTGAGTACGTTCCTCTTCTTTGTCTCTTCTGAAATCTAGAGTGTCTAACTCCGTTACTCTAGATTTAGAGGCTTCAGCCTCGTTCCAGTGGATTCCGGTTGCCGCTGTGATCCTGGATGATAGGATTTTGATCTCTGTTGGGAGAATTGCATCCGCTCCGTAAACAAGTGAGTATGGGGAAACCCCAATGGAGCTTCGGGCGATGTCAGGTATTCCCATAGTGCCATTGGTGCTGGTCGTGCCATTCCCTAGGATTGTCGTGTGTTGTTCGACTGATGATCCGGATCAATGTCTTGTTGGTACTTTCAGCTTGTCCGTTCCCTTGAGGATAGTAGATGGTGGAGAAGACATGTTTAATGCCATACTCCTCAAGTAACTCTCGTACCTGCTTATTGGCGAAGGGAGTGCCATTATCATTGATGATATGCTTAGGCACGCCGAAACGACAAATAATATGTTCTTTTATGAATGCCGCAATTGTTGCTCCCGTAGTTCCTCGCGCTTGGGGAATGGCCTCTACCCATTTGGTGAAGTATTCTGTCGCGGTTATGATATACTCGTCATTTGCTTCGATGATGGAGGATTGATTTTTCCGATAATGTCCAGTCCCCAGCTGTAAAATGGCCATGGACTGCTTATCGAGTGTAAAGGGGTGGAAGGCGCGTGAACAAGATTCCCATGAATTTGGCATTTGTGACAGCTTTGCACAAAGCGTTTGCATCATCCTCCATGGTCGGCCAATAGTATTTCTCGTGTATACGGAGAAAGTTTCCTCTTCCCTTGATGTTCCCTTTCATGTGTTTCCTTTAGCATGACGGGATTTCATCCTAGCCAGGCATCGTAGTAGATTACCTCCAAAGCTCTTGCGATACGTGGATCCCTTCATGTAATACGAACCGCTTAGCCTTTTGCTTCATCTTGATAGCATCCTTTTGTTTGGCAGGAGTTGTTCCGTCACGGAGATAACTAATGTACGGCTCTCTCCAGTCTCCAGTGTGGTTCACGTTAAAAAATTCCAATTGATGTGGCGGTGCTTGGCAATTTGAGCAGGACTTCTCAAGTAGTGGATTGAGCCTCCATCCCTGCCAAGAATAGCCAGACGTTGGAGTCGTCGGTAAAGCGTTACCACGGTGATTGTCCACAAATTTCGTTGTGAACATGATTCAATTTGTAGTTGTGCTTCGTCATCCCAAAGACATATTGACGGGGAACCATCCAGGGTTTCGATATACAAAGATACCATGAAGCATGAAGAAAATCTGCAGGGTTTTAGGACCTGACCTTTCCTTGGGAGAGTGAGTCGTTGAGCTCTTGAATGATCGGAGTTCGCCAATCATCGGTCTTGGTATCTTTGTATTGTGATAACCACGTCGATTCTATGTTCTCCTCTTTATTGTCAGGGTTTCTTCCAAACCTTCGAACTTCAATTTGGAAGCCAGTGTTGCTAGACAGTCGGCGTGCCTGTTGTTGTTGCGACTGACATGGGTTATGGTTGCATCGGCAAAATAATTCAGTAACCTCTGTGCTTCTGATCGGTATGGAGCTAGCGTTACTTGTTTTAGTGTGTATACCCCATTCATCTTATTCACCAGTAACTTGGAGTCACCTCTTATCTCCGGCGCGTGACTCCCACTTGCTTGGCTATTGATGACCCATGAGGAAGTCTTCATACTCCGCCGAGTTGTTGGTGCATTCGAAGTCCGGCCTTGAAGGAGTGTGAGAATACTTCCCCGGTTGGAGATACTAATACCACGCCCGCTCCTCCAGATTACTTGCTAGGGGTAGTAGAGCCATCAAAATACAAGAGCCACACTTCTTCTTCCAAAACGAGAGACGTATGAAAATTCTCCGGGGAGATCTTCGTGTAGCCCCCCGTAGTGCCTTCTCCAGAAATGCCGCGGTAAGTCCGCAACCGCTTGACCCTTGATAGCTCTAGGTGACGCATACGTTATGTCCAGCTCGACATTTGGGAGAAGTCACTTGCCTGTCCTTCCGTCAGGACCGGCTTTGAAAGTAAAAACTTTGCAGGATCGGATTTAGAACGAGTATCACCCTATTAGACAATAGGTAATTCGAACTTTTGAATGGAATGGATCAAGGATAAACATGCTTTTTTCCGCTCAGGGTATCCGAGTTCAAGATCTCAATATTCTAACCGAAGTAGTATATGGGATGTTCGATTCCCTCGTCGTCTTCTTGAGCGAGTAGAGCTCTTATCTGCGGTGTCGGCGAAAGCGGTGTAGAGATATAGCGGCTTTCCTTGTGCGGGGAGATTTCATAACTACTGGAGATGACAATATTCATTGAATCTTTCGAAAGGCCTCCTTTGGGTTGTGGTCCAAATGAAGCTAGCTCCTTTCTTTAGCAAGGGAGTGAATGAGGCGACAAGTTGGGCTAAACCCGTATAAAACGTCGGATGTAGTTTACCTTACCCATGAAACTTTGGAGTTCCTTCACGGTTCGTGGAGGCGGCATTGTGAGGATAGGTTGAGTCTTGGACGGGTCTACCTTAATTCCTTCCGCGGTTACTTGGAATCCTAGAAATTTGCCTGAAGAGACACCGAAAGCGCACTTCAGAGGATTCATCTTCAACTTGTACTCTTGACACCTCTCGAACACTTGCCATAAGACGTTGGTGTGATCTGCTCGAGCACTTGACTTGACCACAATATCAACCACGTAGTCTTCTACTTGTTTATGCATCATGTCATGGAAGATTGCCGTCATAGCACGTTGATACGTTGCGTCGGCGTTCTTTAAACCGAATGGCATAACTGTATAGTAAAAATTGCCAAGAGGGATTCGGAAGGCTATCTTACTTGCATCGTGCTCATACATCCTTATCTGATTGTAGCCGCTGTAACCATCCATGAAGGAAAACATGTTGTGTCCGCTAGTGGCGTCTACCAACATGTCGATGTTAGGCAGGGGAAAGTCGTCCTTGGGGCATCACTTGTTCAGGTCTCTGAAATCTACGCAGCACCGAATCTGTCCGTTTTTCTTCTTTACTGGGACCACATTGGCTAACCATGTCGGATGATGAATAGGTCGATGAAGCCCAGCGGCTAGTAACTTCGAATTTCGTTCTTGATTTGTTCTTCTACCTCATGTCTGAATTGCCTCGGAGATTGCTTGATTGGCTTGGATCCAGGTATGACGTGTAAGTGATAGGTGACCAATTTTTCATCCAAACTAGGCATTTCCTCGTATGTCCAGGCGAACGCATCTTGGTACTCCTTGAGTAGTTGAACAAGACTCGTATGTTCGTCTATGGATAGAGTCGAACTGATAGAGACCGGCCTGGGAGATTCTTCATTCCCGATGTTAACAGTCTCGAGCTCGTCGGTCGTGGAATTGGTTCCATCTTGTAGTTGTCGTGGGGAGTCCAATACCTCCTCTTGTATTCCGTCGTTCTTGCGGCATTCAATTGGGCGGAGGGCGGGTGCCGATCTCCTGCTAATTGCTGCTGTGCCGACGCAGTATATTGTCTTCCTTTTGGTCACGTTTCGCTTCAAAAGTGCGTTCCCTTTTGGTGTGAACGTGGTTTGAAGCTTCACTGGATAAAGATGGACGCCTCGTCAGAGAAGGCGTGTCGTGGTGCTTGGCCCTCAGTGATGCAAGTCAATCTTCTTCCTGGATTGAAGCCCACGTGGGTAGTGGGGTGCACAGGACTTTTTCTGATTTTCCCTGCGAAGTATCTTTTGGCTCGAACAGCTTCACTCCGCATATTGGTGCGTACGGAGACAATGATGCAGGAATATGTATGACTTTCTCATTTAGCATGGTCTTCAGGCACTGGTGATACGTTGAAGGAATAACCTTGTTGTGGTGAAGCCACGGTCTCCCCAGTATCATATGGTAGTCCGGCTCCTTTTCTATGACTTCAAACTTTGCTATTGACTGAACGGGTTCTACTGATAAATTCAGTTTGACATACCCGTATGTGCTGGTCTGATTTTCTTCGAAGTCCGTCATCGTGGTGGGCTGTCGTACAATCTTGCATGGGCTAACCTTGGCTGTCTTGAGAGTCTTGAGAGTAATTACATTCGAAGATGCTCCTGTGTCGACGAGGGCCCTCCTGAACTCTGAACCCTTGATGTGAGCGGTAACATGTAGGGCCCGGTTGTGACCTTCCTCTGCCATCATGTCTTCCTCTGTGAATGTAACATTATTTACAGATGTTTCCGATGCATTTAAGACTTCTGGACGAGAAGGAGTCAGATGTACGTCCAGAGCTATTTTATTAACTGCAGCAAATGTCTCTGCCCGTTGATTCTTCGAGAGGTGAAAGATTTCACACAAGCTTTCCACTAGAGATGCCTCTCGATCCACCGGCTCCGGTTCGTAGTAAAGCTGTTGATCTGAGGGGGACTAGTCCCCGGTGTAAAGGTCTCTGGAACGCTCATCTCCGATGTCATCTTGATGAGGAGATCAAGTATGCCGTTTACCGCTTCTTTTATTAGCTCCATGTTCTTCGTGTGAATCTCTTGTATCCGTGCTAGTTCGCTTAATGTTGGGAATCTCCTGATCATGCCGTCAGATACGCCGTTAGGAGGAGGGGTATCTCCGTTGGAGGAACCATCAGGATTTGAGACCGTCGAGGTGGTCCTAAGACCAACAATCTCAAAATTGAATGAACAGTATTGTAGAAATTGACTTTACAACCGAGAGATTAACCTCCCACTGTGGTCGCCAATTGTTTATGGGTGAAAACTACTCCTGCCGAATTTGGTAATTTGGGGTATGTGGATGAGGAATGAATCTAAACCCTAAACAAATGCCTTTAGCGCGGTGAGTGCTTGTAGATTCGGAAATCAATACATGCAAGTCCGGCCTAAACTAAGAAATGGCCGTTCAGGACTTGTTTCGGTCACAAAGTGAAGGAGATGGGGGTTGATATTAGGGGAGGGAAGCGAAGAAGGTGTTGATATTGTGAAGGTGTTGGATTGCTTATGACTTGTAATGAGAAAGCTGAACAGAGCTCACGGGATGCAAGCTATCAGTTCCGGTGTTTTGTATTAACACTTGAATTCTGTTTTTTGTCTGGACTTGCTCTTGTCGTCTCTCCTGTGTTGAAAATAGGGAGGAGAACCTATTTATACAAGTCATTTGAGCCTTATTCACGTCTCTCGTGGGAAGTTGAGGAAGTGGAGTGATGGAGTAGTGGAGGTGTGTGTTGGTGTTACACGACCAGTCTAGCCCACTTCTCCTGTCATCTCTAACCGTCCATGACTCCCTGACACGTTCTTGTGATAGCGCGTTGCACGCTGCACGCTGTAAACCGCCAGACCAATACCCCAGTATGTATCCCCCAGTTTGTGACATGATTGATGTCTGGAATGTGTGAATCGTGGATCCACGAAAGGTAGCATGTAATGCTGAATTGAATAATTGCGTTATTCGAAATTGATACTTGTGAAGTATCATGTGTATTTTATAGTGCTTGCATCATGGTGTGGTAAAGTGATGGGTGGTGACGCCTCACGGACCAATTAACTCGACCGGGGTTGTATAACCAAGGCATTTGGTGAAGTTGGACGAGACGAGATGATCTTTGAGACACTCATCTGCGAACGTTAATGAATTAGGGTTTTTGAAGAGGTGCGCAAGCATCACTCTTGACCTGGTCGGGAAACCAAGCATGGGATACAACTTTGGCCAGGCCAGACCATACATGCGTGTAGACGGCATGATGGTGTGGCGCTTATACCCCATTACCTCACGAAAGTATGATGGGCCCTCAATTCATCCGGTGAAGTTGAGTGGTCGAGATCAATTTATGACAGAAAACTAGTGTCGCAAGAGCGCGCGCCACTCTCACTTCGGGCGCCGTTCCAAGACGACCAATCTTGGTCGGTCTTGGCCGATTGTCTGGTGTGAAGGTGGTAGGCTGGTGTTCACGCCTATACACGAATATCCCACAAAAACGTGATCCAAGCCATCCAAGCCGGCGAAGTTGAGTGGTCGAGATCAGTTTGCGGTTTGGGAGGTGTGACCACGCTAGTTTGGGCGCGCGTTTTGGAATAACCAGGCATGGTATGCCTTGGCCGATCGGGTGAGGGAATAGATGGGTCCACGATGGTCACGCTGGTATGACCGGACCTGCTTAATCTAATCTTGGACCCTTCATTCGTGCCGGAGAAGATGGAAGCTCGTGATGCTCAAAACCCTAATTTTGGGTTTCAAGGCCATGCGTCATGCTTGATTCGGGCGTACGAATCGAGATGACCAACCATAGTTGGTCGTGACCGATTGGTCAAGTATGTAGGCGGGCCCACGGTGATTGTGTTGACATGCTCTGGGCCATTTGAATCTACATCTACACCCTCCATCTATACCTGCGAAGATGGATGGTTGAGACTGTTTTGCGACACATGTAATATGCCGCAAACCCTAATTTTAGGGTTTTCCGCCCCCATCCGCTATGGTTTGGACGTTTGGCAAGCTAGGCCAGTATGGAGGAGGCCGACCATGCGGGGTCCGCGTTGGTTCGGCAGTGGATATTCCATACCGCTTGGGGTGATGAATTGATCCGGGTCATTCAATCATGCTTGTGGAGTTGGATGGTTGTGATCATATCCGGACCGATACGGTCAGTGGGATGCTCAATCGGGCTAGTATAACACACCGAGAGAGGGCTCAATCGGGCTAGTATAACACCGAGAGTCGGCTGTCTGAGATATTTCGTACATGGTTTCATTATAATGCTTGGAGGTTCGTGTTGCTCTGTAAGAGCAACACTCGATCGTCATGCGCATCGATAATGAGTACATGAAATACAAGGCTGATTGCGCATTAATTAATAATGCTAGAAATTCACAGGGTATATGGGATTGTTGCTACATGCTCCAACCTGGATGAATTTCGTGTATTCCTGAGAATGGGATTGTTGCCACATGCTCCATTCTAAGTGAATTAAGTGAGGGAGTATCCAACACTTATCAATGGCTTTATCTTTTACAAGATGTCAGCGCATAATTTTTCTGGTTTTTTACAATTTTAACCTTAAATGAAAATCCACCATCAACAGGGGTATGGGCGCCTACACCGTCATGCCGTCTACACGCATGTATGATCGGCCTGGCCAAAATCGTATCCCAAGCTTGGATTCGACCAGGCTGAAGAGGGATGCTTGCGCACCTCTTCTAAAACCCTAATTTCATTAACGGTCGCAGAGATGAGTGTCTCAAAGATCATCTCGTCCATCCAACTTCACCGGCTTGGTTACACGTACAGGTGGAGTTAATTGGAAAGTGCGGCGTCATGGTGATCACCATCCGTCACTCTACCACACCATGTGGTCGGTCATGGGAGGATTTGCTTGCACAACTTCCAAACCATCTGTTGATGGTGGATTTTCGTTTAAGGTTAAATTTGTAAAAAAAACCGAAAAAATTATGCGCTGACATATTGTAAAAGATAAAGCCATTTATAAGTGTTGGATACTCCCTCACTTAATTCACCAAGAATGGAGCATGTAGCAACAATCCCATTCTCGTGAATACATGAAATCCTCTCGAGGTTGGAGCATGTAGCGACAATCCCATCCTGTGAATTTCATATCGGCCTTGTATTTCAGTACTCATTATCGGTGTGGCATGACGGCGAGTGTTACTGTAAGAGTAACACGAACCTCAAGCACTATAATGAAACCATGTCTGAAATACCCACGACAGGTGACTCTCGGTGTGTTATACTAGCACGATTGAGCCCTCTCGGTGTGTTATACTAGCTCTGATTGAGCATCTGGGTAGCCTGATCGTGTCGGTCAGGATATGATCTGATCGTAGTCATCCAACTCCATAAGCATGATTGGATGACCCCGAGATCAATTCCATCACCCCCAAGCCGGTATGGAATACCCACGGCCGACCCGCATGGTCGGTCATTGGCCTAGCCTGCCAAGAAATCGCCTATACCAAGCATTATGGACGGAAAACCCTAAATTAAGGTTTGCGGCATATTACATGTGTTGCAAAGCAGTCTCAACCATCCATCTTCGCAGGTATAGATGGAGGGTGTAGATGTAGATTCAAAAGGCCCATAGCATGTCAACATGATCACCGTGGGCCCGCCTACACACTTGACCAATCGGTCAAAACCAACCATGGTTGGTCGTGAAAAAATTTTCACCCAAACAAGAGATGGCGCACGGCTTTGAAAGCCAAAATTAGGGTTTCAAGCCATCACGCGCGTCCATCTTCTGCGGCACGAATGGAGGGTCACAGATTATATTAAGCAGTCCGGTCATACCAAGATGACCACATGTGGGCCCATCTACCTCCTCATGTGTTCGGCCAAGGAATACCATGCCCGGGTTAATCCAAAACGTGCGCCTATACTAGCATGGCCACGCCTCCCAAACCGCAAACTCATCTCGACCGCTCAACTTCGCCGGACGATTTGAGTGGTTCAGATCACGTTTTCATGGGATAATCATGTGTAGGCGTAAACACCAGCCTACCACCTTCACGCCAGGCCAACCAACCAAGTCCGGCCAAGATTGGTCGTCTTGGAATGCGTGCCTGAAGAGGGCGTGACGAGCGACCCTTGCGGCATTGGTTTTCTATCGCAAATTGATCCCGACCACTCGATTTCACCGGATGAATTGAGTGACCCGAATCATACTTTCGTGAGGGAATGAAGTACGAGGGGCACCTACACCGTCATGCCGTCTACACGCATGTATGGTCGGCCTGGCCAAAATTGTATCCCATGCTTGTTTTCGACCAAGGCGAAGAGTGATGCTGCACACCTCTTCAAAACCCTAATTTCATTAACGGTCGCGGATGAGTGTCTCAAATATCATCTTATCAGTCCAACTTCACCAGGTTGGTTATACAACCCCGGTCGGAGTTAATTGGTCAGTGAGGCGTCATTAACCATCACTTTACCACACCATGATGCGATGCATAAAATACACATGATACTTCACAAGTATCGACTTCCGAATAACGCGATTATTCAATTCATCATTACATGCTATCTTTCATGGATCCACGATCCACATTCCACATCAATCATGTCAAAAGCGGGGGGATATATCTTTGGGTATTGGTCCGGCGGTTTACGAGCGTGCGTGCAGGCAACGCGCCATCACAAGAACGTGTCGGGAAGTCATGGACGGTTAGAGATGAACAGGAGAAGTGGGCAAGACTGGTCGTGTGGCACCAACGCACAACTCCACTACTCCATCACTCCACTTCCCACGAGAGACGTGAATAAGGCTCAATGACTTGTATAAATAGGTTCTCCGCCCTATTTCAAACAACAACACAAGTCCGGACGAGACAGAAAACCAAGTGTTAATACAAAAACGTATTCCAACACCCGAGCTTGCTTGCATCAATCACAAGCCTGCTCACCTTTCGTTACAAGTCATAAGCAAGCCAACACCTTCACAATCTCAACACCTTCTTCGCTTCCCTCCCTAAGATCAACCCCATCTCCTTCACTTTGTGACCGAAATAAGTTTGGAACGGCCATTTCTTGGTTTAGGCCGGACCTGCAAAGATTGATCTATCGAATCTACAAGCACTCACCGCGCAGTGCATTTGTTTAGGGTTTAGATTCATTCCTCATCCACACCCCAAATTACCAAATTCTGCAGGAGTAGTTTTTCACCCATAAACACCATCACATGAAGTAGGCTGGACATGAGACTATTATGAGACGCTCAAACAACGATACTTCATACATGTTGAGTATACTCGATGCAGTACCTGTATAGAATACACACGATACTTCACAAGTATCGACTTCCTGAATAACGCAGTTATGCAATTTAGCATTACATGCTACTTTTTGTGGGTCCCACGATCCACACATTCCAGACATCAATCATGTCACAAAATGGGGGATACATACTGGGGTATTGGTCTTGTGGTTTACAGTGTGCAGCGCACAACGCGCCATCACAAGAACGTGTCAGGAAGTCATGGATGGTTAAGTGATGATGGGAGAAGTGGGCAAGCCTGGTCGTGTGACACTAACACATTACTCCACTACTCCATCACTCCACTTTCTCCACTTCCCACGAGATACGAGGGTTAAGCTAAAAGACTTGTATAAATAGGTTCTCCATCCTATTTTTCAAACAGAACAAGTCCAGACAACAGAGGCAAGTGTTGATACAATCGTATTCAAACACTGGAACTGATAGCTTACACCCTGCAAGCCAGTTAAGCTTTCTGATACAAGTCATACATAGCTAACACCTTCACAATATCAACACCTTATTCGCTTCCCTTTCTAAGATCAACCCCACCTTCTTTACTTTGTGACCGAAACAAGTCTGGAACGGCCATTTCTTGGTTTAGGCCGGACTTGCACTGATTAATTTCTCGAATCTACAAGCACTCACCGCGCAGTGCATTTGTTTAAGGTTTAGACTCATTTCTCATCTACACATCCCAAATTACCAAAACCGACAGGAATAGTTTTCACCCATAAACAGTGTGTAAGCCTGTTTATTTCGGATTCACTTTGCTCATATTCGGATGAATAACTTATATTGTGCATCCTTAATGATTCTCAACTCTTGTTGACATGAAACAGAATTATGGTTGGTTTGCCATCAGTAGAGAACAAAGAAATGATATTGAAAACTCTTCTATCAAGAGAGAAGGTTGAAGAAGGACTAGATTTTAAGGATCTCGCAACAATGACAGAAGGATACACTGGAAGTGATCTTAAGGTTTGTATTTTACTTAGCTGTGTGCATAACTTGATGCCTTAATCATTTGTGACTTTGACTAACATGAGCAACAACTTTTGGACAAACATGTGTATGACTGTAGCTTATCATCCTGTTAGAGAATTAATACAACAAGAAATGAAAAAGGGATTGATAATTATTCTCTCTCGGATCTACTTATAGTCATTGACATAACTTCGCCTTTTTGTTCACTAAAATGTTGTATTATCTGCTATTGGTTTGTATGCTCTATGTTAATTACCTGCAAAAATGTTTGGAGGATGTAAAATAATACATTTCTTGTTCGAATGGCGATGAATTCTTAAGCCTTGCAAACAAGGCCTGGAGTTGATTGTGAGGAACACAATCATTCGCATTTAAAGTATGCTGATTGTGCCTGTTGTAGGATTTAATTGTTGTCGGCTAGATCAGTAATACTCGAGTCTGAAGTGTCTTTTTTTTTTGTGTTGTCAGTCATGCCGCTTTTATGCTTCTTTTTTGTTAGTAAGTTACAATGATATCTTTGGGTACACGATATTTTTGAATTATGTTTCTCTGAAGGAAGTATGAGTACTCTTTGCTAAATTTGGTGCTGAGTAGGATGAATGGGTGAATGCATAGAAGGCAGTTCACGAGCGTTTTTGTCACGCCCCAAACTCTTAAACCTGCTTAGTTAATAATAAAATAACTTAAACCTAAAGTAACAGAATCTAGATCTTCTAACTTAAGGAACGTAAATTCATAAACTAAAAACAAAACTAATACACAAACACTCTGGTACTTCATAGATGAAAACTCTCAAATGATATGAATATGTTTTTGTGTTGTTTACAGATAAACAAGAATACATAAACGTTCTTAATCTGCTATAGCTTTGTACTACGGAACGAATATCTTCATGCGCGCCATCTATTCTAAAAGCTGAAACTGAAGTGGGAACGAGTGAGCACATCATCCCAAAGGGGTGCCCAATGGAAACATATAACTCTCATGTAATCACCAACATGCATCAGAATTCTACAGAAGAAATACTTTAAACATATTCACACACAACATAGAGCAGAAGTTTTATTCAACTCACCTCCCCATATATTATGTCCATAGTGACAATATCCGTGAAAGATCCTCCACCGGATGTATCTACCAGAAACGAATTAAACAACCTAAAAATATGTTATCCCAACCTCATCTCACTCAAAGGAGAAGAAGATGCTAGGAATAACTCCAGTCTCAAATGATAGCATGAATCCAGGTACCGTAAGATATTATTGTGGAATGCGTACACCTCTTAATCCAATGCCACCATCAAAGTTTAGAATATAATATGGTTTTGATTACTATGATCTGACCCCGCACAACAGGTTCACAAAAGGCCCAATCATTATTCGTAGGCCGAAGTCTCCAAATAATGACCATATCCAGTCATGAACCTAGAATTTCTTCCTAAGTCAAGGTCATAGTAACCCAGTCATACTACTAAGACTGCACAATCAAGTATCATATGCACATGAGTGACTTCCCCAAATAAAATAATATATATAATAATTAACCGGGGTAAAGCCGAATTACTAGGTAATAATCAACCGGGGTAAAGCCGGACTACTATCTTAAGACAATAAAATGTAATACTATTTATCCAAGGGGTAAAGCCAGAGACTCTTGAGTAATAATCAAACAACGTAGCATTGCCCTACTAAACTTAGCCAAGAGCTATGGGGAAACACAAACACTCTTCGCGGGGAAACCACACAACGCATATTACACAACATACCCATTGAATTACAAACAATATGCTTACAGAAATTAAAAACTCGTCATGCTCGTAGATAAAGTAAACTTAATGATTACAAGAAGGTTACAGAGTTCCCACCTGATTTGATGACAAGCCATGCCCACCTCGAGATCCACGATCCATTGGTCATCCTTTGAATCGTTCGTTGTTAATAAAGACTAACTGTTAATCACACGGGAACTTTAAGAATATAACTAATAGTCTCACACAATAACCATAATACAATATTAGACAAGTTCATGGTTGACGGCTAAGTGAAATCACTAATGGTTATAATTCTATAATCTGCTAATATGTAATTATGGCATAAATTGATATCTACTTATCCAAATTAGGTCAATATAGGTGTCATTTGAAAGCGCTCGGAAAACTCTACAACTTTGCAGAAGGAACCAAAAGCTAATTCGGACCATAAGTGACCCAAAATCTCAAGATACGACTTCTGGTCTTAACTCTAGACCGCTAACCTAATCCAGACCTAACCCTATCTAACTCGATCGGACTCACTGAGTTGGTGTAACTCAATTGACTCACTGAGTTGACTCGGTCGTTTTCACAAACACTTGACAGACGTGTATTCAACACACGGACTCAACTTTGATGGTCTCCAGCATACTCTATCTTGATCCAAATTGACCACTTGTCGGCTCTAATGAAAGATCTTTCTCTACAACTTTGTAGTTTTGATCTGGAGCCAAATCAAATTTGAACTAACCTATAAAGGTCCATTTAGTTGCGTACTCGCTGCAGACTCCAGAATTTCAGTCACAACGGTTAAATTTAAAAAATTCATAACTAATTCCACGGTTGTCCAATTTAAGCAAGCTCAGGCTCTATGTAAAGATGAGAGACTAATCTATAAGTCTCATATATATAGGACAACTAATTTACGCTTTAATTTATTAAAATCATGCAAGAAAAGTGAGCAGATATACATGAGTTCACATAAAATCATGCTCTTAGAATTAACTACGTACTATAGTACACAGTCAAATCTTGCCAAACGGACCTCATTACACTCATTTTCTATATTTCATATCTTGTTCTTCTGACGTTTCAAAACACGAACAACATTATTATGATCCTACAAAAGCAACATCATATCTTATATACTAACATATATAGAAAAGAATAATATATGTCAAAATATAATAAAATGACTGAGAAATCTTGATGGTAACCATACCTTTGTCGCAAAGATTTTGGCAGCCCATGAGTTTTTGTAGCCCATCAATACCTCCCCTCCATCTGTTAGAGTACCATAAGTTGGCATCTTTGGCGTCAAACACAAATTGTCATCAGGAATGTATGAATATCTAGCACAAGGATTTTTAGGCGTCTTTCTAGGTTTCTTTCGCACTATTTCTACTTGTGCCTCTTCCTCCAAGTCCTCCTCTTCATCCAAGTCCTCCTCTGATTCATCATCATCCTTATCTCAATCTTCCTCATCTTTGTCACCATCATTTCCTCCTCCTTCAGATGGTTGAACATCATCATCGTCACCCTCATTTCCTCCTCCTTCAACTGGTTCACCATCATTGACACCCTCATTTGTTCCTCCTTCAGCTGGTTCACCATCATTGGCACCCTCATTTCCTCCTTCTTCAGTTGGTTTACCATCTCCACCTTGATGATGTTCTTGAGTGCCCATCTCTTCCACAATCTTTTCATTAACTTGTTGGATTACGTTGTCAACATTATCTCTATTAACACCATATTGGATCATAACACCCGACAATGACCCACCTCTATACTTAGCATTTTTGGTTCCACGATGACCGGCATCACAATGTACTTTGCCTCGAGGCGTGGGAGTTCTAAGATCTTCCAGTAAAGGTTTGTTTGATTTTTTTCCTCTTCCACTAATCAAGAAAACAAAAGATATTAGCTTAACCGCTAAATAATTCACTGAATCAGATGCAACATAAGGGTTCTCAGCATAAGGTTTGGTTAATAGCAAAAGTTCACAAAAAATAGGCCAACTCTAATTTTGTGTTCCAGAGTATAGTTCGGTTACCAAAGATTTTTTTGAGAACAAACTAAACTCAACATTGGTCAGTGTTAATGAAGAGTTCGGTTTGTCAAGGTTTTATGCAAATAAACCGAACTCAACATGTATGCAACTCAACATAGTTAGAAAAGTTCGGTTAAATTGAAACTCAACATATTGGGGAATATGGCATAGTTCGGTTACATTGTATTTTTATTTTTTCCTCTGTCAGTTCGGTTACTAAATAGTTTTAGATTTTTATGCGAAAAAACCGAACAAAATACAAAAGTTCGGTTACATAAAAACTCAAAATAGCGGGCAAAATAGCAGAGTTCGGTTACATGTGGAAAAAAAAAACTGTTGTAAAATAGCAGAGTTCGGTTAGAAAAAAATTTTAGGTTTCTTTGCGAACTCACCGAACTGCCAGTTCGGTGACCTAGTTATGAATCCTAGAGAACCGAACTGTTCTTCGTGTTCTTCCTTTCAAGAAGTTCGGTTAACAAACTAGGGTTTTTTTAGAAACTCGTCCTAACCGAACAATGAACTGTAACTTCCATTTGAACCCTATTTTGATGATTTCTATTCAATTAAACGAATCAAAATCAAATTAAAAGTAATGGGTTTGTTGCAAAATACCTTCGAATCGGTCCCATGGCAGAATCAGGCTTCTTCAAGCCTCTATTATACTGGATTATGGCTTCACTTGGTTGTTCCACTTCTTTATGAATCTCAAAATCACTTGGCTGATTTGCTAGATGTCCCAATCGAGGACCTTCTCCTTGAAGTCGGTTGGTTTTCTTTCGAAGAACCATTCTTATAGTCCATTGATTAATCGACAATGAAAATTTTATGAATCGATGATTAATCGATGAAGACGATGTTGAAAGGAAGAAGAAGAAGAAGAGAAGATTTTTTTCTTCTTCTCAAAAACAGTTTGTGCGGCTACGGTAGGGTCTGATTTTTTGGTTTTTGTTAATGGATTAGGATTAGGTTAAACTTTGGTAGTTATTAGTTTAGTTTTAATTTTAATTAGGGTTAAGGGTAAATTGGTAATGTCACTACTCTAGGTCATCCCTTATAATTATAGGGTAGATGGCCTTATAAAACAATGGTCCCCCAAAAAAAGGCTTGTCCCCAAAAAAAGGTTCTTATTCATTCCTTACGTAACAGTTATTAGAAGCCCAAGCTAAAGGTCAAACTCGTAGTCAACCTGGTTTGACTAAAGTCCAGCCTTTCGGAAATGAAGCCTCGTATCGTCATATATTCCTCGTAAGGTAACCGAATAGCGCGTTCTTGTAGTGCATTTCGCGTATTTTTCCTAGAACTATCTAATGGTACTGATTTTATATTCAAATTATTGTTTAGATAATTCCTATTAATTAATATTCATATTTAATTAATCGATTCACTAGCGGCTAAATTGTCAATTGATCATCTCTGAATCGGTCAAATAGCATTGACGTGTTTGAGGGTCCTTACAGTTTTATCCCTATCGAGCCTTCCGAATGTGGAACAGTTGAGGTTGAAGATCTTTTTGTTTGCTTCCAGGTAATGTCATGTTATATTTTGATCAATTCTGCTCTTTTAATACTTGTTAAAGTTAATTTTATCATGTCTAATTAAGCTTCCTGGGTTTGTATTCAGGAGAGTTGTAGGACCATAATATCGCAACGTACAGGACTCGCAGGGAGAATAAACAACGATGTCGCGAGGCAGTCGCAGAAAGCTAAAATAAACGCCTTGAAAATAACGATGTGGTAAAACATAAAGAAGACGTGAGATCTGGCGAGGGTTAGGAAGTGTCGCGAGATTGAATAGTTGTACACTGGCGACACTTCGCAAGGCATTCCCGAAAATAAGGGATAGCTTAGCTGTCATCCACTATGTATTACCCTATATAAAGGGTCGAGTGAGTCTGTTGTGAGGGGAGATCTTTTTAGAATTGTGAGGCAAGTCATTAGGAGAGAGAAAGTTTAAGAGTGTTTTACTTGCTAAGTGTAATTCTACTTTTCCTGTGTAGAACTCATGAAATTAATCAATAAACATTCTCAATTATGCAACTTTCAATAAACTAAATAATCAAAATATAGTGAGGGGTGTAGTGTGGAAAAACACCGCTACTACATATGCGCTAGAAACGAGGACCTAATCTTGTTGGTTCAAGAAAGAAAATCGCAATTAAAAGTCTGTTTAGATCAAGAAAATGAGAAAGGAAACTCTTAGATCGGATGAAGCGGGGAAAAAGATATGGCATGTGGCGAGATACGGGAGTAATGATTAGTGAATTTCATGAAAATATCAGAGGAAGAATACACAAACGGGATTTTGAAGGAAAGAAGGTTACAGACAGAGAAATGATTTCACCTTTGAAAGATTGGGAAAAACAAGAGATAACATTCACGGCGGGAGAGATATCCAAAGAAAATTTGGATCACCCATCTCCATTAGTGATCGCAATTAACGCGTATAAGGAGAAAGAAGAATCGGAGAACACAGCGAAAACATGGGTGGTAAATGGAGTTTTGATTGATACAGGGAGTCTGGTGAACATAATGTTCTATCACACTTACAAAAAGATGGGATATGAAGACGAGGATATGGCTTTCGCGGCATACAATATTCAAGGCTTTGGTAAATCCATAACCAAAGTTAGAGGGGAGATAAAAATACGTATTCCATTAGGAAGAATCGAAACTCAGGTGACATTGAGTATAGTAGATATGGAATCACCGTATAACTTGTTACTAGGGAGACCATGGGTACATGCAATAAAAGGCTGTGGCGTCAACGCTTCATCAATGTATCAAGTTTCCAACACCAACTGGAATAGGTGAGATCAAAGGGGATCTTTGCTACGGGAAGAATATATTATCAAAATGAAGTAAAATGCTGCGAGGAACAAATAAGCAAACAAAAGAATATGTCTAAGCATCGCAAAAGGATGGCGAGGGAAGCTAGGAAAGAAGAAGAGTTCAGAGTTTACATGATCAAAGCGAAGGAAGGAAAAGGCATACTTAGCGAGATCTCGGGAGAAGAAAATGATCCTGCGACGTTAACCGAAAGGACCAACCCCTATGGGAGAACCGAAGGCCAGTTACGTCGCGGGAGCAAACTAAAGAAGTGAATGTTGGAACTAAGGAAGAACCTAAGATGCTAAAGATTGGAACTAATATGGGAGCGGATGAAGAAGAAAGGATTTGTTGGTCCATTTGCGAGATTATAAAGATATCTTCGCATGGGATATGGATGAAATGCAGGTATAGATCCATCGGTAGCTTGCCACAAGTTGGAAATTGATAAAAATGTGAAGCCATTCAAACAAAGAATTAGAAAGATAGCAACAACATATCACCCTCGAGATAGAAGAAGAGTTGCGAGAAGATGTTGGACGCGAGGAATCATTAGACAAGCAAAATACCCCGAATGGATAGCAAATATGGTTATAGTTCCAAAGAAGAACAAAGGAATAAGGATTTGCATTGATTTCAGCGATTTAAATAAAGCCTGCCTAAAGACAGTTTTCCATTGCGAGATATTCCCCGACTAGTCGAATCGGCGCGGGGAATGAAAGGGTATCCTCATTTGGATGGATACAAAGGTTACAATCGATCCCACTCGCTTAGAAGAGGATCAAGAGCATACCTTTCTTCGCTCCAAGAGGATTATCTTTTGCTATACTAAAATGCCGTTCGGTTTGCGAAATCTTTGGAGCGACGTATCAAAGGATGGTAGAAGAGGTATTCGCAGAATGGATACATAAAACACTGGAAGTCTATGTAGATGACATGCTAGTAAAAAGTAAGAAGGCAGAAGATCACGTGCGAGACTTGAAAGAAATTTTTTGAGCAAATGAGGCGTTTCAACATCAAAGTCAACCCAGAAAAATGTACCTTTGGAGTTGCGTCAGGAAAATTCTTGGGTTACATTGTGTCAAAGGAAGGAATACACGTTGATCCGGATAAAATAAAAGCAGTTCGCGACATGCCGACGCCGGCGACAGTAAAAGATGTTCAAAAGCTAAATGGATTGTTAGCATCACTAGGAAGGTTCATCTCGCGATCGTCGATAAATGTAGACATTTTTTCGGTGTTCAAAAAAGGGATCGAAATTCGAATGGATGGACGAATGTGAAAAGGCTTTACAAGGAATTAAGGAGCATTTAATGGATATATCCATTATGCGAAGGCATAACACAGGGAAGAGTTATTAATATATCTCGCGACTACTTCGCACGCCTTAAGTGCGTTTTATTGCGAACGGACGCGAGAGTGGAAAAACCAATCTATTATATCGGTAAAACTTTTAATGCCGCGAAAGAAATTATTCAAAGATTGAAAAACTAATCCTAGCGTTAGTCTGTCGTCATTTAAACTTCGCATATATTTTCGTGCACATCTTGTTAGGGTAGTAACGAAGGTACCAATCGAGTCGGTAATGAAAAAATTCAAAAGATCGGGAAGAGTCGAAAGATGGAATGCTCAAATAAGTCATTGCAAACTCAAATATGAAATATTGTCTTCAACCAAGTCACGCAGTCGTCGCGAGACTTTCGGCGAGAATTTCCTTTAGAGGAAGATGAAGCGAGTGGATGAAATGATGGATGTAGAGGAAGAACATGGAGATCCAAAAGATTTGTTAAGCTGAGCCAAACCGGTGGGAAATATTAGTGGACGGATCATCAAATGGAGAAGTTAAAGGAGTGGGAATTGTTATGATTTCGCCAGAAGGCAATAAGTTAGCTTTTGCTTTTAGATTGGAATTTGAGTCTACCAATAATGAAACGGAATACGAAGCCATAATACATGCTTTACGATTTGCAATAGAAATGAAACCGGAGAGTGTGAGAATTACCGGCGACTCGCAATTGGCAATTCGTCGGATAACGAAAAGTATGCTACAAATGATCCATCCTACGAAATACAGGAAGCTTGTAGAAGTGTTGTCGGCCGGATACCGAAAATAAAATGGAGGCACATATCAAGGAGAGATAATGATTCATGAGATGCTTTTGCCTTTATATCAAGTATGATGACAGACCCAACCGCGAGGAATATCAAAATACGACGCTACCGGCGCCATCAATTAATAAAGAAGAGGAACAAGAAGTAGACATAATGATGGTGGTAGATGAGATGCAAGGCTGCGAGGAAGATTGGAGAGTAGAACTTCACGCGTACTTAATGAAAGGCGAGGTACCAAGAAATAGATTGGAAGCACACAAGTTAAAGAGCCGGGCAACAAATTATGAATTGAGAGATGGTGTACTTTATCGGCGTTCTTTTGATGGACCTTCGCTTCGATGCCTAACAAGGAAAGAAGGAGAAACCATATTGAAGATCTTGCATAGTGGGGATGCGAAATCATAGCGGTGGAAGATCTTTGGCATACAAGGCAAAGACGCAAGGATATTATTGGCCATATATGCATGAGGACGCGAGAGCAATAGCCAGACGCTGCGAAGATTGTCAAAGACACGGGAAGAAGATACATGCACCAGGAGCACCATTAAATTCTTCAAGAAGTGTGTGGCCTTTTGGAAAATGGGGTTTAGATATCGTGGGACCTTTTTTACCAGGAACGAGGCGAGAGAAGGTATTTAATTGTCGCCACGGATTATTTCACAAAATGGTCGAAGTGAAAGCGGTACAACACATTCGCGACAAAGATATTTTTACTTTCATATTTGAGAATATCATATGCAGATTTGGGATCCACTTACAGT
Organism: Papaver armeniacum; assembly: GCA_023531295.1. Taxonomy (NCBI): domain Eukaryota; kingdom Viridiplantae; phylum Streptophyta; class Magnoliopsida; order Ranunculales; family Papaveraceae; genus Papaver; species Papaver armeniacum. The sequence continues at coordinate 215,801 of JAJJWW010007659.1, forward strand.
TGGTATCGATAATGGGAAACAATTCGAAGGACAGAACATAGAATTGTTACTTAATGCATTCAAAATAAAATGTGGGAAATCGACTCCACTGTATCCGCAAGCTAACGGTCAGGCGGAGGCAACAAATAAGACAATTGCGGACATATTGAAGAAGAAGTTAGAAGGACACAATAGAGGATGGTGCGAACAAGTACCCGGTGCGGTATGGGCATACAATACAACAAGAAGAGAGGCTACTTGGAATGTCACCTTTTTGCTTAACATATGGAGTTCAAGCCGTGCTTCCAACGAAGTCGTGATCCCGACAACTAAGAAAGAAGTTTGGGAGAAAAATCTTAGTGCGGGAAATATTCTAATCAAATTGGATGAATTGGAAGAGAAAAGGAGAAGGCGTTGCGACACATGGAGAATTACCAGCGAAGATTGGCTAGAGAATATAACAAGCGCGTCAAAATACGTGAATTCCAACCGGGAGACTTGGTGCTGCGAGAGACCCGGTATATCAACGTGAAAGTGGAGGCAAGCGGCGAGAAAATGGGATGGACCTTATATCGTCAAAGAGGTAGTTGGTACAGGGGCATATAGATTGATGGACCCTGAAGGAAGAGATGTGGGACAAAAATTGGATAGACCATGGAATAGGTTATATCTAAAGAAATATTACCCGTAATAATGAAAGATGAAAAACAGAATCAAGATGAAATACTTCTTCGCTAGATATTGGCGACATTCAATAAAATGCAGAGAGAATCCGCGAAGAGATCGCGATAAGAATAGCAAAAAGTCATGAATGGCTTAACAAAAACAACAAGAGATAAGGAATGATTAAATGAATGAATCGGCGAATATCTATGAGATAAAATAGCAAATGATGAAGAATGATGGTGAATGAATGGGACGAACCTTTATGGCGTACACCTAGTTCGCGAATTATATTTCGTAAGAGGCAAATGTAAGACCTAAAGTGCGTCATATAAGGGGGTATCTCTTAACATGGCTCGGGTGGAAGGTTACACCGCTCCCGAAACACTGGGTCATGCAGATTTGGGGCCCATGAAAGCCTATCAGGGAGATACCTTGGATTCCCAACTATATATGTAGGTTATACAGTTGGGCGGCCAGAGGTCTCTTCCAAGGAGTCGGTGTATGCACAAGGCGCCGAGGTACACGGTTGAGCGAGTGCCGGGATGGATGAACCTACCACTGGCCATTCTTGGCAAGTCTTGGCATGCGCGGCACTCGCCGAAGAAAACTCCACTTAGGGTGGAGTCTCGTAACCATAAACCATATAGGTATAAGGGATAAGAGGCTGGCTCAGTTGTTGTTAAGGCCGGATGGGAGGAGCTAGTCTTGTATGGCCGATGTTTCGCCTCCTTGAAGGGCAACCGGGGAGATGATAAGGGCGACACTCTCCAATAGGGGGGTGTCAAAATAGACGCAAATGTCATGAGGCTTTGTTTTTCGCAAGGAGACTTAGGCTTGTCATATTTGTGCAATGATCTGCGAGAGGCAATAATACTAAGCGAGGGTAAGGCGAGATCAATGGGTCTTTACACGAAAGTGTACGGACGTCCTGCGATTTCGTCGCACGGCCCGTCTTCAATGTCATGGGGCTTTATGTTCGCAAGGATATTTAGGCCTGTCATATTATCGCAACTAAAACATCTGCGAGAGGCAAAAATACTTGGAAAATGATAAGACAAGATCAATGGGTCTTTACATGCAAGTGTAAGGACGTCCTGCGATTTTGTCGCCATAAAAGGTAGCGGGGAGGACCTCTAATTAGGGAGGTCTAACTCGGAAGACCACACAAAATTGATAAGGCAAGGTCAATGAGCCATTGCATGAAAATGTAAAGCGATCTGCGACCTTTGTCGCCACAAGAAGAGATAAAATAAAGACTAGAAATGATAAAGGCGAGAAAAGTAGGTTTCTTCACTCATGGAGATGCACTGCGACCTCGCAATACATACAGAATCGACATCGAGTGAAGAATACAATGCGAGAAATGATGATAAGCGAGTAAAATCATTTCACAAAAATGTAGCGAATAAGCTTGCGAGATTATAGTCATAATTAAGAAGAAGCAAATACGAGGATTATCCAACAAGGGATTTAACCTTTCAAAACAAAAAGACAGTTGTAGCAAGAGTTATCATACAGTTAGTTCTCTACATCAATTTTATCGTCTTCGACAATTACTTTCTCGAAGCTTCACCTTCGCAATAGGTTAATGGACGTTCTTGAAATATTTTGACATCTTTATTCTCGCCGGTTGGTGGATTCTCATTGAAAACTTTTCGATCGGATCTTTGTTGATAACTTGGTATTAGCGACGTCTTCGCCGCTTTCATATTCATAATCACTATCCAGGAGCATTAGGAACTTCATCATCACTTATTTCTAAAGGATCGACATGAATGGGATCAAGAGAATTTGTGACAAAATATTATTCACAAGAACTTACGCTTTAAGAGGAATTGGCGAAGCAATGCCTTTTGGCGATTCTTACTATCAATGTCCTTACAATGAGATATATAATCCAATCTTCGCTCTGCACGGTCGCGAGCGAGCAAGATGCGCGGTGAGTAGTCCATTTTCCTTGCGAATTTTAGAATAATCGGACACTGAGGGTGGAGATAGTGGGCGAAGCTTTCTCTCGAGTGCATAAAAAAAATATACGAGGATCGAGAAAATTTTTATCGAACCTTTTTGGCATTTTCGGGGTAATAAAATATTCATGGAATAAATACATAAATTAAGATAGTCAAATAATTTGACTACCTTCCTTTGAGAAGTAAGATGTTGAATTAAAGGCTGAAGTTATTCCCAAACGGTCCATGACATCATCAAATGAATCTCCAACTAAGCCTTTCAATCGAGATCGCAAATTCTTTTCATTGGAAACAAGTATAGAATTTTCGGTCGCCAAAGTAGAGTTGGATTTTTCTAATTTAACACACTTGTTCTTGGAATTGCTTCGCTTTTACACTCAAAGTTATTACGCCTTGAATAAGTTTATCTCTCTCGGCAGTAATTTCTTCTAGTTGGTTTTTCAAGGTATGATTAACTTCTTCGTGTTCTTCACATAACTTTTGATAAGCGGTATCTTTGCTGCGAGTAGCTCGCCATCTTATTCAACAGAACGTTTCTCTTGAGAAAGAGTTCGATTCTCATCGATAAAGTTTCCAACTCCAAATTAGTTTTATTCAAATCATAAGAGGCGAGATAAGTCATTACTTAATGAATCTTGCTTTTGCGATAAATCAAAATTCTCTTTAGACAAGTTATTTATCGATCAATTTTGCATAGGTATGAAGATTATTTAAGAAATTATCTTGCTCCATCCAAGCATCTCTTTCAACTCGAATTTCTTCAACGATAGATCTGTCGATATATCTCCATTATTCGTTTACGGTTTAATACTTGAAGGACGAGCAAGGTTTTGAGTTTGCAAAAAGCGAGGCATACCTTTTAATTCTTCATTCTTCTTGCGAAGGTTATCACGATCTAGCGAGATGTTGTGAAATTTTTGATTTTCAAGATGAAGACTATTGCATTTCGCGGTCATGTCACCGGAGATCGTCCTTGACTTACTAATTTCTTGAATCAAAAGGCGCTTGCGAGACCTTATCGGGACCAAGGTGCTTACTTAAAATCTCATGAGACATTGGATTTGATAGGATCAGCGAAGTTTTCTTGGCATCATTCACAAGATCTGAAAGAACCTTAAAGGCCACATCTATACCCTCCAAGTTTTCTGCTGTTAGAGGAATTTGCTCTACCAAAAAACATGAGTCATCCTTTGTCAAAGGAATCTCACGAGAAGAGGAAGTTTCAGTTGGAGAAATAGTAGGAACATTGATAGCGAGAGGGTGATATAACATCATTTGTAGGAGAACGGTTGTGAGGAACTTGGTACATGAGGAGTTGAGGCGTAAAAGTGTTGTCGCGATAATGTTATCGAAGGAAGAGGCACGAAACTATCTTGCGAAGATTTGAAGAAGGAGAAGAAGGTTTGAAAGAAGGAAATGGAGCATTTGGGAGTAACGAGACTTGAGTTGGCGAAGCCTTTTAGGAGTTACTGTCGGTATTTCCCGTCATCTGCCAGTCACAAGTTAAGTAAGAAACGGAGAGCAACAATATATTACTCATAAAAAGAAATATTTCTTAAATACCTTATCACTCGCGAGGCTTTCTTTTATGAACTATAGATTTTGTTCGCGAAGTAGACTTTGGCTGCGTAGGAGATTCTTGTTGCGAAGAGGGTTAGATGGCGAGCCCGAAAAAAGAAAAGGGTCCTTCACGGTAAATCTGGTTTTGGGTTGGTTCTTGCTAAACAACAATGGCGAAAAAGAACTATAAAGCTAAGCATACAGTGTGATTTCAACAAGAAAAACTAACTTTAAAGCAATTAACCACAAGGTCAAATTAGATATGGCAAGATTAACAAACCTGGATGCCATGAGAATGACAAGCGATAAGAAGTAGAGAAGAAGAAGAAGAAGATGAAGAAGGAAAAACGGTAAATACTTGCGGAATGATTGCGAGAACGATGAAGAAGAGGAAAGTTTGCAGGCGATGAAGAAGATGAAAGGGAAAAAGAAGTTTCTTCACAAAGAACACTCTATAAATAGATGAGAAAAAGGTATTACGACCGAATAACATTAAATGCGCCGGTAAAAGAGGCAAATATAGACACGTGTTAACGGTCATTACCCAAATCAAGGAAACTTGACGAAAAGAAATTTAGCGAAATTCAAATATATGGCATATTTCCTAATAGGCGAGAAGAGATTGCGAAACCGATTATTCTACGTAACGCGTGAGGCAAGAAATGACACTTTGTATATAGGAGCTTGAATTTCGCAAAAGAATAGAGGCAAGTACGTACTTTTCAAGTCCAGTATTCTTTCGCTCGTTCCTTCATCGGCGAAGACCAAAGATTATTACAACAACGAGATTTTTCCTTAAAGAATGCTCTTTCAAGGAAAAAGAGGCAAGATGTAGGACCATAATATCGCAACGTACGGGACTCGCGCAGGAGAATAAACAACGATGTCGCGAGGCGATCATGAAAGCTAAAATAAACGCGTGAGAAAATAACGACAGGCGAAACATAAAGAAGACGTGAGATCTGGCGAGGGTTAGGAAGTGTCGCGAGATTGAATAGTTGTACGGCGCGACACTTCGCAAGGCATTCCGAAAATAAGGGATAGCTTATTTGTCATCCACTATGTATTACCCTATATAAAGGGTCGAGTGAGTCTGTTGTGAGGGGGAGATCTTTTTTAGAATTGTGAGGCAAGTCATTAGGAGAGAAAGTTTAAGAGTGTTTTACTTGCTAAGTGTAATTCTACTTTTCCTGTGTAGAACTCATGAAATTAATCAATAAACATTCTCAATTATGCAACTTTCAATAAACTAAATAATCAAAATATAGTGAGGGGTGTAGTGTGGAAAAACCTGCTACTACAAGAGTGAAGCTCGGGAAATCTACTTTGACGCCCATGTTCTAGAAATCCGCAGGACATTACTGGAACAAATGATGCATATGTAGAGCGTGCACACGCCATTCCTAAGTGGAATGGTATCCTACCTAAATCAGGAGAAATGTTATGTTGCCTTCTCCGGTCATCACTCTTTCGAATTTTTATCCTAATTTGCATATGCTACTTCTGTTGTAGAACCATCTAGTTATTTTTTGAGTTGTTTCAGTACTTCTATATTCACCTAGTGTTTTGTTTTGTTGATATTTAATATATGTATTGAGTATAAGTGACAATATCTAAGGATGATTTCTTGCGGGGCTGGTGACAAGAAAATCTATCGAGTAATGATGTGAGCAGAGATAAGAATTTGGAGTTGAAATGGGAAATCCTGATTATATGATAAAGATAAGGTGCAGGAGAGGCTATCTTAAAATTTCTAGTGGTCTTGCCACTTTAAAGGTCTGTCACCATTTCCTTCGACACTATTACACTACCATTGTCTTCTTATTCCCTTAGGACATAGGAATGAACATATAGTGATTTAAGTGAGAATGAACTGAACTTAGGAAGTTTCCATGTATTCCCCAATGATGAAATGATGCTAACTCCAGTAATTTGGATTCTCTGCACTTGGTAGGCCATGTAAGCTCTTTTACCAAATTAGTAAATTTTGTGCTATAGGCTCGTTAAACAAACCCAAAGCATTAACATTGTGTTTAATTTCTTTCAGTTTAATGAGCAGAGTGCCCTCTTTGCTTTGATGGTTTTGCAGTTCTGCTACAAATAGAATTATTACTGCAAAAGACCATGCTTCAGTTCAGCTTAACATTGGTCATATTGATGAAAGCGGTATCTATACTGGACATTTCTCCATTTTTACCCTTAGTGGTTTCGTTCGTGCCCAAGTAATGGTTGTCATTGTGTTGTTAATTTTAATTGAGTTACCTTTAAGGCTTTGAGCTAGCTAGTTATGGTGAATTTCTGAATGTTGATAGACACATTTTTGTGTCTAATTTGTCTCGATTCTATATATTAATAGTGCTCATTTTTGTACTTATTATGGTGTTTTATGTGTGTGCAGGTATTTTTGGCTAATAAACATTTTTGGAAAAATCGGCTCAAAAAGTTGGTAAAAGCACCCGGAGGACACTTGCTATTCGGACTCTCACTATGGATAAGGGGTACCCAAATTACTAAAGGCACCCTCAGGACACCCCCAAGTCAGCTGCTAAAGGCACCCCATCAGAGGTTAAGGGGGCGCCTCATCTTCAACAATTCAAATATCAAAAAGGGCGGGAAAACATGTGCAGCGGAAACAGATTTAGGGTTGAGTTTTTGGTCGTGAATTAGAGAGATTCAATTGTCGGATTTAGCTTGGTTGGGCCTGTTAACACTAAATAGGCTTGGTATAGTTATTATAATTGACTGAGTTGGGTTGGATAAGCCGGAATAAGAAAACAGGGGATTGGAGAGTATCATGGGTTTATTTGTGGAAGTTGCGAGTGGAGCTAAGGATAGAATATCTTCGTGGGATTTGTTTCTATCCTAGGAAGAATTTTTACAACCCACAGACGCGTTGAGAAGCTTGGGGAGAAAATCACGTGGCTTGGCAGGGAAAGAATAGTCCGAGACTTTTGGGTGAAGAATAATCAAATATTCTCAAATCTTTGAAGGGCATGTGGTGTATAAATAGGTGGCTGGAGGTCATAAGAAGGGTTACGGAAACTTTGGGGGGAGTTTAGAAGAGAACAGAAAGCTGAAATCACGAGTTGGAGTTTTATTTCTGCTGCTGCAATACCAAGAACGCGAAGAACATAAGACGCACAAGGAACTGTCGCAGACAACTATCGTTATTCAACAGCAGAACCTAAGTATCGTTTACCAACAGTGTTTACAACAGTCTTACATAATGATTCCATTATAATGACTATTACTATGTAGCCGATCACACTTTGTTGCAAATCGGTTGTGTTATTACTTTTCATCATTTTAATCATCTTTTGAGCCATAAACACATATTTTGAGACCATGATTAATATGAGGAGCCAAACCCCATTGCTGAGGCGATAGAGGAAGCTATTTTCCAACAAAAGGTGGTATATTCTATTTTATCTTTTTATTTGCAATTATTATATGATTATTTTCCTTGAACTATTATTGAATATGATTTTTATTTGAGTGATTGTGATCTATTTTGATGGAGTATCCTTAGTTTTAAGACTTTTGATGCTTCATACTTGGTATTTACAATTATTACTTTTGAAAATCTACTTGTTGCAATATTTTAGAATCAAATTAAACAAGAAAATTGCATAAATATAAGTATTGGTTTAATCACTTTGAACTTGGAAAATAGTGGAATCTTAGACTCAGTGTTTCTTTTAATATTGATATCATCTTTGTCTAAGTTTGCTATAATTTTTAGTGTGTTTTTTATTTCAGTTTTGAATTTAAGTCTAAAAAATCCTTCACAAGTTCGAGAGAACGACATCTTTCTTACCACTTTACAAACAACTTCAAAATCACATCAATTTTTGGCGCCGCCGACGCGGACTTGTTTTTAGGGTTTTAGATTTATTTTTCTTTTTAGGTTTAGGGTTTAGATTTTTATTTTTATTTTTATTTTCATTTTCTTTGATTTTACTTTGGGTATTTTTGCTTTTGATGTGCAGGTTTTGCTTGGAGGTGAAAAGTTGGACTTGCCATAAAAAGTGCAGAAAATCCAAGACGCTTTTTATTTTTGGTTATATTTATTTTGGAAGTTTTTATTTATTTTTGGACTTGTAATTATTTCTGCTGCTTGCTTGTTTATTTTTATTTCTTATGGAAAAAAAAAACACAACTGCACACACCAATTGCATCCCTCGTCAGATCACCGAGTTTAGGAAAATTCGTGGATTAGTAAGCTGAACCCGTGCCTTGGGCCAAACCACAGCTTCGTACCTTTGGGTATATTTTGCTGTGATAACCCAAGCTTACCTAAATTAGTGAGCCCAGCATTTGCATGTGCACAGATTTTTGTTGAATTCTTGTGTATGCTTAGGAACGAAAAAGAGACGCTCTAGGGACGGTTTATGCGTGAAAAACCTAGAAGTGATATTTTAGGAAACAAGAATCTTGATTACCGTAATCTAGAGACCTCTGATTTTGGAAAGTCTAGTTTTGAACAGCCATCTTTTACTGAGGAGAATATCCCTAATATTTTGATAGTGCCAGAAATGGCAACTTTAAAAGCTTTGTTGAACCCGACTAGGACTACTCGTCCCTCGTGTATCAGGTTAGCTGAAACGGAAGCAAATTATGAACTTAGACCTGGGACCTTACAGCTTCTCCCAATCTTCTTAGGAAAAGAAAATGAAAACCCCTATTTCCATGTTAGGGACTTTGAAGAAATTTGCAGTACCCTAAAGATTAGAAACCTTGATGATGATGCTTTGAAACTCAGGTTATTCCCTTTTTCCTTGAAAGATAAAGCCAAATCGTGGCTATATAGTTTGGCTTCTGGTTCACTAGAAACATATGAACAACTTATATAGTTGCAGGAAATCCTACACTACACCCCTCACTAGAATTCACACAATTAATCCATTTGAAGATGAATAACTATGAATTTTATTGATTATTTTCTTGAAATGTTTACAAAGGAAGATAGAACAGGGCTAAAGAAATTACAATGACTCCAAATTTTCTCTCTCCTGATGACTTTCTTGACAATTCAAAAAGAGCTCTCCTTACAACGGAGACTTGTTCAACTCTTTATATAGGGTGATACATAGTGGATGACAGCTAAGCTGTCCTTTATTTTCGGGAATGGCTTGCGAAATATCGCAAGTATACAAGTATACAATCTCGCGACACTCTTAAACTTCGCCAGACTTTCAAATCTTCCTCGTGTTCTGGCTGTTGTCATTCATTGCGTCATTTATTTTACTTCCCTGCGACTCCTTCGTGATGCTGTCGTTTATTAATCTCGCGAAGTGTTGATGTTGCGATATTCTGATCCTACATCTTGCCTCTTCTCATGTCTTCTCTGCGAAGAAGAGAATGTCATGAGAACTAATAATTTTAAAATGTCGCGACTGTTCATATTTCTCTATTATAATTCCGTACTCCTTCACAGAATTGATTACGCGTGTTTCTTCTTCCACTCTTTTCTTGACACGTTTCTTTCAACCGTTTTCCATGACCGTTAACGTCCCCTCTCGCATTAAATGCATTTATCTTCTCGAAAATTCTTCTCTATATATAGTTTTCTCACCCTCCTCTTCTTCTTTTTACCTTCTCTCTGCAACTTTCCTTCACTTCTCCTTCCCATAATTTGCGTTTACCTCTCTATAAATTTTCCCTTCTTTCTTTCTCTTGATCTTCAGTTCTCTATTCATTCCCATACTCTAAAAATGGCTTCACTTGGTCGTATATATAAACCCCTTTTTAATGAAACTCAAAAGAATTTACAAGAGAAGGGCTTCACCCTATCAACCATTCCTGATCAAGGATCTTCACCTATACTTTCTGCAAAGTTGTTTTCTGATCATCAATGTGATGATCAGAAAATCATAATCTCGCTAGGTCAAATCCTCGCAGGTCTTCCCATTCATCTCTACAATCCTGAGATGCCTTTATTCTATGAAATTCTTGCTCATGAGAAATTCTCGCGAGCTATTTATCAATTAAGTGGTGATTGCATCCGTCTAATGCTTGAATTCGCCAACCGTGGCGTTGGTAAGGGGTCTTTATATCCTGATGATGTCAAAGATCCTAGATTTGCAAGTTTAAAAATAGTTGCTGAGAAGTATACAGTAGAAAACTTTTTTGAAAATTATGAAGTGATAAATATGAGAAATGATAAATCTCGCTGGGGTGCTCGATTGAAGAGAAAAGATAATATTCCCAGTGATAAGCTGCTTATGCAAGATATTGACTAGCACTCGGGCAAAAATAATGTTCCTCGGTACTCCAAAGATGAGAAGTGGTGTGTTGTTCCTCTACTTTTGAGCGGACCTTACATTGCAGGTTCTCATATACTCCCTGCGAATCTCGCAGATTATCGTCCTTGGGAATTTAAGTGGCCCGAAAAGGCAAAAGAGGTATTTTCCTATTTTAGGTTTGCTTTGCGATATTTCCTTCCTCTTATATTTACTAGGCTTGCAAAATTTTCAAAATTTTCAGATTATCAAATTAAGAAGGAGTTATGAAAGACGTCCAAAGGCAAGTACTCTGGCGATACTCCGATCAATTACGGATGAAGTAAGAAATACTTTCTTTTGTTATTTTTAACAATATTGTTGCCTCTATTTCTTATCTTCATTCGTGTGTGAAGGTTGGTGTCGAAATTGTCGAAGGAGAACAATCTCCCGAGGTTGCGAAGGTCAAAGGAAAAGGCAAAGATCCTCTTCGCAAGGGGAAATCCACTGCTCCACCTTCCAAAAAACGAAAATTTCAATCTTCTTTTCACTCGATTCCTTCTCCCAATGAAACTTCTGATGAGGATGATAGCAATGCGGAAGAAGATCAATCAAATGAATCTCATATGGAGCAGTTATCCAATATTTTTTCCGACTCCATGCAAGGCCTTGGGGATGATTACCTTTCCGGTACATGCAAGGCTCTCGCAAATATATGTGATGCTACCTTGCTTGAGAACAATGATTCTTTTAAAGGAGTTTCCAGATCTGTATCCCCCAGATTTTTAAATACACTTAGTGCTTTGGTACGTCTAAATTTCTATTTTTTCTCATAATTTTAATTTTAAACTTTATCTTGACAATTTCTTTATCTTTTCTTTGTAGGCTGGGAGAGCTTCTTTTGTCGTTGCCTCTGATCTTGAAAAGAGATGCAGCACTCAACTGAAAAAGAATGCTCAACTTCGCAAAAAGAGTGAAGAATTAGAAGTTGAAGTTGCGACATCTCGCAAGAAGAATGAAGATGAGACTGCTGCTCTTCGCGAAAGAATCCAACAACTAGAAACTGATTCGACTTCTCGGAAAAGAACAAAATTTCTACTCTTCAAAGCGCTAACCAACAACTTTATGGTACAAAGTTCTTCTCTTTTCCTTGCTTTTATTTTGTCATTTATTTTCCTTTGCCTGACTTATTATTTTCGCAGACATATATAATCTTTCTGAAAAAGTCATTCTTCTCCATTCATTTCCTGAGCCTATGGATCATGATACTCTTCTCGTTCATCTCAATGAGTCTTTAAGTAGTTCATCAAAAAGAATTAACTCTCTTCTATTAAATGAACTTCAAACCAAATTCCGTCTCTTAGAGACTGAGCATAGATCTAGTTTAGGTTTAGCTAACCGATTTAAACGTCTGTATCTTGATTCCCATGAGAAAACTAAAATCTTATTTCGCCACCCCTCGTTGCGACACGGTCTTAGGACGTATTTAAATTTTCATGTAATGACCCATTGACCCTGTCTTATCATTTCTTTAGTATTTTTGCCTCTGCATGATATTTTATTTGCGACAATATGTCAGGCCTAAATATTCTTGCGAATGTAAAGCCCCATGATATTGCCGTCTTTGCGACGAAATCGCAGGACGTTTTTACACGTTCATGTAAAAACCCATTGATCTCGTCTTATCCTTGCGTTAGTATTATTGCCTCTTCAGGATCATCGCACAAATATGACAAGCCTAAATTTTCTTGCGAAAATAAAGCCTCATGACATTTGCGTCTTTTGACACTTATCAGCTCCCTAATGGAGGGTGCCGCCCTTATCATCTCCCTGGTTGCCCCTTCAAGGAGGCGTACATCGGCCATACAAGACTAGCTCCTCCCATCCGGTCTTAACAACAACCAGTTGTTTTATGACCGCTTATCCCTTATACCTATATGGTTTATGGTTACGAGGCGCACCCTAAGTGGAGTTTTCTTCGGGCCGAGTGCAAAGCATGTGCCAAAACTTGCCAAGGATGGCCGAGACACTTCAAATGCCCCGGGCACTCTTGGCTCAACGGTGTACCTCGGCGCCTTGAACATACATCGACTCCTTGGAAGAGACCCTCGGGCGTCCAACGAGGGGGTATAACCTTATATATATAGTTGGAAATCCAAGGTATCTCTCCCGGATAGGCTTTCATGGGCCCCAAATCTCCATGACTCGAGTTCCGGGAGAGCGGTATAACCTTTTCCCTGAGCCATGTCAAGAGATACCCCCTTATATGACGCACTTTAGGTCTTACATTTTCCTCTTGCGAAATATCATTCGCGAACTAGGGTGTACGCCATAAAGGTTCGTCCCATTCACTCACTCTTTCATTTTTGTTAATTCATTTAATCATTCATTTTTGGTTATCTCTTGTTATTTTGTTTGCGAAGCTATCGCACAATCTTGCTTTGTTTGTTGTAATCTCATTTTAATTCTTCAATCAGATTTTCGTACATTCTTGATAGCAAGATTCCCGCGCATTTCTTCTTCAATTATTATTTCTTCCTCCTACTCTTGATATGCCTTTGTCACTAATTTTGATAATAACGACTATTCATTTCTTACACCTTTTGCTCCTGCTACTCTCTGCCTCTGCACCATTCAAACCTCTTAATGATTCCTTTCCATCATAATTTTCAACTGTCATCATGCACTTGCTTCTCAATGTATCTTCACCTCTTGTATCTATGGTATCCACCATCAACCTTTCTCTTCTTTGCTCATCTTTTATATTTTGCTTCCAGCCCTTCCTTTTCTGACTCTTTCCTTGCAACTCTCCACATCAACCTCATAGCATTTTTGTCCTTCCATCCAATCTCCCTTTATAACTCCAACACCGCTAGGATGAGGAAACTTTATACACTGATGATACGTCGACGCTACACCCAGAATTTCATGCAACCATGGACGTCCAATCAATGCATTATAAGGGGATAATCCTTGCAAGGGTATTCTCATATGAACTTATCCTTTAGGCTTATTCATCTGTGTCATTGAAACCATATATTTTGTACGTCGAAGGTATCAAATCTTCATCCTTCCCTCCCATAGTCTTGTAAGTATGGTAAAAAAGAATGTTTACTGAGCTCCCTGTATCAATTAGGATTCTATTGATCGCCCAGGAATTTTCTGCTTCATCATCTTCGCCATCAACAGGTTTTGGATTAATTTCCAATTTTACAACCAATGGGCTATCATGCATCTCTCTGCCTTCATGTATCTCTTCTGCAGTGAAAGAAATAATCTGCAATTGCCACTCTTTTAACTGTGATGTCTTCGCGATGTTCATTACCTCTCTATTATCAGCATCCCTCGCAAAAACCCTACTGAGAACATTATCATGAAAATCTTCAATTGTGCGGTACGAATGTACAATGGAGTTGCAAAACAAATTTTTAGCTTTCGCTCCAACTTCTATTACGAATGTTTCTTTCCCTTTCTTTGAGTTTGTCCTGTGCATCTCTGGTGGTGGTGGTAACGGTTGAATCTTCTCTTCACTTTTAGAAAATGATTCGGTTTTCCTTAGTCAATCATTCGAGGATGATTTTTTTATGTTTCGTGAGTCATTTGTTAGATATCCATGAAAGCGGTGGTAAGAGCGAATTCGTGACTTCTATCACCGGGGTGGCGGTTCATTCCCCATGTTCCATGGTGCGGGTATGTTTTCCATCAAGAGTATAGCTTCCCATATTTTTTCCACTAGTATTTAGTGGTGGCATTTTGATTTCTTCCCATACTACTCTGTGACTTCGCTGCCCTCCATCTTCGACCTCCATAAGTTTCTTGCGGATGATCAAGTCTTTGAATTTTGTTATTGCCGCCACGGTTGTAGTAGTTCCTTTCTCTTTCAAATTCTTCTTGATCACGGTTTCCCATAGCTACTATCTTTGGCTGTCCATCATCTATTATCCTTTCTTGTTGCCCTTGCGAAGTGCTCGCTATTGCGTTTATCAATTTGGGTAATAAGCTTGCATTCGCAGCATTTGAACTTGTATTCGCAACTGGGTATGATTCCATCTCATTTTGCCTTTCCTCTAAAGCAATATATTCCTCCTGAAGTTCTCGCAACTTAGTCATTGTGATTGTATTCTTGACTCTAAAAATTTGAATATATAACAAATTGGTTGCGAACATAGCATTTATGAATGATAGAATGAGATATCTTTCATCCACTCTTCCAGCCATTTCGCTACACATTGTCTTCCATCTCACAGTCAGATGTTTTAAACTTTCGCCAACTCTTTGTTTCGGCAGAATACATCTTGATACCTGGTCGCGAGGAGTTGTTACTTATATATGCCCCTAAGAATATAGCTTGTAAGTGGTTGAATGACGTGATTGTGTTTCTTGGTAAACCCTCAAACCATTTCAGTGCTTCTCCTGTTAAACTTGATGCAAAGTATTTGCACAATATGGCATCATGATTTTCCCATTGTAACATACATCTCACATAAGCTTCGATGTGTTGTATTGCACAAGTTGTTCCATCAAAAATGCTGGTTAATGCAGGTAAGTTGCATTTTGGGGGTATTCCCCCTAATTGTACCTCTAGTGTAAAGGGGGTTTTCGCAGCCTCTTCGATGGCCTCATCCAGTTGTCTTCTTCCTCCTCCCCTTCTACCTGTTCAAAGCATTCCTCTCATCTCTCGCCAATTCTCTCAAGATTTGTTCATTTACATCGTATTTGAATCTATTGGTATTTTTAGTTCCGCCTCTCTCCTTCCGAGTTCGTGTTTGTTTTGATTTTACGGTTCATCATTCTCTTCTCTTCTTTCTCTGCGACTTTCTCCTTCATCTCTTTCAAGAATTCGCACACCATTATATCTATCATTTTCTCTTCTTGGTTGTCTATCAGTTCTCCTTTGTATTCTTTCATATTCTTCATTGATATTTCCATTGTTGCGATTTTGTTCGCGCCTTCTTTCTCGATTGTCATGATTGTTCTGCCGAATTCCAATTCTCGTTCTTCTATTTCTGCTCTTAATCTTTCCCTTTCGCAAGCTAGACGCGCTTGTTCAATATAATGTTTTTCAATGTCATCTTCAGTCTCCTTTTGTTTCCTCCGTGTTTCTCTTCCATGCAGTATTCTTCTTCCTTCCTCCTGATTTTCTTCATTAATTGGATTATTCTGCCCTTGATGCTTCCTATTTTCTTGATTTCCGTCATTTTGGCCATTCTGTAAAGTTTCATGATGTGGAATATAACGATCTTCTACCACTTTTCTTCTCTCGCAACCTCTTTCACCGAAATTTGGCTCTCTTTCCAAATTTTCTTCATTAACATTTTCTACAGGTAATGTTCTCCTCATATCCTCTCTAACTGATCCTGATATTGACCTGGTATTACTTGTCGGCCTTCTATTCTGCAACCTCATATTTTCCATTCTTAACTCATGGTTTTGCCTTGTTAAATTTGCACGTTCTTCCGCTTCTAACCGCCTTTCTTCATGTATTGTTTGTCTCAATGCTTCTAATGCTGCAATTTCTTCATTTCCATGAATTGTTTCTCCCATCTCTTCTCGATTTCTCTCCTCTTGTCATTATTTATCAATTATTGCACTTCTTCTCTTTCCTCCATAGAATCTGATCTCCATGTATGCACACTCACCCTATCATAATCTATTACTCTATTCGGTGCTGGTTGAATTAATGATTGAATTTGACCTTCTTCTCTATCTCTTGCATTTATTCTTGAGGGTTCACCTACTTCATTTCTCCTTTCTCCAGCTAATCTCCTGCTTCTTATAACAGTTGTTGGTTGTTCGATGCATTCCTTCTTCTAGCCATTTCTTAATTTCGATAATTTCTTAGAAAATTGTATGAAATTCTTTTCTTTTACTCCAAATTTTTCCAAATCACAATAATGATCCTCACTCTCTCCCGGTTTCTAGCGCCATTATGTAGTTGCGGGGAAATCCTACACTACACCCCTCACTAGAATTCACACAACTAATCCATTTGAAGATGAATAACTATGAATTTTATTGATTATTTTCTTGAAATGTTTACAAAGGAAGATAAAACAGGGCTAAAGAAATTACAATGACTCCAAATTTTCTCTCTCCTGATGACTTGCTTGACAATTCAAAAAGAGCTCTCCTTACAATAGACTTGTTCAACTCTTTATATAGGGTGATACATAGTGGATGACAGCTAAGCTGTCCTTTATTTTCGGGAATGGCTTGCGAAATATCGCAAGTATACAAGTATACAATCTCGCGACACTCTTAAACTTCGCCAGACTTTCACATCTTCCTCATGTTCTGGCTGTCGTCATTCATTGCGTCATTTATTTTAATTCCCTGCGACTCCTTCGCGATGCTGTCGTTTATTAATCTCGCGAAGTGTTGATGTTGCGATATTCTGATCCTACAACTTACATCTTCCTTTTTGAACAAGTTTTTCTTTAGGCACAAAATATCGTCTATTAGGACACAAATCTGCACGTTTTCTCAACAGGAGGGAGAATCTTTTTATAGGTATTTGGAAAGGTTCAATGATTTATTAGCCCAATGTCCTCATCATGGTCTAGAAAAGGTTAGGTTAGTTCAGATCCTTTATGAGGGTTTAGATTATTCCACTACGACCACAATAGAATCTATGTGTACAAGTGGGTTTGAAAACCAAACAGTTGATGAGGCGATGACATATTTACATGAAATCGCCGAAAATACCCAACAATGGGAAAATAATAGGGAACCCGAAAAAACAATTCTTCTAGGAAGAGGAAACGTTAATAGGGTAGAAGGAGGCTTTGAATCAGATGCCAAAATTGATGCAATAGCGAAAAGGTTAGAATCTTTAGAAGTGGGTCACACTAGTGGTAGATTGGAGCCTTTTTGGGAAAGCCAGAATAATGAAGAGCAAGCCAATGCTCTTTATAATAACACTAGATTTGATAACTTAGTCAAAAGTTTGACCCATATTCGAAACCTATAATCCCGGTTGGAGAAACCATAGAACTTTTCGTGGTCTAAGGGCCAAAGTCAAGGTCAGTTTAGTAATTTTAATGCTCCCCAGGTTTTGGTTACACTAAGAATTCTTGAGGCCCGAGAAAATAAAACGACTAGCTTAGAGGAATCTATTAAGATGTTAGCAAAAACTCAGGAAATGTTAACACAGAGCCATGTTAGTTTTCAACAGGAAACCAAGCAGAACTTTCAAACTAATGCTCAGAGCCTTGCTAAGTTAGAACTTCAAGTGGGTCAAATAGTTAAGACCTTAAGTGAAAGAGATAAAGGAAGGTTCCCTAGTCCGACTAATCCCAATCCTAGAGGAGTTCATGATGTAGGTACAAAACCATCGAACCAATTAAATGTTATTAGAACCCTTAGGAGTGATAGAGTGGTAGACAATCAGGTAACCATGCCCGATAATGAACATACTGTAGTTCACCCATCAGGATCTCACCCCTCAGGACCACCACTAGCTGAGGGGACTGATAAAATTTTGATGATGACAATTCGGTTCCTGAGAGGTCTGATTCTGTTCCTAGAGCCCCGTTTCCCCAACTATTAGTACCAACAAAGAAGGAATCTAACTTTAATGACATATTGGAGGTTTTTAAGCAAGTTATCATAAACCTTCCTTTATTAGATGCAATTAGGAAAATTCCTGCTTATGCCAAGTTCCTTAAGGATATGTGTATGCGAAAGCGAAAAATTAGCGTCCATAAGAAATCCTTTTTAGCTAGTCACGTAAGTTCGATCATTCAGAACACCACAACTCTAAAGTACAAAGACCCAGGTTCCCCTACCATTGCTTGTACAATAGGTAAACACCGGGTAGAAAAATCTTTACTTGACTTAGGAGCGGTGTGAACTTCTTTTGCCGTACCATGTGTACTTACAGCTAGGACTTGGTGAAATGAAACCTACTCGAGATGACATTGCAGGTTAATGATAGGTGCATTAAAATTCCTCGAGGTGTTATTGAGGATGTTCTTATTGAGGTCGACAAGTTTATTTATCCGGTGGATTTCGTGGTCCTAGATACCCAACTCTGTCCCACCGAGAGAACCGGATACCAGGTGATTTTAGGTCGCCCATTTTTAGCTACGTCTAATGCGATCATTAATCGTCGAAATGGTGTGATGAATTTATCTTTTGGTAATATGACTATGGAGATGAACATTTTTAATGTCAGTAAGCTACCTTATGAACTAGATAACACATGTGTTGAAGAGGTGAACATGATAGAAGCCTTAGTTCAGGAGTCATTACCAAACATTTTGTCTGAAGACCCATTAGAAAGTTGTCTATCCCATTTTGGTTTAGATTTTGGTGACGATAGCACTATTGCACAAGTGAATGCTCTATTAGATTCCACCCCTGTGTTAGACACTAATAGATGGAAAGCTAGGTTCGAACCATTACCAGTTTCTGAGAATACCTTAATTCCTTCTTTAGAAGAGCCTCCTAAGTTAGACCTAAAACCACTACCAGACACTCTAAAGTATGTGTTTTTAGGACCATCTAATACTTTGCCTGTGATTGTAGCTTCCGATTTGGATAGTGATCAGGAAAGTAGGCTAGTAAAAGTACTTCAGGACAATAAGGAAGCTTTAGGGTGGACAATAACAGACATTAAGGGTATAAGTCCTACTGTGTGTATGCATCAGATTCATTTAGAAGAAGACTTCAAACCTTCTAGGGAGATGCAACGTCGGCTGAACCCTAACATAAAAGAGGTAGTTCGAAAAGAGGTGCTTAAGTTATTAGATGCGGGTATTATCTACCCAATTTCAGACAGTAAGTGGGTCAGCCCCGTTCAGGTTTCCCCCAAGAAATCAAGTATCACTGTAGTCCAGAATGATAATAATGAGTTAATCCCAACCCGAGTGACCACGGGATGGCGTGTTTGTATCGACTATAGGAAATTGAACAAGGTCACAAGGAAGGATCACTTTCCCCTTCCTTTTATCGACGAAATGCTAGAGAGATTAGCTGGACATAGTCATTATTGCTTCTTAGATGGCTACTCCGGTTATAATCAGATCGTTATTGCCCTAGAAGACCAAGAGAAAACCACTTTTACCTGTCCCTTTGGTACCTTTGCGTATAGACGCATGCCTTTCGGTCTATGTAATGCCCCTGCGACTTTTCAGCGTTGTATGATGAGCATATTTTCCGATATGGTAGAACGGTTTCTAGAGGTCTTTATGGATGATTTTTCAGTATTTGGTTCATCTTTTGATGAGTGCTTGCATCATTTGACATTAGTGTTGACTAGGTGTAAGGAGAAGAATTTAGTGCTTAATTGGGAAAAATGCCATTTTATGGTTAAATCAGGAATTGTGTTAGGGCACATCGTTTCTTCAAAGGGTATAGAGGTAAATAAAGCCAAAGTTGACCTTATTAAAACTTTACAGGTCCCAAAAACCGTAAAAGATATTAGGTCATTCCTAGGGCATGCAGGTTTTTACCGTCTATTCATTAAGGATTTTAGCTTGATTTCTAGACCTCTTTGCAATTTACTTGCAAAAGATGTTAAGTTTGTCTTTGATGATGCTTGTTTAGAGTCTTTTGATAAGCTTAAGAATTTACTCACTCTTGCCCGATAGTCCAGGCACCTAACTTTGGAACCTACCCTTTGAAATTATGTGTGATGCTTGATTATGCTATAGGTGTTGTGCTAGGTCAGCGAGAAAACAAATTACTTCATGTGATTTACTATGCTAGCAAAACTCGAATGATGCCCAAATGAACTATACGACTACCGAGAAGGAACTGTTAGCCATCGTGTTTGCCTTGGATAAGTTTAGATCCTACCTATTAGGTTCTAAGATCGTAATCTATCTTGATCATCTTGCTTTGAAATACCTTTTGTCTAAGAAGGATACCAAACCTAGATTGATTAGGTGGATCCTTTTGTTACAAGAATTTTGTCCGACATTAGAGACAAAAAGGTCATAGAAAATGTAGTAGCGGACCACTTGTCTAGGCTAGTTGTTAGTTCCACTAATGATTCACTTCCTATAAGGGATAGATTTCTGATGAACAATTGTTCTATGTTTCCCAATCACCTTGGTATGCGAATATAGTGAATTATCTTATTCTTGGTCGAATGCCTCAACATTGGGGTAAGCAAGATCGTTCTAGGTTTTTAGGCGAGGTTAAGCATTTCTTTTGGGATGATCCTTATCTTCTTAAGTATTGTCCAGACCAGATTATTAGGAGATGTATACCTGAGAGTGACCAGTCCAGTATTATCTCCTTTTGTCATGAACATGCATGTGGGGGTCATTTTAGTGTTAAGAAAGACTGCTGCTAAGATATTGCGGTGTGGTTTTTACGGCCTTCGTTGTTTAAAGACTCCCGTAGTCATTGTGTTTCTTGTGAGAGTTACCGAGAGGTTAGGAACCATTTCCGTAGAAATATGATGCCTTTGAACCCTATTTTAGTGATTGAGGTCTTTGATGTATGGGGCATTGATTTTATGGGTCCATTTCCTAATTCTTTTGGTTATCTTTACATACTTGTCATTTGTAGACTATGTGTCTAAGTGGGTTGAGGCGGTTCCGTGTAAAACAAATGACCACGGGGGTCGTAGTCCGGTTTTTGAAAGAGAACATCCTTACACGTTTTGGTACACCGCGAGCTATAATTAGTGATGGAGGTTCACACTTTTGTAATAGACCGTTTGCTATTTTAATGAAACAATATGGTATTACCCACAAAGTAGCTACCTCATATCACCCACAGACTAGTGGTCAGGTAGAGGTCTCCAACAGGGAAATTAAGCGTATTCTAGAGAAAACGGTTAATCCTAATAGGAAAGCGCTCGTCGAGGCTTACGATGCCTTATGGGCTTAAATCTGCGTTTAAGACACCCATTGGAATGTCACCTTATCATTTAGTGTTTGGAAAGGCGTGTCGCCTTCCTGTCGAGTTAGAGCATAGAGCCTAATGGGCTATTAAGAACTTAAACTTTTCACTTGACAAGGCAGGAGCTCACAGAAAGCTCCAGCTCAATGAGTTGGACGAGATTCGTAGAGATGCATACGATAGTGCTAAGGAGTATAAGAACAAAATGAAACTTGTGCATGATAAGAATATTTTACGAAAGTCATTTTCTCCAGGTCAAAAAGTTCTTAGTATGACACTTGTTTGCATCTATTCCTCGGGAAGTTGCGCTCTCGGTGCACGGTCCTTTTTGTGGTCCGTATTTTTTCCTCATGGCGCTATTAAGATTGAGACACCGGATGGTAGTAGTTCTTCAAAAGGTTAACGGTCGGCGATTGAAGCCCTTTTTAGAGCCTTTTCCTACGGGTGATGTTGAGGAGGTCCCTCCTGGAGGACCCTGTTTACCTTGATTGACCATCGAGGCGGTTTGTATGTTATATATTATTTTTGTAGGTTTTTGGTTATACTTTTTGAGGTACTATCTTAGAGACTTCTCTCTTTACTATTTCCTCATGTTACTTATATTTTTGGTACTATTCTTTAATTAGAAACATTAAGGACAATGTTAGATTTAAGTTTGGGGGTGGAGTAGAAACTTTTTTTTGTTTTTTTTTTTTGTTACAATAAATAAACTCCAGAGCCTAGAAATTTATGCTTATTAAGGATGGCACTAACCAATCTAAGTGGATGGAAGCATTTTGGTTGTAGGAGTTGAGGAACCAATCTGATTAGATGGAAACATCTAAAGAGTCTATTCATAAAAAAGCACGAGCTCGGGTGTTAGAAATAACATGATAGTTTCACCATATCTCGTTGAGTCCTTTTCACTTGTTTTTATTTTGTTTTGTTTTAAACTATGTTTCTCTAAGTGATTAGGTGGGGCCCACGAATCAAGTTGTTACCAATGCTAGGGTGAATTAGAGTGATTGAGATACCAAAAAAAGTGAAAAAAAAAATTGAGACCAGACCATCTGACCAAACGGAATAAATTCAATAAAGTCGACCCACTGGAACCCTTGTATATACCCGGTTGTGTTGACCTAGAGTTAGGATTATCAACCTTTGGTTCCCTTGTATATGCCGGTGTGTTGATATTAGTCAGACTAGTATCTCAGTCCATTAGGATAGGTTCATTTTGGTGGAGGCCTTCAGACAGATATGGGAACACCATTCACTTAGTAAACATCAAAACCATCTATGTTTTTCTCTATATCCATCTTCTTGATCTATCCATGTGATTAGTTTTGACTTCGGGTATTGATGTCCATAGTGCGTCTATCTGAGTAGAGCTTTGTGACTTATATATGAATTTTAGTATGCTTGAGTGCAAACTCGTGTACATCAGTTGGAATTTCGCATCAGGGTACTTCCTCCTGTAGTCAATAAGTATGCCAACCAAGGAGACTTTTTAGTGCCTTCCAAGGTTCTGCGTAGATAGTTAGGGTCTGGAGTAAAGGTTTTGTGGGTACACCTGCGGTAAACCCTCCGAGACTATAACTCGGCCACTAGGGCCACCTAGGGGTTTAAAGGCATATTGCATACGCTAAATGCAATCGACGATGCTGCGACATTGAGTTAGGATTTTATTTTTGCTCGAGGACTAGCAAATAATAGGTTTGGGGGTATTTGATAGACACATTTTTGTGTCTAATTTGTCTCGATTCTATATATTAATAGTGCTCATTTTTGTACTTATTATGGTGTTTTATGTGTGTGTAGGTATTTTTGGCTAATAAATATATATGGAAAAATCAGCTCGAAAAGTTGGTAAAAGCACCTGGAGGACACTTGCTATTCGGACTCTCACTATGGATAAAGGGTACCCAAATTACTAAGGGGCACCCTCAGGACACCCCCAAGTCAGCTGCTAAAGGCACCCAATCAGAGGTTAAGGGGGCTCCTAATCTTCAACAATTCAAATATCAAAAAGGGCGGGAAAACATGTGCAACGGAAACAGATTTAGGGTTGAGTTTTTGGTCGTGAATTAGAGATATTTAATTGCCGGATTTAGCTTGGTTGGGCCTGTTAATACTAAACAGGCTTGGTATAGTCATTATAATCGACTTTGTAGGGTTGGATAAGCCGGAATAAGAAAACATGGGATTGGAGAGTATCACGGGTTTATTTGTGGAAGTTGCGAGTGGAGCTAAGGATAGAATATCTTCGTGGGATTTGTTTCTATCCTAGGAAGAATTTTTACAACCCACAGACGCGTTGAGAAGCTTGGGAAGAAAATCACGTGGCTTGGCAGGGAAAGAATAGTCCGAGACTTTTGGGTGAAGAATAATCAAATATTCTCGAATCTTTGAAGGGCCTGTGGTGTATAAATAGGTGGCTGGAGGTCATAAGAAGGGTTACGGAAACTTTGGGGGAAGTTTAGAAGAGAACAGAGCAGCTGAAATCACGAGTTGGAGTTTTATTTCTGCTTTGCAATACCAAGAACACGAAGAACATAAGACGCACAAGGAGGCATCGCATTTTTTATACGTGAGACAACTATCGTTATTCAACAATGAGAACCTAAGTATCGTTTACCAACAGTGTTTACAACGGTCTTAGTAATAGTTCCATTGTAACAACTATTCTCAGAACTTGCTCGATACACCTTTGTTGAAAATCGGAACTCTATAATCTCAACAGTTTTTGCTTTTTGTGTTATTACTTTTCATCCTTTTAATCATCTTTTGAGCCATAAACACATATTTTGAGACCATGATTAATATGAGGAGCTAAACCCCATTCTTTGAGGCGATAGAGGAAGCTATTTTTCCAACAAAAAGTGGTATATTCTATTTTATCTTTTTATTTGCAATTATTATATGATTATTTGCCTTGAACTATTATTGAATATGATTTTTATTTGAGTGATTGTGATCTATTTTGATGGAGTATGCTTAGTTTTAAGACTTTTGATGCTTCATACTTGGTATTTACAATTATTAGTTTTGAAAATCTACTTGTTGCAATATTTTAGAATCAAATTAAACAAGAAAATTGTATAAATATAAGTATTGGTTTAATCACTTTGAACTTGGAAAATAGTGGAATCTTAGCCTCAGTGTTTCTTTTAATATTGATATCATCTTTGTCTAAGTTTTCTATAATTTTTAGTGTGTTTTCTATTTCAGTTTTGAATTTAAGTCTAAAAAAATCCTTCACAAGTTCGAGAGAACGACATCTTTCTTACCACTTTACAAACAACTTCAAAATCACATCAAATGTGCATTGTGAGGTTTGGTGGCTTTATAGATGAGAATCCACACTTGTAATAATTATTTATAGTTTCAAGTGATCAGGCTTTTTGTTCGCTTGTTATAATCTAGGGAAACAGAGAACAACGTAGTGGACTGTTGCATTACATATAGGTATGTATTTTATTTATAAAACATGGAAGTTAAATATAGAATAACTGAACTGGTTTGTTGAAATTCCTTGAGAATGTGGTTCTAGTAGAGGCTTGTGTAGGCAATGATGTCCTCTACCATGCATTACGTATCACACTTATATTTAAGTGGAGATTATTTTTTGATTACGCAACATAGTGTTTTGTCATAGTCGAAGGAACCTGATGGTTGCACCATGCTTTGGTGCAGCTACTCCAACATGGTTCATTCTCAGTAGCATCAAATCTTATTACGTATCACACTTATCTTTTGAAGTGGAGATTATTTTTGATTACCCAACATGGTGTTTTGTCATAGATATTATTTTTTGTAGTTGACTGTATATAAGAGTCATATGTTTTACTATAGAGATGAAATCTGTATAAAGCTGGGGTGTGGATACGCATCACAGAGAAATCTTTCATTACAAGTGGAAGGTGCAATTGAGACTGAGCTCAGTGATGCAGAGAGATGAATTATAGCCATCATGCAGGTGTATTACATCTTATATGTTTATTTGTTTAGTACTTATGTTGATACTTCACCATAGAGCCTCCTAATACAGGTCACTCTATCGTGCACCATACATGATATCTACCGTTAACATTTTTTTTTCTTTCTAAATTATAATAAAACCATGGTTTTAAGTATGTGTACTTGGTAATATCAAAAAACCTTGAAAAGTCAAGGAAGTACTGTTCTTAGTACTCTACTCTAAACATGTTAAATGGCCATACGCAATGAGGGCATACTATTTTGTCGCTAAAAATAAAATGAGTGCATACTGCATAAAACTCTATTACCTCTTGGATTAGTGGGTCACACTACTACTTTGTCGGATACTATTGTCACTGCTCCCTAGATTATCACTAAAGTCTCTTTTATTATGCACTCAGATAGAATGCAGTAATACGAACTGCCAGCATTGTCTTAGTAATTTCTTTCAAGGGTCTCATTGCTCTTAGAATTTGATTAGTGTTGTACAAACTTCGTTATCAAATCAAAGTGGTGTTCGGTTGACAAAGATCTTTACTCCTTTTGTTTATATTGGAAAATTAAGAGCATTTGGTTACAAATATTTTACAGGTGGCGTATGAAAATATGTTACAATTTTGTTTCAATTGAACCTGTGACATTGAAAAGTATTTTGAGCCATATGGTAAGGTATTGCATGTCATAACCCGAAGGAACGTTGCATTTGTTCAGTCTGAGACACATGAAGAAGCTACTAAAGATCTTGAGTGCACTTACACGAGGTAAGTTGGTTCTCTATATCTTGCTTCTCGATAGCTGATTTCGTTTCCTAAATATTCTCCATATATAATTTGTTCCTTTGTGGTTTATAGTAAGATGTATGGCAGGGTTGTCTCTGTTGAATGTGACCTCAGTATGAGAGCATCAAGGTGGTAGGGATGATAGTCATAGGATAGGAAGGGAATATAGTCGTTCTAGAAGTAGAGGTCCAGTGCATCGAGGTTTCCAGTGATGAAAACTAGCTTGACAGTTCCATTCCAAATAAATCATACTTCTTTGCCAGAACAAAGGGTTAATGTGAATCAATAACGGGTACTACTTAGGTAATTAAAGTCGAGGGGTGGCTTTAATAAAAAGGAGTCATCTATCTGCATAAGGTTTCATAACTCAGCTCTCTCATAATAATTTGGCTGGAAAATTTGTGAATTTGGTTATATATGATTCTGCCTATGACATTTAACAACATAACCATGGGCTGTTAACTTGTTGGTTTGGCTAAGAAAGTGTTTGTGGACTATTTTTCATTGAATTTTTCTAACTGATATAATTTGAAATCCTTGGTACCAGTTGGACGTAACTTTGTTCTCTTTTTTGAATTGGCTTAGGTACCAACTCATTTCCTCTAGGTTCTGAGTCATTGTTTGTACCATAAGTAAAAATGCCACATAATGGGCCCAATTGGTACTTGGATCATCTTTTGGCCCTCATCCAAGCCCGCTAACCATTCAACCTAAGTAACCCACCAGCCTGCCCAGTGTTACATAAATTCAATGACCGGCCAATGGTCAAAGTCAACGACCGGTCAATGGTCAAAGTCAACTGTCGAAGTCAGTTCGCAAGTCGTACCTCTAGCCAATTTTCCACTTATGTTGCCAACGGTGCTGCCAACCAATTCCCAGTAAAGTACTCAATCGCACTGCCAGCCAGTCTCTACCTGTGCAGCCAATCCAGTCTGTCAGCTAACATCCATCCATATTGACATCCATTATGCCTGTCAACCATCAATCCAGTCTGCCAACATGCAGAATTTATCATGGAAGCATGAATGTGCAGTTTCATGCAGAATTTATCATGGAGGCGTAAATGTGCAGTTTCATGCAGAATTCACCATGGAGGCATAAATGTGCAGTTTCATGCAGAATTCATCATGGAGTCATAAATATGCAGTTTCATGCAGAATTGAAGATGGATTCATGCAGTATTAATTCCAGCAGTTTCATGCAGAATTGAAGATAGAGGCATGAATGAGTAGTTAATGCCATTTAAGTTTATATTGAAATTACATATTGAACTGTATAAATAGGGAGGAGCAGAGATCATCGCGAGGGAGCGAATACAAGAAAAAGAACACTGTAATACAAATATCAATAAAATATTTCACCCCAAGGGGATTCATCCGTGGACGTAGGCAAACCATGCCGAACCACGATAAACCTGTGTCTCTTTATTTGTTCTTCAATTCGTCTCCCAACCCAAAATACACACCAAATCATCTATTCATCGTGTTTCGGGCCCAGAATTTATTTTGGGTCCAAAAATTGGCGCCGACTAAGGGGAATACGAGAAAAGGAATCGTGTTTTCCCGTTGAGAAAAGTTGTTCAAAATGCTTCAAAATCGTTTATGTGAAAAAGTTGTTTGAACGTCGTGAAAAATCATTGTTGCAGTCCAGTTGATCGTAACTGCTGCAGCCCTGTTTGATCGAAATAGTTGCAGTCCAGCTGATCGCAGCTGCTGCTGACCAGTTAATCGCAGTTATTGCAGTCCAGTTGATCGCAACTGCTGTAGTCCAGATTCTTAATTCAAGATTTGCTAAAGCTATTACCTTCTGAAGCCACTGAAATTGCATCACAACAAAGCCTGATGAAAAATGTTGGCAGGACGTTCGGTCCGCGGAAAAAGATGGTGTAAAAACATCATCAAAATTATTGCTGGATATTCAATCTGCAACATGACTGGGTCCAGTTTTGATTTCAATCCCGCGGTCAGGTTAATCACGATTCTTGCCTCCGATTAATCGCAACTATTGTAGTCCAGCTTCTTAGTCAGAGGCCACCTAGACTGACTCATTGGAAAGATCGCTAAGATTATTGCCAGCATGTTCGATCCGTAGCATATTCAATTTCAAAGTTTGAAAAAAAAATTCTTCTCAAATAGCGGAGTGTCCACATGTTCGAGTATGTAGTATGTCAAAATCACTACCGTCATGATCACAGGGTTTTCAGGTTGCCTACACCTCTAGGCGCAAAAATGTTCGAGTTTGTAGTATCAGAAGACCTTCAGAAAAGTATCGCAAAAAAGTTCCAGAAAAGGTCACAAAAGGAGTAACAAAATTTCCGCATAAAAATTCGTGAGAAACGGTAACAGTCCAACAAAATTGTTGCTGAAATTGTAAAGAGAAAAGACAACATCCCAGAAAACTGTTGCAAAAGTTCAGAGAGAAAATATAACAGCTCCAATAGCCGTTGCAGAAATTTCAAGACTAAAGGCAACAGTTCAGTGCAAATCGTGGCGAAAGGTTTCAAAACAAAAATAAAATAGCAGCAGCAGAGGCTGGCGGCCATGCTGACGGTCAGATCTGTTCACCCTCTTCAGGGTCTCCTGCACCCACGTTAGCATTTTCCGTCACACAGTTCAGGGTCTCCTTCACCCACGTCAGTTTCCAGGAAAAGTTCGATGCTTCGTGTTACATCAATCTTCGATGAGCCCCGTATACAAACCGTTGATGTTCTATAGTACATCAAATTTCGATGTTTTGCGGTACATCAAATTTCAATTCTCAGGAAAAGTTTCGCTGCTTCAGGTTACATCAAACTCCGATGAGCCAAGTATACCGACCGTTGATGTTCTGTGGTATATCAAACTTCGATGCTCCGCGGTACATCAAAATTCAGCACCTTCCACGTCATCCATCTGATCCAGTCAGCAAAGTGGCCCAGTCAGCAACACCACGTCAACAAGGTGATCTCGTCAGCAAGTTTTGCCTTGTCAGAGTGCCACGTCAGCAAATCGATGCCTTGTCAATGTGACACGTCAGAGATTAACGCCTCGTCAGCGTGCCATGTCAGCAAAGTGGCGTCTTGCCAGCGTACCACGTCAGCAAAGTGGTGCCACATCAGTAATTTGTCCACTTGGTAATCGCCACGTCAGCATTTTTTTTCCAGTTGTTGATTGCCACGTCAGCAGTTTGGTCCAGTCAGATATGTGTCACGTCCGCAAGAGCACGCGCGCTAAGAGAAAATCTAGTTTCGTCAATAACTTCTTCGTTTTAAGTCCTAATTGAGTGATTTTAGGCTCATTGGAATCGCCTTTCAATTTCCTACAATATGGAGGTGAAAACTCTTGAGTTTGAAAAACTTATTTTTGAGGTTCCGAGCGGCACATCAACCACTATCACGTGAAAACTACTAATCATATTCAATGTTCGGGGACGCTGTTGCGTCGAGTTTCTACCCACAAAATGCCAGTGCGCGAGTTTGTGAGTAGTGGTTCAATTCATAAACCTCAACATGCACATATTCAGTGCTAGTTAAAAGCGTCTGATCCGATTGATCGAATTGTTGTAGTCCAGTTCCTCATCAAATACTGCATTCCAGTTGTTCGAACTGCCGCAAACCCTTTTCGTTTAACTGCTTCAGTCCAATATGATCGAACTTCGTAGTTCGGTTTTCGGCCAAGAATCGCTACTGGTCCATTTTCCTTATAACGGTCACAGTTCGGATTGATCGGCTAGCGAAATCTGATTCCATGGCAACATATACCCAATCGATTTTGATTCAATTTGGTGTATTTTGTACCTTGAGACAAATCTAGTAATTTGAGTCCGAGACGCTAAGGCAATTGCACTAGTCATCGCAGCTGGAAAACATCAACATAGCCAGTGGACATCCTAATCACCTCATAAACAAAGTCGCAATAACACTTGTAATATGGTACATATACAATTTACATATTTTCGCATCTTTTCATATAGCATGCATACTTTTGTTCAATCAGACACCTATAATGTGGCGAGCATCTTCTCACGAGGAGATGCACACATTTCAATTCTGCGCGCATCTGGAATAGTGGGATTGGCCCCCCGTGTGAATTCCAGATAGTAGACAGCTTCAAAATTTCATGCGCGAGCAAGATGCAGCAAGGCAGTACATCCTTGTGCGAGCATTGAGCTTGCATGATAATCACTATCTTATCTTAGGGCGAGTTGCATATCACTTCAACGTGACTGACTATCACTTGGGGGCTAGATATGTAACACCTCATGGTCGAAAATAACTCTTTTGGGGCGAGCTGCGTAGCACTCCATACACTTGGGGGAGAGTTACATATCATCTAAATTCAATGCAAAATTTAGCTTTTAATCGAAACTTCAAGTAACCCAAACTTCTTAATCCTCTAACGTGTTACAGGATTAATAGGGGGCGAGCATACACCCTAATATTTGACGCTAATATTTTGACGTAATTATTGCAATCAGTAATGTTAAACTGCTACAGCTAAGTTGATCGAATTGTTGTAGTCAATTTCAAAAAGCAAGCTGCTGCACTCGTTGGACGCATGGCCCGATGCAATCGATTTTGCTCATTAATTGTACTCGGTTGGACGTTGTCTGATCTGGTTGCACTCGATTGGACGAATGATTTGATGCGATCCAATTTTTCTCATCAATTCGTGCCTCGGTTGGACGCGGTGATGCAGTCTAGTTTTATTTGTAACTGTTACACCTAGGTTTATTGAACTATATTAATCAGTTCCTAAAGCCGCTGCCAATCTAGGCGATTGAAGCTACCGAACCGATTATGTTTCTCGCTCCCCGCATTCAAGGCGATCGCAGTTGCTGCGGTGCATTTATGCTGCCGATCTTCTGAAAGCATAGCTGCGTCACTCCCGCAATCCGGTGATCGCAATTTCTTTGCGGTGCATTCACTACACCAAATCTAGGTTTTCCTAACAATGAGTTTCCTAACTAAATATTTTTTGGTAACTCAAAGGATCCATTATAAATCTAGTAACTCATATAAAGGGTTAGCAAATTAAGAAGTAGTTATCATAATTAGGAATTATCTCATAAAAACTAAATAACTATTGAAAGTGTGAGATCATTAGTTATACATCCCTAACACATTTTATACTAAATCACTATTACTAATATTCCTACCCAAAATCCATGTATACCAAAATCCACCCCATCTTTATAACTCTTTGTCATTTTTAGTAGTAACACAATTTTACATAGCTAACACATTGATTTATTTTAAAATTTAGAAAATGTAAAATAAAATTATAGGATATTATAAATCTTTTTGTTTGGAACCAACTGATAGTGCTAGGACCCTAGAATAACCTAAACCCAGAACTAATCCATACCGTTGCCTTTGGGAACCAAAATTTGAGTTCCATATTTTACCTGACAGGAGTCACAGGACCAAACCAAATCGAATTTTATCCATACCTTAACAAAACCAGTTGAACGGAAGAGAAAACTCCTTCTGCACCATGGTTGGCTTCTTCCTCAAAAGAGAAAATTCAATCGAATTCTAGCCAAACTCCAATCAAAGAAAATCCCGTGTTCATTGTTATGGTTCTCTTTGTTTTCTTCAATTAGTCGATTTCATTGGAATTTGATTATAACGATGAAGATGATTGATTTCTGGTGAATTTGTTTTCTTCAACTCATATTTATCGTTTCTGGTATGATTCTCTTCTTATTCATATTCGATTGCTCTTATTACAGTTTTTCAATCATGAACCTAGGGTTTAAACAATGAGGGACTTTCAAAATTGGGTTTAAATTGGGGTTTCTGATTGGGGTCCGTCAGATTGACTTTATTGGGGCTTAATCATGTGTATCTATCTACAGATGATGTGGTGAGTTTGTGTAGTCTGAGTTTATTTTTTGATGATTTCTTTAAAGTGGAAGAAAAATTGGGAACCCCCATATTACATAGGGTGAGAATCAAAGAGAAGTAGAAAGGGATTTCATATTAGCCTGGATGGATTGAAGGTAAGAGGGGCAATTGCCCCACTTGCCTTCACGTCAGTCCATAGAATGATTGGTTGCTGTCTCACTGTAGCCTTTGTTGTAAGAGGGAGCCTTGAAATTTGAGTTCTGCATTTCTAGAATCTATGAAATGTGAAGTTCTTGGCTTGGTACTTATTGTTTTTTAAACTAATCATTGTAGGTTCAAGTTGAATTATGAAAACTAACTTACGTGAAGAGTTAAGGAGACCGCAGAATGTTGCTCTTAGATTAACGGCATAATTAGGTGGAAAGAATGAAAAATTACATGGGAAAAATGTTGGAAGAAAATTCGACATAGAGATCACCTTAATCAAGCTTTAACTATGTTACTGCTTGCTACTAATCCATGTTTACATTTTTCTGATGCGTGCATACACATTCTTTCAGTTAACCTTTTTCATGATCTTGATTTTAAATCAGAAAATAGAAAAATGAAGAGGACTATGGATGAAAATGAAAGGTTGATGAGAGAGTTTGAAATTCAAAGGAATGAAATCGAGTTGAAGGAAATCGAGAAGCGCGACGCCCAATTGGATTTCAAAAGCAAGCAACTTCAAGTATTAAGAATGCTGAAAAATGGGACACATGCTTCACAAAAGTGTGCAAGGGAAGCATGGAGGAGTGGGAAACATGAGTAGTCGGAACAAGGTTCAGGTCCAAATTCATACGAATGGTCTGCACTATTAACTGGAAGTGAAAGATTATGAGACAAAGAGCGCAGGAGTAACCATGATCTACAGGAGGCACGCAGAGTTTCAATCGAGGTAAGATGTATAAATTGACTTATTCTGCATGCACCGAAAGTTTTCATATTCTAGTTTTAAGAATGCTAAACAATGTGTCACAGGCTTCAAGAAAGATAAGCAGTGTGCAAGGGAAGCATGGAGGAGCGGAAAACGTTAGTAGTCGGGATAAGGTTCAGGTCCAAATTGGTACGAATGGTCTGCACACCATGAACTGGAAGATAAAGATTATGAATTGGGTAGTGAGCTTAGCCGGAAGAAAACCCTTGTCGACAAAGAGTACAGGAGTAACCATGATCTATAGGAGGCCCGCAAAGTTCCAATCGAGGTAAGAAGTTTATTAATTGACTTATTCAGCATGCACCGTAAGTTTTCATATTTTGCTCAAAAAAGGAAGTATGATTTTTTTAAGTGCAATATTCGAGGTGATTGTGTCCTAATGTTCGGATAAGACGGTAGGGGAAAATGAATGTGAAAATATTTCATGGAACTTGCAATAAGAAGTTGTCACCTACGGAACTGGAAATAGAATCTGCTGAGTTATATTCATTATAGCAGAACAAAACACAAAATTCAGGTATGCTTTTAAGAATATCATTATGAATCAAAACCTTCATGTGAGTAATCGATCTCCAAATCTCTTCTGTTTCACTTGTTCTCATGTCTACTTCTGTCATGTCATATCCTCCTACCTCTCTTCTATCCTTGTCAATTGGTGTGTGTAATTTAATCTTCAATTTCAAATGACCTTCACTGAGGAGTTTGAATAATACCAAATCTGTGTGTGCAGAAAGTTACAATGGAAGATGATGAAAAATCGATAGAGCTGATAGAGGAATGGGGCAAGGGAGATATCAGAGGCAGTGGAGGACTAGAATGCAATGCCTTTCAAGATATGTTTCCTCCAATTCCACGATCATAATATTTGGTTGATCTGTGCAATGATATGTCGAACAACAGCTCAGATCTTTCCACTGTATTCCCTGGTTCAGTGAGTTTCTTAGGTCGTATTTGGCCCAACAATGATTGCATGCATTTAGCCTTAGATATTCACTAATTCTTTTGTCCATTTCTAAATTTAATCTTCCATTTTAAATGACCACTGAGGAGTTTGTGATGTTGCTTTCTAAGGAATGATTAATCATTGACCAGTTAGATCAGACGATGTGATCATTTAGTTGAGATTGCCTTTAATGAAGTGAAGTTTGTGTCGGACACAAATGATGTACTACCGTTTACTGCTTGCATTTGTTCTTATTCAGTAGCTAATTATGTCCAATTTGTTTTGCTTGTGGATATTGTTCCTGTTCCACCCAGTTCTCATCTTAGATGAGCTTAATTAAAGGTCAACATCAGTGTTCTGTAGCGACACAATTCCAGAGATCATACAGTGAACCAATAATAATTTTGCTTAGATTTTTTGTCATTTCCATTTACTTTTGTTTGTGAATTGTACTCTAGGATGAACAATCATAATTTTGCTAAAGTAGGGAGGTACCTCTGGCTTGAGCTTGGTGTGCAGAGAACAAATCCAGGTCAAAGAAATCCAACTTGCAGAATGATACAGCATGTTGGTTTGCTTAAGGTTAGCAATGGGGGCTAGTTTGCAGGTAAGATTTCTTGAGACCAGTATGGGTTCTGCAATTTTATTTGTTTCATTGTAAAATGTGGCAAGCCTGCTTGAGGTCAGCATGAGTTTTCTTCATAATATCCTTGTTTATAGATTATGTGATATGTGAGTATTGTAAGCAACGGAGTTAAAGGTGCATTTGATCTAGAAAATACTGTCCAGAGGATAACAATTCTAAAACTTGCTGTGTTTCAGTTTTTTCTCTCCTAATTTTCCTATACGGAACAGTAGTCACTTTGCTAATTCACGCCAGGTTCACTCATTTGCATCTTTCATCAATGATCTCTTTGTAGTGAAATTGTGCGTGCAGGTTCATATGGAACAGTAGTCACTTTGCTAATTCAAAACAACTTTGTCGTCAGATAGCATGGCGATCTGCTATTTAGATAAGAAATTTTGGTTTGGAACCAACTTGTAAGACTTTTGTAATTGTGTGGAGTGTATTGGCATCTATTTTGTTAATATCGTTCAAAATTAATAGAAATCTACCGATTTGTTCGTAAGAATTTTTTAATTGTCTGCAAGAATTTAGTTGATCTCGTATCTCAACAATTGATATGTCACTCTAAATTTAACAATTTCTTCAAATTTCTTAGTCAATTTCGTGCACTTGCGCCGATTTTATGCACTTACATTTCCTCGATCTCATTTTCAAAATAAATTCCTAATTAGAAATTAGATCGACCTTATTATTCGAAACACACTATTTGGCCACAACCTTTTCATGAGTTTGTATTGTTACTAGGGAAATATTTTCTCAAACTCGCTTTAAAAATGAATTCCCAATTAGAAACTAGATCGATCTTTATAGGTCAAAATTAATACCTACTATTTGGTCTAGACAAGTACATCTCAATCTGATAAGGTCTTCAAGACACAAGTTTGTGTTTTTATCCAACAAAGTATTTGAAGCTTATAAGGAAAGGATCTTCGTAAAAGAAGAGGAACAAGATTTGTGTTTTTATTTCCAACGTTTTAAAAATGGATTTCCGATTATAAATTTGAATTCTAAAACCTACTATTTGGTTTATACAAATGCATCTCAATCTGATAATTTCTTCAAGACACAAGTTTGTGTTGTTATCCAACGAAATATCCGAAGCTTACAAGAAAATCGGATCCGTGTCTCAGAAACTGATTAGGAACTCGAAATCTTCCGATTATGTGCACTTACTTTTACTCGTTTTAAAAATGGATTTAGATAATAAATTAGATCGACCTTGTTATCCGAAACCTACTTGTTTGGTTTATACAAGTGCTGATAATGTCTTCAAGATACAAATTTGTTTTGTTATATTTCTTATAACAAAATTGGATCACGTCTTTGAAGAACTCAAAAAAATGCACTTACTTGTATTTATTTTCGTTTTAAAAATGGATTTCCTATTATAAATTAGATCTAC
The DNA here is from genome assembly GCA_023531295.1 of Papaver armeniacum. NCBI lineage: Eukaryota > Viridiplantae > Streptophyta > Magnoliopsida > Ranunculales > Papaveraceae > Papaver > Papaver armeniacum. The sequence continues at coordinate 251,566 of JAJJWW010007659.1, forward strand.
CTTGTTATCTGAAACCTACTATTTGGTTTAGACAAGTGCATCTCAATCTGATAATGTCTGTAAGACACAATTTTTTTTTGTTTAAACCTACTATTTGGTTTGAGGAACTCAAAAAGATTATGTGCATTTACTTTCATTTCCTAATCAAAATGGATTCCCAAACATCCGTTTTAGATTGACCTTGTTATTTAAAACCTACTATTTGGTTTAGATAAATTTGTGTTGTTATCCAACTAAATATCCCGAGTTTAAAACAAGATAGAATTTGTGTATCAGAAATTGATTAGTGTCTCGAAATCCTCCGATTCCATGCACTTTTTTCCATTTCCTCAATCTCGTTTCAAAAACGGATTCCAAACATCCATTTAGATTGACCTTATTATCTGAAACTTATTATTTGGTTTAAACAAGTGAATCTCAATCAGATTCACGTCCTTAAGACACAAGCTTGTATTTTTACCTGACGAAATATCTGAAGTTTAAAACAAGATCGAATTCGTATATCAGAAATTGATTAGTGACTTGAAATTCTTCGATGATGTGCATTTACTTTCATTTCCTCAATCTCGTTCCAAAAATGGATTCCCAAACATCCGTTTTAGATTGACCTTGTTATTTAAAACCTACTATTTGGTTTAGATAAGTATATCTCAATCTAATAACATTCTGAAGACACAAATTTGTGTTGTTATCCAACTAAATATCCCGAGTTTAAAACAAGATCGAATTCGTGTATCATAAATTGATTAGTGTCTCGAAATTAGGGCTGCACATGGGCGGGTATGGGCGGGTATAAGCTCAAACCAACCTCGCACCACGACAATACGGTTTTTTTTTCCTTAACCAACCCCGCACCCACAACGGGCGGGTATGGACAAAAAACCCACGGGTTTAGCAGGTACGGGCGGTATAGATATCGTGGGTGGGTCTTGTGCAGCCCTACTCGAAATCCTCATATTAGTATGAAAGAAACACATATTTCCATTGAATCCGCATGACCACATAAGGACTATTGACCATTGATTAGGTGTAAGGAAAATCAACGGTTATTAAATTGTTAACGTGGCTCTAGTTACGACCAGACTTGTTTCTTTTCATTCCCAAACTTATCAACTTCGTGAGAAACAACGAAATCCCAAAATTTCCCCAACTTTTTTCTTCTCCCGCTCCAAAGATTCACCAAATTTCGTTTCCCACTTAAATCTTCCGCCAAATCACTCTAAATTTTAGAATGGTTTCAAATCTCTTTTCTCTTTTCTATATAATCTGGTCTCCAGACTTGATTTTATTTTTTTCTAGAAAGTTAGGGTTTATTTCTGTGAAGTCTGTCTATCTTTCACACAAGTTCTCATAGTCGCTACCTCTCTTAAGGTGATTTCGTGATTTTTTTTTGTTTTTTTTTGTTCAGTTTCATATCATCAAATTCTGATATGAAGATTTTGATGTTAGGGTTTGGGTTTCTGTTTCAATTTAGTTTTATTAATTTTGTGAGAAGTAGATTTTCATATTATCAATTTCAGTTTCAGTTTAATATTAATTTCATATTATCAATTTCTAATATCAGTTTCAATGTTCCATATTATCAATTTCTGGTACTAAGATTTTAGGGTTTCTGTTCGATTGAAAAATGGTTTTGGGGTTTTGATATTAAGATTTTAGGGTTTCAGTTAATATGAATGGTTTTGGGTTTGTTATCTTTTTATTAGATTGTTCTCTACTTCTATTTCAGTTTTTTGGGGGTGAGTTTTGGAGGTTCATGTTGAAGAATCTTTGGATTTACCTCTGAATCTCTTTCTATTTCAGTTAATTTGAATGGTATTGGTTTTTTTTTTTTTTTTAGATTGTTCTCTATTTCTATTTCAGTTTTTGTGGGTGAGTTTTGGAAGTTCATGTTGAAGAATCTTTGGATTTTCTGGTACTAATAAGGTCTAAGGTTTATGGTTCTTATAGTTTTTCTTTGTTTTGAATGCATATGGAAACTACTGAAGCCTCTAACAGTGCGCATACAACTGTTTCTTCACCAGAAACAAGTGGTACTGCCTACAACTCTTCAACCGCTGAAGCTAATGTTTTTGTTAAGCCAAAGATGATGGTAACGGTGAACGTGTTTGGGGTACCTGTAGGTGACAATGCAGACAAGTTAGCTACTCGAGCTGGCAAACTTGTCCGCGTCTACTGTCCTGTCAAATATGTGGATTGGAGGCAGGTTCCAGAGAACTACAAGGAAGATATGTGGTATAAGTTGTTGGTATGTAATCCATACTTTTTTTCTCTCTTTTATTCTGGTTATTTTGAGTTACATTTATGAATGAATGCTTGATGAATCCTGTTGATTTGCTGACTTGAAACTTGTTTATTTCAGCAAGAATTTGAGTTCAATGTGCCAAATCATTTGGCCAAGTCTGTTGTTATGGGGTCTCTTCCACAGAAGTTCAGGACATTTAAACATGAATTAAGAACCGGTCCTCTCCTAGGAAAGGTCACCATGCAAGAGAAGTTAGATGCATGCCCTGATGATTATGACTTTGATTGTTGGAAAATTTTTGTCGAGAATGAGAGCAAACCTGGTGTTAGGGAAAAGCACTCAAAATATGCAGAAAATCAAAAGAAAAGGACCATACATCATACATGTGGTCGAGAATCGTATGCAAATAAAATGCAAAAGATCGTAAGTACATCATATTGCATTCTCACACTAGTTTGATGTTAATTGTTCGTACTTATCCATGTGGTCAAGTGTTGTATGCAAATAGAATCCACAAGCTCATAAGTACATCATATTGCATTCTGACACTAGTTTAATGTTCATTGTTTATAATTATCCACTTAATGTTATGTACAGGCTGTAAAGGAAGGTGTGGTAGCTGAGGCTGCACGAGGACTTGCTTGGATGAATGGTCATGTTGGTAAAGATGGAAAAGTAAATCCTTCGGCTGTTGAAAAATATGTGAGTATATTTGATCAGATTCACTAAATCTTGTAGTTTACCTATTTACTTATGAAATTAACACATGTTGTTCAATGTATGTTAAAAGGAGCAAGTAAAGGCCGCTAGAGCAAGGAGGCAGGACCTAATCAATGCAGGATTGACATCCGCTTCAGACTTTGAGAATGATGAGATTGCTGAAGTCTTTGGACCTGATAAATTCAGAACTGGTTTGTTGGGTTATTCTCCACTTGTCTCGAAGAAGCAAGCCTTGTATGCAAGTCTTGCAACCGCGGTTATGGCTGCAAACACAAACCCCACCAGTAATGCACCAAGGACTGATCATATGGATGAGGCTCTACTGCCAAAGCATGCTGAACTAATCACCAATGTAAGCTTTGATTTACAAGTTCTGTTTTTGTTTATTATTATATCTTAATGCTCCTAAAATATCAATAAACTAGGATAGTTCATTAGTTAGTTGCGATTATATTTCAAAGGATAGATGCATGATAACTTACGGATGGTACCGTACATATCAAACACTAGCATTGCTAATTGTATGTTTTCATGGATGCTTTGAAGATACATATAGTGTTGTACCTTTCTTTTTCCTTGGGACATCCTTTTGATATAAATGCTTGAATGTCTATACTAGCTTGTAGTTGTACTAGTGGTACATATCAAACACTAGCATTTCAAATTGTATGTCTTGTGGATGCTTTGAAGCACCTTTTTCTTTTTTCCTTGGGACATCATCTTGATATAAATTCTTAAATGTTTATAGCTTGTAGTATTATTCCCAAGTGGTAAATATAATTTGTGTTCTTAACTGTTTTGTCCGTTATAGGTTGTGCTGCAAGTTATGGCAAGACAGCAACAAAACCAACATTCTGCCAGCACAAACCCAGGTACTTCTGGTGTCGAAGATCCATACGGAAATCAAGCTGTGCTCCTTTACAACAGAAAAAGGGAAGTTGTTGCTACAGGTCATGTTGTGTATGGCATAGATGGAGAACATTATGAGGGACTTTTAGTGCAGCCAGAAGAGAGAAAGGTATGTCTTGAAACCATTGAGGATGGTAACTGTGTTGTACCTGACAGTCCTCAAGGTGATCGCTGTTATTTGAGGGAGTATGTTGCAAATGAATCAGTAATTTGGCCCTTGTCTCGTATGGAGTTTTTGGAGTCGGCCCATGAATGAAAACTTCTTCAGTAACTACTTTTTGTGCAGTGGAAACATACCTCGTATGGAGTTTTTGGAGTCAGCCCATGAATGAAAACTTTTTCAGTAACTACTTTTTGTGCAGTGGAAACATATCCTGCTTTTTTATTTTGAGGAGCACACTTTCTGTGAACTAAAAACTTCTTGAGTACCTATCTCATTTTCAGTCTGTATTTTGTGATTATTTGCTCAACTCCTTTCATGTGGAGTCTGCTCCTTTATGTAATGATCATGGTTCATAATATATATTTCCTTTGTTTGGTTCTTTTAGTTTTTTGAATTCAATTTTTGGTGGATGGTTGTAGCTTAAAAATTAATTTTCTAGTTACTGAATATCGTCAGGTCCGGTCACCGGAAACTTTCAGGTCCGGCCACCGGAAACTGTCAGGTCCGGCCACCGGAAACTGTCAGGTCCGCGAAAGTGCCATTTGTTAGGTATCAAAACTAACAAATTTTCTAACGGCAATAGTGTTACAAAGTTCTAGAACCAAAAGACACATGTCATTTATTTATTGGTTGTTTTAATAGTAATTGAATGAGTTAGCAATGATCGTAACATAATTTTTGCATTGCAAAGTAAATATGAAGTGTAAAATGTCAATAGTTAGGATAAATATTGTAATGGACTTAAAATGTTAGCTTGTTTAATTTCCCTAATGGATTAAAAGGGTTAGGCAAAGTTCTCACAATTATATCACACCATATCGATAACCATTTATTTTAGTAAGGAAAATTAGTTCATATTTTATGGTAACACTTTTTTTCTATAAGCAAATCCTTGATTTGGTGTAGTGTGCTATTCGGACTCTCACTATGGATAAGGGTACCCAAATTACTAAGGGGCACCCTAAGGACACCCCAAGGCAGCTGCTATTCGCACCCCTACTCTGGATAGGGCGCCTCTTCTTCTTCACGTTTTAAAGAGAAAAAATGGCGGGAAAAACAATTTGGTTTTCTGGGAAATTTTCGAGGCGAGATTTGGACGTGATTCTGTCGGAATTTGACGTGGGGTTTGATTGAAACTACCCTGTTACACTCAAACAGGGTTGATAGGTGTTTTCGAATCATAAAAATAAGGAAGATATCTTTACATCTCGGTTAAATAGGGAAGAATAGGAAACAAAGGAAATCTCGGGTATCTTTGGATTTGTTTATGGAAGCTACGGATTTCTTCCCTGTTATATTTGAGTTTATTGCATAAAGAAGAGATGGGAAGAATAAGAAGGGAAAGAACGATTTCCTGAAGGAATATATTCCGTGGAAAAGAAGGAAAAAAAAATCCCGTGGATTGTGGGGGAAGAAAACTCGATGATTTTGTGACCTGTGAAGTATATAAGAGATTTCGGGAGGCTCAAAGAAGACTACACATACTTTGGGGAAGTTTAGAGAAGAACGGAGAACGAAATCAAGAGTTGCAGGAAATTGTTTCTGCTGGTGCACAAGGAAGAACACGAAGAACTAAGGCCATTGAAGACATTCGATTTTGGGTTCTTAAAATCAGCGACAAAGCAACAGTGTTTACAACAGTTTTCTGTAAAAGTTCCATTATAATAGTTGTTTTGTAACGCCGATACACTGTTGCAAACAGTATGTGTTATTACTTTTCACTCTTTTAATCAACTTTTGAACCATAAACCAACATTTTGAGGTCATGATTAATATGAGGAGCTAAACCCCATTGCTGAGGCGATAGAGGAAGCTATTTTTCCAACAAGAAATGGTATATTCTTATTTATCTATTTATCTATTTATTTTCAATTATTATATGATTATTTGCCTTGATCGGAAATTGTTTGAATGATTTTTGTTAAACAATTGTTATTTCTTTTGATAGAGCATACTTGGACCTAGGTTTTTGATGTTCTATGCTTCAGATTTACACTTGTTATTTTGAGAATCTACTTGTTGCAATAGTTTAGAATCAAATTGAACGAGAAAATTGCATGAATATAAATATTGGGTTAAATCGCGTTAAACTTGGAAAATAGTGGAATCTTAGCCTCGGTGTTCTTTTAATATTGATATCAACTTTTTCAGTGTTTGCTATAATTATTAGTGATTTTTCTATTTTAGTTTTGAATTTAAGTCTAAAAAAATCCTTCAAAAGTTCGAGAATCGAATCACTTTATTTACCACTATCACAACTACATCAATTTTTGGTGCGGCCGACGCGGACTTGTTTTTAGGGTTTTAGATTTTTTTATTTTTTATTTTATTTTTAGTTTTTTTAGTTTTTTTGTTCTTTTTTACGTTCTTGGGTATTTATCTTTTTTTCTATAGGTTCTGGACCATAAAGAAAATTGAGCCAAGGAGTTTGGTGATTTTATAAAGACTTGGAGTTAAAGATTAAAGCGAAAAGAACGGAAAAGAAGACAATTTTATTTTAGTCATTTTTTTTAGGGTTTGTTTATTTTTAGAAAAAAAAAAATTGTATTATGGTTTATTATTTTTGTAATTTTTCTTTTCTTTTTGGACTTTGGGACATTTTTTTTTAATACCCTACGGAAGGGTTCCTTAAATATAAATTGTTTGCAGAGAAGGAGGACAATTACGATATTGTCTCTGTAGCTTGGGTTCATACACTGACATATGAGTCAGTGGCCCGAGTCGACTACAACCGATTCATCCCCCGTCTAGAATGGAAGGTAAGATTCTGAACACTCGCGAATACCCTGTCAGCGAGTTACTGTCTTCCTTCATATGCATATATATTGAGGACTGAATACGGATATTTATTTTTCTAGTAAAGGGCAAGGCCTGGCCATACAAGATAAGAGTTCGGATATCATCGCCATTCTCTTCTTGCCCGCCTTAGGAACACGTAACCTACGCGAACCTAAGCCTTAAAATTTTGACTAGAACAAGACCGATAAGGTAACGAGCTTATAGGAAAGTCGTTCAAAAGGATCGTATTGGGTATTTTTTTAGCCTAACTCAAAGTTCAGGAAGATTACTGGAAGTCGATTAGAGCCGCCTTGTAACCCAGGGAAGCGTTTGCCATAGAGGTGGAGGTATCCAAGTTCATCACAACATCTCATACTTCTCTTCGACTTACTTTATTCAGATCGTCCTACGAGGTTTGCTAAAACTGTACCTAGTTGCCTCTTGGAAGAGTAGAAGCTGGTCTAGAAACAATCTAAGTGGAGCCATCATGCTTTTTGTTTGCTAGAAATCAATAGGTTTGATTTGGTTGAGTCAGCCTTGATTTGTGATTGCTTACCCTTCCAATTTAGGAAATAAATTCTTTTGTATGCCTGAACGTAGAAGAGACGCTCTAGGCCGATTCATTAGTTCTAAGAATCTCGATTACCTTAATTTAGAAAGTCTGATTTTCAGAAAATCCGGCTTTGAACGTCCGCCTTTTACTGAGGAGAGAATTACTATAACTCAGGTAGAGCCAGAAATGGCAACTTTGAAAACTTTGTTGAATCCCACTAGGACTACTCGTCCCTCATGTATCAGGTTAGATGACACAGAAGCAAATTATGAACTTAAACCTGGGATGTTACAGATGCTCCCAATCTTTTTAGGGAAAGAAAATGAGAACCCCTATTTCCATGTTATGGACTTTGAGGAAATTTGTAGTACCCTAAAAATTAGAAACCTTGATGATGATTTGGAAACTTAAGTTATTCCCTTTTTCCTTGAAAGATAAAGCCAAGTCGTGGCTATATAGTTTGCCTTCCGGGTCAATTCAAACATTTGAACAACTTACATCTACCTTTTTGAACAAGTTTTTCCCTAGGCACAAAACATTGTCTATTAGGACGCAAATCTGCACGTTTTCTCAACATGAGGGAGAATCTTTATATAGGTATTTGGAAAGGTTCAATGATCTATTAGCCCAATGTCCTCATCATGGTTTAGAAAAGTTAGGTTAGTTCAGATCCTTTATGAGGGTATAGATTATTTCACTACGACCACAGTAGAATATATGTGTACAGGTAGGTTTGAAAACCAAACAGTTGATGAGGCGATGACATATTTGCATGAAATTGCCGAAAAGACCCAACAATCGGAAAATAGTGGGGAACCTAAGAAAACAATTCTTCTAGGCAGAGAGAATGTTAATAGGGTAGAAGGAGGCTTTGAATCAGATGCCAAAATTGCAGCAATAGCTAAAAGATTAGAAGCTATAGAATTAGGTCACACTAGTGGTAGAGTAGAGCCTTTTTGGGAAGGCCAAACTATTGAAGAGCAAGCCAATGCTCTTTAAAATAATAACACTATATTTGATAACCGTCAGAAATTTAACCCATATTCAGAAACCTCTCATGGTCTAAGGACCAGAATCAAAGTCAGTTTAGTAATCCAAACGCTCCCCCAGGTTTTGGCTATGCTAAGAATCCTTCAGTACCAACTCAGTTTATGAATCAGTCCGATAAGAAAATTTTAAGTCTGGAGGAATCTCTTGCCGTTTTAACCCAACAAACTGCATCATTTCATCAATCGATGATACAGGGTTTTGAAGAAAATAAAAAGCTGGTCCATGCTAACTCTCAGGCTATTTCCGATTTAAAAACCCAGTTTGGTTTAATAAATGATTTTTTGAGAGAAAAGGGTAGGTTTCCTAGTCAAACACAACCAAACCCTAGAGGAGTTCATGAAGTAGGCGCAAAACCATCACATCAGTTGAATTCAGTTAGAACCATGCCCGATAGTGAGCATACTTTAGTTCACCCCTCAGGACCATCCATAGCTGAGGAGACTGATAAAATCTCTGATGATGCCAATTCGGCTCCTGAGAGGCCCTATTTTATGCCTACAGCCCCATTTCCACAGCTATTAGTACCAACAAAGAATGAATCCAACTTTCATGACATAATGGAGGTTTTTAAGAAAGTTACCATAAACCTTCCGTTACTAGAAGCAATTAGGCAACTTCCGGCTTATGCCAAATTCCTTAAGGATATGTATACGCGAAAGCGCAAGATTAATGTCCCTAAAAAGCCTTTTTATCTAGTCATGTAAGTTCGATCATTCAGAATAACACAACTCCTAAATATAAAGATCCAGGTGCCCCTACCATTGCTTGCACGATAGGAAAACATCGGGTAGATAAAGCTTTACTTGACTTAGGAGCTAGTGTGAACTTACTGTTGTACCATGTGTACTTACAGCTAGGACTTGGTGAATTGAAACCTACCAAGATAACACCAGTTTAGCTGATAGGTCTCGTTAAAATTCCTAGTGGTGTGATAGAAGATGTTCTTATTGAGGTCGACAAGTTTATTTATCCTGTGGATTTCGTGGTCTTAGATACCCAACCTGTCCCTGACCCAGAGAACCAGATACCTATGATTTTAGGTCGCCCATTTTTAGCTACGTCTAATGCGATCATAAACTGTCAAAATGGTATTATGAATCTATCTTTTGGTAATATGACTATTGAGTTGAATATTTTTAATGTCAATAAGTTGCATTCTGAGCTAGATGACACGTTCATTGAAGAGGTGAACATGATAGGAACCTTAGTTCAGGAGTCATTACCAAACATCGTATCGGAAGATCCATTAGAAAGTTGTCTAGCCCATTTTAGCATGGATTTCGACGATGATAGCAACATTGAACAAGTAAATGCCTGTTGGATTCTATTCCTATGTTAGATATCTTGATACATGGAAAGCTAGGTTTGAACCATTATTAGCTTTCGAGTCTACCTTAATCCCTTGTTTAGAAGAGCCTCCTAAGTTGGACCCTAACTATGTATTTTTAGGCCCATCGGAGACTTTCCCTGTTATTATAGCTTCCGATTTGGATAGTGATTAGGAGAGTAGGCCAGTGACTGTGCTTCAAGACAATAAGGAAGCTTTAGGGTGGACCATAGAAGATATTAAGGACATAATCCCTACTTTGTGTATGCATCAGATGCATTTAGAGGATGAACCACCTTATTATAACTTAGATAAAGCAATTGACCTTTCTCAGGAACCTGATAGTCTAGAAATTAGGAATATTGTGACTAGTCTATTTAGAGACACCCAAAATTCTAAGTTTGGGGGTGGACTTGGAATATATGCCTCTACCATTTCACAAGAGTATCTTCATAGAGAAAGATTCGATTGTTAGAAACCCATCCTCTGGTTGATGTGGTTTATCCAGGATATGATACCCAGATTGACTTTGTTTTCGCACCAAATGTTTTTCTTCCAAATGTGGGAACGTATGAGTTTCAAATGTGTCAGCTACTCATTTTTAAGACTAAGACTAAGTATTTTAGGAGATTAGAATCGACACATTTGCCTAAAATTGACCACCACTTTCATCATGGTCAATTGTGTGAGTCAAACCTGATTGACTTTAAGGATCCACAGTTATTTAGGTTATTCTTATGTGCTCCTAAGTTTTTACTTGAGTTTTTACAGACTCTAATACCAGAATCGGATCTTAGCTACGAGGAAATACAACCCATAAAAATATTTTATTTGAACCTAGTTATAGAACCGGAACCTGAACCACAGCTAGATGTAGTTGTCTTAAACAGGAAACTAGACAAGGGTGTGCTTTATTTGTTAATTTTCTTGGCATGTTGCAGATTCCTTTTACTTGTGATAGCTATATTTTGTTTTGATGACCCACAGAAATTCCGGCTATTACTTTATGATTTTATGAGGTGACTAATCCTTTCTTAGTCTGGATGAAGACTTTAAACTTAACACTTCTTGGGAGGTAACCCAATATTCATGTGAAGCGGTAATATCTTTCCTTAACTCTTTTACTTCAAATGGTAACAGTTTCTCCTTGTTCATGCTTTTAATTTTATCTTTAGAACATTGAGGACAATGTTAGATTTAAGTTTGGGGTATGGGAGAAACTTTTAGTTGCATTATTAAACTCAGAGCCTAGAAATTTATGTTTATTATGGATGGCACTAACCAATCTAAGTGGATGGAAGCATTTTGGTTGTAGGAGTTGAGGAACCAATCTGATTAGATGGAAACATCTAAAGAGTCTATTCATAAAAGCACAGAGCTCAGGTGTTAGAATTACAGAAAAAACATGGTAGTTTCGCCATATCTCGTTGAATCCTTTTCACTTCTGTTTTTATTTGTTTTCTTTTTAAAATATGTTTCACTAAGTGATTAGGTGGGGCTCACGATTCAAGTTTGGGGGTATCGGAGAAACTTTTAGTTGCATTATTAAACTCCAGAGCCTAGAAATTTATGCTTATTAAGGATGGCACTAACCTAAATGGATGGAAGCGTTTTGGTTGTAGGAGTTGAGGAACCAATCTGATTAGATGGAAACATCTAAAGAGTCTATTCACAAAAGAACAGAGCTCAGGTGTTAGAATTACAGAAAAAACATGGTAGTTTCGCCATATCTCGTTGAATTCTTTTCACTTTTGTTTTTATTTGTTTTCTTTTTAAAATATGTTTCTCTAAGTGATTAGGTGGGGCTCACGATTCAAGTTGTTACCGCTGCTAGGGTGAAATAGAGTGATTGAGACCCAAAAAAAAAAAAGAGACCAGACCACCAGACCAACCGGAATAAATTCAATAAAATCGACCACTGGTTCCTTTGTATATGCCAGCTGAGTTGATCTAGAATTAGGGTTATCGACTATTGGTTCCCTTGTATATGCCAATATGTTGATATTAGTCCAGACCAATATCTCAGTCCATTAAGATAGGTTTATTTTGGAAGTGACCTTCAGACAGATATGAGAAACACCGTTCACCTTAGTCAACATCAAAACCATCTACATTTTTCTATATCCATCTCTTAATCTATCCATGTGATTTGTTGACTCCGGTTATGATTTCCAGAAACTATCTGAGTAGAGCTCTGTGACTTATATATCAATTTTAGTATGCTTGAGTGCAAACTCGTGTACAATAATTGGAATTTCGCATCAGGGTACTTCCTCCTGTAGTCAATAAGTATGCCAACCAAGGAGACTTTTTAGTGCCTTCCAAGGTTCCGCGTAGATAGTTAGGGTCTGGAGTAAAGGTTTTGTGGGTATATCTCTTCTAAGCCCTCCCGAGACTATAACTCGGCCACTAGGGCCACCTAGGGGTTTAAAGGCTTATTGCATACGCTAAATGCAATCGACGATGCCTGCGACAGTGAGTTAGGATTTTATTTTATTTTTGCTCGAGGACTAGCAAATAATAAGTTTGGGGGTATTTGATAGACACATTTTTGTGTCTAATTTGTCTCGAGTATTTATATTGATAGTTCTTATTTTTGTACTTATTATGGTGTTTTATGCGCATGTAGGTATTTATGGCCAATAAACATTTTTTGGAAAAATCGGCTCGAAAAGTTGGTAAAAGCGCCCGGAGGACACATGCTATTCGGACTCTCACTATGGATAAGGGGTACCCAAATTACTAAGGGGCACCCTCAGGACACCCCAAGGCAGCTGCTATTCGCACCCCTACTCTGGATAGGGGGCGCCTCTTCTTCTTCACGTTTTAAAGAGAAAAATGGTGGGAAAACAAGCTGGTTTGCTGCGGAATTTTCAGGGCGAGATTTGGACGGGATTCTGTCGGAATTTGACGTGGGGTTTGATTGAAACTACCATGTTACACTCAAACAGGGTTGATAGGTGTTTTCGAATCATAAAAAAAGGAAGATATCTTTACATCTAGGTTAAACATGGAAGAATAGGAAACGAAGGAAATCTCGAGTATGTATGGATTTGTTTATGGAAGCTACGGATTTCTTCCCTGTTATATTTGAGTTTATTGCCTAAAGAAGAGATGGGAAGAATAAGAAGGGAAAGAACGATTTCCTGAAGGAATATATTCCGTGGAAAAGAAGGAAAAAAAAATCCCGTGGATTGTGGGGGAAGAAAACTCGATGATTTTGTGACCTGTGAAGTATATAAGAGATTTCGGGAGGCTCAAAGAAGACTACACATACTTTGGGGAAGTTTAGAGAAGAACGGAGAACGAAATCAAGAGTTGCAGGAAATTGTTTCTGCTGGTGCACAAGGAAGAACACGAAGAACTAAGGCCATTGAAGACAGTCGTTTTTGGGGTCTTAAAATCAGCGACAAAGCAACAATGTTTACAACAGTTTTTTGTAAAAGTTCCATTGTAACAGTTATTTTGTAACGCCGATACACTGTTGCAAACAGTCTGTGTTATTACTTTTCACTCTTTTAATCAACTTTTGAACCATAAACCAATATTTTGAGGTCATGATTAATATGAGGAGCTAAACCCCATTGCTGAGGCGATAGAGGAAGCTATTTTTCCAACAAGAAGTGGTATATTCTTATTTATTTATTTGTAATTATTATATGATTATTTGCCTTGATCGGAAATTGTTTGAATGATTTTTGTAATTATTTGAATGATTTTTGTTAAACAATTGTTATTTCTTTTGATAGAGCATACTTGGACCTAGGTTTTTGATGTTCTATGCTTCGGATTTACACTTGTTATTTTGAGAATCTACTTATTGCAATAGTTTAGAATCAAATTGAACGAGAAAATTGCTTGAATATAAATATTGGTTTAAATCGCTTTGAACTTGGAAAATAGTGGAATCTTAGCCTCAGTGTTCTTTTAATATTGATATCAAATTTTTTCAGTGTTTGCTATAATTATTAGTGATTTTTCTATTTTAGTTTTGAATTTAAGTCTAAAAAAATCCTTCACAAGTTCGAGAATCAAATCACTTTATTTACCACTATCACAACTACATCACTGCTGCCCAGTCCGCTTGTTAGAACTCCGCATGATCCGGTGATCGCGGCACTGCGCAGCGATTTGCTCGTTGTTGTTGGGTCCATCTGATCGAAGCTGCCAGTAGTCCATTTATGTTCGTGACTCTGCAGATCGGTGATCGCACTGCTGCAATGCAACTTTTGCTCGCCATCTGCATAGTCCAGGTGATGAGCTCTGTAGACCATTTTTACTCAATGTTGTTACTACCCAGTTTTGCTCATTACTGCAGAGGACAATTTTTTGTAGCCGTCGCAGTCAAGTTTACCTCAATCACTGCAATCCAATTCTGCAGCAATTATTGTGATGTAGTCGACATCGCTGCTATCCCGATTCATATAACTATTGAAGACCTATAAAGATCGATGTCGCATCCAGTAGCACATCCAAGACCATTGGAGGTCCAAAAACACACAAAGTCTGTTACCATCTCAACTACTAAAAGGTCACACCCTTTCGCTCGCAACTACCGCGGCTCAGTCCGTAATCGACATCAGCTTAATACCAACAGCTCACACAGATTCCAGCCGAGTGACGTCAAATATAGCTCATCTTTTCCAAACAACAATTACTATTTTAGTTGTACGCAACTACCACGGTCCAGTTATTAATCAACAGTTACCGCTCATTTTCAGCATCACTCCGCTCCAGTATCACACTTCCGTTGCAGTCTAGTTCAGCCATCAGTCCAGTTTTTGCATACCACAACTGTTCATGTCCAACTGTTACCCGCCGATCTCCCAGTCACAATAGCCTCACTTGAGGGCGTCTTGATTGTGATTTCCGCAAACAATAAGGGAAGTTTTCCAATCACCTCGACATCAATAATCCACACTCGGGGGCGAGTTTTGTCATTGACTAAGGAAAACGAAATTTTCTTAACCCCCAACAAGTTGGAGGTTAAGAGGGGACGATGTTTGTACCATAAGTAAAAATGCTACATAATGGGCCCAATTGGTACTTGGATCATCTTTTAGCCCTCATCCAAGCCTGCTAACCAGTTAACCTAAACAACCCACCAGCCTGCCCAGTGTTACATAAATTCAATGACCGGCCAATGGTCAAAGTCAACGACCGGTTTTTGTCAAAGTCAACGCCCGGTCAATGGTCAAAGTCAACCGTCGGTCAACTGTCGAAGTCAGTTTGCAAGTCGCACCTCTAGAAAATTTTCCACTCATGTTGCGGTGCTGCCAACCAATTCCCAGTAAAGTACTCAATCGCACCGTCGCCTGATCTCATTGCACTGTGCAACCAAATCGATCTTTGGCCAAAGATCCATCCATACTGTCAGCCATTATGCCTGTCAACCATCAATCCGATCTGCCCAAGATGCAGAATTATCATGGAAGCATGAATGAGCAGTTTTATGCAGAATTCATCATGGAGGCGTAAATGTGCAGTTTCATACAGAATTCATCATGGAGGCATAAATGTGCAGTTTCATGCATAATTGAAGATGAAGTCATGCAGTATTAATTCCAGCAGTTTCATGCAGAATTAAAGATGGAGGCATGAATGAGCAGTTAATGCCATTTAAGTTTAAATTTAAATTAGATATTGAACTGTATAAATAGGGAGGAGCAGAGATCATCGCGAGGGAGCGAATACAAGAGAAAGAACACTGTAATACAAATATCAATAAAATATTTCACCCCAAGGAGATTCATCCGTGGACATAGGCAAACCATGCCGAACCACGTTAAACCTGTGTCTCTTTATTTGTTCTTCAATTCGTCTCCTAACCCAAAATACACACCAAATCATCTATTCATCGTGTTTCGTGCCCAGAATTTATTTTGGGTCCAAACAGTTGTATTGTTGTATTTTGCAGGATTGCCTACATCGAGTTTTATGATGCCCAAGCTTTCAATAAAGCAAGCTTGCAAAGGATATAATGAACTAGTTGCGGTTATTTGAATGATGCTCTATTTCATCAGAAAGGGTGGAGAACAAAGGAGCTTCAAGATTTGTAAGTTCCATGTGTTCAAGTTTTGTAGGCAGTTAGTAAGTTTGTATGTGTTCCCTTAGAAATTTGGAACCTTCCATGTATTCCTTTAGAAATTTGATACTTAACAGACAAAAAAAAAGTTTGGTACTTAGAGAAATTTCATTTCTTTTGTTATATGAATCTGAGATGAATTGAATGAATATGATAAGCATAGATTGAACAAACTGTTGTTGAGTGTGGTTATGAATGTATTGAAAGGTGTATGCAGGGTATTGAATTTAGAATTCCGACAGAAAATGAACTGCCGGTCAGCCTTGACCTGGTCAAGGTTGACTGGCAGTAATTTTTTTGTTGTTACAAAAAAGTTCGTAACAGCTCTAAGCTGTTACAACCTGCCACGTAGTAACGGCTCTAAGCTGTTAGAATCTGCCACGTAGTAACGGCTCGAGGACGTTACGACAGTGTTGTTACAAAAAAATTCGTAACGGCCCTGAGCTGTTACCACGTGGCAAAATAGTAACGGCTCACACCTGTTACGAGGGCCGTTACAACCAAAATTCATAACGGCCCCATTGTCGTTATAAAAAAAATGTAACACCCACTTTTGCAACAGGCAGGAGCCGTTACAACCCATTTTAGTAACGGCTTAGTTCTGTTACGGATCCCAGAATTTGGTGTAGTGTTTTGGTGGTAAGGACTTGGGCTCTTCAAAGACATCAACATACTCTTGAAGTAGTAGTTGATTTGGTTTAGGCATTTCTTTCTTGGGCGGGGAAGTTGAAATAGAGAAGAGTTGTCCCATAATGCCATATGAACCTTTTTCGAAAAGCCTTGAGACAGCATTGGTACTTATCATTTTTAAATAGGATTCTCCTTAGCTCCAGATAGGGTGATATTCTTTCCCTGGTGGGAGAAACTAATACATAGCTTTATGAAATTGAAGATTACATCTCCCAAGGTTCCAAGCCAATCAGCTCCTAGAACCATGTGACAACTTCCCAAAGGAAGTAATCTTAAGTTCCAGCTGAATTTACTTCCTTGCATTGACCATTGTAGCTGTTTACAAACCCCATATCTGATGGTTCTCTCTCAATTTGCTACTGTGACAAGCAATTGAGATGTTTGCTCCACTGTACAATCCAGCTGCTGAGCTAACTCCTTGTCAATAAAACTGTGTGTACTCCCTGTATCAATGAGGATGGATATAAATATTTTTTTTATATACCCTAGAATTCTTATGGTATCACTGCTAGAGCATCATGTGAGAACATGAAGTGATATCTCCATTTTTGATTCAATGAGAGGTTCTTCATTATCCTCAGCTTCAACTTGTATCTCTGCTTCTTCTTCCTCCTCTCTCTCTACTTCATCTAGAGCTAACATGAATAGTTGTTGTTGTTTACATTTGTGGCCATAAGTAAACTTCTCATCCCAGTTAAAACACAGACCCTTTTCCCTCATATCTTTGAGTTGTTCATAAGATAATTTTCTAATGGGTGGATAATTAGAGATTGAAGTACTCTTTCTGGGTTTGAAGGGAGGTTTGTTGTTGTTCTTTGATGGTACTGGTATGAAAGAGTTTTTTGAAGTGGTTGTGGATGAAGAAGGAAAATATGATGTAGTGGGTACTGATCTGTAAGTGGTATTGAATTTCTTTTGTTGACCATCAACAGTGAGTTCCTAGAGTTTGGCTAGATGATATGCCTCTGACAAGGTAGTAGGTTTAAATATTTGTACAATACTCCTTAACTCTTTCTTTAATCCACTGATAAAACTCATAATAAAGTAAGGTTCAGTCATATAAGGGTTCTTACTTAACATGATGGCTTTTAATGCTTCAAACCATTCAAAATACTCTTTTACGGTGGAGATATGCACAAGCTTATTAAACATGCCTACATAATTGTCATTAGCTATATCCTCAAACCTAGTACACACAACATGACTGAAATGGGACCAAGAGATATGATCTTTACCTGTCTGATAATCAAAGAACCATGAGTCAGCCTTACCCTCCATGTATAATGATGATGTACCCACAAAGTCTTTTTCTTCAATAGAGTTATTGATAGAGAAGAATCTCACACTTACGTAACCATCCCCTTGGGTTGTCGCCATCAAATCTTGGGAAATCCAGTTTTGGATGACGATGAGAGAGGTAGTTGTGATAATTATTGTGTTGTGATGAGTCATCTGATTCTTGATGGATTCTGGCTCCCATAGTACTCCTTCCTGTCTCATCCTCAGTACTCTTCTGAACCTGCATCTGTTCTAATAACTTTGCTAGCAACAGATCAGCCAGTTCGTACATAGACTTTAATTTTGTAGTCATCTGTGTAAGACAATTTGCTTTTCTAACTCTTTGATCGTTGGACCTGTCATGATAGATCCAACCTGCTCTGATACCAATTGTTATGATTCAAAAAATTGATAAGAGAACAAGTCTGTAATCGTACTCAATAATGAAAACACTATCAACTCACTGCCTTACCCCTGTAAGAACAACTGCTGCCTCACCCCTGTAAGAAAAACAGATTCCTATTTCATTTCTTGCCTCCTTTCAATTACAACTTAAGCCTATATAATGGCTTTACAAAAACCCTAAACTGTGTGGATGAGATGCTCTTATCCTGGCCGTCCACACAGATAACTTATCCACTAATTAAACGACTATTTAAGACATTACTTAAACTAATTAATCCAATCATTATCTACTTAATGACGTAACCCTAACCATGCATATCAATACACCCATAATAATGCTCGGGGATAGCTGAGTACATGACAGCTGAAAGATATTTTCAACTCCATAACATTGTAGAACATAAAATAGTGGATAATATTGCTGCAATCTACCTTGAGGGTAAGGAAAAGTGGTTTTTGAATTTTTAAGTTAATAGGCATAGAATTACTTGGCTTGATTTAGCAAAAAACTTTTGTGCTAGATTTGAAAATCCTATGGACGAAAATTTTGTGGGTAGTTTTAATAAACTAGTGCAAACTTCAACAGTGGATGATTATTATAAAGAATTTGAATCTCTCAAGGCATTAATGCTTACATGAACCCATCTCTCACTGAAACATATTTTTTTATGAGTATTCTTAGTGGCTTGAAGGATGTGATTGGAAAATTTGTATTAATGTTTCATCCACAAATATTATCAGATGCGTTTTCTTTGGCCAGATTACAAGAACATAAAATCAATTGAGCCACTGCACAACTACAGCCTCTAAGCCATTTACCAAATCCTTCTCTACCCCTTTCAAATCAAATAGACACTACTCTTCTGCACCTTTATCACCCAGGCCAATTCTCACTTCACCTAATTATGTACCTGTAACTCCCAAGTTTTTTTTCCACTCCTACACAAAAGTCCAACCCTCCAACCCCAATAGTTAAAAGGCTTTCTCAAGAGGACCTGGACAAAATAAGAACTCAAGGGTTGTGTTACAATTGTGATGTTGTATATAAACCAGGCCACTTTTGTAAAGGGAAGCAAAAGATTTACATGCTTAACATGGATACCACTGAGTCACATGATACTGAAAAATAGGAGGAAATTTTTGAAGAGGCCGTGGAATCTCATGTGCAATCTGATATGGAGATTTCTTTACATGCTTTAACTGGTACCGCCATTGGAGATACAATTAGAATTCCTGGAGTTCTTAACAAGCACATACTCATTGACACTGGAAGCACAACAAGTTTTATTGACAATGCCTTAGCTGCTTCACTACAATGCTACATTGAACCAACTAATCCCATGATAGTCACAGTTGCCAATGGAGAAAGGACAATAAGCACTGGAATCTGCTCAAAACTCCAATGGAGCATGCAGGGCCACAGCTTTGCAGAGGATTTGAGGATTTTACCTTTAACTGGTTGTGATATTGTACTATGTACGGACTTAACACAATGGCTTTGAGATCTCCTCAACTACGGATTTAACAGGCAGATTTTTGATTTCTCAAAACAGGTCATTTCTTGATTCAATTTTTCCTTAAAAGTTCCTCTTTTCATAACTCAGTGTCACATAGTTCACAACATGTTAAAAAGGAATGCTTAACATAGTTCATTATCCACAAACAACCTATCCTGCCCTTATCCATAGGGTACACGTTAAATATTAAAACGCACATGTGGGAATGCTTAAGAGGGTTCCCTAACCCTAACCCTAACCCTAACCCTAACCCTAACCCTATGTATAAAAAGGAAGAGATTGGTAGAGAGAGGGTTGGACGATCAAAATAAGTCATCGATCAGCAAACACACTATTTTTCTATGTCAAAAGATAGATAGATGGAGGTGAAAATTACTAAGGTGTTTGGGTTGTTTCTAAGGATTCATAAGATCAAAATGAAAATTACTAAGGTGTTTGGGTTGTTGCTAAGGTGTTTGGTTTATGTATTGTTCTTGATAATTCAGTTTGTGCGGGATCGGAAATGTTAACAGCGACGGCAAATCTAGCAAGGGAAATATGTATTAACTTCGCCGCATTATCTTCCTCATGTTTCTTTTTCGATAGAGACTTCTCCGCATTCTTTTCCTCGTGTAAGGACTATTTATTTCTTAAGAATTCCTTCGAACCACACTAAAGCACCACAAATCAGCTACATAAGTTGATGACATTCTTACATGGAGCTTTGAGAAGGTAAGGACTATTTATTTCTTAAGAAATAATAGCTGCTTTCATGAGTTAACTGGTCTCAAATTAGATGTGTATTGGAAATGACTATGGATTACTGTACAGGTAGTGTTATTTACTTCTTAGGTGCCATTGGGTGATGTTTAGTAGCAGGAGGTTTTGGTATTTACCATTTGGGTGCTGGTAGAATTTGTCCACTCAATTTCTGCTATTGGAGTTTGTTTAGATCCCTTGAGACTCGATCGTGAGATTAGATTTTGTTGTATTGATCTAGTTGCCAGCAACTTTACCTACAGTGTTGTTATCTTATAAAGGAAATATTGGTGTTTTGTACAAACTTCAGGTGAACATAATCAACAGAAATTGCAATTTTATCCTTCTTCGATGGTCGTCGTTATATGATGTGATTAACCATAGAATTATTGGATAAGTTATCATGGAATAACCATTTCATTGAATTGTGTTTGCTTGTGTGACTTGTGCACTGAATGACAAGTTCATTGTTCTTATCTATTTCAGGATTTGTTTGTACTAGATGAACAAGCTTCCTTGTCATTTGCCTCTGGAGTATTTAGGACAAGAAAGCTAAATGGAAAAGATCTCATTATACACCCCATGATACAAATGAAAAGCGCATTGCAGATAAACCGTAATTTTGGACTATGGAAGAGAGCATCAGGTAAATTCATATGCTGTTATGTTTTCCTTGTAATTTTCTTCTTTATATTCATTTCTAATTAGTTCTGATTTGTGTATACAGAAGGTACTTTCTGAACGCAATTTCAAGAGTAGAAGTCACCAGAAAGTCAAGGACTCGCTGGGTAGGAAACCTTCTCTCGATACAAAGCTGAGATCATAGGTACATAAATATGTTAGTTTTTACAGTCCTTTCCTTTCTTGCAACTTGAAAGCTATTTGGGGTTTGTTGTTTGATCTATGATTTGACTATTCATGGTTGAAAACTTGAAATATTCTCATCTTTGTCTGCTAGAACATTACAAAGCCTTGTCACGAATGGGAATACCATATGCTATTAGATGGGATAGGGCTACACCATGTTTTGCGTCTGCAATAATTTACGCAACTTCATCTATCATAATTACTTGCATACATAATAGTGCTGCTAAGTGCTAAACAAACTCAATCTGACTGCTATGTGCTAAACATACAAACTAAGAAAACCCGTACACTACCAGTAGAGTGCAATTTGATTTATCCGCTTCTCTTCCATATGCATACTTATGTAACAACTTGAGCTGCTCTAAAGCGAAACAAGTGTATGATTAATTTGAGAAATATTACACACCTAGTTGGCAAGCGACAAGAATTTGTTGAAACACTATACTAGCACCAAGTATTCATATCGGTAACAGTGTCTGCATTGATGTTTCCTCC
Organism: Papaver armeniacum; assembly: GCA_023531295.1. Classification (NCBI taxonomy): domain Eukaryota; kingdom Viridiplantae; phylum Streptophyta; class Magnoliopsida; order Ranunculales; family Papaveraceae; genus Papaver; species Papaver armeniacum. The sequence continues at coordinate 273,386 of JAJJWW010007659.1, forward strand.
ATTAATATGAACAAATTACTTGAAGTTCTATATTGGAAAGCTTTGAACTTTCCAAAGAGAAAAATAGTATGATTAACATGAGACATCCCATATAAGCTTTGTATCCAATTCAGCTTTAGTTTTGATTCCAGCATTTCTACGATAACATGATCTTAGGATATCTGAGCTTTGAGATTTACAAATATAGCAGCAAAGCAAAAAAGGTTGACCTTATATTCTTGCATGTCAAGGATAGAATTCTTTTTTGTTGTACGTTAATGAACTAACTTGTTACTTAGAGACATTCAGTTACCATGGGTAAAACTAAGGTCTGGATTTAGAATCTAAATTGGATCTTTCCGTCTACCTTTTGTGTGTATTAAATCGAGTATAAAACTAGCACAGCTTATGAACTTTATGGAGCTTATTATCTGTTGCCGTAGAGTATCTTAGTTACGTCTCTTCATGTATCTTCTGTGAGATCTTGTTTTTTCTTCTGCATCTTGTATCTTGTTTATTAAACTCATTGCTTTACCTCTAGTCTCTGTGTACATTGATTCTCTGTTGATTTCATGTAGGTCAATGTCAAACGGTTATCTATGTCTTCACATTGTGGGAAGAAACATTTTATAAGATTCATGCCTCGAATGAGAAAAGTCAGGGGGTAAATAAATGAAAAAGGAGATACTGCGGAACATTTTATGACGGCTCGGAGTTTGTCATATTTCCTGACCCGTAAGTCTGATACTGCGGAACTTCTTGGAAGTCTGGAAGCACGCGTGAGAAAAATAGGAACTTCATGTATTATTTGAGCTTAGCTAATTAACCGTGCAGTTTAAAACGGCCAAATTGCATGTGCGTGTAGTGTAGAACGAACCTCAAAAAATGAAGTAAAAAAAAAAAACGAGATCGGCTTGTCATATACCCGTGGGTGCTATAATTTCATCTATGTTGCTATTAGTGGAGTGAATTGCCTTTTTGTGCCTTGTCAGTCAGTTTTCATGTTGTGATATCTATGTTATAGAATTACAGTTGCTATCCTACTCTGAGATATCATGTTGCTATCAACATGTTGTGATATCAGGTTGTCACTTTGAACTTATTCATATTCTGAGATCTCCACTACCTAGAAGTTTAACTGGGAGTTTTTGATTTCTGAAAATTGCTCATTTCTTGATACAATTTGCAACCAGAAGTCTACTTTTCAATGCTCTGTATCTTCATATCCACGGCCCACCACCTCTCTTAAACAACCAATCCTGCCCTTATCCACCGGATACTTGTAAATAACAGCAGGATTGGTGGAGGATACTGTGCCATAACCCTAACCCTACATATATAAAGAAAGAGATTGAGAGTGAGTGAGAGAGATGATTCAAAGTTCAAACTGCAGTCTGTTTTCCCTTGAAACGAGTAGATAGATCGGAGTTATTGGTGATCCAACAAATACTAAAACAAGATCAAAGATCTGAGTGAGTATATGGAAGGTGTTGGAAGAAAAGTTAGTATTAAGTTCATCTACTCAACTTTTTAATTTTGGTATGCGCGGAACCGGAAATATTGACAATTTAGCGACTCCCGGAGTATCTTGAAATTCCATGTGCAAAGGTAAGGGTGTAATTTCAACTGCCATTAAAACCGATTACTCTTAGTTCTCTGCGAAATTCCTGTAACCATATATTTGAATTAGCAAAGTTATGTAAAAAATTACCTGGCATCTATCAAAGTTTTTTTTTTTTTTTGCTACCGTCTTGTCACAACTAGATGGGCAACTGTGTTCATGTATTTCCTTAGTTATAGATTTAATGACAGGTATTGGTATTTACCATTCAGGTGCTGTGGAGTGAGGGAAGATAGTCTGATTGTGGATCAAGAGGTAGTGCAGTTCTACATCCATCAACGTAGAAGAGTAATTGTCAGGGATAGCATTCGTAATCCAGATGATAAAAAAGTACTTGAGATGATAAATAATGGTCCTCTGTAAGTTTCTCAAACAAATCAAATGCCATATATAATTCAGTTTACTCAATGTTGTGTACGTAATTGACATGGCATGTTCTATGTGTTTGTAGAAGTTGGATTTGTTAGATTTCTTTAGCTGTGTACATAATTGTACACCAGTATGCTATATAATTGATTCTAATGTAATTTTTTAAGGTAAATTACAGCGTAATTGAGTTATTTTCTTGAACCAATTAGTGGATAATGGAAACTGAAGCAGATTATTTGAATTTATAATCTGTTTACTATGAATTAGATTCAATAACTTTGAACCCGGGCTGTAAAGGTTTATCTATTTTGTCATTAGTAATTGTTAAAAGGACATAACTTGCAACCTTTTCCCTTTTCCATCGTCGTTATGTCCATACAACTATTGGATAACTTATAATCGAATAACCAAGCAACCGTTTCTTTAAATCATGTTTGGATCGTTTGTGTTGTTTTTATCTATTTCAGGATTTCTTCGTGCTAGTTGAACGCTATAGAACATCTACCCTGTCTATCGCCTCTGGAGTATTTACAACAAGAAAGCTAAATGGAAAATACATCACTATACACCCCAGGAAACAAATTAAAAACATGTTGCAGATAAAAATGTAATTTTTGGACTATGGAAGAGCATCAGGTAAATTCAGAACTCTGTTATATTTCTCCTTCTAGTATTCTTCTTTACATTTATCTCTAATTTAATTCTGATTTGTGTATTCATAAGGTACTTTCCAGTCGCAATATCAAGAGTAGAAGTCACCAGAAAGCCAAGCACAGGGTGGGTAGGAAATCCCTCAATGCAAAGCTGAAATGGTACGTACATACATATTTTGGGTTTTACAGTCACTTCCCCTTCTTGCAACTTGAAAGCTATTTGAGGTTTATTCTTCTTGGATTTGACTGTTCATGGTTGAAATATCATTTTTGTCTGCTGAAACATATTACAAAACCTTGAAAGAACGGGAATACCACCATATGCTAGTAGACATTGGATTAGGCTACACCATGTTTTACGGCAGAAAAAATTTACACAACATTCATTCGTTCATATTAACTTGCATACATAGTACTTTAACTGCCAAGTGCTAACCATTTAAACAAACATAATTCATATACTACGGGTAGAGTGCAACTCTTCAATATGCAGACTTATTTAACAAGTTTGAGGGGTCCAAAAGCAAAACAAGTGAATGATTAATTTTGAGACATTTATACTCCTAGTTGGTAAGTGACATGAATTTTTCGTAGCACCAAGTATATATATTGGATTGTTAGTAACACTGTCTGCATTGATGTTTCGTCAATTATTATCAACAAATTACTTGAAGCTCTACTTGAAGCTCTAAATTGGAGAGCTTTGAACTTTCCAAAGAGCAAAATAATATGTTTAACATTAGGCACCCCATATAAAAACTCACTGCTTTACTTCTAGTACTTGTGTTCATTAATGAAGGAGGAACAAAATCAACTAACGTGTGTCAGTGCTTACAACTTGAGTTGTTACTGCTATACTGCTGTATTTTTGTACCGTTTTTGTTGAGTAATTTTGATGAGCTAGATGTTTGGTACTCGTCAAATGCTGTATTATTTTGGGAACCACTGCCTGACTTTTTTAAATAGGAACATGTTGCTTAATATTTAACGTTCACTAATACTTTGACGTTATAATATTTGTTGAATATTGTTAGTTGCTTAAAAGCTGTCTCGTAATTTCAGGTTTTTAAACAGCCTGAGAAAGGTGACACTAAAATACTAGAACAGCGACGCAGGAGAACCAAGTTCTTTTGAAGCTCATGCAAACTACTACTACATACATCTTCACATTTGTGCTTTTGTTGCTGAAGCTGATGGTGAGTATATGCAAAAGGCTGCATTAGAGTTTGAGGAGCAGCTTGTGTGGTTGTCAAGTAATATTGATTAAAGCTTGAAATGAAGGCCCAAAACATATTTTTTTTTTTTTTTTTTGCAACTAGGCATAGGCCCGTCCTGCCCCTGGCAACGTAGCCATCGGCTTACTCCCCTGAGCAAACTCGCCCCCCTTCCCCATAGTAAAGTTAGTATAATTACACGAGATCTCCAATGTTTGAATGGAGACTCAAACTGTTGATCTCCTATTTGAGAGTCAGACTCCTGGCCAACTGGGCTAACCCCAAATGGTTGGCCCAAAACCTTCTTTTATGCCCATCCTAGGTGCGTTACCAGAAGATAATGACGAGACCTTAGAACTTTCAAACAACAAGCCTAATGTATGCCAACGGTTGCTGCATCTGTTCCCTTACTAGCTTTAGCATCAGTAGCAATTACGGATGATGTATGCTAACTGGATCAAAGTATTGCTATTGTAAACTGGTTGTTTTTTTCTCCAGATTTTTTATGATGCTTCATTTTCTCCCCCATCTTTTCCTCCGATAGTTCCGGTTTCGTGTTTTCTTTTTTGCTTTTATTGTTTATTGTTTGTCGCATTGTTCCGAAATTAAAACGTTGCTGGGAAAACTAAAACATTTCTTTTTATTTTCTGGAGCTTCAAAAATTAGAAAACGCATGAATCTAGTATTCTTACCTTTTGTCATATTGATAATTTTCAGTAATTCAAAAACTTGAACTTCTGTTTCTTTCAATTCCGTTCATATATGAGTTTTATAGATAATCTGTGAGTGTACTACTCAAGTTTATACAGGGTTATTCTAAATAATGAGAAAAGCTAGTGACACGCAACAATGCAAATAACTGGCCAACTATGTCCATTTTGCTTTCGATGCTTAAATTACCAGCATGCATATTTTCCTGAATCGAGCAATATACCTTGAGTCACTAAGAGTAAGAAGTTTGTCTAACACACCACCGCTGCACCACCAGCCCTCGTATTTAGCATCAACTTCTGGGCCTAAGACCTAGCCTTCAACTTTTTTCTTTTATGCTAGGTCAAACCGAACGTAACCTTCAACCATTGCACTGTGTCATGAGGTATTTCTATGAAAAAACCAGAAAAGTAATTCAGCACTTCCTCAGCCAAATATCAGATTATTTTTTTTTTTTTTTTTTTTTTTTTTTTTTGATGAAAATCATCATCGGTTTCTGACAATTGTAGGCAAAGACTACCGACGGAATAAATTGCAGCATTGCCTACTCAAATCAGGTGGACAGCAAGGAAAAAATCTACGTCCGCCCAGAATGGTTCAAATAGTAAATTTAGTGGACCTTTTGGCTTGCTCATGTGTCACATTTTAGGATTGACATGCCAAACGAACCAGATTTACTTAATCAGCCCGTGACCCATCTAACAGTAAACCCTTCCTCTTTCTTATCGTAGCAATAAAAAGGATAGGGAATGCGGTATAAAGTTTTCTAAGCCCTAAGTTTTAGGACGTCCAATATAGCGAACCTCATCTAATCCCAATATGTATCTTAAGTTTTTTAAATCAAATCTAAACCCTAATTTTGTAAGTCTTTGTGAGATGTATGTACTTTGATTTAATTTCAAATCTAAATTCATGATTCATTCTTATCTTCTTTGGTATTAGAAATGGTTCAATTAGTAAATCATGTTGCTGAAATGGATTCAACACCAAGATATATTGATGGTGTTGTTCATATGATTGGTTTTTCTGGTAATGGTTATTTAGGGTTTTCTTATAATAGTTATGATACGAGGTTAATTAGGTGCTGGAACCCTTCCACCGAAGAATACATTAAACTTACAAAAACATCTCAAAGACTTTAACAGTTTCAACATCAATTGTAACAGAAGAAACTTCAAAATCATCACCACCTAAGAAGAGAGCAACAGGTTCAACATCTTCGAGGAGAAAAAGGTAACAAATCATCTGCTACTTTCATATATTGGCCTTCTTTTTGTATTTTGAAGTTGTTTTTATTAGATTTGTGGTATTAGTTTACATTCTTGTACACTAGTGCACTATTACATGAAACATATGCATGTTCTGTATGTTTTGAAGTTGTTGTCCCATCTTTATGGTAGTAGTGTACAGGTCTGTACACCTTCATGTTATTTCAGCAACATAGGATATGTTGTGCGTGTTTTGAAGTTGTTTTTCCCATCTTTGTGGTAGTAGTGTACATATTTGTACACCTTCATGTTATTTCAGCAATATATGATTTATTTTGAAGTTGTTTTTCCCATGTTTGTTGTGGTTGTGTACAGATCTGTATTAAAGCAACATATGACCTGATGTGCTAGTTTTGAAGTTGCTTTCCCCATATTTGCTATGGTTGTGTGCATTTTTGTACTCCAACATGCTGTTTCAGCAACATATGACCAGTTATGTGTGTTTCAAAGTTTCATTTCCCATATTTGTGGTACTAGTGCACAAATCTGTATACCTTCATGTTATTTCAGCAACATGTGACCTCTTGTGTTTGTTTTGAAGTTTCTTTTCCCATATTTGTGGTACTAGTGCACAGATCTGTACACCTTCATGTTATTTCAGCAACATGTGACCTCTTGTGTTTGTTTTGAAGTTGTTTTTCCCATGTTTGTTGTGGTTGTTTAAAGATCTATACACCGACATGCCTTTTCAGTGTCATATGCCCTGTAATGTATGTGCAAAATCTTTATTTCCAACATTTGATCTGGTTGTGTACAATTTTGTACACCAGCATGTTGTTACAGTTATTTAGGGCTTGTTGTGTTTGTTTTAAAGATGTTTTTGTTAGATTTCTATAATAGTGTACATATCTGTACACCAGCATTGTTTTATGGCCTGTTGTGTGAGAATAAATGTTGCTCTTGTTAGATCTCTGAAGGAGTGTACACAGTCACACAACTATATGATATGGTCATATTTGAGTTATGTTCTGTTAAATTTTGTACCCGTATTTGTGTAGTTGTACACCTATATGGTATGTGGAGAATGAAATCTTACGTGTAATGAAGGAAAAAACAAAGTTGCAAAAGGAGATTGAAAGAAACACATAAGACTTAGTGGTGATGTTCAGTATGTACCTATGCAACAAAGTTTTTTTACCCATGAGAACTAAAGCATGATTTATTAGCAAGAACAAGTATGCACACTTTTTTGAGTCTTCGGATAGGATGAAAAACTTGCTGGATGATTCATATACATGAGTATCTGATGGAGAGCATTAAGAAACATATCCATTCACCAATTAAAGTTAGGGAAAAAAAAAAGTTCAGTCCAAAACCGCCCCCAAAAATACGCTTTAGTCCGGACCTAGTTGACTAGGTACAAATTAATCCAAGAATTGTGTAAAGACGATGCTATCCTTCACACACTTTTATTAAAGCACACGTGCAATGAAATGAATCAGTTTTGTAACTGACACAATGAACGTGGTTGCGACACGTTAGCCTTGAATAAAAACTGATTAAAACTGCGGCGTAACGGACAAATACATTAACTCCAACATTTTGCTTTTTCAGAAACTTCAGAAGAAAAAAATCAAAAAAACTTCAGAAGAAATTTTGCAGACAAAACCCTAGAAATTTTTTCAAATCTTACTAATCAAAACCCTAAAAACTTACTAATCAAAACACCTAGATGAGTGCAGTAACAGTAACATCATGTTGAAAGGAAAAAAAAAGTAGCTTCAAAGACAAAGGCAACACCAACAGTGGAAGATTCAACACCAACTGAAGAAGAAAATCCATCAGTTGCGGTAGAATACATTCAAAAACCAACACGACCAACAACGAGATCAAAGTCAGCATTAAAAGATTCAACATCAATTTCATCCTCAACTCCAGCAGTTGTAGTAGAAGAAAATTGAAAATCAAGGACGAGATCAAAGAGAGGATTACAAGATTCAACATCAATTTAAGTACCAGAAACTTCAAAAACATCACCACCTAAGAAGAAATCAAAGACTTCAAATCCTTCAAAGCTTTCAAACCCTTCAGAGCCTTCAACAACTGTTAGAACAAAAAAAGGTAACAATTCAAGTCCAATTCTGTCTATTTTTGAGCAATTATTATGAGATTTCTTGTATATGTGTACAGATCTGTACACCGCCATGCTGTTGCAGTACTTCATTTCATGTTTTCTCTGTTTTTTAGCAATTTTTATGAGTTTTGTTGTTGGTGTGTAACTACTAGTACACCGACATGTTGTTGCAGTGCTTCATTTCATGTTATGTCTATTTTTTTAGCAATTTTTATGAGTTTTGTTGCTGGTGTGTAACTACTAGTACACCACCATGCTGTCGCAATGCTTCATTTCATGTTCTGTCTATTTTTTTGGCAATTTTTATGAGTTTTGCTGCTGGTGTGTAACTACTAGTACACCAACATGTTGTTGCAGTGCTTCATTTCATGTTCTGTCTGTTTTTTAGAAATGTTTATGAGTTTTGTTGCTGGTGTGTAAATACTAGTACGCCACCATGTTGTTGTAGTGCTTCATTTCATGTTCTGTATGTTTTTTAGCAATTTTTATGAGTTTTGTTGCTGGTGTGTAAATAGTAGAACACCACATGCTGTTGGAGTGATTCATGTCCAGTTCTGTCTATTTTTTAGCAATTTTTAAACCAACATGTCATGTTATGTGAGTTTGTGAGTGGTTTATGGTTAATGGCATGTTATGTGTTATGGTGTTGTTTCATTTCAGTTGTGTGTACATATTTGTACACAAGCATTCTATTGCAGTGATTCATGGCATGTTGTGTATGTTTTAAAGATGTTTCTGTAGGAGTGTACATATTTTTACACCATCATGGTGTTATAGTGATATATGGCGTGTTGTATGGGAATTATTGTTGCTCTTGTTATATTTCTGTAGTTGTGTACTGGTTTGTACACCAACATTTTTGTATGAGTATTATGTGTTGTGCTTCTCTTTTCTTATTCCCATTTGTCTATTTTCGTAGATACAAACAAACCTTATAGATCAGGTTTTCATGCAATCAATGAGTTTGTGTACAAGAAGCTTGAGAAGGATCCTGAAGTAAGGAAAAAGGATCCTGAAAAAGTCTGGTTCACTGACTTTCAGGTAGAGAAGCAAAAGGAGAGCCCTTTTTGGCCTATATTAGACGTCTTTGTTCACAAGAAAGCTGAAAACAAAGAGGAGAAAAAGTCAGAAAAGAAAAAGGAGAACAAGAAAGATGTGTGGTCCAAGAATCCATAATCAATCTTGAAGGTTGTGAACCAGTTCCGCCATGATAATTCAGGTAGAAATGTTTTCTTTTTCAATAATGCCGAGGAGAAACAGTTTGTGGAGGTTGAAAGTATGCCAGAAGACTTGTTTTTAATTTTTGGATTACATATGGTGGCATTAGAACCCGTGGAAGGAGAATGTACCAAAACTAAAGCTGAGATGAGATATGGTTCACTAATAACCCGAATGAAACTGAAGGATCCAACTAAGTTGGGGAAACTAGATGGAGAATGAAATCGTGCGTATAATGAAGTTAAAACCAAAGTTGGATATAGAGACTGAAAGAAATGCTGAGGACTTGGTAGTGTTGTTTGGGATGTACCCGTGTATTATTTTTACCACAACAAATGGAAGCGCGCTTACCAAGAGCCAATTTGCTCACTACTTTGAATCATTGGATAAAATGAAAAAATCAACTGGCCAGTTCATATACATAAATATCTAATGGATAGCATTAGGAAACATATTGCCTCACCACTTAGAGTTAATGGTTGTATGGTGTACGGTATACCTGTTAGTGAGTTTTGTATTACACCAGTTTTAAGTTGTACCAAATTACATGCTTTGGTTCACTGTATTTGTTGGGTCCTAACATTTCTAACTCTTTACTTGTTTCTTAATGCAGTATTGGTTTGCTGAACACAACAACAACATGACGCCAAGCAATGAACAAGGTTTCCCAAGGTTTCTAAGGTGGGTAATAAGTGACATCAGTACAACAATCGAGAAAGATGTTAATGAAGCTATGAAAAAGGTAACTCGATAACTTAATTTATTACAATAATGATTTCTTCCTACATGTGTACATTAGATATACACCTTGATAAGGTTTACAAAATGGTGACAAAATTTTGTCATGTGTACAACAATATACACCTGTAACACATGTGTAAAAAGATGAACACCTGTTATCCATATTGATACTTTGGCATGTTTTAAGATGCAACCCGGATGGGTAAAAGCTTGCAGTGATGAACATCAACATATTATTGAAGAGCACAGAAAGAATAGGCAAGAAAATAGCAGAGATGCACTAAAAGAAAAGCTGTACAAAGCACTACAGCAAAGAGATGAAGCATTAGGAGAGCTTTCTGACTTGCAGGTTAAACATGAAAAGCTTGTTAGCTTCATTGAATAAAAAAGCAAAAAACTTTATGCAGCTGATCTAAGGAATGTGCAAGATGATAAGGATCTTTTTGATTTGTTTGTTGACTCCTTGCAAGAAATATTTTCATTTAACAAAGAATTAAAAAGTGAGGATGAACGTGATGATGATGAGCAGGAGGAGAAGGAAGGTGAGAAAGGTGAGAAAAGTGGCAAAGGTGATGATGTGGATGACAGTGATGATGATGACAGTGATGATGATGAGGAGGAGGAAGGTGAGAAAGGTAAGAGAAGTGGCAAAGGTGGTGATGTGGATGACAGTGATAAGGAGCAGGAGGAGGAGGGTAATGAGGAGGAGGAGGATGGTGGTGGCAAAGGTGGTGATGAGGAGCAGGATGAGGAGGATGGTGGTGGCAAATGTGGTGATCTACATGATGATGACAATGACAAAGAGGGAAGCAAAGGTGTTGATGAGGAGGATACAACTGAATCCAGAAAGAATGAAGTTCCATCTGAAACTCCTAAAAAGCCAAGGTATAATATCACTTTTATTAAATGTGACAGTCATTTTTTTATATTATTTATATGTGTACATAGTTGTACACCAGTGACTCATACCTTTTCTCAAAACTTGCATCTTTTAGCACTCCTTCATCAAAGACCAATGAGTGAAATGAAGAAAAGGATATCGAAGATGAAAGTGAATATGACAAAGGAGTTAAGTTTGAAACTGCTAACAAGCCGAGGTATGATGATCTAAGCTCGCATTTCTTTTCATTTTTTTTATATGTAGATACTTGTACACCACTGATAAAAATCAAATAAAAATGTATTTTTCAGCAGGCCTCTGTCAAAGTCAAATGAAGAAGAGGATGGCAAGGATGGAACAAGCCTAAGAGTTGAGTCTGAAACTGCTAACAAGCCGAGGTATAAAGAAAATGATCTCAATTCACATTTGATTTCATCTTCTGTATATGTGTACCAAGATGTACACCTTAGTGATTTCATTTTTTTCAGCACTTCTCTGCCAAAGACAAATGAAATCCCTTAAGATCATATGAACCTTGATAACCAGGATGTAATGGATGCCACTCAATCTACTGAAATTGATGAAGCTACGATAATCACAGCTCAAGCCATATCTCAGCTGGACCCTAAAGGCATGTTGCCGGTTGAAGAAGATGTCCTCCTACTCACACAAGGAGAAGAGACAGAGAAGGAGACTTATAAATCAATTGAGGACCTTCTAGATAATTTGTATGAATTTGTGTTCGTAAATCTTGAAAAGGGTTATTACAGAACGACACCATCTGAAGTGAAGGAAAAGATGGCAACCGTGATACGACACGATTGTCCAAGCTTTTCATTGTTGAGCCAAGAAGATCCTAAAGAACAGTCGTCATAAAAATCATTATCCAATGAAGATGTACGATAAATGATCGTTGCTGAAGCAGTGCAGTTCATCCAACAAAATCATGCTGAATTTTTTAGCAGCCAAGAGGTAGAAGAAGAGAAGACGACACCAGTGAGGACTAGAGCAGGGAAGATGAAGCAAGCAGAGATGTTGAGGATAAAAGCGGCTGGCAAGTTGTCTAAGACACCACCAAAGAGAGCTGCAAAGAAAAAACTACCTCCTGACTTCACTGCCGAGGGTAAAAATAGACAAGTTAGGATGAAAGTGGATCAAAAAGGCAAGGGGGTCAAAGTGGGAGAAAACCCAGGCTATCCTGCACCAAAAAGGAGAAATGAAAATGAGTATCATCCTGCTCTCCTATTGCCAGATGTTCGTCAATCACCACTATGCCAAGCCATGGAACCAAGACAGGAAAAAAAAAGGATACAAAAATTCTTCGACTATGCAAACCTAAGGTAAGTTCACAAAACAATACCTCGCACTATACGAATGATTGAATCTTATTGAAAAAAAGGTATGTACACCATTATGTACACCATGTTAACATTTCCTTTATGATTTTGCAGCTCTGTAGCTTGGGAACTAACAATACTCGAAGATCCAACAGTCAAGGAACAAATTTTGATTGTGGGAAAAGTACATCGTGAACTCATGTTCAACAAATATATGGACCAAGAGGTACTGCAGTTCTACATCCATCGACGTTTCACAGCAATGGTCAGAGATAGCATTCGTCATCCAGATGATCATAAGTACATGAGATGTGAAATAATGAGTCCTACTGCATGTGTAAGTTTCTCAAAAACAAATAAAAAATTCCATATATAGATACTTTAATGATGTGTACATACTAGTACACCTGATTGACATGGCGTGTTCTATGTGTTTGTAGATTTCCTTAGGAGTGGACATAGATATACACCAATATGCTATATGATTGACACATGCTCTTTTAAGTGTTTGCATGGATGCTTTATTGTTAGATTTACTTAGGTGTATTGATAGATGATAGACGCATTTATGTGTCTATATTAGTCTCAATTCTCTGTAATGTTAGTGCTCGATTTTGTACTTATTTGGTTACTTTATGTCTTTGTAGGTGTTTTTGGAGAAATAAGCTTTTGCGGCGAATTTGACTCGAAAAGTGGTCCTGGGAGAAAATTACTAAAGGCACCCAGAAGACGCACTCTGAGGCACCGGAAGTATCTTGGAGACTCCCGAGAGAAAAGTCATAATTACACCTCGGAAGAATTGCTAAAAGGAACCTCTCATTTGGATAAGGGGCACCTAAATTACTAAGGGTACTCCATTGATAAGGGGCACTAATTGCTATTTACACCTCATGGCTATTTGCACCCCGAAATTATTGTTCGCCCCAATTGCTAAAGGGACTCCTTTGTCGGATAGGGGAGGTCATCCCCTTCATTTTGAATTAAGAAAATTGGCGGGAAAAGTCATTCTTTCACGGGCGAGTTTGGATTCGAGTTTGGAGGTCTTTGAAGAGATTCAATCGCCAAATAAGGTTGGGCTGGACCTATTATAGCATAACGAAGTCATTGTGATTGATTAGACCCAACCAATTGGGCCGGATAATAGGAAAAGCAAAACGGGGGGACGGGAAGAATATCCAATGAATACGTGACTTCCAAGCAAGATTTTGGCGTATTTTTGGAAGAGTTAAACACGGGATTTTGTAGCTACCTTATTACAAGGAAGAATGACGTGTTTTTAAGCCAAAAGAAGGAGCAAATCTCGTATATTTGGGATGTTTCATTAAAACGAGGAAGAAAAAGCCGCGGCTTGCTATAGAGGAAAGATGAGATTTTCACGAGATTTTTGAGGCTGTGGTGTATAAAAAGGTGCATACGAGTTCTAGGAAGTGATACGGAGACCTTGGGGAAGGAATAGAGAGCTTAGAATCGATAGAAAGAAAGAAAAAAAAAAGAGTTACTGTTCTGCAAGAACCAAGAACACCAAGAACAAAGCACCACCAGAAGTAGTCAGTAAAGCAGTGAGTCTTAAAAACAACGACAAAGTCAACCAACTATCGTTGTTCAACGGTGGAAAATAAAGACCCTCGGAGACAGTCTTATATTACGAAAATCATTGTAAGCTTTGTTATTCTTATTTTTAATACAATGATTAATGAAATTTTCTCCAATCTTCGATCTATGAGTGACTAAATTTCTTTTCTAGGGTTTTGGAGGAAACTATTTTTGATGGGTAATATTTATTAATTAATTTCTTTGGCATATTTATTCCAAAAATTGTGTTTAATTTGTTTAAAAATTCTCTCTTCTTTATATGCTTCGTAAAAGCTGTTTTGGGTAGTTTCACCGTTATTTTATAAGCGAAGGAGGATTAGGCCTTAGAATAGCGACGAAAGTCATAAAAAGAGCATGTATTGTTATATCTTCCAAAGCATGAGATTGAGTTCGAAAATTATTTTGAGTAAAGTCGGAGTATTATGTCAAAGTTTAATTTATTGAGTTTACCATCATTAGAAGTAGTGAAATCCAAAGCCCTAGACTCATCTCTCCTTGATAACAAAAAAAATCAATTGTAATTAGTTTGTGTTAGTATTTTCTTTAATTAAGTCTAAAATCAAAATCTTAAGAAAGTCCGAGCGAACGATACTCTTATACTTACCACTTGTAAAACTGCAATCAATAAACACATTTTTGTGTCTAATTTGATCTCAATACTATATATTGTTGGCACTCGATTTCGTACTTTATGGTGTTTTATGTGTGTGTAGGTATTTTGGGGAATAAATATTTTGGAAAATTCGGCTCGAAAAGTTGCTCGGAACACCCCAGGAGGACATTTTTCTATTCGGACTCCCACTTTGGATAAGGGGTAACCCAATTGCTAAGGGCACCCAAGCGATATTCGCACCCAGTTTGTTGGATAAGGGTGACCTTCTTCTTCATTTCAAATTCTGTTTTTGGCGGGAAAATATCTTCTCTCTTTGCGTACGCTGGATTTGATCTGGCCGGAGTGTTCTAGGGAGATTTAATCGCTAAAATCTATTGTATTGGTCTGTTAGACTTACGGGGATCGGTAAGTCCATCGGGGTCGAAGAAATTGGGCTATAATCACGGTGGGACGAATACGGGGAGTTCGTATATGCGAGAGAGATTCTCGGATTTCGGCTATTTTTGGAGCAATGAGCGAGTCTCTGAGCGTTGTCTACTCATTGCAGGAACGTGTTTGATGGGTGGAGTGTGTCGAGTTGAAGATTTTAGCGAGCGAGAGATATGAAAGGAACAAAATCTCGTATCTTGCATGGGAGTAAAAGAAAATATGTTTTATTGATTGCCGAGATTATATGGAGTTTAAGGGATTTATTCTCGGTCCAAATGGGTATATATATGCTTCTTGGATCACATAAATGAGGACAGAGAGTTTGGGGAGAGTTTAGAGCGTCAACAGATCGAGAAAATCAAGCTACATGATTATTCTCTGCTACTGCACCAAGAACACGAAGAACATTCAACGCACGGGTGACAGTCGTTTATGCTATAGTGATACGACTCACAGCCGAGGGTCGTAATTCGGAAGACAGTCTTAAAGCAGCAGTAACAATTTATCTTTATCGTTCTTTGTAACAGTGTTTGCAACAATTATAATCGTTGCAAACACCCGATTTTCATCATTTTCTCCATTTCATCATTTGTACACCTCCTTTGAGCAATAAAAATGAGTTTTGAGCGTGTTTCCAACATGATGAGCTAAACCCATCCTCTGGGGCGACGGAGGAAGCCATTCTTTTAAGAATTATGCGGTAATATTTACTTTATTAATTTATGCAATATTTTTATATGATTAGTTGCATTGATAAAAAATAAATTAAATGATTTTTATTAATCAAATGTGTTTTCTCTTGATGATGCATGCTTAGTTTTAGACTCTTGATGCGTTATGCTTGCGACTAACATTTGATATTTTGGAAATCTTATTTTGGCAATACTTTAGAATCAAATCAATTGTTTAAATTGCATGATATAAATTAATTTAAAACCACATAAGTATTGATGAATGGTGAAATCCCTAGCTCGACCTCTCCATAATTTTCACAACATTTTGTATTTTGAGTTTGTTATATTTTTGCTTTAAAAATTAAGTCTAAAAATCTGCTTTCACAAGTCTCAACGAACCTTTATTACTACAACATCATTGAAAATAATCATCATGTATACATAGTTGTACACATGTATCATATGTCATGGATACATCTATATCATACATCTATTTGATATGTAGTGGTGTACATGCTTGTTAGTTTTCTGGTCTGGTTTAGGTGTACCTAATCCATTTTACTTTCCAACAAATTATTGATTGTAGTACTATGTGAAGAACAATATCATCAGCGAGGAACAAAGGCTTGTGGTTGATTTCATATGGGACATGCCTGACAATCTGGAAGTTCTTGTAATCCCTGTCAATCACTCTACAATACAAATGGCAGTAGGAGTTCACTGGTCTCTTTTGAAGTTTGATTTTGAAGCCGAAGAGTGGAAGTGGTACAACTCGTTGCACTCAAATGAGGACTATAAAGATGATGCACAACACATGGCAAATGTGGTGCAATTTGAACTCAACAATAAGAGAGCGTTAAAGGGCGATGCACTTATAGAACCGCACGAAATAAACATCATGCAATGCCCTGCTCAAGGAATCAATCCAGACTGCCTCCTATACACTTGCTACTTTATGAAACGAAGTATGAAGAAGAGAAAGAGTATCGAAAGAGATCAGAAGAGGGCCGAAGACATTTGTCAGCGAATGAGAGAGAAAAATTGGTGGCCAAGATCTTTGAAAAAAGTTGGAGTGTATGAAAAGGTGTGGGATATAGCAACTGATGACTATCACAAGGAGTGGCGCCTGAGTAAAGAGATGAAACCATTGAATATGAAGAGGAGTCTTTTCTCACTAGTGGAAAACCAGATTTTTAAGTCTGATTGGGTTTTATAAATAAGACTACCTTCACCTTTCTTTATATATCGGCTTAGATGGTAGTCATTTTTCAACGAAAAGCAAATCAAGCCCCCGTGGAAGTCGTAATACAAGGGGGTAGTTCAGTAAATAAACTAAGCTTCTAGAAGGAGTACGATCAAGTCTGCGGGTGGATATAGTTTCTCTGGTCCAACTCCCGAGGTTATCCTTATCTCGGTCTGCCTCTGTTCACTTCTTTCTCAGATCTTTCTCACTCCATCTCAATTTCTATTCCTAAACGAAGGAAAACCCAAACCTATTTTTTTTTCTCCGCCTCAATCTCGGATTCATCATTGAAACCCTAAGTTTTTATAACATAACTAAACCGAAATCATTCTTTTCTCCTTGAAAATTCTGCACTTGCTTACATCGATGAAGATTTCAATCGAACTCCAGTTGCAATCTGAAAAATATTGCTTGTAATGAGTAGAATCAAGTGATTTTGAATCAGATGTTCTATGACCTTGTAGATTTAAATGAAGGCTTTCAATATGAGTTGGTGCGTCTTTTGAATCTAATGATTAAGCTACTGAACAAGATGTTGAAGGAGGAGAAATTAGTAGTCTTAGAGATCAAAATCAAAGAAGTGGGGTTTTTTTTCCTAGTTAATTTTGTTATGCAAATCCTAATTTTTCTGTTTAGATTATGTATAGTTTATGGTGAAGTATGGTTCGATGTTTTATCATTCGTAGGTTCAGTTTGGCTGGTGGTGGAAAGGATTTCATATGAACAGCTTCAACAACTTCATGAAACAAATTCAAGGTATACAAACATTATTACTTCCTCTGATTTCAATTTCTTAAATTTGGGTTTCTTTATTTTTCACTGTTTTGCTTATTTATGGTTTAAACATGTGGATTTGATTGATTTTAAGTGTTTATGCTGTTAATAGTCATTCAATTATGGTGTGAGTTTTCATTTTTTCCCATCTTTGTAGTAATGGGTTTTCTTGAATATATGAAAGTTGTGCTTTTATGGGGTTTCCTGCCATTTTATTTGTAATTTATGTTGTTGTTGCTGTTGTGGATGTATGGTAATGCTCTAGCGGTGGTAAATATTCGACTTCGTGATCTTGTTTAATTTGTTTCATCAACTTTTAATTGAAAATGAATTTTGTTTAAAGATCTCTTTTGTTTTCTTGTATTGGATCTTTGAAATTAGTTCTTAAAATTTAAAACGAGTGATGCAATAACTTATTTCAACCTACCCAACTTGTTTGAGGATAAAGGCTTGGTTGTTGTTATTGGAAGTAACTTACTTGTAGTTCCTAGTATTGAACTTTGTACCAATTGTGTATTTTTTCGTATTTGTCTTTCACCCAAATTATAGACTTAATTGTTTGTTGATGGATGCAAGATTTGGTTCTCTTGCCTTGATGAGTTATGTATTGGTTAGTACCATTACATTTTCTTTCAAGTACTCTTTTTGATATTTATCTTTCACCACCATACTAAGTTGTGTTGGCTGCATTTTGTACAATGTAAAATTTGACTTTGAATTAGGCTTTTATGTTTTGCTCCGAGCTTTTTTATCACTTATGGAATTTTTCTACATGGCCAAACTAGATTGAAACAGTCGAAACAAGGAAAACGACAAAGGATATTTCCCTTATGTCTCATGGACCCTTGTTGTACAAATTAATCTGTAAACTTTTCTCTATCTAACTAGCTTTGTAAAAGTACGACTTTGCTTGGTTTTGATTACGGTATGGTACTTATGGTATAAAACAGGTACCAAGAGACCTATACTTGAATACCGAAGAATTCATTGATGTTGTTGCAAGAGAAAATCGGATGTGAAGCTTGTTCAATCTTTTAAATAGTGTTTAGTACAAAAACATGAACAAGAACATTTTGGTTACACCAAATGTGTGTATTAGATCGTTATGCGTACATGCAACACCTTTTATCCGATTTGATTTATAAATGGAAGAATATGCATGCATTTAGTTCTTAACTTATTGGTTTAACTATCACTTTCGTTTATTTAAGCGCTTGGAATCGAGATGGTGAGTTGCGATGGTAGGCTTTGACCTTTTTGCGGGTATTATATTAATTCCTAATAATATTTTAGATATTTTAGTTTGCGTGCTAGGTATTATTTTTACGGTTTGACAATTTAACAAATTTCACCAAAGTGTCATAGGTTTAGTTGATCATCCCTATTAGTGGTTCATGGGTCAAGCCACTGGGTCTGACAGTATGCATGTTTCCTGCCACATCCAAGATATTTGCGTCTTATCTTGTAGTGGAGCTTGGTATGGTTTTCTAATCATTCTTCGGGGCACATGTCATGTTATTTCCTTTAGGTTCTCGTGTGTTGTATAATTGATTACGGGATGGGGGACAATTAGCTTCTCGTGTGTTGTAAATTCAGTAGTAAACCATTTTAAGTCGTGCACAATTAAAATTTTGATCATATGTTTTAATTGTAGGCACTGCAATGGTGATGGAGCTGAAACGGAGGTAAAGAATCAACTAGATTCATGTTCTCGGTGATATTCTTCTTTCTTGGTAGGCTATTCATCCTTTTTCTCTTCATTTCTTGAACTTTACAAGATGCAAATTTTCTTAAAAAAACATATATTTACTTGAGCCATTTCTTAGTTTTCTCTCTGGAAAATATTGAGTTGATCAAGAACTTAATTAAGTCACCAAGAGCTAAGTTCTAGTTGGTTTATGGTATATCACTTGTGTCCTAACTTGTTAATCTGTAAGGTAGATCATTTGTCTCCTCGTTGTTGAATTTTGGACCTCTTTATTAGTTCTTGATGTGTAGTTGAGATGTTCCAAACTTTAAACATTAAATATCATGTAAATATGGTTGTAGGATAATCTCTAATGTAGCCTAATTTTTTTCTTTCTCTGAGCTACTTGAATCATGCCTAGGGGTTTGTTTAAGGAGCTACATATGACGAGATATGTATCTACTCAAGTTAGTACCAATGTATAAAAATGTGTAGCTTCTTTTTTGCAGGAGTACACACATAATTAGATTCTTTGAGATTTATGTGGTTATCCTATAAAAATGTGTAAATATGGGTTTTGGTGACGGTCAACAGAATCTGCTAAACTATGATATTTATATTTCAGGTGTTGCTGCTTTGTGTATTCAGTAGCGAAGTCTTTATTGAAGCAACTGCTCTATGTATCCAGTAAGAATGTGCATCAGAACTTGCATATCTCGTCAATGCTGGCCATGGTGTAGCTTCTGCAAGACAATCATGGAGTTCTAGCTATTGTTATTTTAGGCGGAGTTGGCCCACAAGGTTTGTGTATCATTGATGTTGTAGATGATTTCTTTCCAAAAATATCTTGGTTGAAGACTTTGATGAATAGAAATAACCATCAAGATCCTATGTGTTTTTGTCTTCTTGGAGATGTAACACTTTGCTTCATTAGAGATTTATCACATCTTGGTCAGGGTTTGTAAAAAGAACATAAATGTAGAGCAATATTATAACTTAATAAAGTTTTCATTATTTTATTAGGCACTTCAAATTTGTTTGGATTCGGCTTTCAATAAATGTTTATGAATCATTATTATTAGTTTACTTTCCAATTATAGTTTAAGCATCGAGGGTGAATCGGTTTTGGATTCATTCGAATCGATTTTTTATATAATCGATACGAGATAAGCGACTGTGTCAATCGGTTATACGAATCAGACTATCAAGGGTAGTCGTAAACTGAAACAAATTAAAGAATCTCAGTCACAGTCGTTTTGAGAAATAAGACTACAAAGTTAGGTCTCCCTAAATCAGTCTTTTTTAGAGGTTTTAAGTGCTTTTTCGGCAGACTTTTTTTTTGCATTTTCCACTAGTGTCTAAACATTTTCTATCTTTCAGAAAAGTTTTCAAATTTCAGTTTTTATCACTTTGTTTATGACTTATCACTTTTCAAATTTCAGTTTTTATCACTTTGTTTATGACTTATCACTACTATAAATACCTTGTATTAATATTTTTATTAGTTTCAATATTGAGTTTATGACTTATCACATTCACCAGGTTTTGAAATATTAAGGTGTACTTGATTGTGCACAGTTACTGACGGAGCAGAAAATGTTTAGAAGGTGTACATAATGGTACACATGTACTGACATATTTTTATACCTTATCAAAAGTATAAAAATTGAAAACATAAAAATATTGCTAAAATTTTTATAGCAAGCAGAACTGAAAAACATAAAAATTGAACATAGCAAAAGTAATTACTAATTATATAGATATGAAAACATAGAATATTACGAAACAAAATAGAATAGTAGCATCCATTGTACACCAAGGTGTACATAGTGGTACACATGTAAAAAGACAGGTAATAAATATTGAAGTTCACAGGAAGGTGTACATAACGGTACACATGTCCTGGCACTAATTATCCACGCCAAAGAAAATTGAAAAGACATTACCAAAAGTAAAAACGATACACATAAATTTTTTTGAACAAATGAAACATAGAAAAAAGCATCAAATCATGGGGCAGGTAGCTCTGTTGTGGTGACCAAGGGTGAAGCACTTTGTGCACACCATAGGCCTCTTTTGCTTCTCCCAAGAATTCTTGATACGTTGTGTTATTCGTCTACCAGGTGGAGGAACATGAATAGGAACAATAACCCTATCATTAGGATCATAAGACCGCGGCTTGTCATGATTGGAGTTTGGCAAGATGATCTCCTGGTATGTCCTGTTGTACCATTTAGTGGTGAAGTATGGGTCAACAAATGAATAGATGTCCTCTCTCGTAGCTTGAATAGCAGCACAAGCATGTGCGCAAGGAAAACTATTAACTTTCCACCTGTGACATGTACACGTTTTCTGCAATAGATCTATAGTATGAGACCGGGGAGACGCGACTTCATACAATCTTTCCATAGACTGAGTAACAGTCCAAGTACGACCAATGTCGATGTTTTCCTTTAGTAAAGCCTCATGGGAGTGAGCCTAGTGTTGAAATTTTCTAGACCATCTATCCTTCTCTCAGAATTCTTCTTCATGACCTTCAAACTAACATAATAAAAACACAAAGCATAGAATCAAAACATGATATAGAAGGAATACAAATAAAATATGTGTACAATGTACAAGGAAATCCATACAACAGCAGTGTACACACGATTGCGAGAATCACAGATAAAATGTGTACAAGTATCTACAGATCAAGCAAATCCATGTGTGCAAGGGAAGATGTACACATCAAAGAAAATAAATGAATGAAACACTAAACATAAAATTCAACGTATCGCATCGAGAAGAGAAAAAACATGCAACTTTTTGAATTCAAGAATCCAGTTGTTGAAGGACTCAGCAAGAGTTGAAGAGTGAGCACTATATCTTCATATAGGGAAAAATACATTTGCCCATTTCTTCTTTGGAATAATCCTGATATAGTTAGCAACATGTCCACATCCAATTGCATGCATGCCCCACAAAGCTTCTTCAAAGTTTGCTCTTTGTGTAAGAGTAAGCAGCTTTGTAAAACAAATCAATAACGGAATTTTAATTCGCATCACCTGATCCAATGGGGAGATTGCACTTGATGTGGTAAAAGCAATAGCTGTGATATGAATTAGGAAATTTTTTTGGAATGCCCTGCAAAAGTCCTTCTCCACGATCACTAAAGAAAATAATTTGAAGATCATCGACAACTTGTTTAAGATTCTCTAGAAACCAAAACCAATTATCTTTGTTTTCAGCAGAAACGAGAGCAAATGCAAATGGATAAAATTCATTGTTCCCATTGATACATGTTGCATCCATCAAATCACCCTTGTATCTACTAGTAAGGAAAGTAACGTCCAAGTAAATCATCGGCTCGAGATACCTATAGTCATGCTTGTAAGCACCGAAACAAATAAAGATCATCTAAAATCTTTTGGTTGCATGATCAACTTCAAAATTCACATAGCTATTAGGATTAGTTTTCTCAATGGCTTGGACATACCAAGTTAAATCGATATACGACTTCTCGTCATCGCCATGCTGCTCTTCAAATATGGATTCTTTCCCTCTACGGGCATAGTGATACTTGATATTAGAACCATAAGTCTTCTTAAAAGTGACATGATCTGTTTGGGTTTTAGACTAGGATCCCCGTGTATATTGTCAGCGATCAAACTCTTGACTAACTTGGTTGTCACCGCAGGACTCTTCAACCTCAAACCAACACCACAGCTACAAAAAAAAAATCTGGAATAAGTAATGTGCACCACAATGTACACCTAATAAGATCTCAAAACCAACACCACATATATGCAAAAAAGAAAACACAGACCAAGCAAGAATATGTAATTTCCATAAAAATCCTACAATAAGTAATGTGCCACTTAAAAAGCCTACAACAAGAAATGTGTACCACAATGTACACCTATAACAAGTCTACATATAAAAGCCTAAAAACAAGAATTCGTAATGTGGACTAATATGAACACCACTAACATGTGAATAACATTAGAATCTCTTTCAGCACGAACCGAGAAATGTCACCATTGGCAGGCCCAAAGTGAGTCCTCCAACCACAATCATTTTCCGCGCACTTTGCAGTAAAACGGGTCTTGTCATTTTTAAGAATAATAATCTTGTGACCATTAGCCATCTTGTACTTATCAACATCAATTCTAACAGCTTTAACACCACCCATAAATTCTCTACCAACTTTGTCAAAAACATAAACCCATTCATCAATAATCAGAGGCTTGCCCTTGTCTACGTCATGATCTACCACCCTTACCATCTTAGGACTTTCAGTTACACAAGAATTTGCAGTACTAGAACCAGAACTAGTGCTACAACCATAATTAGAACGAGAAGTATGATTCCGAATGACGTCAACATTCAAATAGAAATCTTCATTCCCAATAAGAATAATAAGTGCAATTAAACCTTGCAGTTGTATACCACCTTATACAAAAACTAATTGATTATTATCCATATTGCTGAAACGTATACTCCAAGGATCCAAATACCTCCAATGCTTGCATGCAAAATGCTTCACTTCATCTACGGTTATAGAAGTATTAACACGAAAAACGGCAGAATGCTCACCATGATTCAAAACATCGTTAATAAACTTCTGAGACATGTTCGATACCCCTACATATTACAAAAGAAATGATAATAAACATTTGAAGCTTCAAACAACAATTTCAGATTAGAATAACCTAAAACTTAAACAATGTACATAAAAGTACACATTTAATCGAAGCCAAAAACATCAAGTAACGGTAAACCTAGATAAAATACTCCATCAATTAAGCTTAAGAATCTTACTGGAACAAATAATTGAATAAAGCAGAAGCCTACGATCTCGTATCAGTCCGATTTCATATCAGGCATCATAAAACTAAAAATCATCATCAAGCAACAGTAAACAAAAATCGTTTCATGAGAATCAAAAGCTAGTATACAACAAATATCAAATCAAGATCATAAAAACAATAATATGTAACATATCGAATTCATATCATCAACTCATAAACTCAGAAAAACTAAACATCAAAACAAAACCTGAAATTAGATGTAACAGATCGTTAAACCAAAACAAAACTTACCTGAGGTTGAATTCTGCTTTATTAACAATCAAATCCAATCTAACCTCTATGAATCTGTTAAATCACCTCCGAATTCAAATCTAGATCGATCTATCTCTCAATCTGTCGTGAATTCAAATCTGAGATTAATAAAATCGATTTCAGAACACTTTCAAATGTAACCTGAGCTGAAATATGATGAAGAAACGATCAAATCCTCTCTGAAATTGTTAAATCGCCTTCCAAAATTAATCTCTGAACTTCTCCTTGTTTTGAATTCATGTTTGAGATCCAAAAATTTCGATTTCAAACCAAGCTTTATATATACGGAATCGCTTCAAGGTTAATTATGGTATATTGAAAACTCTTAAAATCGGGAATCGACTTGATTTTGGACTAACTCGTCCAATGTTTGGACTAAACTGTAGCAAACGGGGTTTATTTGGACTAGAGTGTACTGGGCTTCAGATGAGTGGACTAAAGCGTCCAAATCCCATAAACTTTGGGACTAAACGTCAATTTCTACTTAAAGTTAATGGTTGTGTGATTTATCTGTTGGTAAGTTTACATGTGCACAAAGTTGTACATACTAGTCCAAAACTTGGTTTTTAGGACACTTGGGGCGCGGGAAAATGGACGGATCCCATGAGTTGTTATACGTTTTAACAGTTGGGTTTCGTTAAAAAATTTGGATTTGTTAAATGACAGAACCAATATGTAGTTTCTTTTTGGTTTCTGTTTTCCCCCACTCCCTTAAAGTTCCGGATAAAAATATAAACCCTTAGATCATATTGATCGCACGGCTTTTAATTAGATCCATAAAATTCTCGAAACTGAAAAACACAGAGAAAATAAAGCCTCCCATATTCTCCTCCTTCGTGTTTATCAAAATAAAACTTCCTCCTTAACCTTCCCCATTCAATTCTTCAGTTTTTCTTTTTCTTTGATTCCGATATTAAAATCAATCATCTCAAAACACTTCAAATTTCTTAACCCCTAATTTTTAAATAAACTGGAATGGAACCTAAATCCAAATATAACTCATGGAAAGTAAGATCTCGTACATCTCCAGCTTCTACTTTGGATAGAGAGATACAAAGATTTAGTTTGAAATGGTGTTGGGTTGATGCATGGCAAAGACGATAATAGAAAAGATTCAATCATCACAAGGTGAAGAAACCAAGAGTGGAGATAGAGACGCGAATCAGTAAAAAAAATTGTAATTTTGACATAATTATATCTTGATTTTTTTTATGAAATACTGATTCAATCTCAGAATAAATTTCTCTATGAATTTGTATTTATTTTTAGTGATTGGATTTGAGGTTTTTTTTTATTATATGGGTTTAGCATCTATAAGAAGAAAAAACCCCTAAATCCTGGACTACCCAAATTTCCTAGTACTTTTGGATCACATTTATCCATGAATGATCATGGCTTGAGTACTGCGAACTATTCTCTGAACTGAATCATGTTTTACTCTGGATTTTATTTATTATGTAGTTTTATATGTCACTCTAGTTAAAATTTTCTTTGGCGGTGCAGGTTGAAGGACTTGTGAAAGCTCTACAAGATATAGAAGAAATAATGCGAGAATCTGGATGATTGCTGTCAGAGAATTTGAAAGAATCAAGGTAATATCAGCTGTTAACTTCCTACTAATACTGTGTTGTAGGCTCAATAACTAGTTGTATTTGTAATATGCGGTTTAGATATGAAATCAGACAATTACAGGCAAAATTACCATGAGCACTTCATTTGTATGGGATTTGTATACATGTTCTTGGGATTAGGAGTCATGCTGGTGCTTGCTGATAAAACAGTTAGGTTTTTATTTGCAATTATACTAAATAGATTTTGTTCCTTTGCATATCCGAAAGTAATTTTCAGTAGATCTTGGTAGAAGTGTTTCGCTGTACTGAGAGCTTATCATTGTGTACTTTCTCTTGCGCAATATTAGCGCAGATTGTTGCAAGCTAAGGAAAGCTACCTTGATGAACTGGGATGTAGCTTCAAGGTTGTAGGATGGTGCAGAAGGAACAAAAATCTATTCTGGTTGGACAACCTGCGAAAGGAGGTAGAAATTTATGGAGAATTTTCAAAGAACTAGTACAATTGATTAAGATAATTGGGTAGGTTCGAAATCTCCTGATGTTGAAGGGATACAGAGTATCTAGAGAAGAAATAAAAGCTTCATGATTTCAAGCTACAGGTGAGCAACGTATATAACCATGTAATGAGTACTGTGCTGATAGTCCTAATTGTGGATTTTATTTTCGGGCTTATTTATATGTTGTTTGAGATAAAATCTTTTTTCTTGATCTAGGATGAAGGACTTATGCAAGCTTATCAAGGTATGTATGAAACAACGGGAGAATTAAGTCTATAATTCATTAGAGTTACCGGCGATGCGAAGATGGTTGTTGTCTGAGAATAGGGAAGAATCAAGGTAATATCAACTGTTGACACCCTGCTAGTATTGGGCTACATGCACACGAACGTGGTGTATTTTTTATCTGTTGTTTAGATATTGAACTTGCAAAATTACAAGCAAAAGTGCCATGAACATTTCATTTATGTAGGTTGTTTACTGTTGCTAACGATAAGCACACTGACTAGATGTAATACTACTTGCTTACTTGGGTCTTATTGGTTTTACAGGGACAACCGTACCAATCTCTCTATTCCAAGAAGTGTAATACTGAAAAGTACGTTTATAAGCATGCTTCTTTTTTCTTGGTGCTAGGGTGTCGTATTCAAGGTGATAAAGTCTTAATAAGATAGACATAAGCTTTTCAGGAAACTAATTCTTACAGTGGTTGAGAAATCTCCTCAACCATGCTTCAAAAATGAAGTGGATAAATATTAATCTTGATAGGTCTCTTTTTTATGTGGATTTTTTGCTTCTAGCTCAGATTCTGTGTCTTGAGGAAATTTAAAGAAGAAGGCATCGCACCTAGTTACGTGTTAATTCATCAGTAGCAATAGCAGTTGGACATACTTTGCAACATGGAACTATTTTTGGAGGTGAAATACATGGAGATACTTTTCAATGGGAGACAATTTAATGGCCGCAACAATACACTACTCGCACACTTGGAAGTTATATCACACTATTTTGGTTTTAATTTTTGTTCTTGTTCTTTGTTGTTTTTTGAACATAAACGAAATTTGTAACTTGTTTTTGGTTCACCAAAAAGAAAAAGAAATGTAGCTTTTGTTGTTGAACTAGTTACTAGAGATGTCTGGGTTGTCAGATTGTAAACCAAGTTAATTATAATATTGTGAGTTCCATTTGTTAAGAAATCTATCTGTTAGCTTCTCTCAAGTCTCAAATGTTACCAAAAAAAAAAAAAAATCATATCAGACTCAGCTGAATCTGTTTACCCTGAAACTGACTCAGCTGAATTAGGTTGGGCTGAATCCAGCTGAATCTCTATTTGCCTAAATTTGACAAAGGTAGTCAGTCATTAATTTCGGACAAACAAAATTTGTTGTAAATTTTTAACAATAACTTCCTGTCCTTTTAGAAATAGTACACCAAATATATAACAGACTTTAGGACTGGCCGAAACTGTCAGAAAACAGGATTTTCGACAGATATGGTCTGTCCTATATATATATATATATATATCCATTCACCATTTTAAATAATTGTATTTGTGTTTGTTGCTTTCTATTACATTTCTAACTATTCACCTATTTTTTTAATACATTATTGGTTTGGTGAACACAACAATAACATGATGCAAGCAATGATGAAGGTGTGCCAAGGATTCTCAGGTGGATCATCAATGCATCAGTGATAAAATCGAGAGAGACCCGAATGACGCCATGAAAAAGGTATCTCGATAAATTTCTTACGATAGTGATTTCTTGCTCCATGTGTACATTAATATACACCGCAAGATTGTACATTGGTGATAGATTTTTAAAAAACATTGTCCCAATGTACAACAATGTATACCTGTAAAACATGTGTAAAATATCGTACACCTGTGATCAATATTAATACTTTGGCATGTTTTCAGATGCAACCAGGATGGGTAAAGGCTTACAGTGATGAAGATCGATTGCTTTTGGATGAGTACTGAAAGATGAAACAAGCAAATATCACATATGCACTAAAGGGAAAGTTGTGCATATCAGATATGCAAAGACAAAAACTACAAGAAGAGCTTCTTGAATTGCAGACTAAGCATAAAAGTCTTGTTACTTTCGTTGAAGAGCAAATCCTAAAAGTCCATGAAGCTTACCATAAGAATTTTCCAAAAAGCAAAGTGAATGATTTATGTGTTGACACTTTGGATCAAATATTTTCATTTACAAAGGAATTACGACGTGAGGCGGAGGTTGAGGAGGATGATGAGGACGAGGAGGGTGGCGAAGGTGATGATGTGGAGGATGACGAAGAGGATTTATAGGATCAAGAAGACAAGGATGATGATGCTGAGGATGAGGATAAGGATGTTGAGGGTGGGAATGACATCAAGACTGCTAATATGCCGAGGTATAACATCATTTTTATTAAAAATGCAGTCAATTCTTTTCATCTTCTTTATGTTTGTGCATAGTTGTACACCAGTGTGATGAAACTCATACCTTTTTCTCAAAACTTGCATCTTTTAGCACTCATTCATCAAAAAATAGTGGGGAAAATAAAGAAAATGATGGAAGTGAATCTAACAAAGGAGTTGAGCCTGAAACTGCTAACAAGCTGAAGTACGGTGACCCCAGCTTATTCATACACTTGTGTACAACTTTATACACCCTTAAAATTTCATACATTATTCATACACTTGTGACTCAAGGTATATTGCTCAATTACCAAGTTTATATTTTCCTGCTAAAAATCATACATTATTTATACACTTGTGTACAACTTTATACACCCTTAAAATTTCTCAAAAATAAAATAAAATATAAAAAATAAATCATTTTTTAGAGAAGAAGATGTGGAGGATGGAACAAGCCGAGGAGTTGAGTATAAAACTGAAAAATTAGTTGAGTGATAAGCTGCTAACAATCCGAGGTATGAAGAAAATGATCTCAACTTACCTTTCTTTTCTTTTTCTATATGTGTATACAAAGATGTACACCTTTATGATTTCTTATGTATTTGTGTACAACATTGTACCCCTTTAAAAATTCTTTAAAAATTGCATTTTTCAGTACTCCTCCATCAAAGAAAAATGAAATTCCTGAGGATTAAGAAGACCAAGTGCACCTTGATGAACAGAATGTGATGGATGCAACTCAAACTGCTGAAGAATCATTTGACGAAGCTATAATAATAGCAGTTCAAGCCATATCTCAGTTGAATCCTGAAGGCAAGTTGTCAGTTGAAAAAAACATGCTTTTACACAAGGAGAAGATCCAGATACGACACCTTATATGACAAAAGAAGAAATGGATGTCATTATAGAGGTACTTGTCTGAAACTTTGTTCGTGAAGCTTGAAAAAGGTGGTTACAAAATGGCACCACCTGAAGTTAAGGAAAGGATCATAACTATGATCCGTAACAATTGTCCGAGATTTTCATTGTTGAGCCAAGAGGTTCCTAAAGAAGTGTCGTCGCCAAAATCATTATCCAGTGAAGATGTATGACAAAGGATCGTTGCTGAAGTGGTGAAGTTCATTTAAGAGAATCAAGATGTTTTTTTTTTAGCAGTTAAGAAGTTGAGGAAGATAAATCAGAAAAGACCCCAACAAAGACAAGAGCATGGAAAATGAAGGAAACAGAGATGTTGAAACAATAGATGGAAAGTTATCCAAGACACCACAACAAAAGAGAGTCGCAAGGAAAAAGCTAGATCCTGACTTCACCGAGGGTAAAAATAGATCAGGTAGGATAAAAGCCGATCAAAAAGGAAAGGGAAAGGTACAATAAGAAGGATATCCTGCACCACTAAAGAGAAAATAAAATGACTATCATCCTCCTGCACCACCTGATAGATATTTATCAATCCCCACTATACCAAGCCATGGAACAAGGAGACTACAAAAAAAGACTTTTTTGACTATGCAAACTTGGGGTAAGTTCACAAAACTTTAACTTGCACTCTCCATATGATTGAATCGTTTAAAAATGTCAAGTGCACCACCATGTTAATATTTCCTTTATGATTCTGCAGCACTCTCCACATGATCGAATCTTTAAAAAAGTTATGCGCACCACTATGTACACCATGTTAACATTTCCTTTATGATTCTGCAGCATTGTAGCTTGGCAAGTAACGAGACCAAAAGAACCTGGATTGAGTGGAGATGTTCTGATTGTGGGACGAGTACTACGTTACTTGATGTTCAATAAAGATCTGGATCAAGAGGTGTTGTAGTTTTACATCTATTTGTTGATAATTGTAGATGTTTAAGGGAAGATTCCGAAAAGTTCCGTACCACACTAGGTAGAGAAACATAAGGTTTCCTAATCTAGGTTGATTTCCATATTTAGATAGGTTACCTAAATAACATTAGGTTTCCTAGTTGGTTTGGGTTTCCTTTTCCAAGGAGAGTAATACTTGGGAATTAAATTATGAATACTATATATAAGGAGGCTTATATGGTGATTCTTAGACATGGGATTTTAGAGGTTTTCTAGAGGGTTAGAGAATATAAAATGTAGTTCTCTAAGGTTTTTATGAATTCCATCCCACCTCTTTGGGGTGGAGTTTAGAGAAGAGAGAGACCATTTTTGGGTGTTGTAAGATACACCGTTGGTGTTGAAAGAGTACATAGTTATGGTTTTATGAAGATGTGGAAGACATCATTTAGTGAAGAGAAGATCACCTTGTTCGTTGATAGTGAAAAAGACATTGTTGGTGTTGGAAGTGACATCGTTTAGAAGAATATCATCTCGTTATGTGAGATAAGTGATAGGCGCATTTATGTGTCTATTTTGATCTCAATTATGTGCACGTTAGTTCTCGATTTTGTACTTATTTAATTATTTTATGTTTTTTTAGGTGTTTTGGAGAAATAAGTTTTTGCCGCGAAATAGGCTCGAAAAGTTGATAAAGGCACCCAGAGGACGCTTGCTATTCGACTCCCCATTTTGGATAAGAGGCACCTAGTTGATAAGGGGCATCCCACCATTATTTGCACCCAAAATTACTATTTCCACCCCCAATTGCTAAAGGGAGACCAGTCACAGATAAGGGGGGGTCATCTTCTCAAATTCAAATGCAGAAAAAAGGTGGGAAAATGTGTTCTTCACGTACAGAATATAAGGTTTGATTTCTGAACAATTTTGGAGAGATTCAATCGCTGTATTCTATTGGGCTATGCTTTGACGGACAAAGTAGGGCATGTATAGGTGTTCATTTCAACTAACTTGGACCAGATCATTGGGGATTTGAAGAAAGAGAGTCTCGGATTTTGTTGAGTTCACCGGCGAGATTTTCAGGCGTGATTTGGAGCGA
The DNA here is from genome assembly GCA_023531295.1 of Papaver armeniacum. NCBI lineage: Eukaryota > Viridiplantae > Streptophyta > Magnoliopsida > Ranunculales > Papaveraceae > Papaver > Papaver armeniacum. Next base: position 304,949 of record JAJJWW010007659.1, read on the forward strand.
GTGTATCTCGGATTTCTTCACAGATATGGATGGATATGGGATGGGTACGACTAAACAGGCTGGGTAGATGTACGTAAAAAAAAAAAAGAATTCTGAAAACAGGGAGGTGAAGTTTTTCACGGGATTTTGGTTGAATATATGGAAACTATCGGATGGAGATAAGGGAAGAAGGCTTGATGTTTGATTCGATAGTATCCTAAAGAGAATCTGAGACGTTCGATTTGGTTTGGAAGACGCGTAAGAAGACTTGGGAAGAAATTCCCGGAGCTTGGCAGGGAAGAAAATAATTTAAGGAAACCAAATATTTCCGAGGATTGGAGGGACCTGTTGAATATAAATATAACCTGGTCGGGTCTTAGAAGGGGAATCGAGAATTTGGGGGTCGATACGGAGGATTGGGAGCAGTCACAAAGCGTAAAGAAGAAGTTGCAAAATTCTGCTGCTGTAGCCGAAGAAGAACACAGAACAACATAGAAAGAAGGTCGCAGAATCCGTTATCTATACTTTCAAACTCAATACCTTTGTAACAATTTTTCCAACAATTATTTTGAGTTCGCAACACTTATATTAGGGTTCCTCTGTAACAGTGAGTTCTGTAAAAATTATAACTGTTACAAACTCGCTGCTTTATTAGTTTTCTCTTGTTTTTCATACTTTTGAGCCATGAAAACCTATTTTGAGCACGTGAATAATATAAGGAGCTAAACCCCATTACTGAGGCGACGGAGGAAGCCATTTTTCCAATTATTATGTGGTAATTTCTATTTAACTTAATTTTTGCAATTATTTTATGATTATTTGCATTGAACTGAAACTGAATATATGATTTTGATTAAGTAGTTGTGTTCTCAATTGATGGGTCATTCTTAGGTTAAGTCTTTTGATGGTCCATGCTTTCGATTTATAGCTATTGTTTTGAGAATCTACTTGTCTAGGCAATGTTTAAGAAACAAATTGAATGTATGAGTTGCATAATTATTGTTATTGATTGAATCACTGATAATTGGTTAATGGCGGAATCCATAGTCTCAATTTTCTCTATAATCTTGAAATTTATCTTATTAAATTTGAGTCTAAAACGAATCTCCACAAGTCTGAGTGAACGACACTTTTCTTACCACTTTACAAACAACAATCAAAACTACATCAATTTTTGGCGCCGCCGACGCGGACTTGTTTTTAGGTTAGGTTTTAGATTTAATTTTTTTAGGTTTATTTATTTTCTTTTATTTATATTATTAGATTTTACTTTGGGTATTTTTGTTTTTGGTGTGTAGGTTTTTCTTGAAGCTAAAAGTGGAAAGTTGGACTTGCCTAAAAAGTACAGAAAATCCAATTATTTTTTTGTTAGTTTTTATTTTCTTTATTTTTCGACTTGTATATATTGTTTGTTTATTTATTTATTTTTAGTATTTTATTATATATAAAAAAAAACACGTGCACACACCAATTGCATCATCAGACTACAGAGTTTAGGAAAACTCGTGGATTAGAAAGCTGAACCCATGCCTTGGGCCTTACGGGACTTACCAGCTGAAAGTCCACAAACCTCAGCCTCGTACCTTTGGGTATATTTTGCTGTGGTGACCTGAGCTTACCCATTTTAGTCAGCCTTGCATTTGCATTAGATGTAGGATCAGAATATCGCAACACCAACACCTCTGTGAAATCTATAAACGCTACGTAGCGAAGGCGTCGCAGATGAGTAAAATAAGTGACGCAATGAATGACAACATCCAGAACACGAGAAAGGTGTGAAGATCTAGCGAGAATTAGGAGTGTCGCGAGATTATGCCTTTGTACGCTTGCGACACTTCGCAAGTCATTCCCGAAAATAGAGGGCAACTTAGCTGTCATCCATTATGTAATACCCTATATAAAAGAGCCGAATGTGCCTATTGGAGGAAAGATCTTTTTCGAGTGTTGAGCAAGTCATTAAGAGAGAGAAAGTTTATAGTGATTGTAATTTCTTTAGCTCTTTTCCATTTTATCTTGTAAACATTCAAGAAATTAATCAATAAAAATTATAATTGTTTATCTTCAATGGCTTAGTTGTGTGGATTCTTGTGAGGGGTGTAGTGTAGGATTTCATGCAACTACATGCATTTGCACAAAAAACGAAGTAGTAGTGGTGAAGAATCATAAAGTAATGCATGTAGTAGTGGGTCAGATGGAAACATCTAAAGATGCATGTAGTTGAACGATTACTACATGCATTTACTCTAATTGTGGTGAAGAATCATAAAGTAATGCATGTAGTTAAACGAAGTATTGGTGAAGAATCATAAAGTGGGTCAGAATGGCATTTTCTTTTGATGAAGAATCATAAAGTAATAGCCGGTTCTGTGGGTCATCAAAACCAAATAGAGTTATCACAAATAAAAGGAATCTGCAACCTGCCAAGAAAATGAACAAATAAAGCACACCCTTGTCTAGTTTCCTGTTTAAGACAACTACATCTAGTTGTGGTTCAGGTTCAGGTTCTATAACTGGGTCCAAATAAAATATTTTCATGGGTTGCATTTCCTCGTAGCTAAGATCCGATTCAGGTATTAGAGTCTGGAAAAACTCAAGTAAAAACTCAGAAGCACATAATAATACCTTAAATAACTGCGAATCCTTAAAGTCAATTAGGTTTGACTCACACAGTTGACCATGATGAAAGTGGTTGTGAATTTTAAGCAAATATGTCGATTCTAATCTCTTAAAGTACTTAGGCTTAGTCTCAAAACTTAATAATTGACACATCTGAAACTTATACGTTCCCACAATTGGTTGAAAAATATTTGGTGGGAAAACAAAGTCAATTTGGGTATTATCGCCTGGGTAAACCACATCAACCAGAGGACGGGTTTCTAACAAATGAACTTCTTCCTGGACATTATTAGGTTCGGGAGAGCTAGTATGAAGGTAATCTGGCACAATAGTTGAGGCACATATATCAATCCCAAGTGAGGGATTTTTTTAAGAGTCAAAGGTGAAGTACATGGAGAATGATAATCACCCCCTAACTTAGAGTTTTGTGTGTCTCTAGATAGCCTAACCACAATTTCCCTAATTTCTAGGTCTTCAGATTCCTGGAAATGGTCAATAGCTTCTTCTAGGTTATACTCAGATGACGCATCCTCACTCATATTTGAACTCTCTACGAGTATATCTTATTTATCTAAGACTAGTGTTTCTAAATCGCTAGACTCAAAAACAATATTCTCAGGATAAACACGCTCCTCTAAAATATCATCGGCTTCATAATCATAAGGGAATACTACATCGTCTAAAACGGTGGTATCTCTAGTCAAATCTTCGTCCTTTTGAATAGGTGAATAATTATTAAAATTATTTGGATTTGAACGAGAAATAATTTTATCATTGTAAAGCTCAATTGGAGTAACAAATTCTCGATCACTATGCCTATATGTGTCCTGATTCTTCATCAACACTATCCTCAACATAATCATCATATAATAACATGAAAATGGTCGAACCTCATCTAAAAAAGTAGTGTTATCAGTTCTAACCTCGTCATCTTGATTATGCAAATAACTATCCACATTTTCAAGGGTACTATTGGAAACACTATATCGGAAATTAACATTATCTTGAGCCAGTTTTTCCATAATCTTATTTGTATTCTCAGTAAATCGCTTGAGAGACTCTTCTAGATACATCCTAGTTGACTGCTTTGGGGACTCGTCCGGAATATTAAAGGTTTTCTTCATAAATAAGGAATGATTCTTGAAAGCCTCTTCTAGAGAAATAGAAGGATTGTTTTGCTCATATGATTGTTGGGTGTGCGAATAGTAATTGGGCTTACCTTAGAATGAACCATAACCTTGAAAGGTTGATGTTCCCAACCACTATTAACACTATGGTCAAAGTAGTAATGTCAATGTTGCTCAGTCGGATATCCATTGTATTGGATATTGTAATACCAGTTCGACATAATTTGTGCAAATACATGTAGTTGCAGGAAATCCTACACTCACCCCTCATAAGAATCCACACAACTAAGCCATTGAAGATGAACAATTATAATTTTTATTGATTAATTTCTTGAATGGTTACAAGATAAAATGGAAAAGAGCTAAAGAAATTACAATCACTATAAACTTTATCTCAATGACTTGCTCAACACTCTATAAAGATCTCTCCTCCAATAGGCCTGTTCGGCTCTTTATATAGGGTATTACATAATGGATGATGACTAAGTTGCCCTCTATTTTCGGGAATGACTTGCAAAGTGTCGCAAGCGTACAAAGGCATAATATCGCGACACTCCTAATTCTCACTAGATCTTCACACCATTTCGTGTTACGGATGTCGTCATTCATTGCGTCACTTATTTTACTCATCTGTGACGCCTTCGCTACGTAGCGTTTATAGATTATGCAGAGGTGTTGGTGTTGCGATATTCTGATCCTACATCTTGCCTCTTGTCATGTCTTCTCCGCGAAGAAGAGAATTTCATGAGAATTATTATTTTCAAACTGCTGCAACTGTTCATTTCTTTTCATCAATCAACCGCTAAGATTCCGTGAATTAGGCGTAACTGCCTACACGTGTCCAAATCTCCTCTTTTTACCGGTACATTTAATGTTAACCGGTCACTTTTTCTTGTCTATTTAAGGATAAATTCTCCATGAGGATGTTTCCTTTCTTTTATTTCATCTTCTTCATCCGCAACTTTTCTTCTTGCTATTTTTCTTTCGCAATTCTTCATCGTCTTCCTCGCTATTGTCTCCTGCTCTTTGTTCTCATCACCTTTTCTCATGTTCTCATCACCTTTCTGCTACTGTTTCTATGGAGCCATCAAGGTTTGTTGATTTTGCCAAAATTGATCTTTTTGTGATTGATTTCTTCTATCAAAATTGTTTTATCCTAATATTATTCTTTCTCTAATGATTTCCTTGCTGTTTTTGTTTCAGTAAGAATAAATCTAACACCAAGTTCACAGTTCTAAACCCTACTGTTCCCGTGGGCTCGCAACCGAAAATCACTGTTACTAAAAGGAAGACTGCGAATAGCAAGGTATTAAGAAACACTTATTCTTCTAATAACAATATTGTTGCCTCTGTTTCTTATTTGACTTGTGATTCGCAGGATGACAAAAATACTAATAGATCCCCCAAGAAACCTCGCCGTTCTAAAAATGTTGAATCTTCTGTTTCCTTTCCTGTATTCAAGCTCAAAACTCCTTCTGCGATATCGTCGCAAGATAAACCAATACTTTCTGTGATATCTTCTCAGGATAAACCAACACCTTCTGCGATATCTTCGCAAGATAATTCTACTTTAGTTGTTTCTCAAAATGTCGTTGCCGATTTTCCCCCTATACCTGAGTTTTCCATAAACGAGGTCCCTCAAGATAAACCCTTCTCTTCTCCTATTATTAATGCTTCTGCCTCACCTCCAATCATTGATCTTCATCATATTTCCTCTTCTCATGACATTCCTATGACAAAAGATGATTCAACTCTCCCCTCTCCTGTCATCACTACCTCTTCTTCTGAGTCTATTCCTCTTACTAAAGAAAACCTGGAGGGAATGGATGTGGCTTTCAAAGTCTTATCAGATATCATGAATGACGCCAAGAATACCTCCACTGATCCCATCAAGTTTATTGTTTGCGAGTCTTTGAGTAAATACTTTAGTTCTGACAGGATGTCGCAAATGTCTTTAGAACAATAAATTAAAATGTTGAAGAATAATCTTCAAGATATGACTGCGAAGTGTGACACTCTCCATCTTTAGAATAAGAAACTTCAAAACATTTCATTGGATCGCGATAATCTTCGCAAGAAGAACGAAGAATTAAAAGGTATTATACTCTCCCTTTCTCCATTTTTTTTTTTGAAACCTTGTTCGCCTTTTAAGTTTTAAACCAGAAGCGAAAAATGGAGATATATCAGTTGGAATCTGTCGTTGAAGAAACTCGAATGGATAGAGATGCTTGGATGGAGCAATATAACCAACTAGATAATCTTCATTTGTACTCTGTTGATCAAATAGATAACCTTACCAAAGAGAATACTCACTTAGTTCAGAAGCAAGACTCGTTAAGTAATGAATTATCTCATCTCTCTTATTCTTTGGCTAAATCTAATTTGGAATTGGAAACCTTATCAGATGAGAATGGAACTCTATCTCAAGAGAAGCGAGTTTTGTTAAACAAGGTGGCGATTTCTTCTAAATGGCTTGATGTCTGTCAAAAAATATGTAATGAACAAGAACAATCTCTCTGTACGCTGAGAAGTAAACTCAAAGAAGTCACTGCTGAGAGGGATAAGCTTATTCAAGGTAGAATAACTTTAAGTGTGAAAACAAGCCAACTCAAGGATCAATATTCCAAGTTAAAAGAATCCTACTCCTCCCTTGCTAAAGAAAATACCTTACTTGTTTCTAACGAAAAGAGTTTGCATTCTCGATTAAAAGGTCTTGTTGGAGATAATTTTGATAGTGCCATGGATCATTTGGAGAGTATATATTTGCTTGGCTTTAACCCAACATCTTATCTCGCAAAAGGAAGGTAGTCATAAAATTTGACTGCCTCATCCGTTTTTTCTTTGTCTTGTTTTCTTATGATATCCTCTTTTTGCGAATTCTTTATTTGTATAACATTGTTGTTCTTCATTTTTGTAGAATATGAGAAAGATCTTCGTTCATCCCTTTCTACTTTGGAGTCTAGCTATGCCAAAATTCGCAAAGAAAATGTGATTCTTGCCGCTGCTCTCGCTCGTTCTCGCGATCGGGCCGAAAGGAGACTTGATTACCTCAGTTACTCAAAGATATCCAGAGCGAAATCATCGAAAGAACTTCTCACTTGATTTCATCTCAAAGTGGAAGTTATTTTGAATGGTGTCTTATTGTCCAAATCTCTTGACCATGTATCTGTCGAACCTTTGGAAGTTGAGGATGATGAAATCCCTAATTCTCCTGATAGTGACTATGAATATGAAAGCGGCGAAGATCTCGTTAATGAAAAGGTGATCCCATCAAACAATGAAGCTGTCAATAATAATCTAGATGAAGGGGGTTCTGGCGGGAATGTATCAACTGGCGAAAGTATGGAAGCTGGTGAAGCTGATAAAATTGGTGAAGCTGATAAATTTGTTGAAGATGAAATAATTAATGCTGAGAAATGAACTTCTTTTGTAATTTCATTTCCTTTAGTTTCTTTTATTTCCTTCTGAAGTGCACTTTTTTGTAAGAAATATTATGTTTTTTATTGAACAATTCTCATATTGTCTCTTACTTTCTTCTTTGCGATGAATGACCTGCATAAATAATAGTTAATTTTTATAAATATTTTGTCATATGGTCTTATTTTGCCTTCCTAGTTAAAGGTCTTACTGTGCCATCTCTTGTTATTGCGACAAAATCGCAGGGCGTCTTTACACTTTCATGTAAAGACCCATTGATTTTGTCTTATCATATCTTAGTATTATTGCCTATGCAGGATAATTTTATTGCGACAATATGACAGGCCTAAATTTTCTTGCGAGAATAAAGCCCCATGACATTACCGTCTTGCGACGAAATCGCAGGACGTCCTTACACTTTCATGTACTGACCCATTGATCTCGTCTTATCTTTGTTTTTTGTATTATTGCCTCTTCAGGATCATCGCACAAATATGACAAGCCTAAATTTTCTTGCGAAAATAAAGCCTCATGACATTTGCGTCTTAACAAAAGTAGGCAAATCTATAACAAAACCTAAAGGGGAAATAAAAATGCGAATTTTGTTGGGAGAAATTGAAACACAAGTGACGTTATGTGTAGTGGATATGGAATTGCCATATAACATGTTGTTGGGAAGACCATGGGTACATGCAATAAAAGCTGTAGCCTCGACACTTCATCAATGTGTCAAATTTCCTATGCCAAGTGGGATTGGAGAAATCAGAGGAGATACCGATAAATGAAGGATATATCATCAAATCGAGGTAAAACATTATGAAGAACAGGTGAAAAGGCAAAAATATCGCAAAAAGATGGCAAAAGCAGCGAAAAAGGAAGAAGAATTTAGAACTTACATGATAAGAGCATAAGAAGGAAAAGGAATATATGGCGAAATCTCGGAAGAAGAGAATGAGCTTGCGAAGGAAATAAAAGGAACAAGGCCTATGGGAGAACCGAAGGCTAGCTACACCGCGGCAGAGCCGACAAAGGAAGTGAATGTCGGAACTGAAGAAGAACCCAAGATGTTAAAAATTGGGACTAAAATGGAGGCAGATGAGGAAAGAAAGACTGTTAATTTGTTGCGAGATTACAAAGACATTTTCGCATGGGATATGGATGAAATGCCTGGAATAGATCCATCTGTAGCTTGCCATAAATTGGAGATTGACAAAAATGCAAGACCATTCAAGCAGAGAATTAGAAAAATTGCAACAGCATATCACCCTCAAATAGAAGAAGAATTACAGAAGATGCTTGATGCCGGAATTATTAGACAAGCAAAATATCCCGAATGGATAGCAAATATGGTCGTAGTCCCAAAGAAGAAAAAATGGATAAGAATTTGCATAGATTTTACCGATCTAAACAAACCTTGTCCGAAATATAGTTTTCCTTTGCAGGATATTCCACAAATGGTTGAGTCGAGAGCTTGAGAAATGAAAGGATATCCTCTCTTGATGGATACAAAGGCTACAATCAAATTCCCCTCATTGAAGAAGACCAAGAGCATCTTGCCTTTTTCGCTCCAAGAGGATTATCTTGTTATACAAAAATGCCATTTGGTCTGCGAAATCTTTGGAGCAACATACCAAAGGATGGTAGAAAAAGTGTTCGCGAATGGATACATAAAACACTAGAGGTATATGTGGATGACATGTTAATAAAAAGTAAAGAAGCAAAAGACCATGTACGGGATTTGAGGGAAATTTTTGAACAAATGAGGCATTTCAACATCAAAGTAAATCCAGAAAAATATACCTTTGGGGTTGCATCTGGAAATTTTTTAGGTTACATTTTGTCAAAAGAAGGAATACAAGTCGACCCAGAGAAAGTACAAGAAATTCGCGATATGCCAACACCAGCAACGGTGAAAGATGTGCAAAAGTGAAATGGACTATTAGCTTCTCTAGGAAGATTCATCTCGCGATCATCTGATAAGTGTAAACATTTTTTCAACATACTTAAAAAGGGAGCGAAATTTAGATGGACAGATGAATGTGAAAAGGCGTTACAAGGAATAAAAGAACCTCTAATGGATATATCAATTTTACAAAAAGTAGAGCCAGGGGTGGAATTATTAATTTACCTTGCGACAACCTCGCATGCACTAAGCGCAGTATTATTGCGAATGGACGCAGGAGTGGAAAAGCCAATCTATTACATCAGCAAAACATTCAATGCCGCGGAGAGGAATTATTCAAAAATTGAAAAACTAATTTTGGCATTAGTTTATGCAACATTTAAACTTCGTATATACTTCCAAGCACACACAGTTAAGGTAATGACAAAAGTAACGATTTAGTCGGTAATAAAAAATTCAAAAAGGTCAGGAAGGGTTGAGAGATGGAATGCTCAAGTAAGTCATTGCAAACTCAAATATGAAATACTATCTTCACCAAAATCACAAGTTGTTGCTTGATTTTTAGTGATTTTCCTTTGGAAGAGGATGAAGCAGTGGAATAAATGATGGATATAGAAGAAGAACATGGAAATCCAAGGGATTTATTAACTGAGCCAAACAGGTGGGAAATATTGGTAGATGGATCATCAAATGGAGAAGGCAACGGAGTTGGGATCGTTCTGATTTCGCCAGAAGGCAATAAAATGGCTTTTTCTTTTAGATTGGAATTTGCATCTACCAACAATGAAACAGAATATGAAGCTATAATACATGCTCTGCGATTCGCAATAGAAATGAAGTTGGAGAATGTGAGAGTCACCAGTGATTCCCAATTAGCTATTCGCCAGATAAAAGAAGAATATACTACAAATGAACCATCTTTGAAAAAATACAAGAAACTTGTTGAAGAATTGTCGGCGAAGATACCAAAAATAAAATGGAGACGTATATCAAGAAGAGATAATAGACTCGCGGATGCTTTCGCTTTTATATCAAGTATGATGACAGATCCAGCTGCGAGATGCATAAAAATACAAACACTTCTATCACCATCAATCAATAAAGAGGAAGAGCAAGAGACATAAGTGATGCTCATAGAAGATGGAGCACAAAGACCCTATAGCGAAGATTGGAGAACAGAACTTCATGCTTATCTGATGAAAGGAGAAACACCAAGAAATAAATTAGAGACGCACAAATTAAAAAGCCGTGCAACAAATTATGAATTAAGAGACGGGGTATTGTACCGAAGATCCTTTAATGGACCCTCGCTTAGATGTTTAACACGAAAGGAAGGAGAAGCAGTGTTAAAGATGTTACACAGTGGGGATGCTGGCAATCACAGTGGTGGAAGATCTTTGGCACGTTTATGGGTAAAAATCGTTTCGCCGATTTCGGTAAATTCGGTGAGGTGAATGAGAACCGGTTCAAACCCTAAACAAATGTCTTTGCACGTGAGCACTTTATAGATTCGAGAGATCAATCTGCACAAGTCCGGCCTAAACCAAGAAATGGCCGTTCAGGACTTGCTTCGATCACAAAGTGGAAGAGAAGGGTTGATTTGGGAGGAAGCCAAGAAAGGTGTTGAGACCGAGAATAGTGCGGGAGAGTAGTATCTCGACTTGTATCGAAAAGTGAAAGCTTGGGAAGCTTGCAAGAGATGAAAGCTTTTGGAAGAGCTTGCAAAGTTGCCTTTCTAAGAGTGTAGTATATTTCTCTGACCGAGACTTGTTGTCTGGGTAGAAATAGGTAAGACCTATTTATACAAGTCGAGATTGAAACGTACCACAGCCTCATGAAGGAAGAGAGTAAAGGGTGAAATAATGGGAGGAGGTGGTAACCGCATGGTGTTAATGGGTGAAAACGTTTTCACCATTATTTCCTCATTTATTTGACCGCTTTATTCCTTTTCACGCTTTCTTAATGTGAGCGTAGTGTACGCTGCGTGCTGTGACCGCCAAACCAAAACCCCGGAAAGCATCCCCGGTTTGTGTTGATATCTCGTTGGTTGCACCTTGAGTGGAAGTGGCGCCGCTTTAGTGGCGCGTGTGGCATGTGCCATTGGTATGTGCGGAATGCCCTTGTTGCGGGGTTGTACTCGAGCGCAAGTGGCAATGCCGAGCTGCTAGTGGCGTGCGTGGCATGTGCGGAATTCCTTGGTGGTAGGTTGTACGTTGAGTGTAAGTGGCAATGCATAGAGCTGCTAGTGGCGTGTGTGGCATGTGCCAATGGCATGTGCGGAATGCCTTGGTGGTAGGTTGCACGGTTTGCAAGTTAGGCTACCAAAAGATGTGTGTTTGGCATGTGCCAATGGCATGTGCGGATTGTCTTAGTGGTAGGTTGCACGGTTTGCAAGTTAGGCTACCAGCGTGTGTGTTTGGCATGTGCCAATGGCATGTGCGGAATGCCTTGGTGGTAGGTTGCACGGTTTGCAAGTTAGGCTACCAGCGTGTGTGTTTGGCATGTGCCAATGGCATGCGTGGCCGTTAGGGCCGTGGATTTGGTAAGAAAAGCTACCAGCGAGCATGTTGGCATGTGCCAATGGCATGCGTGGCCGTTAGGGCCTTGGCCTTGGTGAGAAAAGCTACCAGCGAGCATGTTGGCATGTGCCAATGGCATGCGTGGCCAGTTAGGGCCTTGGCCTTGGTAAGAAAAGCTACCAGCGAGCATGTTGGCATGTGCCAATGGCATGCGTGGCCGTTAGGGCCGTGGCCTTGGTAAGAAAACCTACCCGTGAGCATGTTGGCATGTGCCAATGGCATGCGTGGCCGTTAGGGCCGTGGCCCGGGTAAGAAAACCTACCGCGAGCATGTTGGCATGTGCCAATGGCATGCGTGGCCATTAGGGCCGTGGCCTTGGTAAGAAAAGCTACGCGAGCATGTTGGCATGTGCCAATGGCATGCGTGGCCGTTAGGGCCTTGGCCTTGGTAAGAAAAGCTACCAGCGAGCATGTTGGCATGTGCCAATGCAAGCGTGGCCGTTATGCCACGTGGCCTTGGTAGGAAAAGCTACCGCCCGAGCATGTTGGCATGTGCCAATGGCATGCGTGGCCGTTAGGGCCTTGGCCTTGGTAAGAAAAGCTACCGCCCGAGCATGTTGGCATGTGCCAATGGCATGCGTGGCCGTTAGGGCCGTGGCCTTGGTAGGAAAAGCTACAGCGAGCATGTTGGCATGTGCCAATGGCATGCGTGGCCGACTTGGCCTAGGTTGCATGGTTTGTAAGCCCAGGGCGCTACATTTGGCATGCGCCAATGGCATAGCGGCTTGGAAATATGGCTTGTGGTACATGTTGTCATGTGTCAATGGCACGTACGGCCATGTGGACCTAGTTGCACATTTTGCAAGCATAGGGCGCTATATTTGGTGTGCCAATGGCATAGCGGCTTAGTTTGGCATGGTTGCCAATGAGTGCGATATGTAGTTTGGTTTTGGCGTCGTGCCATGGTGCGCGGTTGCGGCTTGGTTTTGGCGTTGTTGGCATGGTGCGCAGTGTGCGGCTTGGTTTGGCATTGTTGCCATGGTGGGCAGTGTGCGGCTTGGTTTGGCATTGTTGCCATGGTGCGCTGGGTGCGGCTTGGTTTGGCTTTGTTGCCTTGGTGCGCTGTGTGCGGCTTGGTTTGGCATTGTTGCCATGGTGCGCTGTGTGCGGCTTGGTTTTGGCTTTGTTGCCATGGTGCTCAGTGTGCGGCTTGGTTTGGCATTGTTGCCATGGTGCGCGTGTGTGCGGCTTGGTTTGGCATTGTTGCCATGGTGCTGCTTGATGTGCGGCTTGGTTTGGCATTGATTTGCCATGGTGCGCAGTGTGCGTCTTGGTTTTGGAATTAGGGTTTGTTCGTCAAAACCCTAATGGTATTTTGAAAAAATACCCATATTAATTATTTACACATGAGTTAAATGCTCTTAGTTAATGTGTTGCGGGTAACACTAGGTCATGGGGTTTTACGATTTTACCCCTTGTTTAAAAACCACCATCAACAGGCACATAAGGCGAAAATGCAAGGCTATTATTGGCCATATATGCATGAAGATGCGAAACAAATATCAAGGCGTTGCGAAGATTGTCAAAGGCACGGAAAGAAAATACATGCACCGGGAGCACCATTAACCTCTTCAACAAGTGTATGGCCTTTTTGGAAAGTGGGGTTTAGACATTGTGGGACCATTTTTACCAGGCACGGGGCAAAGAAGGTATCCGATTGTCGCTACAGATTATTTCACAAAATGGGCGAAGTAAAAGCAGTACAACACATTCGCGATAAAGATATTTTTACCTTCATATTCGCAAACATCATATGCAGATTTGGGATCCCCATACAGTTGGTATCGACAATGGGAAGCAGTTTGAGGGACAAAATATAGAATTGTTGCTTAATGCATTTGAGATAAAGTGTGGGAAATCAACTCCTTTATACCCTCGAGACCAATGGACGAGCGAAGCAACAAATAAAACAATCGCAGATATAATCAAGAAGAAGTTAGAAGGACATAATAGGGCATGGTATGAACAAGTGCATAATGCAAGTATGGGCTTACAATACAACCAAGCGAGAAGCTACGGGAATGTCACCCTTTTGTTTAACATATGGAGTTGAAGCCGTACTTCAAGCCAGAAGTTATTATTCCAACAACAAAGAGAGAATCTTGAAAGAAAAATCTTAGTGCGGGTAACATTTTGATCAAGTTAGATGAATTAGAAGAAAAAAGAGAAAGAGCACTACAACATATGGAGAATTATCGTGAAGATTAGCTAGAGAATATAACAAACGTGTCAAGACACGCGAGTTTCAACCAGGCGATTTGGTATTGAGATAAACACCAGTATATCAGCGAGAAAGTGGTGGCAAGCTGGCAAAAAAATGGGATGGACCTTATATCATCAAGGAGATAGTCGGAACAGGGGCATATAGATTAATGGATCCTGAGGGCAAAGATGTGGGCCACAGATTGGATAGACCGTGGAATAGATTATACCTAAAGAAATATTACCCGTAGAAGACGGTGGGAAAAGAATAGACTGCGAAGTAATGTATGGTTGAAGCGAAATGAACTTATATGAAAATATTGGGAAAAAATCATTGCGAAATTGCACGAAACAAAGAAAGAGAATACGAAGATCTCGCAAAGAAAATAACAAGAGATAATCAAAAAACAATAACATATCAGAATGGGACGAACCTGCTATGGCGTACACCCTAGTTCGCGAATCAAAATTTCATAAGAGGCAAATGTAAGACCTAAAGTACGTCATAAAAGGGGTATCTGTTAAACATGGCTCAGGGAAAAGGTTACACCTCCCCTGGAACCTGGGTCATGGAGATTTGGGGTCAATAAAGCCCATCCAGGAGAGATACCTTGGATTTCCAACTATATATATAAGGTTATACCCTGGTTGGACGACCGAGGGTCTCTTCTAAGGAGTCAGCGTATGATCAAGGCACCGAGGTACACGGTTGAGCCAAGAGTGCATGGGGCATTTGAAGTGTCTCGGCCATTCTTGGAAAGTCTTGGCATATGTTGCACTCGGCACGAAGAAAACTCCACTTAGGGTGCAGTCTCGTAACCATAAGCCATATAGGTATAAGGGATAAGAGGCTGCGAAAACAACGCGGTTGTTTTAAGACCGGATGGGAGGAGCTAGTCTTGTATGGCCGATGTACGCCTCCTTGAAGGGGCAACCAGAGAGATGATAAGGGCGGCACCCTCCATTAGGGAGATGATAAGTGTCTTAAGACGCAAATGTCATGAGGCTTTATTTTCGCAAGAAAATTTAGGCTTGTCATATTTGTACGATGATCCTGAAGAGGCAATAATACAAAAAACAAAGATAAGACGAGATCAATGGGTCAGTACATGAAAGTGTAAGGACGTCCTGCGATTTCGTCGCAAGACGGTAATGTCATGGGGCTTTATTCTTGCAAGAAAATTTAGGCCTGTCATATTGTCGCAATAAAATTATCCTGCAGAGGCAATAATACTAAGATATGATAAGACAAAATCAATGGGTCTTTACATGAAAGTGTAAAGACGTCCTGCGATTTTGTCGCAATAACAAGAGATGGCACAGTAAGACCTTTAACTAGGAAGGCAAAATAAGACCATATGACAAAAGATTTATAAAAATTAACTATTATTTATGCAGGTCATTCATCGCAAAGAAGAAAGTAAGAGACAATATGAGAATTGTTCAATAAAAAACATAATATTTCTTACAAAAAAGTGCACGTCAGAAGGAAATAAAAGAAACTAAAGGAAATGAAATTACAAAAGAAGTTCATTTCTCAGCATTAATTATTTCATCTTCAATAATTTTATCAGCTTCACCAATTTTATCAGCTTCACCAGCTTCCATACTTTCGCCAGTTGATGCATTCCCCTTTAACCCCTTCATTTGGATTATTATTGAAAAGCCGTTCGTTGTTTGATGGGATCACCTTTTCATTAGCGAGATCTTCGCCGCTTTCATATTCATAGTCACTATCAGGAGAATTAGGGATTTCATCATCCTCAACTTCCAAAGGTTCGACAGATACATGGTCAAGAGATTTGGACAATAAGACATCATTCAAAATAACTTCAGCTTTGAGATAAAACTGGCGGAGAAGTGCTTTCTGATGATTTTTGCTCTGGATATCTTTGGAGTAACTGAGGTAATCAAGTCTCCTTTCGGCCCGATCGCGAGAACGAGCGAGAGCAGCGACAAGAATCGCATTTTCTTTGCGAATTTTGGCATAGCTAGACTCCAAAGTAGAAAGGGATGAACGAAGATCTTTCTCAGATTCTACAAAAATAAAGAACAACAGAGTTATACAAATAAAGAATTAACAAAAAGAGGATATCATAAGAAAACAAGACAAAGAAAAAAACGGATGAGGCAGTCAAATTTTATGACTACCTTCCTTTTGCGAGATAAGATGTTGGGTCAAAGCCAAGCAACTACTCTCCAAATGATCCATGGCACTATCAAAATTATCTCCAACCAGACCTTTTAATCGAGAATGCAAACTCTTTTCGTTAGAAACAAGTAAGGTATTTTCTTTAGCAAGGGAGGAGTATGATTCTTTTAACTTGGAATATTGATCCTTGAGTTGGCTTGTTTTCACACTTAAAGTTATTCTACCCTGAATAAGCTTATCCTCTCGTGATGACTTCTTTGAGTTTGCTTCTTAGCGTCTGAGAGAGATTGTTCTTGTTCATTACATATTTTTTGACAGACATCAAGTCATTGCGAAGAAATCGCCACCTTGTTTAACAAAAACTTCTCTTGAGATAGAGTTCCATTCTCATCTGATAAGGTTTCCAATTCCAAATTAGATTTAGCCAAATAATAAGAGAGATGAGATAATTCATTACTTAACGAGTCTTGCTTCTGAACTAAGTGAGTATTCTCTTTGGTAAGGTTATCTATTTGATCAATAGAGTACGAATGAATATTATCTAGTTGGTTATATTGCTCCATCCAAGCATCTCTATCCATTCGAGTTTCTTCAACGACAGATTCCAACTGATATATCTCCATTTTTCTCTTCTGGTTTAAAACTTAAAAGGAGAACAAGGTTTCAAAAAAAAAATGGAGAAAGGGAGAGTATAATACCTTTTAATTCTTCGTTCTTCTTGCGAAGATTATCGCGATCCAATGAAATGTTTTGAAGTTTCTTATTCTCAAGATGGAGAGTGTCACACTTCGCAGTCATATCTTGAAGATTATTCTTCAGCATTTTGATTTCTTGTTCTAAAGACATTTGCGACATCCTGTCAGAACTAAAGTATTTACTCAAAGACTCGCAAACACTAGACTTGATGGGATCAGTGGAGGTCTTCTTGGCGTCATTCATGATATCTGATAAGACTTTGAAAGACACATCCATTCCCTTCAGGGTTTCTTTAGTAAGAGGAATAAACTCAGAAGAAGAGGTAGTGATGACAGGAGGGGGGAGAGTTGAATCATCTTTTGTCATAGGAATGTCATGAGAAGAGGAAATTTGATGAAGATCAATGATTGGAGGTTAGGCAGAAGCATTAATAATAGGAGAAGAGAAGGGTTCATCTTGAGGGACCTCGTTTATGAAAATCTCAGGTATATGGGGAAAATCGGCAGCGATATTTTGAGAAACAACTAAAGTAGAATTATCTTGCGAAGGTGTTGGTTTATCCTGAGAAGATATCACAGAAAGTATTGGTTTATCTTGCGACGATATCGCAGAAGGAGTTTTGAGCTTGAATACAGGAAAGGAAACAAAAGATTCAACATTTTTAGAACTGCGGGGTTTCTTGGGGGATCTATCAATATTTTTGTTATCCTGCGAATCACAAGTCAAATAAGAAACAGAGGCAACAATATTGTTATTAGAAGAATAAGTGTTTCTTAATACCTTGTTATTCGCAGTCTTCCTTTTAGTGATGATTTTAGGTTGCGAGCCCACGGGAACAGTAGGGTTTAGAACTGTGAACTTGGTATTAGATTTATTCTTACTGAAACAAAAACATCAAGGAAATCATTAGAGAAAGAATAATATTAGGATAAAACAATTTTGATAGAAGAAATCAATCACAAAAAGATCAATTTTGGCAAAATCAACAAACCTTGATGGCTCCATAGAAACAGTAGCAGAAAGGTGATGAGAATGATAGAAAGGTGATGAGAACAGTAGCATGGAGACAATAGCAGGAAGGCGATGAAGAATTAAAAAAAAAATAACAAGAAAAGTTGCAGACGATGAAGAAGATGAAATAAAAGAAAGGAAACATCCTCATGGAGAATTTCTCCTTAAATAGACAAGAAAAAAGTGACCGGTTAACATTAAATGTACCGGTAAAAAGAGGAGATTTTGACACGTGTAGGCAGTTACGCCTAATTCACGGAATCTTAGCGGTAGATTGATGAAAAGAAATGAACAGTTGCGGCAGTTTGAAAATAATAATTCTCATGACATTCTCTTCTTCGCAGAGAAGACATGAGAAGAGGCAAGATGTAGGATCAGAATATCGCAACAGCAACACCTCTGCGAAATCTATAAACGCTACGTAGCGAAGGCGTCGCAGGCAGAGTAAAATAAGTGACGCAATGAATGACGACACATCCATAACACGAGAAAGGTGTGAAGATCTAGCGATAATTAGGAGTGTCGCGAGATTATGTTTTGTACGCTTGCGACACTTCTAAAAGTCATTCCAAAAATAGAGGGCAACTTAGCTGTCATCCATTATGTAATACCATATATAAAGAGCCGAACAGGCCTATTGGAGGAGAGATCTTTTTCGAGTGTTGAGCAAGTCATTAAGAGAGAGAAAGTTTATAGTGATTGTAATTTCTTTAGCTCTTTTCCATTTTATCTTGTAAACATTCAAGAAATTAATCAATAAAAATTATAATTGTTCATCTTCAATGGCTTAGTTGTGTGGATTCTTATGAGGAGTGTAGTGTAGGATTTCCTGCAACTACATGTATTTGCACAAATTATGTCGAACTGGTATTACAATAGCCAATACAATGGATATCCGACTGAGCAACATGGACATTACTACTTTGACCATAGTGTGAATAGTGGTTGGGAACATCAACCTTTTCAAGGTTATGGTTCATTCTAAGGTAAGCCCAATTACTATTCGCACACCCAACAATCATATGAGCAAAACAATCCTTCTATTTCTCTAGAAGAGGCTTTCAAGAATCATTCCTTATTTATGAAGAAAACCTTTAATATTCGGACGAGTCCCCAGAGCAGTCAACTAGGATGTATCTAGAAGAGTCTCTCAATCAATTTACTGAGAATACAAATAAGATTATGGAAAAACTGGCTCAAGATAACGTTAATTTCCGATATAGTGTTTCCAATAGTACCCTTGAAAATGAGGATAGTTATTTGCATAATCAAGATGACGAGGTTAGAACTGATAACACTACTTTTTTAGATGAGGTTCGACCATTTTCATGTTATTATATGATGATTATGTTGAGGATAGTGTTGATGAAGAATCGGACACATATAGGCATAGTGATCAGGAATTTGTTACTCCAATTGAGCTTTACAATGATAAAATTATTTCTCGTTCAAATCCAAATAATTTTAATAATTATTCACCTATTCAAAAGGACGAAGATTTGACTAGAGATACCACCGTTTTAGACGATGTAGTATTCCCTTATGATTACGAAGCCGATGATAGTTTAGAGGAGCGGGTTTATCCTGAGAATATTATTTTCGAGTCTAGCGATTTAGAAACACTAGTCTTAGATAAAGAAGATATACTCGTAGAGAGTTCAAATATGAGTGAGGATGCGTCATCTGAGTATAACCTAGAAGAAGCAATTGACCATTTCCAGGAATCTGAAGACCTAGAAATTAGGGAAATTTTGGTTAGGCTATCTAGAGACACACAAACCTCTAAGTTCGGGGGTGATTATCATTCTCCATGTACTTCACCTTTGACTCTTAAAAAAATCCCTCACTTGGGACTTGATATATGTGCCTCAACTATTGTGCCAGATTACCTTCATACTAGCTCTCCCGAATGATAAGTGCCAAATAGTGCATATTTATACACCTTTTTATTGGCATTTTACTCATCTTTTGCGCTCAGAAATCAGATATTATCCCAGATTCGGTATTTTCTTTGTTTTCAAGAATAAATATTTGTATTAATTAATTTTGTATTTTTAGGTACTAAATAAAGTCCGGAGAAATTGAGGAGCCAAAAGAGCGAAGAATTGGAGTCAAGCATCTCTGGAGCAGAAAGCCAAAGCCCGCGCGCACAACAGTTGCAACCCAACAAGTAGCAACGCATTTACAAGACATGGGCCCAAGCTATCCAAGACCCGCGACCCGGATCCAAGCCCGTTCAACCTAAGCCATTGAGATCTCACTCATCCACATCCTACGGTCGCTCCAGCTCTTACACATCATCTCTTGATACTCCGCTCAACACCATATCACTCCAAACCACCCTGAGCCGTTCGTATCGCCCTCGTTTCATCCTACGGCCGCGTTATCCCTCACTTCGGAGTCATCGAGATCCTACGCCGCTCCTCTATCCTCATCAAACAATGATGCACCCGCCTCACACTAAAGACCCCTATATAACCTCCCATCTACCGACACTCTCTTCTCTTCTCTTCTTTCTTCTCTCGTTCTCCCGAGACGAGCCTAGCTCGCTCTCCGCAACTCCACCCCTTCTTCCCCGATGCGTGTCGTAACCACAACAAATTAATTAATACTTTACTACCTAATTAACAAGTAATATAGGGTAGTCAAGGTCGATCCCACGAGGAGCACGAGATTCTAGTTGTAAAAATTGTCACGAAAGGGGGTGTAAAAAGCAAAAAGAAAATAAACAAAGCAATTAAAAGATAAAGTTGAAAGCAATAAGAGAGACAAGATCAAGGAATCCTTCTTCGTTACGAAACAATGAATCAAGTTATGTTCTTTTCTACTTGTTATTAGTCACAAATTATCACCAACCGTAGGTAAAGCATTAGCTCTGGTGCTAAACCCCTAAATCCCTTGTATCGCCGGACACGGAAGTTCTCGACTACGGATTCTAATCACCAAGCCACCTAGAATTAGCTCAACCTAGATGTAACTTGGCTCATGCATTAGGTTTTGTGAATTTCTTAGGTTGATATTAGTAGTTAGACTCTTAGCTCAAGGTCTACTTGCTAACGTTGTTTCTACACACAATTGCTCCACGGAATCCCTCCGCAAGGTCTCGTGTTTGCTACTTATGTAAAGAGTCAAGAAACGATTACTTATCCCCTAACTTTCACTAGCTTTAGATCGAATTAACAAATCAATTTAGTTGGCCACCCAAACAATCTATCAATCAATCATGAATGTCTTTAAGATCACTCCTATTAGTAAAAACAAACGATAATTATGTGAAAAACTTCAAGATAGAATTTGAAAACAAAAACTTAAATCATATGTTAAGAACTAGGAATTCATCCTCAATCAATAAAATTAACTACTCATGTTAAAAGAATTCACACAAAGAATAAGAAAAGAAAAGAATTGTGTGTGTAGAGATGTGTGTCTAAGATGTAGAAAACTTCTCTATTTATAGGCTTCAATATTCTCCAACTCTTCCAAGGATTAGAATCCTTTTCCTTTAGCAATTCAACTTCCAAATTCAAGTCTTTCTCTTCTCTTCCACTTCTCTTTCCAAATTTGAGTCCAATTCTCCATCCAATTCCTAGCCCAAGTCTTCACACCCATGAGATAAGTCCATAGAAAATTCTGGAAATTTTGGCTCGCCGGAAAACTGG
Organism: Papaver armeniacum; assembly: GCA_023531295.1. NCBI lineage: Eukaryota > Viridiplantae > Streptophyta > Magnoliopsida > Ranunculales > Papaveraceae > Papaver > Papaver armeniacum. Next base: position 326,289 of record JAJJWW010007659.1, read on the forward strand.
GATTGTGTCCGGAATCCGGCCGGAATTGTCGCCGCCGGCCACCTGAAATTCGTTGCCGTCCATGGAATATTCCGTTTAGATTTATATATAACGGTTGACTAACGTCGTTAATCGTTGACAGGGTCAAAGTCTAAGTCATCGAGTCGAACCGAAGTCATTCTTGAGCCTACGACTGGTCCTAGCCACCACTTTGCACAAAGCCAAACTTGTTGCAAGCACCATCCTTGTGCATCATGGCTATCACCCCTCGCTGCATTTTCTTCACAACATTTCAAAGACACTCAAGACAAACTACTGCAACCAAAAAGTGCGAGTTCATTGCCTGCACATTCCATTCAAGCCCCAGAATTGTAATCCTAGCATTCATTCTTAAGACAACACACACACACGAGAGAGAGCCAACACCATCTAGCCATTGCCCAAACTCAACTCATGACTCCACCGAGACTTAGTTCAATTTTTGACCAGACCTTTGTATTTATTGACCTTTCGGTCTAGCTATGAACCACCATCTTCCCGCAAACCTCTTCTTGTAACTTGCAACTCAAAAACCAGTGCCATGGTGTCGATGCTCCAAGCCTAGCCATTCACTTCCAATACCACCCGCAATACATTGTAGCTGCCATTTGCATCTTGACTCCACTACTTTGCAAGTAACCACTATGAGCTCAAGCTATATTCATCTCGCCCAACGCAGCCCTTAACCTCCAGAGACTCCATTTCAAACACCATCTTATCTTCTCACCGCCATCACCGGTTGCATGACAGACTTCACCGATTTCCCATCTCAACTCAATAATTCATGGCATCATTTCCCATTGCGATTCGGTTCAACACAATCCAAACTCAAATCAACCTATCCTAAACATACATCTAGGTAGCCTCATCTTCCCCGTAACCCATGTCAACACCAACACCACCAACACCTGCAATTTCCTAACACCCGCAACACAACTCCTCAAAGCATCAACCTGCCAAAAATTGCACAACCACTCGCAGCTTCGCAACTTCATGTACTCCATCAGACCCCCTTCTTCCAATTTCTCGATTTCAACCAGTGACCACCAACATCACAGATCGAACTCATCACTTTCGTTTCCCTGAGCTTCAACAGCAAACCCATTTCATCTCTTATTTCTCTTAATCATTACCAACTTCAATCATTCCCTGTTTTATACTCTCTCCAGCTCAAATACCTTCCATCGATCCTTGCTTAACATTCATCCCATCACCAACTCAAATTCAACCACAAAACGATTCCCGGGTCATTTGATTCTTCTTCTAATTCAACCATAGGAATTCTCAGATTCGAACCCATCTTCCTCCATCGATTTCTCTGACCAACAAGCCTCATACAGCAGCAAAAAGTACCACTTCGATCTGATTGATTTCATAGCATCGGCTACTTCTCGATTCAAGATCTCCCTTAATTTCAACTTCTCGTCATTCTCTTCTCTTTGAATTTCTCATCTCTCGATTTTCAGACACAAAATTAATTTCAGGCGAAATGAAAGAATAGAATGGGATGAAATCACTTTGGTTTTAGGGTTGGGAATGATTGGGATGCTATTTGCGCCCAAGATAAAGACCACCCATTGATAATTACAACCTCTAATAATGATAAGGGGCACCCTGTATGACAACCCCTTAACCGTAACTGGTTTGTGTTTAGTACGCCTCCAAGAAGAGTTGCCCCTTAACCGTGGTTAGGCTCCAAATATCAATTGCCAGTAAAATGACCTTTTTGCCCTTTTGACTCAAATTGGGTGATTTCTTCTCCTTTTCCTCCGTGTGACTCCATAGTAGCTACAAAACTCAAAACAAGCGTAAAATACATAATTTACAAGAAAAATAGCAAAGAAAGCATAAACTACTATATAGTAAATACGGTGTATTCTACACCTATCATTCCCCGACCAGCCCTTGCCTGCAAAACCACCACCTCCATCACCTCCTGACACTAGACACAACCACCATCCCCTAACGTCTCTCTACCTAGTTCATAGCTTCTTCCCTAGGAGCTAAGATCGAGACAGAGAGAACTAGGGTTAGGGTTTCGCGAGCAGAGGGAGCAAGCATCACCTCAGAGCCGAATTGACAAGAGAGAGGACTGAATCAGAGAGCATGGGTAAATGGGTATGACTTTAATTGTTATTTTAAAGCAAATTTAGGGTTTGATATTTTGGGGGATTTTGCATGTATAAATAGAAGGTGTATTTGGATGTTTGAGGTATGCCTGGGCTAGCCAGAGCACCACTTTAGATTTAATTTGTTCTTTGTTTTGAATGTTTTAAGTTAAATTATCAGGGTGTTGATGAAGCCCCTGATTTCTATGTCAAGCATATCTAAATAAAGTTTTATTCTTCTGTGTGATATTGTATGAATGATTAGTAGTTAACTGATGATGCTAACAAGCCTGTGATGAGCTGTACTGTAAGAAGACAGCTCATACTAGGGGATTGTTAGTAAAAATCAGTTAACAAAGATCTAGTTTTGAGCTTTCATGGAAAGCTCAAGAATATAATCTCAATTAGGTTGCCTGAACATGGGATTAGTGGTGGATTCACCACCCCGGTGCCTTCTACTTGTCACCGCCTTTAGTTTAGAATCACACTACAAACTCGCCGCTTCGACACTCAAATTTTTATGTTACATACTCACTTGAAACTCGGTCTAGCAAAGCCTTAGATCACACTAGAGCACCACAAGTCTCTCGTGGATTGACTCGCACTTGCCCTGTCTCACATACTAGACACCGTGCACTTGCGGTATCACCGTAGGCCATAAATTTACCCATCTTCGAGGCCTACCAAGTTTTTGGCGCCGTTGCCGGGGACTTGGCGTGTGCCTTGTTTCGATCTTTGCCTTGCTTCACTGAATGTGCATCCCTGTATATACTTGCACCTCGCTTATGTTAATCATTGTCTTTCAATATTCCTCGTATATATGTGTTAGACTTTGTCTTATTTCCATGACATTTCATATGTAACTTAGCATTGTAACTTTATTAGCCTCGCATTGTAATTCTTCCCTCGTACATTTCCACCCCCGCATCATTGCCTCATGATTTGGTTGTTAGTCTAGTTCTTCCTTATTTAGTGTGCGTCATCTTGTAGCTTAAGTTCTCGCATCTGTAAAATTTTTGTCTTTTATAGTTTAATTACTTGCATTATTACCCATGCTCCATCTCGAATTAGAGTAACTTAATAGTGTAACTTAGCTCATTAGATCATTGCATTGCAGTTAGTCCCTCCATTTCTGCATCATTGCCCTGCATAAACTCTCCAACCAGCCCCGTGCATCAATTGAAGCTGCAAGTTGTGAGCTGGGTTAGTTGTAGTCACAAAAACATTGGCTTGAGCTGAGTCACCCAAGCGTAATTCTTTTCCCCGTGCAAGCCCTGACCAAGTTGTGTTGTAAGCCACGCCTTAAACCTGCCCGCCACTCGTCTTTGTACCCATTGATCGTAAGTCACAAGCGATTGCTCGGTTGAGCACAATTTGCATTGTCTTTGTGCTAAGCTGCAAGAAACTGTGCATATTCTGTGCTGTCAATCTATCCTGTGCTCTATGCTGTGGCCGAGAATAAGAACCTGCAACTAACTTTTGCCTTAACATTAATACTTTGTTGCTTTAACTGTGAAAAATTGGGAACTAAGATTGTTTGTTGAGCCAACAGGTGCTGGCTGAGTTGGCTGTGCTGGCTGTGCTTGCCAAAAGGGAGAAAGACGAGGCAAGGCGCAGACTTGAGGTTAGATCCCTTTATGCCACTAAACTTCCCAGGTATGCTCTGTGCCATTTATGCTCAACCGTAACCTTATGCTAAACCCTGTGTGAGACCACCTCTGAGCTGTGTTCTGTTAAGAGTGTGCACGTTCTATCATTTTGCATCAGTGCTTCTATGAACCATATCTGAGCATACATCTGTGAGCTTGTTGAGCTTGTAATCGACTCCGCGCATCCATCCGGCCCCCGGCAATGACTGTGAGTTGAAGCTACAAGTTTGAGTCACAACTTGGAAAACCAAGCGGTTATAGCTGCAAACCTGAGCATATCCTTGAAACCACTTTGAGCCAAGCCTGTTGAATGACCTGTGCATAACCCTGTGGAGTGAGTTGTGTGCATAATTATATTGGCTGAAACCTGGTAAGATAGGAACCTTGCATACCCTGCTTAGCCTTGGCTATTGCAAGCCTTATTTTGTGCATAACCCGTGTAAGCCCGCTAAGCTTGCCCCTGCATAAGCCGTGTCTTTGTCTTTGTGACTCTGCATACAATGTGTGCACAGGCTTGCCAAGCCAAGCTGTGAACTCAGCAAGCACTTCTTTGTGCTTAAAATTGTGAAATTGTGTGAGTGGCATACACCTACAGCCTGAGTTGCCAACTGATAGACTAAGCCCCATCTGCTGGGCTGAGCACAAAGCTTTAAGCCCAGTGCCCATAACCTGGGTTGAACATTTACACTGCTGGGCTGGAGCTTGGCTTACACCAAACTGAGCCCACAAGAACACAAGCACCCTGGGCTGAGCTTTCTCACTGGGCTGCTTAGGCTAAACCTAATAGCTGGGCTGACTGACCACACACAGCTGGGCTCACTGAAACCAAACTGAGCCCACAATCACAGCTGGGCTCAGTGAAATCAAACTGGTCTGCAAAAGACTAAGCCCACATCTGTTGGGCTGTACACACAGCTCACATAACTAACCATAAGCCTCTCTGCTGGGCTGATCACAATCAAATCACTGTTGGGCTGTACATTTTCCCTCTTAAACCAAATTGAGCCCACACAACCTAGGCTTTGCACACAACTACTGGGCTTCCCACATAAACCAAACTTTCCCAACAAACCAAATGAATCCCAATAAACCAAAGCCCACATAAACCAAAATAAATTTTGAGTTCAATTTGAGTACTAAATCATGTCAGGATTTTGGTCTGCATCTGGGGATGGAAACAAATCCATTAGAGAGCTTGCTTATGGGCACACTTCACCATATGAAACCTCCATAGACCATAATGATTTTAGGGAATATTATGAGCCTTCTCAGGGCCCTGACCTTGAGTACTCATACCCTAACCATCATGAGCACATGTATCAGTCACCACAGTGGGGAGTTGAACAATTTTATACTCCCCCGACTCCTTGTTTACAATCACTAATGGAAACGCTCATGGAACAAAATGCTAGGCTTGAACTGAATGCAATACATGACCATCCATATAGCAACATGCATGATCATCCCTTCTCTAGTGAACAATGTGCACAACCATTTAATGATTATTCATATGAAACATGCATACCCACTATTGAAGACTCTCCCTCCATTGAACAATGTCACATGTTCTTAAAGATGAACCTGATTCATTTAGAAAAGGAAGAATGGAAGGCAGTTCATGATAGAATGATTATTGTCCCTAATAAAGAAAATCTTGAAAATAGTGTTTCTCTTCCTACTCATGCAACGAACACTGAATATGAACCTAATCTAGAGGTAAATGAGTATACTAGAAATGCTAATAGGGAAATGCATTTTTGTTATGATGATGATGATGATGCATATGATATGTTAGAAGAGCATGTGTATCCAAAAAATATGATGGAATCTTTTGGTTCAGAGACGTTAGGCGTCTCTTCTGTGAACCCTATGAATGATACCTCTTCTAACATTCATATATGTGATATAGATTCTGAGCTTGGCTTTGTGAAATTCTTCAGTGAATGTGAGCATGCTTCACAACTTGTTTGTGACTTAGGACAGATGAATCTTCGTTGACACTAATGTTCTTTTGGATCATGATATTATTGTTGTGTCGATTCCCTGCCCATATCACAATATGTTGCCTCTGCTCACGATGATTATGACATGGTGATTGATGAATTGTTCTATGCTGGTGAACATGATTTACCCTCTTCTGACCTTAGGAAAGTGTGTGATGGTACAAATGATTTTAAAAATGAAAACAACCTAGATGTACCTAACCTCTCTCCTGAGTCACAAATTGATACTCCTCCACCCAACCTAGGTGTAGTTTGTCACAAAATTGCAAAACCAACTTTTCTAAAAATGCCTAATCTAGGCCTAGAGCTTTGTGCTTCCCAAGTCCTCTTGGACTATTTGGCATCAAAGTATACCACTTTTAAGAAGCCAAAGTTGGAATGTGTATGTCTGCCTGTTCTTAGCAAAACTCATTTTGAGTTAGACCTTTTGCATGATGTACCTTTAATTTTGCAAGATTTTGTGCTCCCAAACACACCCGTTCACAAGTTTAGGTTTGGGGGAAGCTCATTCACGTCTACAGTCTTACTTGCACTCTCTTATTATATTTGTGTAAGGCTGTTAATGTGTGTACATATCGTCTTTTGGGTTGATCCTCAACTCTTTAGACTGTTGGTTTATGGTGAATTTTCATTGTATATATCCAGTAGGACTTGTTAAATTTTTCTTTTCTTGAATCGGTTGAGTCTTCTTGCACATATATTATGCTAATCCGATATGATCACCACTGAGAATGTTGGATTTTGCCTTGATTAATGAAGCTCAACCTTGCTCCCGCCGACATTCCGGTAATCTCTTCCCTTTTCTCTTTTCAGCATAGTTCTCATGGTATGTGACTGTTTAAATTTTTCCTATATGTAGACACATTGAGGACAATGTTTGATTTAGGTTTGGGGGTGCATTTGCATTTAGAGTTTTTAGTCTTTTATTTTATTTAGAGTTTTTAGTCTTTTATTTTATCTTTTAATTTTACAATAAAAAAAAAAAAATCAAAAACTTTTTGCAAATAAAAACCTCCAACTTTTAGAGATTTTAGAGTCACTAGCATGCTTCTATCTATGTTTACATAGAGAATCTGACCGAAATAACAAAAGTTAGAAGTGTCGGAGAACACAATCGGGTTTCTTAGTTGATTAGAGCGTTAAAGTTGGATTTAACCATACCGGAGGGCGAATTAGGTGCTGTTTAGATATTCGGTAGTAGAATTGTGATCACCCATAGTGGAGACTACCCATTTTACATCAAGTGAGGCACCAACCTTCAATTTTTGCAACTTTCTAGAAAAGCTGTTAGAGTGTGTGTCACCGTACGTAAATTCCGGGTAGGAATGGTGAGCTACCCAACTTCGCACCACTTTCAGCACTACTTTTGATCTCTTGAGTGCTAATTTTGTCAATCATGAGGGTGACGTCTAAAGATGAAAACTCCTTCTAAATACCGATTTGCCGTTAGCATCTCTCTCTCTCTCAATCAGCAAGACCCATAGAAACACTTCATCGTCGACAGCGGAGAGAATCGAGAATATTGAAAGAAAAATTGATATAGTACAAGGTTTATGTGCAACAAAGAAAAGAAAATATGATGAGAATTAATAAAATTTATAAAATCAAGACAATACAAGTTGTGGAAAAATTGAGTGATAAAGTCCTTTGTCCATGGAGTTAGTTGTTTCATTATTTGTATTTTATTTTCACTTTTTGTAAGTCAAAAAAAAATCAAAAAAAAAAAATATATTGTAGTTTATTTTCTTATTTTTGCTACCACCATGGTAAGAAGAGTTCAAAAAGAAAAATCCAAACAACAAGGAAATTGAGTAGAAAAGTTAAAAATTGTCAAGTTTTGTGAAGTTTAGAAGTTCGTCATCAACAAGTGAAGACCGAAGACCGAAGATTGAAGACGTTTCTATGGTTCTTATGAGAGAGTGATATTAATTGCCGATCGGGTGAGAAGTGAGTGAGTACTCCCACCCCTTGCTAATGGTTGATTTCCTTCCTTAGAGATCATGAAAAAGATTCTTTTTGTCCACATTTCGTGGAGTCTCCAGATTTTATTTGGAAGGTTATCCTTCTTACCTACAACGTGTGCGTGGATTTCTCTCTTTATTCTGCTGCACACATGAGAGACTAAAAAAGCGATCTTTTTGAGTGCAATTATCATAAAACCTTAATGGTGAGGAGAAGTTGAGACTTATGATCACAATCGAATCGAATTCTTTCATATGGTATGGTTACTTCTCGCTCGGCACTTAAGGATGAGAAGGCGTTCTTTGGTAGTTCTAACTTCCTGTTACTAGAATGCGAGAACTCTATGTCCTCATAGCTTCTTGGAGGCTTGAGACTCTTTTACACTCTGAAGTTGGAGAAGGTTTTGTGGGTACACCTCGGTAAACCCTCACGAGACTACAACTCGTCCACTAGGGACACCTAGGGGTTTAAAAGGCTTAGTGCATACGCTAAATGCATTCGAGAGACTGCGACAGGGGTATAGTTAGGATTTCTTCATTTCTGTTTCACTTGAGGACAAGTAAAATTCAGGTTTGGGGGTATTTGATAAGTGCCAAATAGTGCATATTTATACACCTTTTTATTGGCATTTTACTCATCTTTTGCGCTCACAAATCAGATATTATCCCAGATTCGGTATTTTCTTTGTTTTCAAGAATGAATATTTGTATTAATTAATTTTGTATTTTTAGGTACTAAATAAAGTCCGGAGAAATTGAGGAGCCAAAAGAGCGAAGAATTGGAGTCAAGCATCTCTGGAGCAGAAAGCCAAAGCCGCGCACTGCTTGATTGCAACCCAACAAGTAGCAACGTATTTACAAGACATGGGCCCAAGCTATCCAAGACCCGCGACCCGGATCCAAGCCCGTTCAACCTAAGCCATTGAGATCTCACTCATCCACATCCTACGGTCGCTCCAGCTCTTACACATCATCTCTTGATACTCCGCTCAACACCATATCACTCCAAACCACCCCCGAGCCGTTCGGATCGCCCTCGGTTTCATCCTACGGCCGCGTTATCCCTCACTTCGGGTCATCGAGATCCTACGCTCGCTCCTCTATCCTCATCAAACAATGATGCACCCGCCTCACACTAAAGACCCCTATATAACCTCCCATCTACCGACACTCTCTTCTCTTCTCTTCTTTCTTCTCTCGTTCTCCCCGACGGCTGCGAGCTCTGCTCTCCGCAACTCCACCCCTTCTTCCCCGACCAGCCCTTGCCTGCAAAACCACCACCTCCATCACCTCCTGACACTAGACACAACCACCATCCCCTAACGTCTCTCTACCTAGTTCATAGCTTCTTCCCTAGGAGCTAAGATCGAGACAAAGAGAGAACTAGGGTTAGGGTTTCGCGAGCGAGAGGAGCAAGCATCACCTCGAGCCGAATTGACAAGAGAGAGGACTGAATCGAGAGCATGGGTAAATGGGTATGACTTTAATTGTTATTTTAAAGCAAATTTAGGGTTTGATATTTTGGGGATTTTGCATGTATAAATAGAAGGTGTATTTGGATGTTTGAGGTATGCTGGGCCAGCGTGAGCACCACTTTAGATTTAATTTGTTCTTTGTTTTGAATGTTTTAAGTTAAATTATCGGGGTGTTGATGAAGCCCCTGATTTCTATGTCAAGCATATCTAAATAAAATTTTATTCTTCTCGTGTGATATTGTATGAATGATTAGTAGTTAAGCTGATGATGCTAACAAGCTTTTGTGATGGTACATCTTTGTAAGAAGACGGCTCATACTAGGGGATTGTTAGTAAAAATCGATTAACAAACATCTAGTTTTGAGCTTTCATGGAAAGCTCAAGAATATAATCTCAATTAGGTTGCTGAACATGGGATTAGTGGTGGATTCACCACCCGGGGTGCCTTCTACTTGTCCTTTGCCTTAGTTTAGAATCACACTACAAACTCAGTCGCTTCGACACTCAAATTTTTATGTTACATACTCACTTGAAACTAAGTCTAGCAAAGCCTTAGATCACACTAGAGCACCACAAGTCTCTGTGGATTGACTCGCACTTGCCCTGTCTCACATACTAGACACCGTGCACTTGCGGTATCACCGTAGGACATAAATTTACCCATCTTCGAGGCCTACCACCGAACCTAATAATGTCCGGGAAGAAGTTCGGTTGTTAGAAACCCGTCCCTCGGTTGATGTGGTTTACCCAGGCGATAATACCCAAATTGACTTTGTTTTCCCACCAAATATTTTTCAACCAATTGTGGGAACGTATAAGTTTCAGATGTGTCAATTATTAAGTTTTGAGACTAAGCCTAAGTACTTTAAGAGATTAGAATCGACATATTTGCTTAAAATTCACAACCACTTTCATCGTGGTCAACTGTGTGAGTCAAACCTAATTTACTTTAAGGATTCGCAGTTATTTAAGGTATTATTATGTGCTTCTGAGTTTTTACTTGAGTTTTTCCAGACTCTAATACCTGAATCGGATCTTAGCTACGAGGAAATGCAACCCATGAAAATATTTTATTTGGACCCAGTTATAGAACCTGAACCTGAACCACAGCTAGATGTAGTTGTCTTAAACAGGAAACTAGACAAGGGTGTGCTTTATTTGTTTATTTTCTTGGCAGGTTGCAGATTCCTTTTATTTGTGATAGCTCTATTTGGTTTTGATGACCCACAGAACCGGCTATTACTTTATGATTTTATGAGGTGACTAATCCTTTCTTAGTCTGGCTGAATTTAAAATTAGCACTTCTTGGGAGGTAACCCATTCTATGTAACACGGTAATATCTTTCCTTAACTCTTTTGCTGCAAGTGGTAACAGTTTCTCCTTGTTCATGCTTTTAATTTTATCTTTAGAACATTGAGGACAATGTTAGATTTAAGTTTGGGGTATGGGAGAAACTTTTTAGTTGCAATAAATAAACTCCAGAGCCTAGAAATTTATGCTTATTAAGGATGGCACTAGCCAATCTAAGTGGATGCAAGCATCTTGGTTGTAGGATTTGAGGAACCAATTTGATTAGATGGAAACATCTAAAGAGTCTATTCATAAAAGCACAGAGCTCATGTGTTAGAAATAACATGGTAGTTTCGCCATATCTCGTTGAGTCCTTTTCACCTTCTGTTTTTATTTTATTTATTTTTTAAATATGTTTCTAAGTGATTTGTTGGGGCCCATAAATCGAGTTGTTACCACTGCTAAGGTGAAATAGAGTGATTGAGTTACTAAAAAAAAAAAAAAAAACAGACCAATCAGACCAAACTGAATAATTCTCAAAAATAAAAATATAAAAAAAATTAACACTTGGATAGCAATATGTGTCCGTCGCCTAAACAAGTGTGGAACGCAGGATCCACGGGGATTACCATGTAATCTGCTGAAAATAAGCATGCGCTTGGATCCGCAAGATCTAATCATGTTTTGAAAAAATAAAAAAAATAATGTTCAGTGAATAAATCAACCGCTGGTACCCCTGTATATGCCAGACGAGTTGATCTAGAATTAGGATTGTCGACCACTGGTTCCCTTGTATATGCCAGTTGTGTTGATATTAGTCATACCAGTATCTCAGTCAATTAGGATAGGTTCATATTGGTAGTGGCCTTCAGACAAATATGGTAAACACCGTTCACCTTAGTCAACATAAAAACCATCTTTGTTTTTCTCTATACCCATCTTCTTAATCTATCCATGTGATTTGTTGACTATAGATATTGATGTCCACAGTGCGACTATCTGAGTAGAGCTCTGTCACTTACATATGAATTTTAGTATGTGAGTGCAAACTCATGTACAACAATTGAAATTTCGCATCAGGGTACTTCCTCTTATAGTCGATGAGAGTATGCCAACCAAGGAGATTCTTTAGTGCTATTCCAAGGTTCTGCGTAGATAGCTAGGGTCTGGAGTAAAAGGTTTTGTGGGTATATCTCTTGTAAGCCCTCCCGAGACTATAACTCGTCCACTAGGGACACCTAGGGGTTTAAAGGCTTGTTGCATACGCTAAATGCAATCGACGATGCCTACGACGGTGAGTTAGGATTTTATTTTGTAGATTTGATTTGCTCGAGGACTAGCAAATAATAAGTTTGGGGGTCTTTGATAGACGCATTTATGTGTCTATTTTGATCTCAATTATGTGCATCGTTAGTTCTCGATTTTGTACTTATTTAATTATTTTATGTTTTTTTAGGTGTTTTGGAGAAATAAGCTTTTGCCGCGAAATTGGCTCGAAAATTTGATAAAGGCACCCGGAGGACGCTTGCTATTCGGCTCCCCATTTTGGATAAGAGGCACCCAGTTGATAAGGGGCATCCCACCGTTATTTGCACCCAAAAATTACTATTTCCACCCCCAATTACTAAAGGGAGACTAGTCACAGATAAGGGGAGGTCATCTTCTCAAATTCAAATGCAGAAAAAGGCGGGAAAATGTGTTCTTCACGTACAGAATATAGGGTTTGATTTCTAAACAATTTTGGAGAGATTCAACCGATGTATTCTATTGGGCTAGGCTTTTACGGACAAAACAGGGCATGTATAAGTGTTCATTTCAGCTAACTTGGACCAGATCATTGGGGATTTGAAGAAAGAGAGTCTCGGGTTTTGTTGAGTTCACCTGCGAGATTTTCAGGCGTGATTTGGAGCGAGTTTATCTCGGATTTCTTCACAGATATGTATTGATATGGGCTGGGGTACGACTAAACATGCTGGGTAGATGTATTTCATACGTAAAAAAAGGAAGTATTCTTAAAATAGGGGGGTGAAGTTTTTCACGGGATTTTGGTTGAATATATGGAAACTATCGGATGAAGATAAGGGAAGAAGGCTTGCTGTTTGATTCGATGTATCCTAAAGAGAGTCTGAGACGTTCGATTTGGTTTGGAAGACGCGTAAGAAGACTTGGGAAGAAATTCTTGGAGCTTGGCAGGGAAGAAAATAATTTAAGGAAACCAAATATTTCCGAGGATTGGAGGGACCTGTTGAGTATAAATATAACTTGATCGGGCCTTAGAAGGGGAATCGAGAATTTGGGGGTCGATACGGAGGATTGGGAGCAGTTACAGAGCGTAAATAAGAAGTTGCGAGTCTCTTTGATGAGTCGAAGAAGAACACAAAACAACGGTGAAAGAAGGTCGCGAGAATCCGTTGCCTATACTTTCAAACTCAATACCTTTGTAACAATTTTCCAACAATTATTTTGAGTTCGCAACACTTCTGTTAGGGTTCCTCTGTAACAGTGAGTTCAGTAACAATTATAAATGTTACAAACTCGCTGCTTTATTAGTTTTCTCTTGTTTTTCACACTTTTGAGCTATGAACACCTATTTTGAGCACGTGAATAATATGAGGAGCTAAACCCCATTGTAGAGGCGACGGAGGAAGCCATTTTTCCAATTATTATGTGGTAATTTCTATTTAACTTAATTTTAGCAATTCTTTTATAATTATTTGCACTGAACTGAAACTGAATATATGATTTTGATTAAGTAGTTGTGTTCTCAATTGATGGGTCATGCTTAGGTTAAGTCTTTTGATGGTCCATGCTTTCGATTTACAGCTATTGTTCTGAGAATCTACTTGTCTAGGCAATGTTTAAGAATCAAATTGAATGTATGAGTTGCATAATTATTTTTATTGATTGAATCACTGATAATTGGTTAATGGTGGAATCCATAGTCTTAGTATTCTCTATAATCTTGAAATCTATCTTATTAAATTTGAGTGTAAAACTAATCTCTATAAGTCTGAGTGAACGACACTTTTCTTACCACTTTACAAACAACAAGCAAAACTACATCAATAAGTATTATCTTTTTTGGTTAGACATTATTTGGGCTTATGGAGCGTTTTTTCCAAGAGATTTATTTTAGGGTTTATGATTAACACAATATTGGATCGTAGTTTGTTGATTGATTTGTCAATCGTTAAGTGTGTAATCTCTATTTAGTGGTTCCATAATAATGAATAAGTCGTAACCGTTTTGGTGGATGTAGGCATATTGCCGAACCGCGTTAAGTCTTGCGTATTTTATTTATTGCTTCTAATGCGTTTGCATCGTTTATCTTTTATTCTACGTCGACCCAAAGATCTAGTTTCTTGTGGTTAGTTCTTGTTGGATTTTCCCGATAAGTGGTGCGGTTAGTTTAGTTATCTCCCACAACACTATCAATGTGGAAGAGCAATTGTCAGAGATAGTTTTCGTCTACCAGATGATAAAAAGTACTCCATCCGTTTCAAATAGATTGTCCGCTTTGACTTTATCAAAATATGAAGGAGACAATAGTATTTTACATGATACCCTTGGTGTAGTTGTGACTGCCCTATTCATTTTCTCAAAAGTAGTTTGAGCTGGGTTTTCCCAATGAAAGCTATTCTTGTTCTTCAATTAATATGTTAGTTCTTTGCAATGAGTCCATAATTCCTCAAAAAATTTCTATAGTATCCCGTTAAACCTAGAAATCCTCTTAAATCTTTAATAGTAGTAGGAGTATGCCATCTTCTCATAAAGTTTATCTTTGAGGGATTAGCAGCTACCCATTCACCAGATATGATATTCCCCAAATACTCCAACTCATCTTGACCAAATGAACACTTGTTGAGTTTTGAAAATAGCTTATTCTCCTTAAGAATCTCTAGAGTCAGTTGTAGATATTTCATGTGTCACTCCATATCTGGACTATATACTAGTATTTCATCAAAAAAGACTAATATGAACTTCCTTAAGTATGGTCTAAATACATATTTCCCTTGGTGTGTCTTGAATGCAGTATTTTGTGTATCACCAGGGTACACTCTGATTAGGTGATATCCTTCCCTCAAGTCAATCTTGGAGAAAAATAATGACACCTTCACCTCATCTAGTAATTCCTCAATAATTGGAACTGGATTTTTATCTTTAATGGTTATCTCATTAACTCTCTTATAGTCAACACAAAACCTCCAACTTCGATCCTTCTTCTTAACCAGTAGAATGAGTGAGGAAAAGGGGCTATGACTTGGATTATTCACTCATGTCTTAAACATTTCGTCTACCAATTTCTTTACTACTTCCTTTTACACATAGGGAATCATGTAGGGTCTTTGGTTAGGTTGTTTAGCATTTGGATGCAAAGGAATATGGTGTTCATGAGATCTTGTGGGTGGTAATGAAGTTGTCTTTTGAAAGGTAAAGTAATATGATGTGAGAACTGGTTCAAGTATTTCTGGTGTTTGTGGGTTCAAATCCACTGCTGAAATAGAGAACAAGTGTCATACCATCCCATGTTTATTCTTCTTGAGGTATCTCTGGAAAGCCCCCGCAGATATATAAGAAACCCTGACTTCTTCAGTAATTCCTCTAAGTTCAATCTCTTTACCTTCTTTAGTGAATGAGACAGTCATCTTCTTGAAATCAATTCTTACAGGGATAATATTTCTCATCCAGTACACTCCTAACACCATGTCACAACCATCCAAAGCTAGTACTCTGACATCAAAAGAAAATTCATGTCCATGCATACTCCAATTAAACTGAGGGCATTTAGCATCACCCAACATTTTTTTGTCGTCTGCTACAGATACATGTAAAGCAGCAGGGGGTTCTATCAATGAACCACCGAGTTTTGTCATCTCTGGGTCAATGAAACTATGGGTACTTCCACTGTCAATTAAGACAGTGAGTGACTTCTTATTTCTAGCAATTACATGGATTTTTATAGTGTTATGAGAGATATTACCAGATAAGGCATGTAAGGTGTTGTTCGTGGATTTTCAACAAAGGTCAAATCCGTAAAACCATGATACTGCATGTTTATGATATGGCTTCAGGCATGTGAAGATTCATATTTTACGAAGCCATGATGAACATGTCTTTCGAAAAGCCTCTACTAGCTGAGCGTTCGATCCCTGACATTTCATTGTGCACTCTATGTAGAATAATAGAATTGGGCGGTCCTCCTACATAATTGTTTATTGAGAGGGCTTAACGCCTTCAGGACGTTGGTGATACTCAATGTTCCCTGACTACATGAGATCAACTCCCCTCTACATAGAAGAATGATTGGGCGGTTCTCCGTAAGATTGAGAGCAACAACGCCTTCAGGACAGTGACACTCACTGATCCTAACTATGTAGAGCTACCATGTATAGACTCGGGTGTTCTCCGTAGTATCGAAGAGCACCCTCGGGATTAGCCGTCTCCTGACTATGCACATAGATTAATTCTGCCGTGACATTCACCCCTGAATTCCCAGAATAATCTATTATTGCTCCTATTCCATGGTAAAATCCACGGCCTGATCCCATGGAATGACAATAACAATTGCTCCTATTCCATGGTCGAATCCACGTCCTGATCCCATGGAATGGCAATAACAATTGCTCCTATTCCATGGTTGAATCCACGACCTGATCCCATGGAATGGCAACAAAAATTGTTCCGATTCCATGATCGAATCTACGACCTAATCTCATGGAATGGCAATAACAATTTATATTATCTCATTACTCCGATTTCATGATCGAATTCACTGCTAATCTCATGGAATGGTAAAAGATAATTCTATTACTCTGATTCTATGGTCGAATCCACGATCCCATGGAATGGTAATGCTTATTTTATTATTCTGAATTCATGGTCGAATCCACAACTAATCGTATGAATTGATAATAAATAACTACTCATTTTTATTGTTCAATTCCATGAATTATTCTACACTGAATTTCATGGATTAGCAATAAATACTCAACAATAGGGCATACGGATCATCTTTGAGTAAGCCCCACAAAAACGGTGTAAGTGTACTCTACAATGATGATGCACTGGCCGAGCACCGGATGCACGAACGAGCATCCAAAAATATGGACAGACGAGGAATCATACGCAAAACAGGAGAAAACAACAAATATTAATAAAATAATAAGGAGCACCCAGGGGTCGGGCCCACCGGACGGACGGCCATGCCCTAGCCGTGGCCGGTCCCCATGCTTCTCTCATTATTTTGCCATATTTTGTTATTTCATGAACTCATGAAAAAACTCCTTGATTTTAGCAACTTTCCTTGTTCTTACAGAATTCATGAATTCTCCATAACTTCACGGATTCATGAAAAATAATAATATTATAAAATAAGAAAAGGTGTGCGGGACCAGGCAACATGTCCGGCCGGCCATGCCTTAGCCGTGGTCGGTCCCACACCTTACAATCCTTAGCCTATTATAATAATCATTCCCCAATTTCATGAAACTCCTTGGTTTCAACAAAATTCATGGATTCTCCATAACTTCATGGATTCATGAAATAATATTATAAAATAGGGAAAGGTGTGCGGGGCCAGGTAACATAGCCGGCCGGCCGGCCATGCCTTAGCCGTGGCCGGTCCCACACCTCACAATCCCTAGCTTTTTATAACTATTATTCCCCAAACTCATGAAACTCCTCTGTTTCAACAAAAGACTCATGGATTCTCCATAACATCACGGATTCATGAAAATAATATTATAAAATAGGAAAAGGAGTGCGGGACCGGTCAACATAGCCGGCCGGCCATGCCCTAGCCATGGCGTTCCCACACCCTGCAATCCCTAGTCTTTTATAATTATTATTTTCCTCAAATTCATGAAACTCCTTGGTTTGAGCAAAAATCATGATTTCTTCATAATTTCTCGAATATTGCTCAAATCATGAAATTCAAAAACCAACGTGGTCACATGACCAGCTAGCCTCTCACGGAAATTTTGAATATTAAAATACTCTTATTTTAATATTTAAAAAATATTGATTAATTGAGCATACATGCTCATTCCAACAAAAATCAAGAATTTCAGTGAATATGAAACTCTTCTGAAAATTCACAATGTTGCTCGAATGCACATCGGAAAATATTGAAACTCTCATTACGGAGACACGAAACCACGGAAACACGTGCATGCCTTAATGACCGACCAAAGTCATTCCTAGGGCTTGCACAAAGTCGGTCCCACACGTTTTCACACTTTTGACCTAATTTACGCAATTGCTCATATTGGGCCCAAACTCTCTCCAACCAACCTGGGGATTGCTCGAACGTACAACATCCAGTCCCGTGACCACCAAGAACCGGCCCCATGCTCTCTTGGTCGGTCCCCTATCTTTCATACTTAGGTTTTTGCCTAATGTTGAACCCAGCAGTAATTCAATAAATGATGAAACCGGCACTTAATCATCATTCTTTCACCAGCTTTCCAACTGAGAACCCTGGTGTACGCTCACTTGAGCACTGGGCACCACATGGACGCTCATCATTCCATATGGTCGGTCCTTCTATCACTCATGACCTATTTTCAGCAATTCATCAATTGTTGAACAATTGCTCAAAAATTAGGGTTTCGAACAAACGCTTCACGGAATCATCATTCTGAGTAAGTTCAAACACCAAATGAATTTATGTTGATCCACGGGGATTAATTATACAATATTTGGTAATCTATCAATATTTTAATATTTTATTGGGTTACGTTACCAATAAAAATTTCGTCGAATTGAGAGACATTTGCTCAGTTGCTCAAATATTGGTCCAGCTATCAATATTTAGTAATTTATCAGTATTTTGTCGAATTGAGCAATACTTGCTCAATTGCACGTCAAATTATTCATACTCAGTATTTGTCGGATTGAGAAATACTTGCTCAATTGCACGTCAAATTATAAAATATTCAGTGATTCGTCGAATTGAGCAATAATTGCTCAGTTGCTCGAATATTGACCCAACTATCAATATTCAGTAACTTATCAGTATTTCGTCGAATCAAGCAATACTTGCTCAGTTGCTCGAATAATCCACATATATTCAGTAACTCATCAATATTCAACAACTCGTCGAATTTACAATATTTGCTCAGATGAGCAACATTAACATTCATGAATCGTTGAGCATTTGTCAAACAAGCTCGATTCAACAAAACCTAGACTCATTGTTTGATAGTCAATGACTGACAAACTAAATACACGTCTGTCATGCAGACTCCACGATTCGTGAGACATCAATCACGTCAAATTGGGGGATAACAACTAGGGTTTTGGTGTGGCGGCCTACATCACGTGGATTCATCTGCGACGAGAAATGTGCGTAAGTTGTGTAAACGGTTGAAGGAGTTATCATAGTAGTGGTGCATGATCCGTCAAGTCTCCACACGACGCGGAACTGACTTTACCACGATTTTCCATTTGCCCACCCTCCCACTCATGAAAACGTCACTTACAGGGATCAAGGTGTTCACAACTCTGACAATATAAATAATTTTCTGAATCCATGATTAAGGAAAACGTTTTTGGGTCTACACATATTTTCTCGAGTAACTACTCTCAGGAATTTATCAATTCATCAGAAATTATTCGAACTCAATAGTTCACTAATTATTGCAGAAACCTTCAACACACCCACAATCCTTGATCATCACTGATCCTACACAATTCTCAACTTCCCTCCTACAAATCAACCCGTCTCCCTCTTTGCGGCCGAATTGACTCTGGAACGACCATTGTCTTGGTTTAGGCCGGAGTCCTACAGATTGATCTCTCGAATCTAAGCATTCCCTTTGCAGAGCATCTGTGTGAGCAGTTTGCCCGGTTCGAAGAATCTCAACAACACGCTCGACTCTTCACTTTCCTAAAAAACCAACTAACCATTTTTCCCCATCCACAGATTGGCGACCACAGTGGGAGATTAATCTCTCACACTAGTGGAAGATGGGGTATCTTCAACCCACATCCGTGACCCTCATTGACGGTCAACGGACCTTGGACCGGTCAAGACCGTCCTAGATCTAATAAAAATACGGAGCATAACTAGGAGCGTCAATAACAGTCATTGTATAAGATTTTTTATTACTATTTTATTCCTCGTTCTTTAACCCACACTGTGACCGATGATCTTAGATTTTCCTATAGTTAGGATTTTTGGGCCCCACCCTTTTGATGGTCACGATTAACCAAACTGAACGACTGGATAAGCTATACATATTTCTTCTTCTGACCACCCATTCTTCTTTTGACCACCTCACCCATATCTTCTTAATATTCCCTGTCAAAAGAGAACGAAGCTCAGTTCTCTTTCATCCTCTCATAGCCGCACCTCAAACGCTTCTCTAACTCATTTCTCTTAGTGTTTGATAATCATGTCTACCTGCGCTACTAGAAATAGAAGTGAAGGTGGTTAATCAGGAAGTAGAAGAAGACATTGGGTTGAATCTGAACAATCTGAAACCAATGAATCTCACAGTGTTGTTGTTGATTAGAGATTCACAGTATCTTCTTTTAAGGAATATCATACATGGCAAGTTTATTTTGGTTTTTATCTTGTATTTTAATTTTGGGGTTAGGGTTTTGATTTTATAATTTTTAGGGCTCGATTGTTGGATGAGTTTGAATGTTTTATGTTATTTGTTCTTGATTTGAAAGTGTGCTCTTATTTGAATCAGATTCGAAAGGGTCTTTGTCGATTTTCAGAAAAGAAGATTGAAGAATAGTTACTGCTGTCTGCTACAGATGATGAGATTCTGGAGGCTGATGTCTTTGAATCCCCTGATTAAAGATTAAAGCTCTTACTTTTGGTTAGTATTTAGTTTCTTCTACCAATCTTCAATTTTTTATTTAATTTTGATTTTTGTTTTAATTTTAGGGTTTATGGGTTTTGATTTTAATTTGTTTGTGTTTTGTTTGGTTATAGATGTGGAAGAATTTTTCACGCAAAGTGCCATTCTGGTGATGATACGACTTCCCCTTTTACCGATATCTCTATTTACGCCATTTTTTTTATTTTGGGTTATTTTCATGTTCTTCGGTTTTTTCTTGATTTCTAGTTATCAATGTTGGTATGATTTGTAAATTAGGTTGATTTGGGGGGGTTTCTGGTTAGGGTTTTTGTTTTCTTGATTTTTGATGTCCTGATTTGACCGAATTAGAGGATTTAATTTGATTTGATATTGATTAAGAATTCTTAGTGTTTGAAGAGGGTTTTAGTTTGGCGTTTCAAAATGAGTATGACTGTATGTTGTGTTAGACTGAGATAATAGGTTTTAATACTCAAGAATGACCTATGCATATGATTCTTGTAGTTAAATTCTGGGATTGTTGCTCAAATGGAGTCGAAGTAGTCAAATTCTGGGGTTGATGCACAAATTGAGTTTGTAATTGATTGTGTTAAGCCTTGGTTTGGAATTGTTGGAAATGAATCATTGGTGGAAATGCAATTTTAGCTTAGGGATGATAGCGAAAGATGATTTATGTCCCTTCTTCTTAAATTTTGCTCTATTTAAGTGTTGTACGCATGGCTAACAAACTAATCTGCCTAAATTTAGGATCTCTCCGGTGTATGGTTCAGCAACATGTGGATCCAAACCAGTGGCATGCTGCAATATGTATAGATACAATGGAGGTTATAAAGCATATGGATGTGTTTTGGCTGCTCAAGATCCTAACATGTATTCTTACCAAGGCTATGGCAGTCCCGGATAATCAACAACACCAACAGCAGGTATGATCTCGTTCTTGCTCTCATTTTTCTGATTTTAAGTTTCAACATCTAATTTATCATGTAAACTATAGCCAGCTAACAACTCTCTTAACTTAATTTTGTTTTTGCTTCTTCCAGTGATCTGATTAGATAAGATCATATGGTGGGTTTGGTTTGCTTGAGACAAGATCATAGTTTTTCATGGGATGTTTTTAAATCTTTTATCTTAATTAGTTAATTCTAATTTTGGTGGGTTTGGTTTGCTTGAGACATACAACAGATACTCATATCTCTTATAATTATGCATTATGATTTGGTTCGCAGGCTAAACGATGACTTTTACTCCCCAAGCAGTGGATGTGAGGAAAGATAATGTTCGTATTACTCCTACAAAGGATACTAGCTCTGGAGCGGTATGAATAACTATCCCATGTGATCAGATGGTTGGTAATCGAGAGACATCAGTAGAGAGTGTCATGACCTTTGGGTTTGTTAGATTTAAGTAAGCATTTTGGTTTGATGCCTTTTAGTGTTGGTCTCTGATTATTTGGTACTTATCTACTGGATTCATAGATCCAGCCTTCCTCGTTATGTTTATAATTTGGTCTGGGATTTGACAGTTCATGTTGATTGTTTTTCTTTTATGTTTGTGTCAAATGGAAGTACTATGTGAGGTAGTTCTCTTTGCTATGTGCTCTTCCTGTCAATTGATTCACATACAATACCTTGGGTTGCGCTTCATAACACGTTATTCTACGAAGATGAATGGAGTAGAAAGATATTGTTACTCGTTTAATTTTAATCCTACTTAGGTTATGGGATCCTCGCGATGGGTCAAACTTGAGAACAATTTTTGTGATATGTGTGTTGAGTTCACTTCCACTGTGTGTAATCTGTTGCTTTTGGGGCTCGGGGATTCAATCTATCCTTACATCTCTATATGAGCCCCCGCATTAAGTCATTCAACTCACTTATCCTTCTTTTTTTATGGTATATATATACTGCGATTATAGTAAACCAATATATACTATTTATGAATTAAAATGACAATTCTCTGCAGGTCTCTTATCCTTAATGTTGATTGTTAATTGTGGACCACTATATAGAAATTAAGGCAGCTAAACTTTAATTGGATTTCATGAATGGTTAATCGAGTATTGGATCTCGGAACTGCATTGCGTGCCTTGGTGTTGCCTATCTTCCCCTAGCTTGTTGGCCTTCCCTTAGAAAAATTCCGGCAGACCTTTGGCTCGTATTCTTCGTGTACATGCTCGGTGTAAATTGTTATTAAAATTTGAAGAGTTTGTATGAATGATCTCTCAGTGTTCTAGTTGTGTTCATTTGCGGGGGTCGGCTCATATCTTGGTCCAGCTTTAACACAGCAGAAGTGTTGGTTGCCATCCATGGGATTCGCCCGGAAAGAGATGGAGTTGCACTTAAGAAGGCATGCATCGTTGTCTCTTTTCTCTCTCTGGTGTACGATGTCTAGTTGTTCTGTTACTATTACAACCTTATTCTAGCAAGAATTTTTGGAGTGTCAAAATGAACAAAATTTGAAGAAAGAAGTGAAAAATGAAACTCAATCAACACATTATAGTTTTAAATAGCCACTCATATCACTAATTTTATGTAATTTTCCGTGGTTACAGATAACAGATGCTTGCACAACTTGTTTTGAGCAACGAACGGTCTTTACACAGCAGGTCTTAGCCAAGGCCTTGAACCAGCTGGTGTGTTGATTCTCTACTTGTGCATTCAATTTATAGATCTATTTTAATTTTTATATCTTTCCTTTTTGCACTCTAGCCACTGATGCTGTCGTAAAATTCCTTTTCAGGTTGACCAAACACCTCTTCCTTTGCTATTCATGAGAACAGTTATTCAAGCTATTGATGCTTTTCCAACTCTGGTAATTAAACTATCCGTTGTTTTCTGTTCAACATCCATTTTCTAAATTACTGGGCAAATTTGGAAAATCATTGCCACTGCAGTTGCCATAGCATAAGATGGAGTGAGATCCTGTACCTATTATGTGTGATTGTGTAACCACATGATCCCGCCATTCAAAGACAATGAATGTATGAATTATGTAGCCAGGACGAAGATTGGTTGTTTTACATCCAATAAGTAACACCAATGAATCCATGCAAGAGTTTTCTCTTTGAGTGTTCATGTATTTCGACCATTGTGACCCGATTTACACTTTGAGTTTTCTCTTTGAGTGTTCTTCCATCTGAACTTCTTAACAACGTTCCATCTGAACTTTTTAACAATGTAAATGAAGTTTAATTTAGGATCTTACTAATTCATTTTCATTATTCCAGAGTCCATACATTGTAATGCACTCAGCTACCAAATTTATATCTAGGCACGCGGATGTCATGGCAAGAGTCCTTGCAGTCAAGGGAGAAAGGTATGGGTGTGAAGTTGAACATTCATTCACCTGTTTAAAGTAATGTATTACCTTAGCAAGCTAATTTAGGATCGGAAGGCTGAAAACTTGTGTTTCTTTTAATTCCCACCTTGGAACCTATGTTTCTAACAATTTTTTCAATTTTTTCTACGCATCTGTAGTTAGAAATATACATACTAATGTTTCCAACTATGTTTTATACTGATGGCTTGTGATTTTTCATGTGATGGACATCAGGCTTTCAGATTATCCAATCACGGGAACAAGCAAAGGTGGTATTCCTAGATTTATATTGATTGCACGTTTGGCAAAAATTGAAATCCTTAATGGGAGTGAGGTAGACTTTTTAACAGATTTTTTTTTCATTAAAGTTCTATTTGCATGGGTTATTTCTTATGTTAGTGCATCCTTTCATCTTAACTGCTGGTGCGCAATCTAGGTTATAACGTTTCTTTGTGAACTGGAATAAGATTTATTGATTTTTTTTTTTTTTTTTTGAAGTTACTGGTGTCCTGATTTACCAAGGCTGCTATACATGAAGATTACTTCACAAGTACGTCTTTCTATCTATTCCCATAAATATGATTCATTTTCTTTGTGCACTAACGGGGTCAACCAATGTATTTTTTGATGTCTGAATCGTATATTAATTGTGCATATGGACGAGCTATTTTCCCATGGATTTATTTTCCTCTACTGTGTATATGTTTGAGCACTTAAATGAATCCAATGATTATGTTTTATGTATACTCATAATGTGTAGCTTTTAACTAATTAGATCTAGTTAGGCTTCTCCAAATATATAATCTCCATGAATATGATATGTGACGGTGTTAGTTAAACCTTGATGTATGTTTCTGTATGGTTGGTGTACTTAAGTTGTGTTGAGTTATAGAATTACCTTTGTCATAAGTGGTCTTGATCATCCAAGAATTGTGTAGGATAGTTAACGTTTCCCAAGTCTCTCTGTTTGGAACCAATAACCCGATCTTATCCTTATATATGGTGATGAATGAAAACATGGATTTCTTGAGGGAAGTTGTTAATCATGTTGAAAGGAGCTGTTAGTTGTCTAAAGAGACCCCTAACCTTTCTCTTAGTTCGAGTACAAGGGACTTGCTATTACAATTTGTCTATCTCATTATATTCTCTGCTTTGCCGCTTGCTTGTCTTCGTAAAACTCGATGAATATATTGGCGAGATCTTACTTCTGTTAAAGGGTTACAATGTTTAATATGGCACATGTTTGTTTTGCATTCTCTCATATATTAGTTTGTTCATCTGTCGTATTTATTGTGAAGATGAAACCAAACATGCTAACAATATATGCTTAACTCGATCTATGAGGAATTTGTATTAATCTTGTTGCTTGTGTTTCTGGTGTCGGTTCTATAATGATTCAGTGGTTTCCATGGATGAATTTTGTTGTAGCTCATGCTTTGTTTCCTCTTCTGGTTGGGGTTGTAATAGGGTTTTTCCCCATTTAAAGCCATTGATTCAACAAGTAGGTTTCTTTGATTCCTCATGCTTTTCTCAATCACTGCGCTAATAGCAACTGGTTTATCAGTAGGAAGAACAAAATTGTTGAGTTCTTTTGGTTATTCATCTTGGGGCCTCTCTGCAATCTTACCTGCAATACCTGTTACCGTTCTTACATTAGGATTCCATGTATAACCCATTATGTATCTTGTGCTCGAGATATGTCAAGGTCGTGAGTTAATGAACTAGTTACGTTTGTGCCTTTGTGTCGATGTTGGACGAGAGGCAGGTAAAGAGATTGACATCATATTGGTTAGGGTACCCACCTTTATAGATCCTTTGTCCTCCCATGTGCATGGCATGGTTATTGTTTTTATGAGCATTTGCTTGAGTATTGTGACCTCCGCACATTAATAAACTGATGGCTTTTGTTGTGCGGGTACACCATTATGAACTAGGAATAAGTTCTTCATCATCATCGGAGTTTATAATTTTGTTGTTTAATCAATAGTTTTTTAGTTCATCGTTTTGTAACAAGAATCCTAGAACTTAGTTACTTTTCTTGTAAGATTACACTTGGTCGAACTACTGATTTTAATCCTTTTTGTGTAATTTGAAACCAATGAATCAATGAATGTTAAATTGAATGATTATTTGTATGCAAGTTTCATTTGATTCTCATTTTTATTTGATTTGAATTTGGTTTTCATTTCATTCGCATTTGAATTCTAAATTGAGTTTCATTTGATTCTCATTTGAATTTGGTTTTCATTTGAGTTTCATTTGTATTTGATTTGATTTAGTCGATTTAGTCGGGCCGAGAGCAGACAGGACAAACGAATCTATTTTTTTTTATATTAAGATTTATATCTATGAGTGATTGGAGTCGGGTCATAAAGTATTTTATTAAAATCGGTCGTTGATATAAGATTTTCAACGACCCCAGAGACACGTCATAGTTGAAAAAGACGCTCAAACAGCGACCCTTTCTTTGACTGACAAAGCAAGTCATAGATACGAGTTAAATGACTTGCTTTGTCGGTCTAACTCAACAACTTCGAATTTCGGTCAGAATCTTTCGAATGGAAATGTTCCTCCTTCCAACACTCCACTCAATAGAACGGTCAATGTAGAAATCGCGACTTTGATCGAGTTGGCACAAGTACAGGAGGCTCATACAAGGAACAGGGACCTGATGAAAGAAACGATGAATAACATATTGAACTTCCTCATCATACTGACATCTGACTTGGGAGGTGCTCATGCTCAGGAAGTTCCAACGTTGGTAGCTGACCCTCAACCGGTGATCACCCCCGAATCAACAGCTTCACCACTTATGAAAAGCCGGTGGAACAAGAAGTCACACATTTAATCGAGAATCTATGTGAACTCCTGCATTTCTCCAGAGATCAGCGTACTGACACGTTTGATGCACTCAACAAAATATCATCTGACGTGTGAATAGCTCCATCATCTCCGGAGGTTGAAAAAGTGTCCATGGTATCTAAACTTTCGATCAACAACATCACCTTCACTGAGGAAGACCGAATGGCGGAGGAAGGACACAACTGAGCTCTGTTCGTAACTGCTTCCATCAAAGATTCCGAATTCAGGAGAGTTCTCATCGATACAGGTGCTTCCACGAATCTCATCACTATGAAGACTCTCAAGGAAGCCAAAGTTCCACAAAGCAAAATCGTTCATCATCCCATATTGATGACGGGTTTTGAAGGAAGCCAGAGTCACACATACGGGTACGTCTATGTGGATCTAAAGGTAGGGCCGATTCAATCCACTGTCAAGTTTCATATGATCGAGAAAGATCCAGATTATCACATGATACTCGGGAGATCATGGCTTCCTGACAATAAGGTTGTTCCTTCGACGTATCATCAATGTATGAAAGTGTTTGTACCGTGTATAAAATACATGGGAGGCCCGAAAATCAATACAAGGAGGCATGCATGGAGGATTAATGCCAGGAGGCATGCAAGGAAAGTTTCATGCAGATTAATGCCAGGAGGCATGCAAGGGAGGTTTCATGCAAAATTAATTCCAGGAGGTTTCATGCAAAATTAATTCCAGGAGGCATACCATTTATGTTCAGGATTGTATAAATAGAGGGAATGTAATTTTGAAATGGGGGAATATAAAAGAGAGAAAAAATCAATTGTAATTCCATAATCAATAAAACACTACTCCCCAAGGGGATTCGTCCGTGGATATAGGCAAACCATGCCGAACCACGTAAAATTTGCGTCTCATTTCTTTATTTTGGTTTCATGTTTTTAACCCCATTTACATCAACAACACCAAATCATCGTGTTTAGTGCCCGCAAATATTTCTGGGTGCAAACATTGGCGCCGACTAAGGGGATTCGAGTGAAAGAATCGTGTTCTTTCCATCGAGAAAAGTGTGGTACAAAACAACAGTATCATGCGCGAGATTATGTTCAAAAATAAACAGCAAAAAAAAAATTAGGGTTGAAGAAACCGTTGCGAGGTTGAAAAAACCGTTACAAAGGATGAAGAAACCGTTGCGAGGATGAAGAAACTCTTGCGAAACAGTTGAAGAAACTGTGACCAAAACAGCAGCAGAAACAGTATCCTAAAGCAACAGAAATAGGTGTTGCAGATGTGACAAAAACACCTTCTCCCAAGCTAAGCAGCTCAAAGCCGAGCCGAGCTATTTGAGCCGCTCCGAGATGATCCAAGTTGTTCGAGTCAAGCCGTCGCGTCGAGCCAAACCGTTTCAAGCCGAGCCGTTCGGGCCGTCAAGGAACCAAGCCAAGCCGTGAGCCAAGCTGAACTAGCTTGGATGTTTCAGCCCCAAATACAGACACCTTCGGATTTTTCTCCCCACTGTTTGGGCTTGGGCTTGGTCTTCAATTTTGTTTTCTTGATAACTTCTTCGTTTAAGTCCAAATTGAGTGATTTTTGGCTCGTTAGAATCGTTTTTCAATTCCCTAAAGCATGGAAGCAAAATTTTCTATGTTCGAGAAACTTTTATGTGCACTTGGGGCAACAACATGATCGAGTTCGAGATGAGGATTGCATAGACCCTTCAATATTTAGCCTTGCATCACTTCGCAAGCTCCTAAAGCCTCACCTTGCACGTGAGCACATAAGTCTTGCTTTTATCGCAAGCATAAAATCTCGTCTTGCACGCGAGTATGAAAGACTTGCAGCTTGGCAAGCATAAAGTCTCGTCTGAACCACGAGCCCAATGCCCAATATTGGTCCAAAGACTCGTACTTAACACAAGCAACAGCCAGCCTGCCCGAGCAGCAAGCGCTAGCCTTGTTACATTGCGAGCAAAAAGCCTTACCCCAGCCGCGAGCACACACTACATTCTATTCAAGACTCGACTAGATATCGAGCATCACAAGTCCACCACGTGGCAAAAAGTCTCGCCTAGCACGTGAGCAAATTTTATTGCAGGTTATCACAGTTGGGGGCGTCTTTGTAATGTCTCTACTCACGCTTGGGGGCGACTGGCGAGTTACGTCATCGACGATCGACGCGAAGGAAAAACAAAATTCTTAACCCCCAACAAGTTGGAGATTAAGAGGGGGCGATGTTTGTACCGTGTATAAAATACATGGGAGGACCGAAAATCAATACAAGGAGGCATGCATGGAGGATTAATTCCAGGAGGCATGCAAGGAAAGTTTCATGCAGATTAATGCCAGGAGGCATGCAAGGGAGGTTTCATGCAAAATTAATTCCAGGAGGCATACCATTTATGTTCAGGATTATATAAATAGAGGGAATGTAATTTTGAAAGGGGGGAAGAAAAAAGAGAGAAAAAATCAATTGTAATTCCATAATCAATAAAACACTACTCCCCAAAGGGATTCGTCCGTGGATGTAGGCAAACCATGCCGAACCACGTAAAATTTGCGTCTCATTTCTTTATTCTGGTTTCATGTTTTTAACCCCATTTACATCAACAACACCAAAATCATCGTGTTTAGTGCCCGGAAATATTTCTGGGTGCAAACAGAAAGCTTTGTTCAACAACAAAATTGTCCGTATCCCATCTTCAATGTCTCCTTATGCTCCGGTTCATGATGTTGAGTTCCTGGAACCCCCAAAGAGTATCCCCGAACCTCCAAGCAAGATCTGTGGTATTCCACTCCCAAATTGGGAATCTATTGAGAAAACCGATAAACCATCATCAAGGGATGCTAAATCTGTCAAACCTCCAGGCAAGACCAACTTTATTATTGATTATGACGCAGAAGGGAGAGTCATTTATCTCCGTCATAAGGATTAGCAATTAACAGGGGAGATCGATGCAAAGTCTCCCCTCCCTGAAGAGTCATGCCAGATTGAGCAATCACCCGATGAAGAAGTTCGAGATGCACCACGACAGTTACAAGATGGCACAGATTCCACAGCTGACGACCTTGAAACTATCAACATCGGAATGGACGAGAACCCGAGGCCAATCTTAATCAGTTCTGCTCTCTCACCAGAGGAACGAGAAAGATTGATAGGTCTGTTGAAAGAATATCAAGATATATTCGCCTGAACGTACGAAGAAATTCCCGGCCTGGAAGATAAATTAGTTACTCATCATTTGCACATCACTCCCGGTTCCAAACCTGTCAAACAACCGCCAAAGCAATTCAGACACGAAGTTGAAGAACAAATCAAGGTGGAGATCCAGAAACTACTCACAGCAGGATTCATCAAACCCATTCAACATCCAACGTGGATGGCAAACATTGTCCCGGTCAAGAAGAAAAATGGTCAGATCCGATGTTGTGTGGTTTTCAAGAACCTGAACAAGTGTTTCCCGAAGGATGACTTTCCATTTCCAAGCATAGATATGCTCGTTGATGCAACCAGCGGTCATGACATGTTCTCGTTCATGGACGGTTACAGTGGATACAATCAAATCAAGATGTACGAGCATGATGCTAATAAGACCGCATTCCGAACTCCCATTGGAAACTAACACTACACAATGATGCCTTTCGGCCTGAAGAATGCATGAGCCACTTATCAGCGAGCCATGACCGCAATATTCCATGACATGATGCACAAGCAAGTGGAAGACTACATTGACGATGTGGTGGTGAAATCAAAGACTCGGGCGTCCCACCTAGACATTCTAAGACAAATCTTCGAAAGATGCAGAGAGTACAAATTGAAGATGAATCCTCCTAAATGTGCTTTTGGTGTTTCTTCTGGAAAGTTTCTCGGATTCTTAGTCACTGCAGAAGGAATCAAGGTCGATCCAGACAAAACAAAAGCCATTACTACCATGCCTCCTCCACGAACTGTGAAAGAGCTCTAGAGTTTCATGGGCAAAGTCAACTATATCCGGTATTTCATTCCTGGACTCGCTCAACTCATTGCTTTATTCACTCCTCTGTTGAAGAAAGGAGCAAATTTTGCATGGACAGCCATTCAACAAGAAGTATTTCAGAAAATACAGCAAATATTACTATCACCTGCTGTCATGAAATCTCCAGTGCAAGGACGACCGCTGATACTTTACACAGCCTCCGGTGATGTTGCTATTGGATCACTCCTCGCTCAAGAAGATGAAGAAGGCATCGAACGTCCAATCTACTACTTCAGTCGTACAATGAGGGATGCTCAACTCCGATACCCAAAGGCTGAGAGAGCATGTCTAGTATTGGTTCATGCAATTCAGAGGTTCAGACATTACTTACTATCAAATAGAGTCGTACTCGTGGCCAAAGATGATCCTATAAAGTTCTTACTATCGAAACCTGCTTTGATCGGGAGACCAGCAAAATGGCTACTTCAAATGTCAAACTTTGACATAGCGTGCATCCCTCCAAAAGCAATCAAAGGACAAGTAGTTGCAGACTTACTTGCTGCTTTACCTGGAGAAGACATCACAATGTTGCAAGAAGAAGTACCCGGTAAGTTTCCAGAAATTTCAATCATTCAAGAAGAAACATGGCTATTGTATTTTGATGGATCTGCTACTCCAAGCAATGATACTGGTGGAGCATTGATCGGTTGTCACCCGGTCAAAAATAATTTCACTTTCTTGCTTCACTAAAATAAAGTAGTATGCAGTAAGAAAGAGTTCGTATCCACAGAGAGGCTTATGTTGTTATGCAAATTTTCAGTTTCTTAGTGACCAAGGGGGGATGTTGATGTTTCAAAGCAATAAAAATAAATTGAAAGCAAAGTAATAATAAAATTTATCAATAAGGAGAAAGTATTGGTCACGGGATAGTTTCATTCACAAACTCGAATTATCAACAATGACTAGAATTGAAATTTTAATCTCTCATTTACTAAAGTCCTAGGATACCTTGATCGCAAGAGTATCCCGCTAATTCCCGATTTCATCACAACCACATTAAAAGATGCATATGTGAATTCTTTCTAGAAAGCAACCTAAAGTGTAAAAGCACAATTAAGTTTAACTCCCTAAAAGCAATAAGTTTTCTGGAATAAAACTAATCAAGGCAACCAAAATGTGTAAAAGCACTAATTCGATTTAACCCAAGTTACGATTCATATGTGACTAGTAGGATATATCACTACAAGCACTACCCACATTTATGCTACTCAAAATCAGGGATAGACAACGTTTTCGTATTGAAAACCCTAATATAGCTCTAGATATGAGAGTAGATCGGATTGATTCCGGACTCAACCAAACAAACTATCAAATCATAAATCAATATTAACAATGAATCATAAGCAATAAACTTGAGACAAAACTAATTCATTGAATCAAAACTTATTTGTGAAATCCACTTATTATCCCATAACCAATAATAGGTATTTAGTTACTCATAGTATTTTTATTCAACATAATTATTATCAAAAATAAGATGAAGAACATGTAAAATAAAATGGAAGCAAACCCTAGTAGAATCGCTCTCCTCCAAAACTCCAGTAGAAAAATACGTGATAATAAAAGAATAGAAACTCCTTCTTCTTATAGCCTTCACACTTTCCAAAATTAGGTCTTCAAAGTCCATCACCAAAAAGTCCACCAAGCCCATGAACCATGTGTGAGAAACCCATGTGAAAATATATGCCCCAAAATCGGTCGCCGGAAGTCTGGGATTGTGGCCGGAAATCGGCTCCGGTGACCGGCAAAGTCCGCCCGGTCACCGGTCAACGGTCAAACCCGGGTTGGATCGGTCAACGGGTCGGACCGAGTCAAGATCGGGTCAGCCTGGAGTCAGACTGGTTCTGTCAGGGCTAGTCACCTTGGCCTAGGCTAGTTCTGAGTTTAGGCTGGGCTAGTTGCCTTGGACAGACTTGTTGCACAAATGCACAGGCTGAACTCTGTGGTGCATCATCCTAGTGCAACTACCTACCCTGACCATCTTGGCCTCGCCTCCAACAATTCCATTGTAGCCTCAGTAACTACATCCTAGCATTCAAGACCACCGCCATCTCCACCCGAGTACCACCAATTGCCAAAATCCACCGAACCACCACCGCAACCATTCAATACTAACACCGGGATTGCCATTGCTGTGCCATGCTCCAACTCAAAACCCAAGTTACAAAGATCTTAACCTTCTCCTTCCACAAGCACCAGCCTCGACACTCCGCATCGCCATCTAAGCACTCACCAATTCAGGCTCAAACATCACCATTGAGCTGCACTCCTAACATCATAGCCTCGGCCATTTCAACCGCCACAGCTGCACACATGACCTCAAACCGAGCCCCAGTAACATCTGTTGTCACAAAGCAAAGATTTCGTGCCATACTACCCTAACTGCAGCTCATTCAAATCCTCAAAGACACTCTCAACCCAATGGCAATCACCGAGAGCCATCACTGCCTGCCATTACTTCACCAAATCCAGATGCTACCTGATAACACTACCAAAGTCTCAACTCAAGTTCATGCCCTGTACCTAGCCTTGCTACTCCACATTCCTTCAGCCAACAACTTGTATCCACTGCCCCTGCAAAGCAGCTCCAAATATCACCCCGACTCCTTGCCTTGTCATAATTGCCACCATGAGCATCTGTAACTCAGTTGCAAACACCCAGCCACCATTTAGTGCACTAATCCTATTACTTCACTGAGACACAAAACAGACCAAACTCCCTGGTTAACTGCCTGCCCTCTCTCTAGCAATCCAACACCAACTCCACCGGACTGCAGGCTTCATAGTGCAGCTCCTCGTAGCTTCAATAGCAGCTCGGGCCAACAATGACCTCGGCCCACCCAGTCTTCTCAGGCCATCCTAGGCTTCAGCAGAACCACACCTGCAATCTCCTGCACCACCAACACAGTCAGCTCAGTTCATTGCCTCTGCCATCTCTGCCTGTTAACACAAACCCATTCACTTTAAACCCCATTGCCAGGCTACAACATTTCCATTCTGCCCAAGCTTTAAGTGCCAACACCAGCACCTGAACCTGTGACTTTATATTCCATTCTTGCTTCAGTGCATTTCAACATTATCATACCCTTCTCAGTCCATAGCTCCTAGTGCAAGCTGCAATCTTTCCTGAGCCAACAACCTCGCAAAAACCATCTCCGAGCACACTCACAAACCACCACTTTGAAGCATAACCATCTCCAGTTCAAGTCACCACTGGCTCACTGCTTCCCTTACACCTGCAAAACCAGCTCTGCCAATTCATCCAACTACAGCTCAAATGCAACAACTTCCTTCCCTGAACTTCTCTTGACTCAACTCTGAGCCAACTCCAACAGACCATTTCAACACAGAATCACCATTGCAACCACAGCCTCATCCCTGTAATGAGCACACAAAGACCAAAGACATCCAAGCTGCCCGTAACTCCGTACCTCCACCTAATTGCAACTCAGCTCCTTTAGCATCAGGTTCAACTCTTCCTTTTGATTTCAGCATCACTTCCTCCAACTTTCCCTGCCACCCTTTGTGCAGCTTCAATTCAGGCCACCAGTGCTGGCCAACCTCAGCTTCCAGCATCAGCCACATTCCCTTCTACTTGCCCTGCACTCAACACAGAGTCATCTTCTCCCATGTTTGAATCAACAGCAGCCACTCATGAATATCTCCACAAATTCCTTCCAACAACCACATCTTGTTCTTGACAGCATACCCATTTCAGAATCTCCATCAAAACCCATTCTCTCCTGTTCAAAATCCATCCCCATCTTCAACACATCATTGCCATAATTCTTGACCACATCATCCTCGATCTGAATTCTTCTGGTCCTTCTTTTCAATCGAAACCCTAACTGTAAATGAGAAAAACCATCTCAGATCCAGTCTCGAATCTCCAATTACTTCATCTGAACCTTCATAAATTCTTCCATTGAACCCTGACTCACCCACAATTCGACCATGGAAACAGCGGCTTCACAATATCCCCAATTTCATTTATTATTCTTCACAACAACAGCTTCGATTCCTCTCATCTTCCTTCTATCAGCTCTGCTGCTGCGCAGCCCTTTCCTCACTTCTCTGAATTTGAGAAGAGAATGAAGAGAAAACTGAAAACTAGGGCATGGTAAGAACCAGAATTGCTATAGGCACCATGCGGATTAATACAGGCCACCAGAATGACAGCCCTTATCTCTAAAACATAAACATGTTGTCCCTTAACTCTCGCATGACTGCTAAAAATATTCGCCTGTGAAATGACTCTGCTCCTGTTGCTCCAATTGGGATGATTTCCGCTTCTTTTCCTCCGTGCGACCCCAGAGTACCTAATAACTCAAAAAACACGCGTAAAGTACATAATTCACAAGAAAAATAGCAAAGAAAGCATAAACTCTATATAGTAAATACGGTGTATTCTACACCTATCAAGCAGGCATTGTGTTAGTATCTCCATCCGGTGAAGTCTTCTCACATTCATTCAAGCTGGATTTCCACTGCACCAACAATTCAGCAGAATATGAAGCTTTTCTCCTAGGGCTATCTTTGGCCAAGAAAGCAGGAGCAAAGCACCTAGAAATCAGAGGAGACTCAAAGTTGCTGGTCAATCAAATGAATGGTGTATACTCTCTCAAAGAAATAACACTTGCTCCATTCAGAACCAAGGCACAATGACTATTAGCTCATTTTTCTGATGCAACAATTGTCCATACCGGCCGCACCAACAATAGACATGCTGATTGTCTAGCGACTCTAACATCCAAATTGTAATTTGAAGGGTCTGAGAAATCCATCATTGTGAAAAGACGCTCTGTATCATCTACCTTGCTTACTCAAGTCGAAGATGCTCAATCGAGCGACTGGAGGGCGCCCATCATTCATGAATTGAGCAATTCTCTTACTGAGGGGAAAATTAGTCTCAAGGAGTTAAAATAACTTTTTCCTGCTGCGTGGAGCGTTATATTATCGCAATCCTGATGGATCCCTGTCACGATGCCTCGGAGATGAAGAAGCCAGTGAACAACTCAAACGCATACATGAGTAAATATGCGGTTAAACACTAGTGGTCACGCTCTACAGAAGGCTTCAAAGTCTTGGTTACTATTGGCCCTCTATGGAAGCTCAGTCGAGGATGCTGCAAAGATCCTGTCCCAATTGTCAGACACCACCTCATCATTTGGATATTCTAACAATCCATCACACTGGGGACTGGAGAGAACCTTACATAAAATATCTTCGTGACAACAATCTTCCATCAGAGAAGAAAGGTGCGATCAAACTCATTCAGAGAGCCAAACGTTTTGTCTACCTTGAAGGGATTTTGTATCGCAAAATCTTCGGTGGGAATCTCCTGAGATGCTTGGCCGAGCATGAAATTCCCACAGTCCTGAAAGAAATGCATGAAGGTGAACACCAAGGAAAGAAGAAATTATTTCTCCAAATTCATGAGAAATATTATTGGCCAACCATGGAAGACGATGCAGCTGCCAACGTTCGAAGATGTCATCAATGCCAAGTTCATGGTAACCTCATACACACTCCTTGTCTTCCATTGCATTATGTGAGCAGTCCATGGCCCTTCTACAGCTGGGGATTGATATCGTAAGAAAGATCAATCTGGCATCTTCAAAGCAGCCTGAATACATCATCACAACAACAGAGTATTTCACCAAATGGGTCGAAGCTATTCCTCTTGGAAGCACCACTGGAGTCACGATCGCATCTTTCATCAAAGAGTTCATCATATGTAGATTCGGCGTGCCTAAACATATCATCACAGATAATGGAACTCCTTTAGCCAACAAACATGTTGCAGAATTGCTCGAGGAATACGGAATCAAACAGATTTTCTCCACACCATATTATCCCAAAGGAAACGGGCAGGCGGAGAGTACCAACAAAACCTTGATCCAGATTCTCAGTCGAACAATTCATGATAATCCACGAACGTGGAATGAGGAATTGCCCATGGCTTTGTGGGCCTACCGAACCGCACCAAGAAGATCAATCGAGACCTCACCATACTCTCTCGTCTACGGCGCTGATACCATTCTCCCAGCCGAAATCAAAGTTCCCTCCGCAAGAATTGCAGCGGCTAGTGGGGTCAATGGGATGAAGCATAAGTCTCAGATTCAAGAATTGTTGAATTGGACATGCTCGATTCAAGAAGATCTAGGGTGGAAAAATACGTAGAAACCTATAAACAAAGGGTTTCCAAGGCCTACAACAAACTGGTAATACCTCGAACATTTCAAGTAGGAGATTTGGTTCTGAAAACAACAAAGCATATCCAGCAAGACATGTCCGCTCCCAAGTTCTCTCATAAATGGGAAGGACCTTATGTAGTCATCAAGGCAGAATCCAGCGGATATTAAAAAATCTTAGTTGTTAATGGAGGAATCGAAGGAAACATCATCAATGGCAAGTGGCTCAAGGCGTATTATGCTTGAGCGATCATCAAAGTGCTAAAATTCTCAATGTAATTTCTATTTTCTCCAAAAAGAGTATACAGTATGCTCATTCGTTCAAAATTCAAAAAAAAAAAATCATGAATTCCACCAGAAAATTTCAATCATCTACTTTATTCAGAACAAAATCTCAAACCTACACAAAATCTTTCTCTCAAACGCTCACTCATAGCAAACCATCCAACAACGAATAATCCTTACTGAAGGCTGTTTCAAGCATCTTCTGAAAGTTTTCATTCTTCACTCTCAAATCCTGGACAGCTTTCTCAACTCTTGCCGACTCCAGAGCGAGTGCCTTCTCCTCTTCTATGATGGCGGAAGTAGCAGAAATCATATTTGCAGCAGCAGTCACCCTATCAACCTTAATGATCTCGAGTCGACGATGGAGCCAGCTTATGTTGAATCGCAAGACTTCATAGTTCGAGATCATATCGTCCCATTTGTGCAACTCTTTATTCTTGACATCCTGCAGTCTTATCTTGTCCATTTCATCAATGCCGGGTAATAATCCAGCGACTGTGGTTAATAGAGTCTGCGGAAAACCTCTCCATACTCCAGTAGTAGCAATATGCCCGTACCTTTTCCAGATTTTGGTGTAGAGAGGTGCATAACACTTAGGGACGATGAAACCACCAACCAGTTGATTATCTGGGCAAACATTGATCATCGGAGTATAGAACGGGAGTCCGGCCATTGGGGATTCACGAGTGGAGGCTCTAGGATCGGCATTCACAGAGTCTTCTGAGTTATCGGCATGGATAACGCCACCACTGTTAGTTGCAGCCACGGATTTTCCATTCTCCTTCCTCCTGGATTCAACAACAAGATGAACGTCAACCTGCAATGACGAAACATTCAAAAAATCTAAACAATTCTCGATCAAGGGAAATCTTCGGTTAAGGACTTACTGATGTCCCAGTCCCAACTTCGCGAACAGACCTATAATGCGCGGGAGCCTTGACAGTCCGTTTAGGTCTCGAACGAGATTCATTCACTTGATTGCCCTGCAACAGATAACTTTCTCTGATCAGGATTTCTGACTACAAAAAAATGGTAAAAAACACGCTATACTTACCGGGATGGGCGTCCCAGGCTCATACTTTTTCGAGGATCCATTTTGGGAGGAAGCGCTACTACCAGAAATGTTGATGATTATGATCAAAATTTCTTCTGATAGTGCACAGCAGAAGAAGATGTGTTGTATAAGTATCAAATGCTAAGTGTTGAAAGTCAAAGATATAGATACTTATCCGGAGATAAAAGTCAGTTGCGGTTTCTACTGAAACCCTAAATCTCGAACCAGGTACACGGAGATATAAGAGAAGCGTGATAATACTGGGGACTGACAGTTCAGATATAGTCAACATTACGGCTATGGATTGATGACCTAGCAGGTCACATGTCTCCCTAGCCAGCTCATATGATCATATTTCGTGGAGCATTACTACCTACATGGCCCTTGGGTCACCTTGTTCAGCGTGAAGAAATTTGGCGAAAGAAACAATAAGAGATTATTGTTCAAAAATGATCTCTAAATGAACGTCCTTACAAGCCAAGCTATTCAAATAACCAGAAAGTATCTACTTTAACGGAGAATAAATGATCTCAGGGAAATTCATAAGCAAGATTAACCGTTAGATTCGTTGGAATCATCAGACTTGTCAGAATTATCAGATTCATCTTCATCGTTGGCAAAGTCCTCTTCAGATTCTTTATCAGAATTACTATCAGGGCAATTGACGAAGTCTGGATGAATGTCAAGATCTTCACTGGAATACTCCTCCTCTTCACGCTCAGCTTCAAGGTCGGCTTCGTTGGCCTTCTTGATTTCCCTAGTACGTTGATCCGGCCTGATCTTGCGATCTCGCGGCATCCACACGGGTTCATCTTCCGAAGCATCAGAATCAGAGGGTACACCATCAGCTCGAGTTCGAAGTTTCTCCTCAGTTGCTGCTATTTTGCGCTGAATTCGGTCCCTTCTTCGCTGATGATCCTACATTTCGTTAGTTTCGGCCTTTCTCTTCATGAGCTCAACATAAGTAACTCTATAATTCTTGAGAGGTTCTCCAGGCTCTGTTTTTGCAGTACGGTTTATCTCAGCTCGTGACTTGGCTGCAGAAACTTTGGAATCCTCTTCAGAAGAGCTGGAAGAGTAGTAATAATCATAATCGCTGCTACTGCTACTGCCACTGGAAGTCACCATTGTCTGGGACCATAATATGGGATTACAGATACGCTAACACCGAATTCACAACAAAAATGGTAATCCTTAACTCTTAACTATTTACGATTTCACGAACTTAGTGATAACAACGTAAAACCCCAAAACTTGCTCGTTCTTTCAAACCTGCAAAACCGAGAAATTTTTTATTATTTTTTAAAGTCAACATTGGCTTTTCATGAAACTATGAATAATTCACACAACCTTCCATGTGAATATTCGCTGATTTCTACGTGTACATACGCTATAAGATCGTCAAACTTGCACATACACTACCAATTCATCAACTCATAAATTGTTGGCTTTCGACAATTTTTCATACATCAAAACTTAATTTCTATTTAATAAAATGTTAACAAGTCACGTAGTTAAAAAAAAATCCGTGAGCTAATAACTCACGTATTGTTTCATAAAAAATATATATATTTTTGCTCAATCGAGCATCCGTCACGAAACCAGGGTATTTTCTATTTTTGTAAAAGTCCACAAGTTCCAAATAAAATTTTAAAAGCTTACAAATAAACTTTATCATGAACTCCAGGTCTTTTCAAAATTCTTTGACTCTAAGGATTATTATTTGTTACTTTTACGAACAAACCTACGTTTCCAAAAGTATTTGCAAAGTTCATGCTTCAAAAAAACAAACTTGGGTTTTCATGAAACCTAATAAACAAAACTTTTACTACTGCAACTATACCATATCCATACAAAATTTTATGTATCTCTTCCATATTGAGGATTTTTTATTCGTTTCCTAAACTAACGAAAAACGGACATTCATACGTTTTCTAAAATTCTTCATGAATCCTACGTACATATGAAACTATGGGATTTTTGTTTTGTGAACAACTCATAAATCATAAAATACACAACAAAAAAATATATTCACAGACTTACCTGGTCGGCGCCGGCCGAAATTCCGTCGGACGGTGATCGGCAACGGGTGAGCTCCGGCGAATTTTCTTCCTCTCCTGCCGCTGCTCGCGTGAAGGTGGTGAAGAGATGAAGAATCCTGGTCGGTCCAAAAATAATGATGAATTCTTAGGGATTCACCCTTTTATATTACCAAAACCTAATAAAACACGGGTTTCCTTTTTTGGGCTCGGGCCCGAAAATCCTTAATTAACCAAAACTAGGATTTTAACTGACCAAATCAGCAGCACTTCACCTCTTCATGCTCGCAACATAGCACTCTATCACACTATCAGGGTCCTCACTCGAACATTTGCTCATACATGACACCATTGGAGCAAATCGAGGATTCTGAAACTACCTTTGTAGATTGAGTTCAACCACGATTGCGGAACATAACTGTCCCTCACTAAGCAGGGGACTTAATGTTGATGGTGGATTTTCAACAAAGGTCAAATCCGTAAAATCATGATACTGCATGTTTCTGATTCGGCTTCAGGCATGTGACGATTCATATTTTACGAAGCCATGATGAACATGTCTTTCAAAAAGCCTCCACTAGCTGAGCGTTAGATCCCTGACATTTCATTGTGCACTCTATGTAGAATAATAGAATTGGGCGGTCCTCCTACATAATTGTTTATTGAGAGGGCTTAACGCCTTCAGGACCTCGGTGATACTCATTGTTCCCTGACTACATGAGAGCAACTCCCCTCTACATAGAAGAACGATTGGGCGGTTCTCCGTAAGATTGAGATCAACGGCGCCTTCGGGATGGTGACACTCACCGATCCTAACTATGTATAGCTACCATGTATAGACTCGGGTGTTCTTCGTAGTGTCGAAGAGCACCCTCAGGATTAGCCATCTCCTAACTATGCACATAGATTAATTCTTCCGTGACATTCACCACTGAATTCCCAAAATAATCTATTATTGCTCCTATTCCATGGTCGAATCCACGGCCTGATCCCATGGAATGGCAATAACAATTGCTCATATTCCATGGTCGAATCCACGTCCTGATCCCATGGAATGGCAATAACAATTGCTCATATTCCATGGTCGAATCCTCGGCTTGATCCCATGCCTTAGCCGTGGCCGGTCCCACACCTCACAATCCCTAAATTTTTATAATTATTATTCCCCAAACTCATGAAACTCCTCCGTTTCAACAAAAGACTCATGGATTCTCCATAACATCACGAATTCATGAAAATAATATTATAAAATAGGGAAAGGAGTGCGGGACCGGGCAACATAGCCTGCCGGCCATGCCCTAGCCGTGGCCGGTCCCACATCCTGCAATCCCTAATCTTTTATAATTATTATTTTCCTCAAATTCATGAAACTCCTTGGTTTGAGCAAAAATCATGATTTCTTCATAATTTCTCGAATATTGCTCAAATCATGAAAATTCAAAAACCAACGTGGTCACTCTCACGGAAATTTTGAATATTAAAATACTCTTATTTTAATATTTACAAAACATTGATTAATTGAGCATACATGCTCATTCCAACAAAAATCAAGAATTTCAGTAAAGAGGAAACTCTTCTGAATATTCACAATGTTGCTCGAATGCACATCGGAAAATATTGAAACTCTCAGTACGGAGACACGGACACCATGGCAACACGTGCATGCCTTAATGATCGACCAAAGTCATTCCTAGGGCTTCCACAAAGTTGGTCCCATACGTTTTCACACTTTTGACCTAATTTATGCAATTGCTCATATTGGGCCCAAACTCTCTCCAACCAACCTGGGGATTGCTCGAACGTACAACATCCAGTCCCGTGACCACCAAGAACTGGCCCCATGCTCTCTTGGTCGGTCCCCTATCTTTCATACTTAGGTTTTTGCCTAATGTTGAACCCAGCAGTAATTCAATAAATGATGAAACCGGCACTTAATCATCATTCTTTCACCAACTTTCCAACTGAGAACCCTGGTGTACGCTCACTTGATTACTGGGAACCACATGGACGCTCATCATTCCATGTGGTCGGTCCCTCTATCACTCATGACCTATTTTCAGCAATTCATCAATTGTTGAACAATTGCTCAAAAATTAGGGTTTCGAACAAAACACGGAATCATCATTCTCGAGTAAGTTCAAACACCAAATGAATTTATGTTGATCCACAGGATTAAATTATACAATATTTGGTAATCTATCAATATTTTAATATTTTATTAGGTTACGTTACCAATAAAAATTTCGTCGAATTGAGAGACATTTGCTCAGTTGCTCAAATATTGGTCCAGCTATCAATATTTAGTAATTTATCAGTATTTTGTCGAATTGAGCAATACTTGCTCAATTGCACGTCAAATTATTCATACTCGGATTTGTCGGATTGAGAAATACTTGCTCAATTGCACGTCAAATTATAAAATATTCAGTGATTCTTCGAATTGAGCAATACTTGCTCAGTTGCTCGAATATTGACCCAACTATCAATATTCGAACTTATTTCGTCGAATCAAGCAATACTTGATCGATTGGAATAATCCACATATATTCCAAGTAACTCATCAATATTCAACAAATCGTCGAATTTACAATATTTGCTCAGAGGAGCAACATTAACATTCATGAATCGAGCATTTGTCAAACATGCTCGATTCAACAAAACCTAGACTCATTGTTTGATAGTCAATGACTGACAAACTAAATACACGTCTGTCATGCAGACTCCACGATTCGTGAGACATCAATCACGTCAAATTGGGGGATAACAACTAGGGTTTTGGTGTGGCGGCTTACATCACGTGGATTCATCCACAACGAGAAATGTGCGTAAGTTGTGTAAACGGTTGAAGGAGTAAGCAAAGTAGTGGGTGCACGATCCGTCAAGTCTCCACACGATGTGGAACTGACTTTACCACGATCTTCCATTTGCCCACTCTCCCACTCATGAAACCGTCACACTTACAGGGATCAAGGTATTCACAACTCTGACAATATAACTAAGTTTCTGAATTCATGATTAAGGACAACGTTTCTGGGTCTACACAGATTTTCTCGAGTAATTAACCACAAAGGAAATGATTAATTCAATCGTCCATGCTCAACATATGAAAACTTATGGAGCAACACAATACTTTCA
Source organism: Papaver armeniacum (assembly GCA_023531295.1). Classification (NCBI taxonomy): domain Eukaryota; kingdom Viridiplantae; phylum Streptophyta; class Magnoliopsida; order Ranunculales; family Papaveraceae; genus Papaver; species Papaver armeniacum. The sequence goes on from JAJJWW010007659.1 coordinate 369,487, forward strand.
CATAGAAGTGGATCAAGGAAAGACCAATACTGCGGAATATACACAGATTCATTCTATTTTTCATCAATTAATACTTGCATAATGACATATAATAGACTTAATCTTTGTAATCAAAAGTGCATTCTATCTCCCATCAATATTTTCATAAAGTCATACGATAGACTTAACTTTTGAGCATATACGGGACAATCATAGTTCACGGACGTAAACAGACATATCCCATAACAAGTTTTGCAATATATGAAACCAATAACGATTAATATTGTAAAATCATCTTTCAAATAACTTAGAATTTAAAAAAACAAATCTAAAAACATTGCAAGATGAAAACCGTTGGCAATAGCTATGTGTAATCACAATAATTGTTGTTCCAAACCCTAGATATCCTTCTTAAAACATAAGAATAAATTCTCATAAGAAGTTTCCTAAACATTGTAGAGCTTTCTCAGAGCATCTACTGAGAATTCCTTCCCATTATTGAAAAACCCATTGATTATATATGGGATCATTCAATTCCTCCAAATCTTCAAAAATATTAGTTAACTCACTAAGTTCCCTTTTCAGTTCACTCAAAGTGTTCTTTGTCAGAGACAACATTTGTTCATAGTGAGTTATCTCTTCTAAAGATGAAACGATTTGAGATTTTAAATCATTTCTTTTTCTGATGAAATTTTTCACCATAGCCCTGAATTTATTATCACAACGACAAACAGACAATAGGCAGTTAGAGGAAGAACCTTTTTCATCATTTGTAGCCTTATCCTTTTTCTTCCTTGAGGACTGGATTCCTTCACATAGATACACATTGACTTCTTCTACAACATCCTTTTTCATGGTACCTCTAGTTATAGGAGCCATGAAACTGTATCTTTCAAAAGAAAAGAGGTAAAGGACAATTTTTATATCAAATGAACATAAATAGACCATCGGATAACTAAACCTTAAAGAAACTTAAAAAAATCTCCACGGTTCACGATCCTTGTATATCTTAACAATAAAATATTCACTTACTTGATTTAACTTTTATAGTTAAAAATAGAATAAAAGAAAAAGTTAAACAACTAATTTTACAATACTCGAGCAACCTTGATGTGATCCTTATTCTCAAGTCAAAAATAAGGATCCATGACATTAGTATGACTAGATAGTAATGGAGTGAACAGAATGTTCACTTATTGTGTCACATGGTGACATATCAAGGTTTGTTGAATAAACAGACTTACCTCGTATGACTCTGATTTTTTTAGACTTCTTCTTGTCCTCAACCGTTACCTGCTGTTTATCCAAAGCCAGATTCATCCTTTGCATGTCATTTTGAAGTTGGGCAATTATTTTGTTATTATTCTTGAATATCCAACACTTACTTTGAACATGACTGTCACTTCCAAAAAATGTACAAAACAGAAAAGAGTTTTTGCTTTGTAGAGATGACTCATGTTTATCACAACTTTCAAGATCAATTATTCCAGGGGCGGCCGGAACAAATGAGTTGATTGTGCTCACAGTATTATTTTTGAACCCTAAACCATTTGTGTTTCCGAAAGGCTTTTGACCAAATAACATTGTTGAAATCTTGTCGGAGCTTCCTGACAACCTTTGCAGGTCACACTTGAGAGTATCAATCTCTTTTTCTTCCAGAGATAGGGTTTTGGTGAATTCATCATTAAGACAATCAATCTCAAGAGTTTTCACTTGTAGTGATGATTCAAGTTTTTCCAACATGATCAGTTGAAGATTTTCTTGGTGAATTTCTTCACTTTTCTCCTAGAAATCTAAAATCTCAGCGTCATACTCACATTCTGAACCAGAATTTGAGTTATTAGAAGCTTCTGTCAAAAAGGCTGAAAATTCCAAATAGACTTCAGGAGTATGTATAACGTTGACAACCTGAGATGTTTTTTCTTGACCTGAATCATCGGAAGCATTAGAGAGAGAAAGCAGTTTCGCAGATCTCTTGTTTTTTTTTTACTATATCCTTTATCTTTTGTGTAATCAGTGATCTGTTAGGATCAAATTGATTAGAGCAACATTCATCATCCCAAGATAAGTTAGAAGATTCACTTGTATTGGTCACATCATTGAACGTAGACGTTCTGACTGTAATCTGATCATGATCAAGTAATTTCAACTTTCCAACAAGAGTGTTTCTGGAAAGTGTTTCAAGGTTTTTTCCCTCTACGATGGCATGCTTCTTAGAATCATATCTAAATGGCAATGATCTGAGAATTTTCATCACAATATCCTTTTCAGGAATAGTCTTACAAAACGCAAAAGATACATTAACAATTTCAGACACCTTGTGATTAAACTCATCAAAAGAATCTTCATCTGGAATACGAAGGTTTTCCCAATTAGAATTTAGGTTTTGAAGTCTAGATTCTTTTTCACAGGTATTCCCTTCAAATAAGGTTTCTAAGATATCCCAAGCATCTTTAGACTTAGTGCACGTAGTCACATGGTGATGAAGATCTAGGGTAATGGCATGGATGATAGCATTTAATCCGTCAGAATTTTGCTTTGCAGCGAGAATCTCGGCAGGATCATATGCACCAATATCCTTTGGAACTGTTACATCGCCTTCTGCAACAACCAGAGGATCATAACCATTAAATATACGAACCCATGATTGAAATCACGCGCTTGAAGAAAGTCATGCATATAAATTTTTCACCATAAGTAGTTCGAGCCATCGAAGACTGGTGGTATGTTTATAGAGATAACACTTTCGTCCATAGAGTTAAATTGGTACAAACACAGACTTATGAAGTCTTAAACGTGTTTGCATGCTCTAATACCAATTGAAAAAGCAGGGATCTAATAACCACACCTAATATTTCATTTCGGCAATCTGTATGGACTAACTCCAATATACTTCCAAGAAAATCAACTAGACAATCAGACTCAATCTTTAGAAAAGTATATCCAAGAGTTTGTATCTCTGTTTCTTAATGTAATCAACAAATCAAACATATAGAAATCCGTGAGCCTGATTAATATAAGAAACAACTTGGACGGTATCACAAACCAATATCCAAGTGTCAATCAATTCAATCAACAACCCAAAGGCCGGATTCAAGAACTGATTGAACTTACGCATAACCTGTAATATTTTAATGATATATAAAATATAATGCGGAAAAGAAATAGGGATAATTGATATTTAGTACTTACATTTTGACTAATGTTAGTGTTTGGTCTAACTTTTGTCCAACTTAGTGTTTGGTACTTGGAAATCACGTTGACCCACGTTGACTGTGTGCGGCCAAACTTTAAATAGTTTTATAAAATACAAATATTGAGTTTAAAAATATACCCTTGAAATGGGCTTAGGATCCAGCGGTTTTAATGAAATCCATTTAACCTACGGCTAGATCTACCAACCCTAATTTGTTTACTGTTGTTCTTCCGCATCCATTAACTTTAATACTTTTATCCTGCAACTGATGTCTCCAAAAACACCACTCCTCATATGTTTTCTTTCGACATAATTTCAAATATGTCAATAACCAACTACTCTTACCTCGAAAGGTAAAACCACAATCGCCCATTCAAAACTATAATTTCAATTCACTTTTTACAATATCAATCTCAGAGTTTCTTCTCAATCTGCTGTTTTCATAAACACCCGTAACGCCTCCTTAAATCATATCAATCACTCGTTCTCAACCAATAGCAGAATCTCTTCAAACCCACTTCTTATTTCCCCCAAAATTTCATTTTTTTTATCAGATTAAAATTCTAATTTTGATATAACCAACACTGGAAATGGCTATCATAGATGTATGTTCTTCTTAATCGAAGCCTGCAAATAGTAAAAAAAGAAAAGAAAATCAAAACCCCAATCTTAGATAATTTTGTTTATATGATTATGGTACTTCTAGCCCAATTTTTCTAATCCATGAGTTCCTTAAAGTATTGAAGTTGTAAAAGAGATACAAGTGGTGATGTGATTGAATGAAGGGTTTTTGGAATTTGGAAATTTCTGGTAATTTTTCTTGATTGAGATGGAGTTTTGAAGATTTGTTTCCCCATTACATCAGATTTAAGCTTCAAATAGTAAACTTTGCTAAGATTTTTAATGAATGGAAATTTTGGGTTCGCAACGAATTGGAAATCAGAGTTTGGGAAGGAAAAGAAGATGTGACGGTGGGTGCAGCAGTATATAGTGAATTGATAGTGGTGGTGGCGCTGATCGTAATCTGTTGAAGATTGGATCTACACTTTGTGTGTTTCCTTTGATAATTATGTAAATGTTAGTGAAGTAAAGGGCATGGTAGTAAAGTTGCATAATAATTACATTTTATATAAGTTTTTTAATAAATTCTGAACAGAAGTCAAAATTTAACAAAGTCAAACCTAGTCAACGTCATTTCCAAGTACTAAACCCTAAGTTGGACAAAAGTTAGACCAAACACTAACATTGGTCAAACTAGAAGTACTAAAGATCAAATAACCCAAACAAATAACACAGACACCAGAATTTTGTTAACGAAGAAACCACAAATGTATAAAAACCCTAGGACCTAGTCCAGCTTTGAAAACCATGTTGTATTAAGCTGTTACAGACACTAGCCTACTACAACTTAACTTCTGACTGGAATGTAGTTGAGCCCTAATCAATCTCACACTGATCAAAGTACAGTTACGCTCCTTACGTCTCTGAATCCCAACATGACTCTACGCACTTGATTCCCTTAGCTGATCTCACCCACAACTAAGAGTTGCTACGACCTAAAGTCGAAGAATAGATAAACAAATCTGTCTCACACATGTTTATTGAAACAAATAAATCTGTCTCCCACAGAAATACATACAAGTTTTATTCTGTCTTTTGATAAATCAAGGTGCACAAGAACCAATTGATAAACCAGACTTATATTCCCGACGAACATCCAAGTATTATCAATTATCTCACAATAATATTAATCGCATGGAAGCGAAACAAGATATAGTGGAATCACAAACGATGAGATGAAGATGTTTGTGAATTCTTTTATACTACCTGTCGGAGATAAATCTCGAGCAAATCTTAGAGAAGATAGTACTCAGTCACGATAGTATACAGTAAGATCAGACCATGCAACTATAGAGAAAATAGTTGGGTCTGGCCTCACAATACCAATGAAGTATTCAAGTCTAACCTATGATGGTTTTAGGAAAAACCTAGGTTAAAGGAGAATCGACTCTAGTCGCAACTAGTATCACACAGGAGGTGTGGGGATTAGGTTTCCCAGTTGCTAGAGTTCTCTCTTATATAGTCTTCATATTAGGGTTTGATAACTTTGGAATAAAGCAATCAATATTCACCGTTAGATGAATACCTGATCAGATTCAAGCTAATATATTTCAACCGTTAGATCCAACTTAGCTTGTCACACACAAATGAAATGTACCTTCATATAGATATGGGTAACCGTACCTAAACATGTACACCACGTTGGATCAACAATAGTTAACCAAAGTTATCCATATAAACACTTTCATATCAACCTTATTCATCTTAACCACAACTAGTTCAAATGACTCAAATGAAACTAGCTAGTTATAAAGTTGTTCAATTGTTTATATTCTCATAGAAGTATACAAGACACAATTGAAGCAAAATCGGTTTGACTCACTCAAATCAATTCATGAACATTATAGCCAAGGTTTGATAAAGATTTCATTCCTTATTATATAAATGTATTAGTTCACGGCACAACCGATTCTAGAATATAACCCACTCAAGTATCCAAACGAGTACGCATACCTAAGTAGCCGGACTTGGACTGTGTTCGCAAGTATGCAAACGTGTACGCATACTGTCGTACACTTCCAAACTTCAGTTGAAACCGTTACGCATACTATAGTACCCGGACTTCAACTGACTTCGCCAGTACGCGTATAGGTACGCATACTTCAGCTCCCGGACTTTACCTGACCTTGCCAGCACGCATACGGGTATGCATACTACACCGTTCTTGGATCAACACATATGCAAGTACACTTAATGTTCTTATAATCCAATTATGGTTAAATATTCTAAACTCCTATTTAAATAATTACATTCTTAAAAGACGACAATAGATGTCTCACACAAACTATTAGCTTCACAACAATTTTCAAGTGATCGAATGATCAATACGAAACATTCCGAGTTTACATAAAATCAATGTCTCACAAAAATCATATAAGATGTTACCAGGCGATTTTCACATGATCTTTTGACTTTCTTCAAGAATATAAGATGAATTTGGTTAAAGCAAAAGCTTACCAACACATATTTGGATAAATATATAAGCGAGTTAAACTCAACTCGAAATATCAAATGTGTATAATTGAACTCTATATAGCTATACGACTTTTGTCTCAAATAGGAGATAGAGTAGAAATAGACTTCTGAGTGATAGATGAGTTTCAGTATCCACATACCTTTTATTAATGAAGTTTCACAAGCTCTCTTTAGTAGTTCTTCGTCTTCAATTGATGAACGACGTGAAGTCTAAAACTCAACTACACATTCTATCCTATTCCGAGACATAGCTATAAGTAGACTAGAAATCAAGACTTATAGTTTTGATCACTAAACTTGACAAACAAGCTTCAGATAGAAACGCTTGCGAGTTTGACCGAGCAGTGCTCTAACAGATAGGTTGAAAGTTTTAACCCAAAGTGATGGTGAATCTCAACTAATTGAAGAAATAAACCGATAAACTGAAGAACCAATGGCCGAAACTGATCGGGTATACCTCTAAATTAGCTCTAATGAACTCTTTATTGCTCAAAACTAGCTTAAGTACGTAAAAAGGATTCAATTTTTTAACCTTGCAGAATAGTTTACGGTTGGGTTACCCCTTCCTTGCCAATGTTTAATTGAACTCCAAACTGTAACTAGAACAAAATGGAAACACCCAATTGTAAAACATTTATGGTTGTGTTTTTGGTATTTCGAACCCAACTGTGACTCATTATGTGCGCGGGTTTACTTAATGCTATTTACTGCACTAGTTATTGTTGGGTATTAAAACAAAAAAAAAAACAAATCGAGTCACAATTAGGTTCATTTGTAATTTTAACAACCATAAATAATCCAGTGGATTGGTTTTTGTTTTTACGGTTGACAAATGAATAGTTACGGTTCAAAACAAGATTTACGGTTGGGTTAGATGTTATAGAAACCTGACCGTAAATTAAGTTTTTGTGTCTTTATTTAGACTATTGTTTTGATATTTTAGTTGATAGATCGTGCTTGCACCTCACCCAATGAATGGTCAACCTGAATCAGAAGACATTCTAGCGGAAGATACTACCCATCACTATATGAATGGCTTGGTAAGTTTGTTTTCTAATGGAAAGATATGCTGCTCCTTTATTTTGACCATATTGCTAGTTTCTTTTCTAACTTTGTATTCTTGGACCATGTAGACATGGGAAAAGAAATACGATGCAAACCAATGGGCAACAAAACGTGGCAGGTTAATTATATGTGTGATAGTATGTAACGGTCAAATGAATAACCACCACTTTCAAATGGTTTGCAAGTGTAATGGAAAACATAAAATTCATGCAAAAAATGGCACCGAGTATAACAGAAATACGAAGAGGAAGAATAATACTTTCACTAAGAAGACCGGATGCCCTTTCAAGCTTAAATTTAATCTCATCATCGAAAAGAGATGGTTTTTGGAGAAAGGTGTATGTGGTCATCATAGCCACCTAATACCGGACACTTTGCTAAGGAATTCTTATGATGCATGACTAAATGATGAAGAAAAGATGATCATAGATTCCATGACCCAAAAATGTATGAAACCTATTGATACCCTCGATCGGTCACTTAAAACAAAGAAACCCACGGAATTGAAAAGGTAGCAACGGTAAGAAATGAATCAATCGTAACAATTAATATATTTCGAGGAGATACATAATTACTCAGTTTTGTATGATGAAGACAAGGACGATCCTACCAAGGGGCTAGGGTATAGCCCGTCCCTATTTCTAGCCAATGTAAATTTCTTACCTATGTAATATTTTTCCCACATGACAGAAATTAAAACCTTAAATCTTATTCAAACCAAAAAAAAAAAAAAAAAAAAAAAAAATCTTCTTCTTCACTACATATTATCTCTTTATTTCCTCAATTTAATCATAAAAGATTTATCTAATCACTTTTTATTACTAATTATGTTTGTTTTAAAAAAAAATTATTTGTGTTTCATTTTGCCGGTCAGTGATATTTTATCCCTACCCAAAGAATAATTTTGGGTCAATCCGTAGATGAAGATGAGTTTGAACAAATAAATCATCTTTTATTGGCTTATCCGGAGTTTATAATTAAATTTGGAACAACGCTCTAATCAAGTGCTTATAATGGATTACACGTACAGAACAAACATGTGTAATCTCTCGGTGTTGAACTTCGTTGGACAAACTTGATCTTTGTGGTGAAACCTTATAATGTTTTTGTATAGGGTTGCCTCTTCCAGCAATCTTCTTCTATTTTAGATGTGTATTAACTTATGTAAATTACGTTGTACCGGCTTGTTAGCTATGTTCATAGACGTGGCATAATGAACATCCAACTATTCTCACTACAGATTTGGCTACTTATTATCTTTCATGTAAAAAAAAAAAAATCTCACATCTATACATTAAGACCTAATTAACGAAAATTAAAAGTTGTTTTTACCTCGAGTTTTCTCGGCGGATTTCGATTGTTCGTTTGAGATATCTTACAAACAAAAACTTACCAAATTAGTTCAAAAAAAGTCGATCTAGAGATGAGGAGTGAGAGAAAACACGTGTAAAATGCAAATCAGAGAGAGAACACCTACAAGGAGTGGGATCAGGAGATTTCACTTTTTTAAAATTTCAAATTTTAACATTATAATACCTGGTTAAGATTGAGATTGATAATAGGAAAGGAAGAGACGAAAAGATGAAAGAGATAAAGTAAAGCGGGAATTAGTGTTTAGCCCTTCCTTCTCTCTTACTCTAAGAGCATCTCCAATGTAAGGGGTAGAGGTCTTAAATTAGTATGACACATAGGATTTAATACTTTTTTCACCAAAGTTTCATCTCCAATGCAAAGGTAAGGGTCATAAGAAAGATGACATGGCTAAAGTTGGGGTAAAGGAGAAAGTCTAAATAAGACTTTCTTCATGACCTTGGGTCATAAGTCCACATCATTTTTTATGTCTAGATTTAGACAAAAAGTGTAAGATATGACCTTGGGGATTGGAGATGGATTTTAGGTAGAGAGCCTTTCTCTTTATTAGTTTTTGTCCTATAGTAAATGACCCACAACCAAAAGGTATAAATAAGACATCCACATAGGATGACCTTGACCTCTAGCATTGGAGATTCTCTAATGACATCATACATATAAAGTAAACTTGATCAAGTACTAAAAGTGTTTAACTTTTCAATATGTGTGTTTACCACATTCTTCGATATTATTGTTGTTATCATTAAATACAAGGGTATACCTATCGTTACACATCTAATGTGTTTATCTAAATACTTTTTCAATAATTGGTGTTTTTAAACACGTAAGACATATTTTCATAATTAAATTAGTATTGATACGCAAAATATATACATATTAAGATATGTATTATCAAATATTTTCATGATTATTTTTAAAATATTTTTTGCAACACTTAATAAAATTGTTATAGAAACTAATTAGGGTCAATTGATATTTTGTAATTATGTTTGGTCCAAAGTTGGTGTTTGGACTGACTTTTGTGTGACGAACCGGAAAATTTCGCTAAATTTCGCCTAGCGCGCTTGGGCGCGCAGGCCATAACTCCCCCGATGCGCCATGATGATGCTACAGTCCGGGCCTTAACACTAGGAAAATGCACGTCCATTTTCCCTTGCAAGCATGCTCATGGGGCATGATGCATCTAACTTAGCTTCCTCACAGTTCCAACTTACCCTTGTTCTACAAAGGGTTTAAAGCCATTAAGGCTATGGCCGATGCATCTTGCATGCATCTCAAGGATCAACGTAGGAAATTTATCACTTAATTTCCTATCTAGCTGAGTAAATGTCATACCGCCGAGTCTTGTTCAGGCATAAGGCATGCCTTGGGCTTACGCATAGGCCATTGCAGGCCTCATAACATACTTTCCTTGGCTCTCCTTAGGTTTATGCAAGCTCTGCTGACTTGCATATTGATGTAGCTTACTTTTGAGGCAATGCCCCAATGCGCCATTGGTACATTCCCAAGTCGAACTCATTGATAGGAAGTATGAGCATCTGTCATGTGGTTGCCTTTGTGTGATGGGTGTATTTAGTTGAACTCTGGGTGTCTTTATAATTTTGTATTTTTCTTTTATTTTGGCCGCTAGGATCCGACCAAGTGTCGTGTTAGGTTTGTTTCTTGCTAATTAGGTTTTAGCCTATTAATTGTGTAAGAATTGTGGTTGTAGGAGTTAATGAAGATTTTGTTATTCAATAGAACTTACGTTCTCAGGCTGGTTTTTGGATCAAAGGCTACTATTTCCGGTTTAATTGTTGTTTCAATCTGTTCATTATAGAACAATTGGCATCAAAGCCATTCCTTCCTGGCACCATGGGAGGACAGGGAGTTCAAGCTAATAAGAATTTACAGGATACATAGAAAAAGCAACAAACTCAGTTGGATAAGGTGAATCAAGATGTTTCTGAAATGAAGGAACAACTTAATCAAGTGCTTATATAGTTAGAGAACTTAAACAACAGAGAAAGTGGTCATGGAGAATCAAGTATTGTACCAGGATCGATATCTCAACCAGGAGAAGGAAGTAATTGAGTAGTTTCTAATCAACACACTGATAATCGGGGTTTCAATATCTACAATCGATTTCCTAAGACTTCCAAAGTGTGATACTTGATAATAGGTTCGGATTTAACCAAACTCTATAGGATCACTATCAAGTATTACAGAGTTAACGTTTGTGTATTTTACTTCTAATTATACTCCCTCCGTTCCACTTTAGGTGATGTTTTAGGGTTTTTTGTATGTTCCAAAATAGATGAGAGTTTAGATATTTTCTCTAAATTCTCACTGATTTACCCCTGCTTTGGAATCACAACATAACATTCATTGCCTTTGTTATCAGTGAGAGATAATTAATCTAATTTAAGAATTTAAATCTATTCTTTATTAACTTATTAGGATATTTGGTTATCCCAAGTGGAATTATATGGGGATTCATAATTTATAGTAGAATTTAGAAACAAAAAACTAGGATGTTCAAATTTTTAGGAAGGTATTAATATGGGCAGATTTGGAAAAAAATTATTCTCTTTGATATTTCTTAATCTCCGTGAAAAACTCTACAACATCATCTAAATTGGAACGGAGGGAGTAATAAACAATTATAATTTCGGAAATATAAAAGTAAAAGACACATCAAGATTTTGTTAACGAGGAAATTGCAAATGCAGAAAAACCCCGGGACCAAGTCCAGAATTGAATACTCTCATAATTAAGTCGTTATACAAAATCTAAACCAACTGCGTATAGTTGAGACCAAGCAACTACCCCTAGTTCACTTAGTTTCCTCAGTATCCCTACGCTACCGACTTCGATGAGTACATGCTGTAATTGCAGGAAATCCTACAATACACACCTCACAAGAATTCATAATATCTAACACATATTTAAGATCAATAACCAATTTCTTTATTAATTGAGTTAGAAATTTTACAAGAAGGAAGTGAAATCAAGAATGTTATTGCTACTCTAGACTTTCTCTCTCCTCTGAACTTTTTCTCTACTTTCTAAAGATCTCCCCCTCCTTTCATAAGCCTATTCGGCTCTTTATATAGGACATTACATAATGGATGACAGCTAAGTTATCCCTTATTTTCGGATCTGACTTGCGACATTCTCGCAAGTGTACAAATGTAAAACCTCGCAACACTCCTAAATCTCGCTAGGTCTTCACATCTTTCTCGTGTTCTAGCTGTCGTCATCCGTTGCGTCATTTATATTACTCGTCTGCGATGTCTTCGCAATGTGTCATTTATGGATTTTGCAAGGGCGTTGGTGTTGCGATATTCTGATCCTACACACGCACTGGAACAATTCCATAGGATCGTATTCCAAACAGTAAAGGAACAACAAATCTATTTGGTAATAACTCTATTGATTCTTTAAGATAAAAATATCTTAAGTCATACACAAAGGCTCTTCCGTTTAAACTAATAAACTCCTTTGCCTGGTTAGAAAGATCCAATCTCTATTACCGAAGTAATAAGATTCAGATTTGCAAAAACTAAAATAGATCTCAAGAGAACTATTAGGTGTTACTGATCTCACGCAACTATCAATTGAATAAATAAGATTCTAGTTGGATCCCAACCGATCAAGGTTTGTGCAACACACAAAGATATGAGAAACAATAATAAATCTTATTTGTCTTCAAATTTCTTTAATCTTCAATTAAAACCTGCACAACACCACTTGAAATCTCTTGTGATCAATCACCCACAAAGCGGAGTCTGTTAACAATGGATTATCACAAGATGTCTTTAGATCTATGATCGGATTTTAGATAGTGGTAAAAAGGTTGTCGTTCACTTGGACTTGATGAGATTGATTTCAGATTTAATAAATGAAAATACTAGAAGTAAAGAAATTATATATACAAAATATTGTCACAGGATGAAGAGATGACCAGGAATTGGAATTTCACCAGACTTCAATTTCATGCAGTTCAAATATCAATAATAAACAATAATAGCTCTAAGATGAAATTTCATTGGCTCTAATTCATTGCCTAATGTAGATTTCGAAAGTAATGGATGCAAATCTAAAGCATGGGATATCAAATCACTTAATCTAAGCATAACCCATCAATTGAAATCGCAACCATTCAATGATAATCATAATTCAATTAAATAACAGTGCAATTAGTCATAAAAAGAATTAATAGAATTACCGCATTCGTGAAACTTGGCTTCCTCCGTTGTCTCGGTGATGGGATTTAGCTCCACATAATGCAAACACGCTCAAAACAATTTTTCATAGCTCAATTGGTGTTTACAAAGAAGAAATTATATAACTCAAGGAAATCGCAACGCTGTCACGGCGTTACAGAATTCCATGTTACAATATATGTCACAAACTGAAGATAAACGTTACAAAAAAACCGTTACAAACTATTGAATACAAGACGCTAGATACGACAGTTTTTGACAATATTATGTTCTTCAGGATTTTCTTCTCTGCAGCATCAGAAAACTCTACTCTGCAGCTTCCTATTCTTTTCTGTAGCCTTCCCAATCACTCGATCCCCCTCTATGACCGTCCAACACCCTTTAAATACATAGCATCACCACCAAATCTCTGCCATAATTTGAGAAAATACTCTCTTTATTTCTCTGCAATATTTCAGGAATAATTTCCCTATTTAACTTCTTCACGCGCCTGCATGCAAACTACACACTCCAACTCGTTACAAACGGATCCCAGATGGAGTAAAACTCGTGCAGGGAGAATATTTACGTGTAATTTCCACAAACAAACCCCACAGAATCTCGAGTATATCTCATTCCCCTGTTTTGTTTCAAACCGACGATCTAGCCCAATTTTATCGAATGTAGGAGACATACCAAACCTGTTTTCCCTTAACCGGCCCATATGATGAGTGCCAAATATTGCATATTTCTACACCTTTTTATTGGCATTTAACTCATCTTTTGTGCTCAGAAATCAGATATTATCCCAAATTCTGTATTTTTTTTGTTTTCAAGAATAAATATTTGTACTAATTAATTTTGTATTTTTAGGTAGTAAATAAAGCTCGGAGAAATTGAGGAGCCAAAAGAGCAGAAAATTGGAGACGAGCGTCTATGGAGCAGAAAGCCAAAGCCCGCGCGCGCATCAGTTGCAACCCAACAAGTAGCAACCCAACTTACAAGACATGGGCTTGAGCTATCCAAGACCCGGCCCATAACCGGATCCAAGCCCGTTCCATCCATCACATCATTTCTCGCTGCTCCCACTCAACACCAAAACCGCCTACACCTACACCCATCGACCAAATCCCCATTTCTCTTTCTCTTCTCTTTCTCCTCCCCCGACAGTTTCAGAGAAAACCCATCCTCCTCCTTCACCCGACCAGCAGCCGACTTCGCCACCACCATCTCCTTCCCCTGACACCAGCCACCACAGCCGCACCAGTACCACCTCATTCACCACCCCCTAATGTCTCTTTATCTCCTTCATAGCTTCTTCACCCTAGAAGCTAAGTCTGAGATAAAAATAGTTAGGGTTAGGGTTTTCTCCAACAACGGGTGCATGGCTACCAGAGCCGAATTAGCAGAGGAAACAAGTCAGGGTGCTCATTAATGGTAAGTTTGAGCGATTGGGGAGGTACAAAATCAATTGTTCTTCATGAGAGAGAACTCAGTCAGTTTTTAGGGTTTTATTTTGTTAACATAATTTGAATTCTGTTTATGCTTTGCATGATGTTTTAATTCACTCTACTAGGGTGTAGATGAAACCCTTTAATTTAATGTCAAGTTAATCTCATTCTCAAAGTGTTCTTGTATTTTTTAATGCTTAGGATTTTAGTTAGCCTTTGAACTAAACTCACCTGTGATCAGTGGTACTGTAAGAAGACCATTGATACTAGGGGTAAGTGAGGGGAGTGAGTTAATCAATTATCCATCTGAGGCCTTCAAGGGAAGGCACAAGAACACAGTGAGAATTTGAAGTACCTTAGCATAGGATTAGAGGGTGGAATTGACCATCCTAGTAACTTTCCCAACTGTCACAACATTCTTACTCATATTGCTACCTTAGATTAGAGTCACCACAATCATTCAGTCGTATCGACACCAAAACAACCCCAATTTGTGTCACTCTTTGTGGGAAACCAGTTAGTGAAGCTTGAGATCAATTCTACAGCAACCCCATCTCCCTGAGGATCGACCTGTACTTTCCCTGCCTCCAATAGGCACTGTGCACTTGCAGTATAACACGTAGGCAAAACACTTTTACCAGCTTACCACCATACCAAATCAAATCCAAGAAAAGGTTGCGTGAAATATCGTCCAAAACCATCCATGCAGGTTACGGAATTTCAAACTCGATGTTTTGCTCCAATCTCGAATCCTAACCAAATTTGATCCAAACCAGCGACCATACCAGGCCTGTTTAGGCCTAAGGATTAAACCCAAATAAAATAAACCCTGTAATCTCGTTCAATCTCCTCCAAAATGTTAAACCTAATAACTGCCCAATATTCCCGCCAAAAAAACCAGATTCGAATGGGGAAGATGATGGTCGCCCCCTAACAGAGATGGGGGTGCGAATATACGTGGGGTGTAAATAGCGAAGAAGGTGCCCCTTATCCAAAATATGGGTCTAAATAGAAAAACTCCTCCGGGGTGCCCCAGGTAATTTTTCGCGTCGAATTTTCCCAAAATGTTTATTTCCCAAAAATACCTACAAATACAGAAAACACCATAATAAGTACAAAATCGAGTACCAACAAAACAGAAAATTGAGGACAACTTAGACACAAAAATGTGTCTATCAATCTACAAACAATTTTAAAGATCCTGTCGATACTTCGATCTAGTTTGAGTGAACCTTATATCAGAAGAGAATATTTTCAAGCATAAACAAACTAGGTGCAATCAAAGTTTCAACAACCCTTAGTCAATCGAAAACTAATAACACTGCAATTATCTAGTTTTCCACCAACGGTACTCGTAGAGATTTTTGATCCCACACATGTCTTTAAACGAGCGGTCGTAAGAGATTTCGGCTAATTAGGGTACTTTCCTCTCCGGATAGACGGCTCCACCAGAAACTACAAAAAGATGAAGTTTGCCTAGCTCTTAGCATAGTTTGCTAGAAGTGCAAACTTAGGTATTTATAGACCAAGGATGTTTGGACACCGAGGAATTTCCAAAACCAAAAATATTCTCAAGATATGCAATGAATGGCGAAATTCGGTTTTCCTAATTCCAATAAATTCTTGTCCAACATTTCCAAAATCTCTTAATAGAAAATATCCAATTAGTAAGTGCACATTACTAATTTTTATTCTCTAGAGATATGCATTTAATTGCTGGTAAGTAAAGCATATAAAACTAACAACCTTAATTAAAAGATTCTTAATTTATTTCGGCACAAGATCTCCTTGAGTACTAAGGAATATATTTCAACAATAAAAGATAAGAGTTATTGTATGTGTTCAAAGTATGTTGATATCTTTCTTTGTAAATCTTCTTTCATATTTACAATCTTGGAATCGATTATACCACACTTCCAAACAAGTTTAGAATTGGTTATGTATTCCAAGAATACTATGTGATTGGATCAAATATAAAATCACATACATGGGTTCAATCGGTTCTAACAATCAAGGATTGGTTATACCTTAATGATGGAAATACTTGTGATCGGCCACACAACTTACCAGGACCAGTTACATCAGTTGCCGGGATCGATTACATCAATTACCAGGACTGGTTACCATATACTCATGGTATTGCTTGTGATCGGTCACACCAGTTACTAGGATCGGTTACACCAATTACCAGGATCGGATACACCAATTATTAGGACCGGTTACACCAATTACAAGGATCGATTACACAATTCTCTGTGATCGGTCACACCAATTGCAAATACCGATCATACCATCTCATGGTGATTACTTAGGATCAATTACATATTTTTTTAATGAAAACTAGTCATACCAAATCATAAGTCAGGCATTCTGATTAGTTCTACTAAGATACATAACAAAGTTATGATCGGTTCTACCATCTCACACATATTTGTAATCCAAAGATTTGCAATGAATAACCGTACCAATAAGCCTAGCGATTTCCCTTTCGGTTCATAAAACAAGTTCATGGATGTACTTCCTTTAAACGGATGTAAGCCATTGTTTCCTAGGATGAAATCTTCACCATAACCCATTCACATAATCATAACAACATATATAAGATTTTGTCGATGTCATATCTACGAAGTTCAAAAGATAAGCGTTATACTTCGAAGTCCAATTCCCTAATACTATGATCATATGATCATGTCTCACTACTAGAGTAATATATTCAATACACAACTTCACAGTTATGTTTTCAATATAACACGACTTGAAAGATACGTTAGGAATGAAACAGTTCAAGTCAGTATTACTAACCTCAAGAGGAAGGATGATGTCGTCGTTGTAGTTCGTTACTTCTTCACGTTCTTCAAGTCTTCGAGTAATACTTGTATGTCTCAATATTCATAGACTTTATAGTCTTACCTAAATGAAGTTGTCTCTAGTAAATAATCAAGCGAATCTTAGATGAGTTTTGACACACTAAAATATGACAACCAAACTTGACATACCAACGCTTGGTGGGTTCAACCGAGCTATGCTCTAACAACGTGTACAACCTATTCCTATGCACATGTCAAACAACTGATTTTGCCACTTTAGCACCCACTATGGGTATGCCAAAGTGCTAAACATACACGACTATGGGCCAGGAATAGCAGTTACGCATACACGACGGAGTCTCTAACAAGCTATAGAGTGTCCATCACTCGATTATCAAAATATCGCTCGTTGGTCATTCCAGCACTAGTCTTAGTGTCGTTGGTGATCATCGCTCATCAGTTCCTCATCCAACGACTATAATTTTCCTCATATATAAATACCCAATTTCAAACTTATTTCAACTCACATCAGAATTTCTAAATCTCTCTAGAATTTCTCAACCTCCAATTCTTTCATCACTCTTCCAATTCCTCAAAGAGCATGGATGATAATATGAACATGGCTAAGTTTGTAGAAAACCAACATGCTGCCGAAAATCAAAGAGTTGTTAATCGTGCCAATGCGCGAAGTCGAATTATGAGGCGATTAACAAAATTTACTACCAAGAAAGATGATTGTATTTGCCGGAATTTTGTTTCTTTTACTGAGACTTTATTCGCAGATGAATTCAGTCTCCAAACATTTTGGGAAAGGATTTTTGGGAAATTTCAAGAACAAACAATGAACCCCAACATTCGTGATCTTTCAGGGTTGAGTCATCGCTTCACTGTAATCAATAAGGAAGTTATTAGGTATGTTGTTTTAATTCAGCAAGAAGGTCCAAACATGAGGGATATTGAAACCATGATGGAACTTCAACAAAGATGTCGTGCGGAATATCGTCACATCTACGAAAAAGACTTCCAATTTGGAAGTTGTTTCGAGATTTTAAGAGGGTTGCCCAAAAATAATCCAATATTTATGTTTTAATTTCTTAATTGTCCACTTAAGTGTAAGTATTAAGTTTTAATATTTGTCGTACTTTAGTTTAAAGTAAAGTGTAACTTTAATTGGGCCGACCGAGCGAAGCGAGGGAGGACCTTTATATGGCCATTTTTTTGTAAAATCTAAGTGATCAATTACCACAAAAAGATTGGAAATGGTTAGGGCCGAAAAACTAAAAATGTCCCTCCATTTTAGTCCAATTACTATAATTCCTTATGTATCCTATCTTTTCAGGGGTATAATTGGCAACCAAACTTTAATTTAACATATCTAAAAATCTGTGCCTTGGAATTTTACAAATTTTACCTCGTTGGAAAGGTTATAAAAAACTCTACGCAACGAGTACAAACAACAATATTAAATTTAAAGTTTTTGCGAAAAATTCGGAGACATTTATCATTTTAGGCACAATTATAGAAAATTAAATATATATTCATTATGCAAACCACCACAAAGGATATATAATACATTATGTAGCAAAATTTTGGTTTATGCATCAACTAATTTTCCGTTGTAATTAATAAAACGATGTACTCCCTCCGTTTCAAGAAAAATGATATTTTCATTTTAGGCACAATTCTCGAAAATTGAATGCATAGTCATTATGCAAACCACCACAAAGGATGCATAACACATCATGCAACCATATTTTGATTTATGGATCGGCAAATTTTCCGTTTCAGAAAAAGTGATACTTTCATATCCCGTTTCAGGAAAAGTGATACTTTCATATCCCGTTTCAGGCACTTTTTCTGAAATGGGACGAAAGTATCACTTTTTTCGAAACGGGGAGAAAGTATCACTTTTCCCGAAACGGGGCAAAAGTATCACTTTTCCTGAAACGAGGTGAAAGTATCACTTTTTCTGAAACGGGACGAAAGTAATCGTAGACAAACCCCATCTTCAGATTCTTCTTCGGTCGGCCTTTCCACCGTGGCAACGGTCGTATTAGTTAAATGTAAGATTGAATTAAGAATAAAGATACGCTTAATTCATCAAACTTCGAATTAATCATTAATAATCATTTTACGGGACATAAAACTAGACAATAATAATTTCAAAAATATCAACTTTAAAAATAAAAAATTGGGACAATGTTCTTCATTTTGTTAATCTTCTTCATTTCGCCAAACTTCCAATCAATGTGCCCATGAACGGAGTTTCCTTTGTTTATCTTCTTCTTTGCCTTCAAATTTGTTTTGCCTTGAACTTTTCTTTGCATTTTCTTAGTTGCGGTTTTGACTTGGCTAATATCCAAAACTTGAAGATTTCTTTGTTTTTTATTACCTATTTCTTTATAACCATCACATATGTTCTTAACGGCATTTCAAGCACTATTTCAGAAAAATCAAGTTGTGTTGCCGAATCAAGCTGGGTTTGAAATTGTGCCATTTGGAAAAAAATTGAAAAAATAAATTAGATTGGGAAATAGAGAAATTAGATTGAGAAAGAGAGAAATAAAGAAATTTTGGTACAATTTTTTATTTGAAAATTACCTATTTATAGCCGATAAAGAACTAGTCGTTGGCGATAAACTTTACATCGAGCGATATTTGTGATAGCGCTAGCGATATTATCTATGTCGTTCACTATAAACCACATTGCTCAGTGATTTTTCCGTAATTGCGCATTCTATTTGCCAAGCCAACTGGTATGTCAAATATATATATATATATATATTTTTTTTGCCATATACACATAAATCGGCCTAAAAGTCGTTTTTCTTTTCCGCATCCAAATTTTCTGCCCGCGAAGAACTGTTCAGATAGTTAGTTGAGTGGACCACGAAATCTTTCGAGCACTGCTGACGGGTCACGTGTTAGGACTGACATGTCAAACATACTAACTTAATCAGCCCGTAAGGCCGTAACCCATTGAATCAGATTCAGCGGGCTTCGTTTAGTCCATCTAAACAGTAAACACTTCTTTCTTTTATTCTTGTCCCAGCCCCCAGCCGCTGTAGTAAAAAGCAAAGAGAGTGCAGATAAACCCTAAAGCTCTCAGACGACTCACTTACCAAATCAAATCTAAACCCTAAGTTTTCAGACGCCCCACTTATCAAGCATTCAACAAGGGTTGATCTTTGAACTCATCATCCACTTGTAAGTGTTGCTGTAATGTACATGGTTTGCTCCTAATTTCAAGCCTAGATTTATGATTCATTCTCATCTTTTTGTATTAAAAATGATTGAATTAGAAAATGATGCTGTTGAAATGGATTCAACAC
The DNA here is from genome assembly GCA_023531295.1 of Papaver armeniacum. Classification (NCBI taxonomy): domain Eukaryota; kingdom Viridiplantae; phylum Streptophyta; class Magnoliopsida; order Ranunculales; family Papaveraceae; genus Papaver; species Papaver armeniacum. The sequence continues at coordinate 389,971 of JAJJWW010007659.1, forward strand.
CCAAATATCTAGATTGTGCTGTTTATATGTTTGGTTCTTCTGTTAATAATGGTTGCTTAGGGTTTTATTATAATAGTTGTGAAATTAGGTTAATTTGTTGTTGGAACCCTTCCACCAAAGAATACAAAAACATACAAATCATCTCAATAGGCTCTTCAGGATCGGAATTCATGTAATACATGGAGGCCATAATACATGGAGAAGTCTTGATGATGTCCTCAAGAGTGTATTCAGTGCTTGTTTGCAGCATTGATCATGGCATTGATATCGTCAGGGCATTCATTCAACAAACCTTAGCCAGTTATCACCGACCGTCTTCACACTCTCTATATACTTTTCCCTTGTCGTCTAGTGCGTGTAATGCTTGAGAATTAGAATTCTACTGTAGCATTCTGATCTAGGTAGTGAAAACAACTTCTTTTTTTAAGGAAAAAGAAGAAGAAGAAAGAAGTTGATTTCATTAATAGATGAGAATGCGTGTGTGGGATAATGGAAGCTGCTAAGAACATTGAAGTTGACTGTTTTGATTTGTTATTGTCTAATTTTTCCGTATTTCTCTAGGGCATTTTGGCATTTGGCATTTTAAAACTACTTTTTGAGTTCATTTAAGTATCATTCAACAGGTTCTGTAACTCGTATCACATCCTTATCTCCTTATTTTATTTCATTTTAAAGCATGATTATCTTCTTCGCCACCACCATGTCTCCTTGTTCAGTAAAACTCGAATAGATCTATGAGCTTTGTTGTAAAGAATATGACAAATGATGCATACCCACTCAATGAATATGCAAGAAATATTTTTTATTTATTTCTTTCCTAGTTCTTATGATTAGGTCTGCTATATTTATTGATGGTATAATGTGCCGTTGTCCCTTACAGCATTTCAACTGTTTTTTTATTTCTTTTTTAAATCGTGACATTTATATTTCTGTTTCTTCAGGTCAGCAAATATTGGAGTATTTCTATGCTTGAAATGCTGTGGTGTGCACCGAAGTCTTGGTACTTATATTTCAAAGGTAGCTTTTATGGATCTGTTATTTTGTAGTTCACACATATATTAGAATTAGCTGTACTTTATCTTGTCATTCTGTTTTGGTCTGGGATATAAAGACCCTAAGTAGCAGCTCGATTAAAACATGCATATCACCCACACATTTGCCCGGGTCGCACAAGATAATTCAGCAATAGAATTATGCTTCACTAGTTAACTTGCATTTGGATCACAGAAACGTAGTGAACAGAATTGTCTAAATGAGAGCCTAGATTTACTGTCCATTCTATGTTTTAAATACTTGGATCTGATTGCTTAAAATTTACTTCATGACCTTCCTCAAGAGGACTGGATCCTTCTGCAAAAATTTGAGGCATGAGCTAAACTGTTCTTTTTTATTGTGCACAAGTTCTCTTGTTTTCTTCATCCCTAGGACTTCAGGGTCAGTTTTAAGTTATTCTTCTTCTGAAGATGTTTTTGCTTTACTTGTACAATTCAGGTCTTATCAATCACCTTAGATGATTGGTCTGATGAAAAAATTGAGTCCATGATTAACGTTGGTGGAAAATTTTCTGATAATTCAATCTACGAGGCTTCTATACCTGATGGAATCTCGAAGCCTGGAGCAGATTCAAGTCATGAACGATGTTCCAAGTTTATAAGGTGTGTTAATTTTCCTGGTGCAATAACATGTTCATACTTGCATATAAACGAGTGTGTTTGTGCTTCTGTTTGCACTAAGTATTTTGTATTCGGCGCTGCAACCCACTAGTTAAATTTGTTACCGTAGTGGGCAGTCGGATTTGCCCATCCACGTGGCTGGGCAAATGTGCAAATTTACTAGTTCCCATTGGAACTGCTCTTATGAGATCAACAATTTCTGCTTTTTGCTGGTCTCTGGATATGGACTTATTGAAAATTGAAGTAGAGGTTTACTGAATTATGCTGGTACTGCAGATTTTGTTCTTTTCTTGGAGTTTTTGGGGGAAATGGCATGATAGTTGTCTATGTTAATGAATTAAGATTATGGAGTCGCATGGAGTGAAACCAGAGATATATTTCAGTATTATATAAATGTGTTGACCATCGCTTTGGTGTACACAAAGTGCTAAAGTTGGTTCCTTCTTTTGTCCCCTTAATAATACTGGAGATCTATAATTTTAACATCTTTTCCGTTTTAAGTGATTGATGCAAAAGATAACACTAGTGCATTTTGACCTACATGTCAAATGAAACATAAATAACACTGGTGCATTTTAGAAATTCCTGAAGCTCATTTTCGTTGCACTTTCAATTCCATTCGTTTTAGTTGTTACTCGATTTCCAAATTAGGGATTTTTTCGATTATGATGTTTGGGTGTTGGTGTTTTTTCAATTTGAGTTAATTCTGGGTAGTCAGCGTATTTTGTGCTGATTGATGCTCACCTGAATCGTTGTCTTTGGACTTGCTAATTCAGCAACACAATCATGCTTCACTAGTGCACATCCACTTGTTAATTCTTTTTCTGAAGATGCTTTTGCTTTTACTTGTACAATTCAGGTCTTATCACCTTAAGATGATTGAGATTGGTGGAAATTCTTCTGGTAATTCAACCTACGACACTTTTATACTTGTTGGAATCACAAAGCTTGGAGCAGATTCAAGTCATGAACGGAGTTCGAAGTTCATCAGGTGTGTAAAATTTCTTAGTGAAATAGTTTGTTGATACTTGCATAATGGAGTGTGTTTGTGCGTGTCTTTTCCTTAAGGAAGCATAGATACATCCAAATAGGTCACTGTATACATGTCACAACGTGTTTGACATATCTTGCATGTGTCCTGTAGACACATGCGTGTATCCCACCTTTGTATTTGGACAATGATTGGATACGGATTGTAAAAGTCAAAATCAGTAAAAAACCAGTCCCTAAATTACATGTCTAAGAATCTTTGAATGACAGATCAACTATATAAAGCTAGCGACACACAGCAGACCAAAATTACAGATCCATCAACTTCACTCGTCTCCGTATAGTGGTTTTTCAGAATCAATAGTAAAGCTAGTGACACACAACAGTCCAATATTCTTCGAATGACATCCCGTGTCCATTTTTCTTTCGATCCTTAGTAACCAAATAAATTGCATATCTTCCTAATCCTAAGAACCTGCATGGTTTCATAGAGAGAGAGAGGCTGGGAGGGATTGACTTGAGTAGTCAAAGAAATTTTGAGCTCAAGGTATTCAATGAAATATTGAACTCGCTCTTAACTTATGCAGTTATGCTTATTTGAGCAGTGTTAATCTGAAAACCCTTCATCGCCTTCATCGGAAACTGTCTACATGTTTCTGTGTTCATGTTTTTATCTGCCAAGTTGATTTCACCACTTGCCTGCTAACTCACTCCATTTGTGTACAATGTTCAGGGCCTGAAAAAAGCAGACCAGCAAAGCATACTGGACGATTTCAATAAGCAAAGAAAGATCTGGGGCTACCCAACCATTGGTAGTTCAGTCAGTTGTGCAGGCAGTACCAACATCCCCTGCTGATTTACAACTGCTGTCGCAGCTGGTAATGCAATATCTACCATGGGTGCTGCATGCAAGGGGGTACCAAGGGATAAAAAAGATGGGCCATTCCGGAAGTTTTACTTTGAATACTGGCGATATGTTTATGTAATTATTCAGGGTTTCCTAAACCTTATGGTATTCTGTTTCTAAAAACAGTTTTCACTTTTTCTCTCTAAACTCTTTGCATCAGGTAAATTCATAACAATTTTGTGCTTTCCTTGTAATTTTCCTCTTTACATTCCTTTCTAATTAATTCCGATTTGTGTATTCATAAGGTACTTTCCCATCGCAATATAAAGAGTTACCAGAAAGCCAAGCACACGTTGGGTTGGAAAAACTTCCCTCGATGCAAATCTGAGATTATACGTACGTACATATTTTATTTTTACAGTCACTTTCCTTTCTTGCAACTTGAAAGCTATTTGATGTTTATTTTTGATCTTGGATTTGACAATTCATGGTGAAATATTCTCATATTTGTCTGCTAAAACATTACAAAACCTTGTCAAGAATGGGAATAACATATGCTATTAGTTTAAGTCAACAGAAACAATAATGCAGTTTATAGATGCAATTGACATGCAAGTTATCATTACCAGTGGCAAGTTTTCTTAATTGTGTTTATCATGGTGGAAATTTTATTCTATTCCGTCGCGTTTCATTCCGATAACTATTATTTTGCTTATCTTGGCAGAAGGTTACTTGCACATTCGATGAATTTATTCTTGCTGTTGAGCTCCAATAGATATTCTTGCTGCGAAGCATGAGTTCGGAGATGTCTAACTGTAACTTCCCCAGCACTTAAATTACAAGTATTGCCTGTGGAGGTGAACATTTGATTGTTTCAGATTCTAATTAGTGGTTATCTTTATCAAAATTTAAAGAGTATATCGTCAAATTCGACGCATTGTTGAGTCGTGCATGTTGTTTTTTTTATATGCAAGTCTGGTGTTCAATTTAAAGAGTCGCTTCACTATCTGCATGTTCTTATTCCCTCCTCTTTCTGTAGGGCCATCGATGGTTAAAGTGGAAGGCAAACTATAGGAACGAGGCCTTTTGTAACTGTCTGTTCTTCTTATTGACTTATTCCCTTCTTTTTAATACTCTGCTAGTAAATATAGCCTTTATTCCAAACGTTAAGAACAATGAAAGGAATCTCATGCATGCATGTGTCATAAAAAGAATGACCAAATGTCTTTCTTGTTTAGTGTTTTTATCTCTTTAAAACAAGAGAGAAAACAGACAGTGTTTTTCTCGTTAAAAGCAAGTTTCCTAGAAAAATTGTGTCATGAAGCATGCAGGAGACAAGATTCCTAGGAAAATTGTGCCAACAAGAGAGTATTCTCGAAACAAAACAAAGTGGCATGGCTTTTGTTATTTCCAACAACATAGGCAGAGGATACAAAGTGGTGTCCTAACCCTAACCCTGCCTATATAAACAAATACTAAAACAAGATGAACAAGCCTAAAGCTATGGAAGAAGGTGCCGGAAGAAGAAAAGGCAGTAATAAGTTGTTTCTAAACACTCGGAAAAAGAAGAAAAAGAAATGGTCATTGCAATCATCTTCTTAATTTTGGAATGGGCGGAATCGGCAATGGTATGGTCAAAGGTAAGGGTTTGATTACAACTGCCTTTAAAACTGGTATTTTATGCTTGAGTGTATTAAAACTGAACTTGCTTATCTTATGTATCAGATTTGGAGGATGCCATTATATTGGGCTAGTTAAATCTGGTGGCAACAATGAAGATCCGGTAAAGTTGATTGGATTATTCATGCGTTGCACCTTATTTCTAACCACTTGATGGAAAGTATAAATGATCATACGTACGAAAGTGTCTGGTTGTGTTGTATATCCAACCATAAATTCATGTGGCAGAGCATACAATTGTAAACTCTGTAAGTATTTCCTTCTTCAACTAAATCTAGTTACTCTATTCTTTTGTCAGATTTTCATTGTGAATCATGGGTACACCAAATTAAAAGTTTTCAACGTTTTTGTAATTTTAGCTCTTGAAAAGATAGTGTCATTTTTTTTTTTGTTTTTGGATTCTAATGTAATTTTAAGGTAATTGGATTTCATAGAAATTATTACAGCGTCGGTATGTGATGTGAACATACTCAACATAACTTGCAATTTTCCATATTTCTCTTCGATATGCAGACTTATTTAACAAGTTTGAGGTGTCCAAAAGAGGAACAAGTGTATGATTAATTTGAGACATTTATGCTCCTTGTGGATAAGCGACAAGAATTTTTTGTAACACTAGTAACACCAAGTATTTATATTGTAATAGTTAGTAACACTGTCTGCATTGATGTCTTGTCAAGGTTGGAAAGCTTTGAACTTTCCAGTGAGCACAATAGTATGATTAACTTGAGACAATCCCATATGAGCTTTATACCCACATTCAGCCGTAGTTTGGATTCCAACATTTCAACAATAACATGATCTTATGATAGCTGAGCTTTAAAATTCCAACAATAACTAGGATCAATATTCCAAAATCTGAAGGATTAAGTGACAGTGCTTACAACTTGAGTTTTTACTGTTATACTGCAGTATTTTTGTACCATTTCTGTTGAGTAATTTTGATGACCTCGAGTTGCTGATGTTTGGTACTCATCAAATGCTGTATTATTTTGGGAAGCACCGTCTGACTTTTTGTTAAACAGGAACATGTATTCTTAATATTGAGCATTCAGTTATCTTGTTTGTCAAAGTTGATTCTTGACGTTGTAATATTTCATGAATATCGTTAGTTGCTTACAAGCTGTCTTGTAATTTCAGGATTATAAACAGCCTGAGAAAGGAGGTGACACTAGAATACAAGATACAGCAGCGTCGCAGGAGAACAAAGAGTTGCTTAGGGTGATGTTTCTGTTGAAATCAAACATAGGGGGAACGAGTTCATGCAAACTACTACTACGGACTTCTACAAATTTGTGCCTTTGTTGCTGAAGCTGATGCTCAGTGTATGCACAATGGTGCATTAGAGTTTGAGTGGCTTGCGTGGTTGGAAAGTAATATTGATTGAAGCTTGAAACTGACCTTTCTTGTATGCCTAATCTACATGTATTCCCTTACTAAGCTTTAGCATCAATTGCAATCAACCGATGACGTATGGAACTACTACCAATTATTCTTGTATGAATGAAATGTCTACTGCCCACAGCTTGTTAATAGACTTGGGTTGTTACAGAAATTACTGTACTTGTTAACTGGTTGGTTTTTACAGATTCTTTATGATGCATCTTTTTCTGGTTCTCTACAAATGGGTAATGTGAGACCGCCGGGTTGGACAAATTGTCGACCAAACTTGTGCCACAACAGAAATATGACTAGACTCCCCAAATATGTCCTTTGAGTTTGAGCAAACCATAACCTAGGCTGGTAATTCACTGATGCAATTTTGTGGACAAAAGTCTACTTTTCAATCTGTATTTCACACTTCCACCACCTCTCTTTAACAACCTGTCCTGCCCTTATCCCTGGGTAAATGGTAAATATTACAAACAACAGCATCCTAACCCTAACCCTACCTTTATAAAGATAAAGGAAGAGCTTGAGAGTGAACGAGACGATTCACACCAGAGCTGCCTGTTTCCCCTTTCTGAAATCAGACGATCAGAGTAATTGGTGATCTAGATCAACAAACCTAAAGAAATGGAAGGTGTTGGAAGAAATGTTAGTAACGAGTCTAAGTTTGGTATGTGCAGAATCGGAAATATTAACAATTTAGCCCCTTTGTTGCATCCTGAAACGCTATGGTTTAAAGGTAAGGGTTCAATAGTTGCAACTTTCAGGGGGAGGAATCTCCGGTGGGATACCGAAAGTACGGACCCAGTGGAGACAATCAGACACGATATTCTGATGCTCGTGGTTTCTTGGTTAAAACAATCTCGGCGGTTCAACAAGCTCCGTAGGATAAGAAATGGCTATGGGCTCAACTTCAGGTGAACATACTCAGCAGAACTTGCAATTTTATCCCTTTTTTAGCGTCAGTATGTGATGTGATTAACCATAGAATTACTGGCCGTTTGGCAAAATTTTATTTGCTTGTTTTCTGTCTGTTCCATATGATTCGATTATGTGACTTCTGCACTGAATAATAAGTTCATTATTTTTATCTATTGCAGGGTTGTTTGTATTGGATGAACGCTATAGAAAATCTACCTTGTGTGGAGACAAGAAAGCTAAATGGAAAAGACATCACTATACACACCCCACGAAATAAATGAAAAGCCTACAACCATGGAAGAGCATCAGGTAAATTCAGAACTCTGTTATATGTCTCTTGTAATTGTCTATTTTACATTCATTTCTAATTAGTTCTGATTTGCGTATTCATCGCAATATCAAGACTCAAGAGTAGAAGTCACCGGAAAGCCAAGCACAGGGTGGCTAGGAAAATCCTCCCTCATGCAAATTTGAGATGGTAAGCACACACATATGTTGGTTCTTACAGTCACTTTCCCTTCTTGCAACTTGAAAGTTATTTGAGGTTTATTGTTCTTGGATTTGACTGTTCGAGGTTGACATCTCATTTTTTTGTCTGCTGAAACGTTACAAAACCTTGTCAAGAATGGGAAATACCATATGCTAGTACACATTCAGGGTTCACCATATGCTGGTAGACATTGGATACAGCTACATTCATATTAACTCGCATACATAGTCCTCTAACTGCAAAGTGCTAACCATTCAAACTAACACAAGTCATATACTACGAGTAGAGTGCAATTTGACTTATCCATTTCTCTTTGATATGCAGAAAAGTTTGAGGTGTCCAAAAGAGGAACAAGTATATGATTAATTTGAGACATTTATGCTCCTAGACAAGTTCGACAATAACATGATCTTATGATAGCTGAGCTTTGAGATTTACTAGTATATTAACAAAAAGGGTTGACCTTATTTTCTTGCATGTCAATGATAGACGAACACTGTATTTAATCTTTTTTGTGCTACGCCAATTTACTTACAGATATATTTAATTACCATAGGTAAAAACCTAGTATCAATTCTTAAAAATCTGAATTGGATCTTTCTGTCTGCTTTTTGTGTGTATTAAATCGAGTATGAAATTGGCACACTTTATGAACTTTATGTAGCTAATAATCTGTTACACTAGAGTATCATATCTAAATATAATGGCGCAACAACCATTTCGGGGTAAAGCTTGCATTCATAAACTTTGCTGACACCGATTCCATATCTGAGCTGTAAATGACTCTAGAAAATCAAGATGTTTCGTGTGCATTTTTCACCCTTTTGGTGATGTCCCCAAGTCTATTTACCATCCCATATGCTGGTTTTTGGTGAATTGTGGACATTTGCCAATCTCACCACTTGCTAATAGCTATCTAAGTATCTACAAACCCTAGGTAGATGGTTGGTGGTTAACTTGGTTTCCTTACTACATGGCAGATATTTAAGTTGTATTGGTGTGTGCCCGGAGTGCTTAAACAACTAATGATTGTACAGAGAGCTTTGCGGTTCATTGCAGAATATTTCATCCTACTTCTTGATGTTTCAACTTGATAATCGTTCAAAATAAATTAGTTTTTTTTCTTACTTTTATCTCAGATATGGTCTTAGAATCCATCACGTCTTCCATCTACCTGTGCTGACTATTGTTTGTATTATTGACAGAAAGTTCGGTAAGGAGCGGCTTGCATGGTAGAAAGTAATGTTGATCAAAGGCCCGAAAACCTTGTTCTATGCCTAACCTGGGTGTGTTATCACCAGAAGATAATGGCGAGGCCCTTGAACTTTCAAACAACAAGCCTAATTTAGTTGAGGAATCACACAAGCCTTTGGCTCAGGCATCTACAACCATGTTATCTGTTGCTATCATATTGCAATTTAATGGTTGATGTGTGTGCTAACTACCACCGATAGTTCCTGTATAAATGGATCTCTACTGCCCGTAGCTTCTTAATAGACAGTATTGTTGCTGTAATCTAGTTGTTTTTATGATGCATATTTTTTTTTTAATTTTTTCTTGCTGTGTGTCCTCATTTTCTTCGCCCATCTTTTCCTCCAATGTGTCATGGACTGGTGCGAAAGGGATGCATATTGGAAAAAAAATGTTTCTTGATTTCTTTTTGCTTTTATTGGTTGTTGCATTGTTCATGTTTACAAGATATGGCGGGCATCAAAGAAAGATTAAAGTATACTAGATTTTGTGCCCGTGCTGCGCACCGGGCGGAACTGAAAACCGTTCATCAATATTCTTTTTGGGGATTCACCCCCACCGTCGCGATGCATTTTGGATTTTGAATGGCTCGGCTTTGCCTTGTCCCGTCGTTTAGGATTTTTGATTTGGTGTGGTGAGGCGTTAGGATTTTTGATCTGGTGTGGCTCGGGTTCGCCTCACCGCGTCCCGTTTCGAAGCATTTTTTGACAATGCATTTTCAATTTGGTGTCGCGCGGTTTCATTTCCCGCGTCGTGATACATTTTTGATTTGTATTCATGTGTTGCCGTTGTAAACTGTACATAGTCAATGGTTCCATTCACTTCAACAGTAACGCAGCTAACCTGAGTAAGACACAATTTAATTACTTTATTAGAAAAACAGAAATCTTGTGTTACCAAGAGGAAAACAGAAACCTCTATTCGGGGTTACGATTATTAGTCAACAAAAATCAACCTACAAAAACATAGGCTTTATAGAACAGCTTGCAAATGTAACATTAAGATACTTCATGTATTTCACTCCCTCTCCAAAGCTAAGACATTGCATCATTCAAACTCATAGATAACGCGATCAAGTCTGAATTTTTTTCCGAAATGTCCAGTATATGCAAGTATTTAAAATGACAAATAATTTACCACAGAAAACAGGAAATTATACTCAAACATCCCCATTCATCTTCCTTTTGTAGCCTTTCCTCTCCGTTTCTTACCTCGAGATTTCAAGATTATTAAAACATGGGTGCCAACTCTAAATCCATCTTGCTTTGAGAAAAAAAATTCTCCAGGTTGTTCCTTCGTGCTTCAAACAGAGATCACTTTGAGCAAAGCTGGCTGATAGGGTGTAGAATACATCCTATTTATTATCTATTGGTTATGCTTTCTTTGCTATTTTTCTTGTGAATTATGTACTTTACGCTTGTTTTTTGAGTTATTAGGTACTCTGGAGTCACACGGAGAAATAGAAGAAGAAATCACCCAAATTGAGCCAAAAGGGCAAAATTGTCATCTAATGGGCGAATACTATCTGGAGCCCAGTCAAGGTTAAGGGGCAACTCTTTTGGAGGAGCACTAAAGACAGACAGCTGAGGATAAGGGGCTGCCAAGGAGTGGGTCGTATGCAGCAGTGGGTGTCTCAATCCAACCCACCTCATAACCCTACATTGAGAGGCAATTTCTCTCGTTCACCTCATTTCTCTGAAATTGAGAAAGAAGTAAAGAACAAGCGTGAGAGGCCGCTATTGCCGTGAAATTGAGAACCGCAGAGAAGATCGAGATGGAGAGTATTGTCATTTGTTGAACAACACGGAGAGAAAGAAATTGATGGGTTACGTGGATGAACCGGATCGAGAAGAGTTTGGGGTTTAAGATTGAATCTTCAACTAAGAAATCGAGAGATCGGTTAGGGTTTGGTGCGGAACAACTGTTTGAAGAACAAGATGCTCATAGATCAAATCGAGGAGAAATCGGCAAGACCGATGATGCAATCGATAGAGAAGTTAGGGTTTGCTATCTCGAAAACCAGAGATGAAGATGGAGATGTTGATGCTATCGGAAATTAAAATGGGTTACGTGATTGATGGAGTAGATCAAAGTGAAATTTGAAGATTCGAATTGGGTTTGTGGATGATTGTGAAAGAATTAGAGTTTCAGTTGAATGAAGAAATTCAGGGAAGAACAGACTATTGTTTGCATCTTGTTGGTTTTGGAGATAAAGAAGAGCACAACAGAGATGGGTAGTGGTCCGAGGTGTTGTGAGATTCAACTCAATCGTGAGGAATAGACAGAGATTGAATAAGAGAAATGGGTATGCTGTTAAAGGAAGAGCTGGTAATGAATTGAAGTTTCTGTTGCTGATGATTCTAAACTGAGATTGGTGTTGAGCTGATGAGTGAAGCTCTGCTGCAGGAATATAATTGTTAGATGTATGCCTAGGTTCTTAGCAGGTATGAAGTCAAAATTGAGGCCTGAATTTGGCCGGGAAGTCCTGTAAACAGCCAGAACTCGGCTGGTTTCCCAATTACATGAGTCGACTCAGTGAGTCCGATGACCGATCCAGCCCTGCAACTCAGTAGAGTCAGCCCAGTAAGACAGAGTTTGACAACTGACTGAGTGACCGACTCAGTTGACTCTCCTTACCCCTTGACCTCTTGACTACCAGTTGACCGTCTTGACCGTCAGTTTGACAGTTAACTTTAACAGAATCTGGACGGAATATTCCGTCGACAGAGAAGAAGATTCCGGTGACTTTTCCGGCAACCAAAATTACAGATCTTTGTGTGGATTCTTCTCATGGGTGTGAAGACTTGGACTTGGAATTGGATGGAGAATTTGGCTCAAATTTGGAAAGAGAAGATGGAAGATGAGAAAGACTTGAATTTGGAAATTGAATTATTATGGAATGAGGATTCTAGTCCTTGGAAGATTTGGAGAACATTGAAGCTTATAAGTAGAGAAGTTCTCTACACACTTTTACATATCTTTACACACCTTTCTACACACACAACACTTCTCTTTTCTTTATTCTTTGTGTGAACTTCTTAACATGAGTAGCTAATTTTATTATTGATTGAGGATGAATTCCTAGTTCTTAACATGTTTTGAGTTTTGTTTTAAATCTACTTTGAAGTTTTTCACATGATTATCGTTTGTTTTTACTAATAGGAATGTTTATACATTCATGATTGATTGATAGATTGTTTGGGTGGCCAACTAAATTGATTTGTTAATTGATCTAAAGCTAGTGAAAGTTAGGGGATAAGTATCGTTTCTTGACTCTTTACATAAGTAGCAAACACAAGACCTTGCGGAGGGATTCCGTGGAGCAATTGTGTGTAAAAACAACGCTAGAAAGTGGACCAAGCGAACCGAGTTTAACTACTAGTACTAAACTTAAATTCTTAAATCTTAATGCATTCGGGGAATTACATCTTGTAAGCGAACCTCAAGGTGGTTCTTTTGAATAGAATCTGATAACTAAGCGGACTTGTTACTCAGTGAAATAAGGGATTTTGGGGCTAGCTAAGCGGAACTCGCTATCCTACGGTTGGTGATAACTGTGACTAATAACACGTGGATGAAAAACATAACTTGAATCATTGTTTTGCAACGAAGAAGGATTCCTTGATCTTGTCTCTCTTATTGATTTCAACTTTATCTTTTAATTGCTTTGTTTACTTTCTTTTGCTTTACACCCCCTTTTTGTGACAATTCTTACAACTAGAATCTCTTACTCCTCGTGGGAACGAACTTAACTACCACTATATTACTTGTTAATTGGGTGGAAAAATATTAATTAATTTGTTGTGGTTACGACACGCATCAAATTTTGGCGCCGCTGCCGGGGAGAAACGGATGATTTTAGTTGTTTTTGTTTTTGTTTTTGCTTTATTCTTGCTTTGTTAGATTCTATATCGTATCTAACTTAGTTTCTGAGAATCTTATTTCAGGTACCGGTTTTCCATGTATGGTGGACATGAGCAAGCATATTACAACAATCAATACGGTTTTCAACCTAAACATTATGGCAACTTCCAACCATCCTTAGGATACAATCAAAACCAATCTTTTGGCTATGATTAATTTCCTGAGAACCTTATGGATATTCTCATACATATCAACAACCTTATGACGGGTATGTAAGTGGACAATCACAAGGATGGGAGGATAGTTTTGTTTATCATCGAAATTCTCTAATTTTGCGAGATAAGATGTGTGCCATGATTGGGGATTTTCAACAAAAGTTGCAAGAATCACTACAAGACCAGCAACCCTATGTTTGGGAGGAACCACATCGAGAATTCAAAGGAATTCGGAGAAATTATACGAACAAATTACTCAACTCGATAAAAATGGGGATGAGCAACTCCAACAACTTCAAGACGGCATTTCTAAAATACGAAGAGACATGGATCAATACAAGGAGGAGAGGGATAAAGAAGAATTTTGCTATCAAAACAATAACTATTCCAATGTGCCTATGGTGTGTAGTGAATATTTGATCGATGATTATGTTGGAAAAGGCCAACCTTTGGAGACTTTTGAAGATGCTAGTGTAGCTTACTCGAGCCTTGATATTAATAATGATCAAGCACCTATTCAAAAGGTAGAGCTTGAGGAAGATGCAATTAGTGCTTGGAAAAAATTCCTTAGGGAAAGATATGAGTCCGCGGAAGTGTATAAGCGTTGCAACAATGAGGAAGTTATTCCAACTCCGGATCATAATAACGATCTTTCACCTATTCAAAAGGAGGAGATTGGGTGTGACTTACCTATTGTTATAAACGGTGTAACACCCGCACAAGAAGATCTTACAATCTATACCGACGAGAATCACTTTAGTGAATGGCCCGATTCCGATGATGAGAATGTTGAAGAGATGATGCTAGAGGATGAAACCACATTGATTGATTTCGTGGAAGACCCAATTGAACTAGCCAATGATTTTAATGATGCCAAGACTTTGGTTAAGGTAGAAAACGACGAAGAATGGTTGCAAGGTTTAATAGAGGACCACGATATACAAGAGGTAAGTAATTCACTTGAATTTTTAAGGATGAAGAGGATTCTATAATACAAGAAATTGTACAAGGTTTGTCTAATCCTTTGCATATTGATTCTTCTCCTTTACCTCTTATTGGTTTGAATGTATGTGCTTCGAAAGTATTTTTGGATGATTTTGTTTCTAGATATCCACCATTGAAAACACTTGATTCTAACACCATGCAGGTTTGCCAAGAGGAACACATGGAAATTCCCAAATTCTATGTTCTTTATACACTTCCGAGTGTGGACGAGAATAAGTGTGGGGGAAATTCCTATCGAGCGATAATTTCACTATTATTTTCTTGTGCTAACATTTGTATGGAATTATTGTTTGCAAAACAGGTATTATGGGTGGATCCCCAAATTTTCCGATTGTTAGTATATGGGGAGTGAATCTTACAAGAGCTAAGTCAGGCCGACGACATTAAAACAAGCGCTTCATGGGAGGCAACCCATTGGTTTAGTATTTCTTGTCTTTTTGCTTTTTGTTATTTCTTTTTCTTATTCCATATCATGTTAAAATTTCCCACCTTGACTTTACTAGGAGGATTCAATTACATTGAGGACAATGTAAGGTTTAAGTGTGGGGGAGTGGTTAAGCATGTATATTAAAAAAAAAAAATTAAAAAAATTAAAAAAAAAAAAAAAGTTTTACATAAAACTTCAACTTTTAGAGATTTTAGAGTCACTAGCATACTTCTAGGTATGTTTACATAGAGATTCTGACCGACATAATTGAACTTGGAAATGTTAGAGAACTACATTGGATTTCTTGCTTGTTAGAGTGTTAAATAATGGATTTAATCATGCCGGTGATGCAAATTTGGTGCGGGGAGAAATGCATTATTAGAGTTCCGATCAATCATTAGTGGAGACTACCCATATTCATATCATGTGAGGCACCGACCAGAAATTTTTCCATCTACTAAAGAGCTTTCTTTTGAGTGTGTGTCACCGTACGTTAATTCCGGGTAGAATGATGAGCTACCCAACCTCCCACCAATAGAAGCACTACTCTTTGATCTCTTGAGTGCTAATTTTGTCAATCATAAGGGTGACGTCTATAGATGAAAGCCTCCTTCTTGTAGTTCGATTTGCAGTTAGCACCATTCTCTCTCTTGACAACAACGGATCCATAGAAACAACATCATCATCAACAAGGAGCGACATCAAAATCTACAAGGAAAGTTGAAGGAATTCAAGGTTTAAAAGCAACGGAACGAGAAAAAGAGCAAATTTCATATTCAAGTAAAGCAACATACAAAGAGCAGATTTTTACATATATGTTGAAGACTTACACTACAATGAGGTAATTTTATATCCAAGTATGAAGACTTATTTATAAAAGCGAAGAAAAGCAAAAGGTGAGAATTATTGAAGTTTATGATTTTGAGGCGATACAAGTTGTGAAGAATCAAGCGGTAAAATATTTCTCCCACGGCCATGGTTTATTTTGTATTTAATTTCTCTTGTTTTCAAAAAAAAAAAAAAAAAAAAGAGACAAGAGAAATATTTGTTTTGTTTTATTTATTTAATGAGCCGTGGGGAAGGAAAATCTATAAGGAAGTTTTAAGCGACAAGGATTTAAGGTAAAAAAGAGTTACAAATTGTTAAGGATTTATGAAATTCGAGAATTTATCACCAATAGTTGAAGCCGAAGCCGAAGACCAAGAAGATAAAGACGAGGAGCGGAAGACGTTTCTATTGGATGCCGTGAGAGTGGTGTTATCATAATTGGCGATCGGATGTGAAGGTGAGTAAGTAATCTCATCCTCGATAATAGTGGTTGATTTCCTTTCTTAGAGATCGTCGGAAAAATGGTTTTTCAAAATATTAAAAGATGTGGGTTTTTCAAAATATTTCGGAAGTTGTCCTTCCCACCATTCAAGTGTTGCAGGAATTCTCTCTTCATTCCTACCTGCACACATGCGAGAACCATAAAAAGCCGTCTTTTTGAGTGCAATTATCATAAAATCCTTTTGGTGAGGCGCGAGTCGAGGCGAAATGCTTATTGATCGTTTCTCAAACACGCGTTCTCTCATTATGGTGTGGTTATTTCTCACTCAACATTTAAGAATGAGAATATGTTCTTTAGTATTTCTAACTTCTTATTACTAGAATGCGTAAACTCTATGTCCTCATAACTCTTTGGATGCTTGGGATTTGGAACGCTTTGAAGTTGTAAGTTTTAGTTTGATTTGCTCGAGGACTAGCAAAGTCTAAGTGTGGGGGAATTTGATAGGGTGTAGAATACATCCTATTTATTATCTATTGGTTATGCTTTCTTTGCTATTTTTCTTGTGAATTATGTACTTTACACGTGTTTTTGAGTTATTAGGTACTCTGGAGTCACACGGAGAAATAGAAGAAGAAATTACCCAAATTGAGCCAAAAGGGCAAAATTGTCATCTAATGGGAGAATACTATCTGGATCCCAGTCAAGGTTAAGGGGGAACTCTTTTGGAGGAGCACTAAAGACAGACAGCTGAGGATAAGGGGCTGCCAAGGAGTGGGTCGTATGCAGCAGTGGGTGTCTCAATCCAACCCACCTCATAACCCTACATTGAGAGACAATTTCTCTCGTTCACCTCATTTCTCTGAAATTGAGAAAGAAGTAAAGAAAATGCAGAGGCTGCTATTTAGTGAAATTGAGAACCAGAGAAGATCGAGATGGAGAGAATTGTCGTTGTTGAGCAACACGGAGAGAAAGAAATTGATGGGTTCTGTGGATGAACCAGATCGAGAAGAGCTGGGGTTTAAGATTGAATCTTCAACTAAGAAATCAGAGATCGGTTAGGGTTTGGTGCGGAACAATCTGTTTGAAGAACAAGATGCTCATAGATCAAATCGAGGAGAAATCGGCAAGACCTGATGCTGCAATCACTACACCATATTCAATGATTAGTAACTAAAATTCGTAACCAACATGTAGCAGTTCTAATTAAGAATCTGAAAATTTCGATTCTGAAAATTTAGTAACGGTTCAAGTTCGATTCTGAAATAAAATTATCTTAGTGACGGCCCATCCCATGTTACTATTAGAAACTGATAGAAAAAAATCGTGTGAAAAGAACGTGTGCTAGGTAACACCTAAGTTTACGCGTGCTACAGACGTGTGTGAGAAATCTAACCCTAACTTATACTTATCTTCTTTTCTCTTTCATTTTCGTTCGTCCAAAGCATCGCAGACCTCCATGAGGAAAACATGAACAATCTCTCAATCTCTCGGGAAGGCTTGTTTATCGAAACCTTCGTCTCCGTCTATTACTCTCGATCTTTCAGTATCTCCGTCTCTCGCTCTCAATCTCTCTTGCTATTTATCGAAGAAGATTCATTAAAATCAACAAGAAAAAGAACTTTTCTGTTTGTCCAGTATCTCTACCTCGATTCAAAGGTAAAGCATCCTTTGATTTTTGTTCAAAATCAATACTTCTATTTAGCGATTTTAGAGCTGATTGCTTAGGTTTTGATCTTGTTTCAGACTAATGTTGTTTGTTTGAAGCGATGAAGAAAACCTAAAATCCAAAACCCAGATTTCTCTTCAAACATCATGATGAATAATGACGATGATCAAGATATGGGTGGTTGAGGGTAAGTCTTTTCTATTGTTTTATCGATTACACCCCAAAAATTTCAATTAGGGCTTCCAATTTTGTGCTTTTAGGTGTTCCTAGATTTCGTTCTTGAACTTTCTTTGTTGTATGTGTGTTCGATTTTGATTTATATCTCTATTTGTTGTCCGTGTGTTCAATTTTCGGATGAGAAGGATGAGCTATATAACTGAACTCTGGCATGCTTGTGTTGATTCTCTTGTTAACATTCCTCATGTTGGTGACAAGGTTTTCTAACTTCCTCAAGGTCACTTGGAACAGGTTATGGTCGAAATTGTGTACATGTTTACTGTTACATCAATGCTAATAGTGATGTTAAGTCTTATTACTTATGTTTGATTTGGGTTTGTAGGAAGCATAGACCAACAAGAATTTGATATACAATTGCCAAAGCACAATTTGCCTTCACAAATTCTTTGTCGGGTTGTATACGTGCAGTTAAAGGTATATGAATTTCTCTATGAGTCTCAATATACCACAGTATTATGTGTTCAAACTAGTTAATTTTCATTTAGTGTTCTTAGATTTTTACTTTGGTGGGGATACTTGTTGTTTCAACTTGGTGTTACAGGGTGAATTAGAAACTGATGAGGTATTTGCGCAAGGGACTTTGCTTCCTGAGATGATGGTCGGATACTCATTCAATTTGCTTGTGTGGTTGTTTTATCTGGACTCTGCATGTGGCTAATTCTTTGCATCTTTACAGGAAGAGGTGTCTGGTATTGAGAAGGAAACTTCTAGATTTTCTACTGGGAGCTATTCACGTTCTTTTTGCAAGGTCTCGTGGTTTTTCTTTTCTAAAGCGGCATCTTTGATGAATGCCTTCTGTCTTTGGTTTGTTTTCTAATCGAAATCTATAAAATCTTGTATATGCTACACTAAACCCGTTCCCTTCAGGAAAATTTAATATCACATAATTTTTGTGTATACATTTTGAAGCTAATTGCTGATTTCTTAAAGGTTAGGTAAACTATTTGTTTTGTCACAAGACATATCTCAACAGCTGCCGTCACAAGAACTGAAGGCTAGGGATTTGCATGGGGTTAGAGTGGCACTTTCTCCATGTGTATCTTGGTAAGTTGGACTCTACCTTGATTATGAATTTTCTATGAATTCAGTCCATCATGGAGTCAGTATTTTTTCAGTTACTAAATATATCCGCACAATGAAATCATACTATGTTTTGTTACCGGTTGTTCAGCATAAATTTCATTTGCGAAGAGAAAAATTGAATTATATAGCTCGATCTTGCACACTTTTTAGGAATGTTGAATGGGATTTGAAGAAAGAATTGTAGTCATACTTCTCAATGGTCGGTCAATTGTTGTGTGTATTTTAGGTTTCTTTTAAGAGAGGGATATATCTAATTTGGTGTATTCATGTTTTTCATGCAGCTTTTGTGATTTCTTTTGATGGACCAGATCGTGTAAGCTTCAACTCCTTAAGGATTTTAAGATCGCTATTTGAAGGTAGACAAACTAGAGAACTACAAAGAAGGAAACGCAAGGTATAACGAGATCGAAACTTTGTGATTTCTTTATTTTCGGATAAAAGTTCATATTTTTTTGGTACTTTGTAGATATTATGACTTTGATTGTCGCGAAAAGAAGCTATGTTGGAAATTTAAGATGTTTATGCAATTTGTTTCATCCCTATTTAGTTGTTATGATGGACACCTATGCATATTGTATTTATATGTAATCACTAAGTATGTTGATCATTTTCTCCCTTGTTAACTCCCTTTGTAGGGATTTAGCAACATGTTAGTCTGTGGCCTCTTTTTTCAGATATCTCTTAATACCCGATCACTTACTTTACTTTTGTTTACTTTGGCGGGGTTCGAATGGCTACTGAATGTGCACTGAAGATCTCTCCTTACAATACAATTGCAATTCAGAAGCCGAAATGGATAGATATCAACATCAGAAGAACCAGTGCGCAAGTGTTGGTTTGCTTTCAGGTTCTGGTAGGAGAAGAAGTTCCGCAAGATCGCTTTCGCAGAACTCTAGCCATCTCTTGTGATATCTAATCACATTTGATGAACTCTTTTGAAGAAGATGGCATCGGGTAATTAACAATTACAGTTTCTTCCATTTTGTTGCAATAGAGACACTAAGTTGTATCAGTACTCAATCTTATGTATTACTTGTTGTCTTGTCTTATGAAATCCAACAAGCTCTAATGTTTTGTCTTGTGTCAATATGTTGTGCGAGAGTTTGCGAAAATCTATTTATAAATCCATTGTTTTCTTGCTTGCAGACGAAGCAGTTATCAGGATTATTGAGGACAAGCGAATATTGAATTAGATAAAGAAACAAGTGGATTCGGAGGTAATCTTGTTGGTACTTGGTGGAACTCTTAGATTTTAAGATGAGAAAAGAGTCATCTGCCTATACTTATCGAGTTATGAATCATCGACGGTTGAACCTAAGTATCATTGAACAAATTGATAAACATATATATAATGATTTGAACAATGTTTGCTTCCATTTTTTCTTTGTGGAATGAGTGTCTAGTGGAGTGACTTCTTTGAACGAAATGTTTGAATGTAGATGGAATGTTTAAAGTTTGCAAAATGAATGTTTGAATTGGATGGAATGTCTAGTGGTGCCTATACTTAGCATTTTGGAGTGATAAAAGAGTTATCTGCCTATACTTAGCATTTATGGATCATCTGACAGTTGAACTCAACATGAACGCAAGTATCAATGTATCATATAGCAGTTATTTTTGTTGCTTATATTTTTGGATGATAAGTCATCTCGCCTATACTTAGTGATTATGACACTTCTATACTTAGCATTTATGGCTCATGAACACAACAGAAATTGGATTGAATGACTTCTTTTGAATGTTGGAATGTTAAATTGGATGGATGACTTCTTTTGAATGTTGGAATGTTAAATTGGATTGAATGACTTCTTTTGAATGTTGAAATGTTTGAATTGGATTGTAGTGTAACAATTCACGGGGATAGGGTACTGCGGGGTAAAATGAAAGGGAGGGAACATTAATATTGACCAGGTCAATAAAGACTGACTTTTTTTTTGGTAACAAAAAGATTCGTAACGGCAAATAAGTGTCACTAATTTTTACCAGGATAGTAGGAATCAGTCAACGTTGACCTGGTCAAACAATTAGTAACCCTGGTAAAATTTAGTGACCGAAAATTCTTGGTTACTAAATTTTTACCAGAACACTGAAGTCGGTCAACGTAGACTTAGTCAATGTATTTGTAACCAAAAAAAAAAAAAAATAGAAACGGTCAGACGTCAGTTACGAATTTTCATTTCGTGACGGTGGAATGTATGTTACGAAGTACGTCACAACCCCAAATTCGTAACGGTGACATGTTGGTTACGAATATTTGTTACACATCTCGTTGTAACGGTCTTTGTGCGTCACAACTCCATTTCGTGACTGAAATAGTGTGTTACAAAACGCAAAATATGGTGTAGTGAATCGATAAAGAAGTTAGGGTTTGCTATCTCTGAAACCAGATGGAGATGTTGCTGCTATCAGAATTAAAATGGGTCTGTGATTGATGGAGTAGTTCAAAGTGAAATTTGAAGATTCGAATTGGGTTTGTGGATGATTGTGAAAGAATTAGAGTTTCAGTCGAATGAAGAAATTCAGGGAAGAACAGCTATTGCTGCTGCTGTTGGTTTTGGAGATAAAGAAGAGCACAACAGAGATGGGTAGTGGTCCGAGGTGTTGTGAGATTCAACTCAATCGTGAGGAATAGACAGAGATTGAATAAGAGAAATGGGTATGCTGTTAAAGGAAGAGCTGGTAATGAATTGAAGTTTGTTCTTTGATGATTCTAAATCGAGATTGGTGTTGGTGATGAGTGAAGCTCTGTGCAGGGAATATAATTGTTAGATGTATGCCTAGGTTCTTAGCAGGTACAGAGCTGAAAATTGAGGCATGAATTTGGCCGGGAAGTCCTGTAAACAGCCAGAACTCGGCTGGTTTCCCAATTACATGAGTCGACTCAGTGAGTCCGATGACCGATCCAGCCGCAACGCAACTCGCAGAGTCAGCCCGGTAAGACGAGTTTGACAAGCGGCGAGTGACCGACTCAGTTGACTCTCCTTCCCCCTTGACCTCTTGACTACCAGTTGACCGTATTGACCGTCAGTTTGACAGTTAACTTTAACAGAATCTGGACGGAATATTCCGTCGACAGAGAAGAAGATTCCGGTGTCGGATTCCGGCCAGATTCCGGCCATAATACCAGCTTTCCGGCGACCAAAATTACAGATTTTTGTGTGGATTCTTCTCATGGGTGTGAAGACTTGGACTTGGAATTGGATGGAGAATTTGGCTCAAATTTGGAAAGAGAAGATGGAAGATGAGAAAGGCTTGAATTTGGAAATTGAATTATTATGGAATGAGGATTCTATTCCTTGGAAGATTTGGAGAACATTGAAGCCTATAAGTAGAGAAGTTCTCTACACACTTTTACATATCTTTACACACCTTTCTACACACACAACACTTCTCTTTTCTTTATTATTTGTGTGAACTTTGATCGCTGTCGTATGCGTCAAAAATAATTTCACTTTCCTAAAGTATATGATAAGAAAGAGTTCGTATCCACAGGGAGGCGATTGTAGTTATTTCGTAATCAATTTCTTAAAGTAACCGATTGGGAGGATGTCTGAATTTAAAGTAAGCAATAAAAGTAAATTAAAAACAAAGTAAATTGTAGAGAATAATCAATGGAGAGAGATATTGGTCAAGGAATTCATCTTCAATCTTAGACATGTGCTTGCATATATGAATAGAATTACGATTTAATCTCTTGTGTTATCAAAAGCCTAGAGAATCAAGAAAGCAAGATAATCTATTAATTTCTCAAGTTCATCAACACACACATTAGGGCTGCATATGTGAATTCTACCTAAAGAATAACCTAACGCCTTGCGCTAATCAAGTTCAATTCCTAGGAGCATTAAGTTTTAGAAATAGGCTAATCAATGCAATTGTCATGCGTTGCGCAAAACAATTCGGACAATGGTCAAACTCTACATATGATTACGAGAGTGTATCACTACAAACCGTAAACATATCATGCTACTTGTATTCAAGGTTATCGCTTGATGAAAAACCCTAAAATAGCTATGGACTAAGATGCAAGTTCAATTAATTGGCCACTTAACTAATCAAACACCATAATCCTATCACAATACTTCAATCATGTGATCTTAAAAACCGCAGAGAATTGAACGATAAACAAGAGAGAAAACTAATACATAAAGCAAACACAAGTTTTAGAAATCGGACTACATCCTTAACCAATAATAGAGAATTTAGCTACTCATAGCTATGGAGTTCATCATCATCAATATTCAATAATAAAACAAAGAAGAAGAAGAACAAAACCAAACCCTAGAAGCGTAAACAAACGGCTCTCCAAAGTTCCCAAGAAATAAGATATGAGATGAGATGCTTTCCAAAAGTTGTAGAATTCCTCTTTTTATAGCCTTTCTCTCCTTCCAAAATTAGGTCAAGTCTTCAAAGTCCATTAGATGAAAATCCACCAAGCCCACGAGAGAGAGAAACCCATGTAGAAAATATGTCCAAAAATCGTCGCCGGAAGTCTGGTATTGTGGCCGGAAATCGGCCGGAAAGTCACCGGAAAACAGCTCCGGTGACCGGCAAAGTCCGCCCGGTCACCGGTCAACGGGTCAGGACCGAGTCAACGGGTTCAGGACTGGATCGGATCGGGTCAACTCAGCGGGTTAAGTGAGTCGAGTCGGTCAATGATCCACTCAGCGGGTCAACTTACCCACTGATCGAGTCAGAGTATGAGTCAAGATGTGAATGGCCATCTGACCCGATCCGATCAACCGAGTTGTATTGGCTCAACCCATTGCAAGGCGAGCTGTGTAATGGCCAGGATGGCCCCTGCATTGTCACTTTACTTCGACCATAGTGGTGCACCTCCTAAATTCTCGCAACCGCAACACTCGGACTTGCCAACTCCATTACAGCACTCTCACCCTGCTCTTAGGTAGCTCCTAAAACAGCTGCAACTCCACTGGCCCAGCATCAACATTGTAGCTCCACCTGCAAGCCTGCAATTCTGCCATCAGCTGCACACCAAGCCATCTTGTGCCTCCCCAGTAATTCCCTAACCATGAAGTACCGGCTTCTAACTTCATCCAGGAGCTGACCATAGCTCGCATTCGGTTCATTTGCCTCACATCATCCCGATTGCACCAACACCCGTAGCTTCATACTACGAACCGCTCCATTCATCACATGCCATCATACTAAAATCATTCTCCATTGCTTCCAGCCCATGACCTGCAATTGCAATCACAGGCAAACCAACACCGCCAGTGCAACTTTGAGCATCAAAACAACAGCACACACCACAATTCCATTATTGCCAGCTTCCATGCAAGCCATCACAGCAGCTCAAACCCCCAGCAAACCTGCACTCCATCTGTAGCTGCTTCTTCCTATCAATTTCTTTATAACCTGACTCAAAAGATTCTGAGTCACCCACTTGGACTATAGCACCATTGTCTTCTCTTCCTTCAACTCAGAGCACAAAATATAACAATAATCCATCACATCCTGTCACAGACAACCCATTTGAAACAACACCATCAACCAAAAATTATTCATCTCAGATCCATATCCTGCAATATTTCACAGCTGCAGCACACTTTGCTTCTCCCTGTAATGCTCAGCTCAAAACTCAGAACCAAAACATCCAACATCACACAGTTTCAGCTGCAACACTACCAGCTTCACTAAAACTACAGTGACCAGCATCAGTTCCATCTTTCTTGCCCTGAGCAACCATTTGCATACAAACTCAGGTATCCCATACAACACCTTGATTCGCACGACAGCCACTCATCTCCGCCACAGACCTTAGTGCCAAAACTTCGAGCTCAAGCCAACCATTCCCCGCACAATTCAACTCAAACTTGCCTCGAACCCTGCAGTACTAACAATAAACCATTGTTCCTCTGCCATACCACCAAGCTCAGTTGCTACTTCACTTCACTAACCTGAATCTTCTCCTGAGTTCAATAACACCACAGAACCCTTCTTGAACCACACAGCATCACCTGCAGCTTTATCACCTGCCAGCTCCATTGCCTGTTCCATCTCCTATTGCAGAACCAGCAAACACATCACCATCTCCTTTCCTTCTGCTGCAATTGCATCCAAGCCCATTTCTTCCCTGAGCTTCACCATCAGAATCATCACTACTGCAGCATTTCCAGCTTCCAGTTTCAACTCAGAGAAACCCTAACTCAGTGCTTCAATTTCTCCATGAATTCCTCCTTGAGAACTCCCAGATTCACTCGCCAGAAGCTCTTCACAAATTCACAGCAACATCAACTCCAATCCAGCTTCTGTGTTCTTCATTTGCTCAGCCATCTTCACGAATCCATCAACAGAACAGCACTCTCCATCTCGATCTAAACTTCCTCTACAAATCCAACCCAACACAGATCGATCTGCTACTCTTGATTTCCTTTCTTTGATTCAAAATCAAGACCTGATTTCCCCGGCCACTCGATTCTCTGAGACTTCATCTCTAGCAGCCATTTTTCTCTCTTCTCTGAAATTGCTTCAATTTCTCAATCTTGTTACCACAGACACAGACCAAATTCGTCTCAGCATCATCTCTCTCTCTCGGTAGTAGCAGCCATTGTTGTTTTCTTTCTCAATCTCGGCTCTCACTTTTATCTTTCACAGAAACAACAACTAAATTCTGAGGCTGAGAACAGTTTCCTTCTTCTCGACCAAATGATAAGGTTGCCTGTACGGCCATTATTAAGGCACCCCGGATAGTGGATATGGGCCACCAATAAATCTCTTTGTATTGTCAGTCCTGGGGAACTGACAAGCTTAATTGTTGACTTTGCTTACAACCTTCTCATACGGACCCGGAATGGCCTCGTTCTTTCGCCGATAGCTTCGCCTTTTTGCTCCAATTGGGATGATTTCCGCTTCTTTTCCTCCGTGCGACTCCAGAGTACCTAATAACTCAAAAACATACGTAAAGTACATAATTCGCAAGAAAAATAGCAAAGAAAGCATAAACTCTATATAGTAAATACGGTGTATTCTACACCTATCAAACTTCTTAACATGAGTAGCTAATTTTATTATTGATTGAGGATGAATTCCTAGTTCTTAACATGTTTTGAGTTTTGTTTTAAATCTACTTTGAAGTTTTTCACATGATTATCGTTTGTTTTTACTAATAGGAATGTTTATACATTCATGATTGATTGATAGATTGTTTGGGTGGCCAACTAAATTGATTTGTTAATTGATCTAAAGCTAGTGAAAGTTAGGGGATAAGTATCGTTTCTTGACTCTTTACATAAGTAGGAAACACAAGACCTTGTGGAGGGATTCCGTGGAGCAATTGTGTGTAAAAACAACGCTAGAAAGTGGACCAAGCGAACCGAGTTTAACTACTAGTACTAAACCTAAATTCATAAATCTTAATGCATTCGGGAATTACATCTTGTAAGCGAACCTCAAGGTGGTTCTTTTGAATAGAATCCGATAACTAAAGCGGACTTGTTACTCGGTGAAATAAGGGATTTTGGGGCTAGCTAAGCGAACACGCTATCCTACGGTTGGTGATAATCTGTGACTAATAACACGTGGATGAAAAACATAACTTGAATCATTGTTTTGCAACGAAGAAGGATTCCTTGATCTTGTCTCTCTTATTGATTTCAACTTTATCTTTTAATTGCTTTGTTTACTTTCTTTTGCTTTACACCCCCCTTTTTGTGACAATTCTTACAACTAGAATCTCTTGCTCCTCGTGGGAACGAACTTAACTACCACTATATTACTTGTTAATTAGGTGGAAAAATATTAATTAATTTGTTGTGGTTACGACACGCATCACTGGCACTGCCGAAATTTTCTTGACAAACCCTTACAAAATGATAAAATTTAGTGTTAGTACAAATGTTGGCACCATGACATAACTACGATATACAGGAGTGCAACAACTTCAAAAAAGTACCCAAAAATAAGGAGTTCAAGTTCAAATTCCTTGTTCTCAAATGTCGGGTCCCTTACTTTTGGAACTATAATTTGTGTTGTTCTGCTCTTCATAGAAAATCTGTTTAGGCTCCTAACGATATGTTCTAAGTTGCAAGGAAAACATGTTTGAAGACAAAGGGTATTAAAATCACATGTCTATAAACCATGTCACCTACTTTGTGATGTCCAGAGATACATTCAACTTCCCTCGTCGATTAATAGAAACCATGTCAACTACTTCGTGATGTCCAGAGACCAAAATTCAAGTTCCCTTGTTGAAGAATAAAAACCATGTCACCTACTTCATGGGATGCAAGCACGGAATGCAACAATGAAAATATCCTAACATAACACGTACGCACATTGTCGATTTACTTCCCAATGCGCAAAAGCTTCATTAAATAAAACAAAAAGGTTTTGCAGTGATATATATGTGTCAGAAACAATGGTCTACAATTTTAAAGTAAGTAAACTAACAAATAATTGAAAACGGTGTAACTGATTAACCTGGCTAATCGTAGAAAAAAAATACTATAAGAGAGTGAGTTCCAGAGCATTCACAATTAAAAGTTTTAGAAGCCATATCTCAGGCATAATTGAAGTATATCACAAACCTATCCATTTGCCAAACCTTTAAGAAATCTGCGATGCGGTTATCCTCGGTCTCACCATTTTGGTGGCTAACCTTCACACTCCCCCCTGCATATTTAAAGTCAAGTGCTCTGATGGATTCTGTAATCATGCCAATCTCATCATATCCTTCAATAATGAAAGACGAATCAATCATAATAGTTTGCATAATTAAGCATCAACAACAAAAAAATAGATCAAAACCACATAGTTGCACCCTTAATTACACCCATGATAAAAATAAAGAGTTTTTATTTCATTCCCTCTGCCCCAAGATTATAATACCCTAAACCTAATTTTAGAATTTACAATACCTAAACCTAATTAAAAATTTAATTAAGAATCCCCAAACTGAAAACCCAGTTTCAAAATCAAAATCAAAATCCACAAATTTGAAATCGCTACATTTTTTGCATTGAGAACAAATATTAAACATCTATAACAACAAAACAGATTTTAATTTGGGTTTGTTTATTTTTATACCTTCTTGAAGGTGTATTATTCTTCCTCTTCACCATTTCTGAAACTTCCATAACCTCCTCGATCGATTTAAGTTTCTTCTTCGCAACTAACAAAAAATACATACTTAAACTGATACGGAAGATTCAATCTCTCAATTGCAGTTTAACATTTTGAATCAAATCATTTTTCGCGGCTGCAGTTAAGAGATGAGAAGGCTGCAGTTAAGAGATGAGAAAACACAGAGGGGTTTCTTTAGGTTTTAGTTTTCTTAGAGTTTGACGGACGTGTGTATTGTATACCTAACGGACGTGAGTAACGTCCAGTTAAGTATTTGGTGTGAACCAAGTGTAAGTAATTATTTAGCTGAAAATCTACATGTAAGTGTTGTATACCCACGTTTTGGCTAACGGGGTTACAAACGGCCAGTTAAATATAAGGTGTAAATGGAATGTAATTCAAATTTTAATGCTCCGACCAATAGATTCATGCCACTTGTCCTCTCCAGAATTGCTCTGTGTGAAAAATTTTATCTCATTTAATTTGACGGGGGTGTCACACTCACCGTGCGACGTAGGAACTCATATGACTTAGTATTTTAAAGGAGGGGAGATGAAAAGTTTCCACCATTGCATTGCCGGGAGGAATTTTGATGAAAATACTAGATAAGTATTTTCAGCACTGCCAATATTAAAAAGTTGAGCTACGCTGATTATCACCAAAATTTGAAACATATGTACGCTTAAGGGTGCACACGGTACGGTTCGGCTCGGTTCTTGCCGAGACCGAGTACCTGTACCTCCCTGGTCTCGGTTCCTATTTTTTGGACCGGTACCTGTACCCTGTACCTCGGTTCCGGTACTATTCGGGACCAGTACGGTACCAGGTACGGTTCCGGTACCAGTCTCGGTTCCAGACAAATTTTTTTGAGTTATACTGCCAGACTTCCTTTCTTGTCCTGGCCTTCTGACGAACATCTTAGATAGTGCTGAGTCCTGTATACTGTAGCCTTTGGGCTGTTTTTTGTGTGAATTGTTATCACAAAGCAATGATCCAATTTTGAGAATGAGCAGTGAAGTATTATGTAGTTTACATCTTCCTCCACTTAATTTGTTTCTGCAATTCCAAACCCACTTGTATTCAAGTTGTTCGTTGGAGGTACTCCATTTCGTACAACTAACCATGCAAACGCTGAGCTTCTTGGAAGCACATGCTTTCTTCATATATGCTTGAAAGTTTGTGATAGAAAACCTATATTGTTGCTTCGTCAAATAATTATTAATGGGTTATGGCGTAACTAATGGGTTCTTGAATAGGTATGAATCTACTAGTCTCGGTCACTCACTAAATCTAATGGAGTTCTGTTCAGAGTTCTTCCTTCTCAGAGAGAAGACGGAAAAAAAAAGAAGAAAAAACAATGAGAAACCCTAGCCTTATTGTTCTATAAATACCACCCTATAATCTAATGGCTATTATTAGTTTATTACCCTAAATCGAATGGCTATTACTACTCGGTATATTCGGTCCGGGACGGTACGGGACTCTGATAGGACCGTGTACCTGTACCTCCCTAGCCTCGGTTCCTATTTTTTGGACCGGTACCTATACCCCCTTCCTCGGTTCGGTACAAAAACAGGTACGGTTCCACCGGTTCCGGGACGGTCCGTCGGCCCGGCTCGGTTCCTGTGCACCCTTATGTACGCTCCTAGAACTGTTCAAATAGTAAATTGAGTGGACATCAGCCCGTAACCCATTGAATTATGCAACGGGCTTTTTTTAGTCCATCTAAACAGTAAACCCTTCTCTTCTTTCTTATCGCAGCCGCTGCAATAAAAAGCATAGAGAGTGCAGATCGAATCAAAACCCTAAGCTTTCAGACCCAATCCAAACCCTAAGTTTTCTAATTCAAATCTAATCTAAGAGCATCTCCAACAGTGGGTGCTAAAAATCCTATGTGGAATTTTTATTTAGATCCTTATTTATGGGGTCATATGTATGTGGCAAAAATAATAATGCTTTGCTCATGAACCATCTCCAATAGTATGGGGTCTTATTTTTAAAATTTGTTGTTTTGGATAATGATAAAATTGATTCCCTCTTTCCTATTGGTTCATAACAATTTATTTAAAAATTAAAAAATTAAAATATAGTTAAAATGATGATGTGGAGGTCATTCCCAAGGTCTAAATAAGACCTTCTCCAAGACCTTCATATTTATTTTAACACCCTTCCTATTTTCTATGACCCACTGTTGGAGATGAATTTAATGTAAATGAGGGTCTAAAATCCTATGTGTCATGAAAAAATAAAACCTCCACCCTCTGTTGGAGATGCTCTAAACCCTACTTATCAAGCATTCAACAAGAGTTGATCTTTGAACTCCATCGTCCATTTGTAAGTGTTTCTGAAATATGTAGTTTTCTTCTAATTTCAAGCCTAGATTTTATGATTCATTATAATCTTCTTTGGGTTTAGAAATGATTGAATTAGAAAATGATGCTGTTGAAATGTGTTCAATGTCCTGTTCATATGTTTGCTTCTTCTGGTAATGGTTACTTAGGGTTTTATTATGATAGCTGTGATACGAGGTTAATTAGTTGTTGGAACCCTTCCACTAAAAAAATACATAAAACTTACAAATCATCTCAATAGGCTCTTGAGGATCGGAATTCTTGAAATACATGGAGGCCATAATACATATGGAAGCTTTGATGTGTATGATCAGTGCTTGTTTGCAGCATCGATCATGGTATTGATATCATCAGGACACTCATTCAACAAACTGTAGCTTTCTTTTCTTTTATCATCGACCGTCTTTACACTCTCTATATACTTTTCCCTGGTCGCCTAGTGCGTGTAATGCTTGAGAATTAGAATCCTACTGTAGCATTCTGATCTAGGTAGTGAAAACAACTTCTTTTTTTAAGGTAAAAGAAGAAGAAAGAAGTTGATTTCATTAATAGATGAGAATGCCTGTGTCGGATAATGGAAGCTGCTAAGAACATTGAAGTTGACTGTTTTGATTTGGAAGAAGCTTGGATGCTGGTTCAGAAAAAGGTCCAGCAAAGAAGTTCTGAGTTGACACCCAGATGTACCCGAGGTTGCCTAAAAGTCATGAAAGAATGTCACATTGAGCTCCCATCAATATTGGTTGAACTGTTGGTA
The DNA here is from genome assembly GCA_023531295.1 of Papaver armeniacum. Classification (NCBI taxonomy): domain Eukaryota; kingdom Viridiplantae; phylum Streptophyta; class Magnoliopsida; order Ranunculales; family Papaveraceae; genus Papaver; species Papaver armeniacum. The sequence goes on from JAJJWW010007659.1 coordinate 421,168, forward strand.
ACCACAAAGTCTCTGGAATTTGCAACACGGAGTTGTTGGTTTCAGGTATGCTGGTTTCTCCTTTTAGTTAAGTTCATTCTCATGATAGATAATAGTCTTGTTGTGTTATGTATTTGTAGTAAGATCTCATTGATCCAGCCTGTAAATTTTCTCTAGTAGACATTGGATCTTAGTTACCAGGAACGTGACTGAGATTCGTGATGGGAGCGCGCTCCGAGCATGAGAGAAACGCTCTCCAAAAGAGTGAAATCCGTTTCTCTTATTTTCCTCTTTTTTTATTTGTAATAAGCAGGCATATCTGATATCTAGCTTCATATTCGTTAGTAAATATCCTCGTATCTTCATATCTTTATCTAGAATATCATGTATCAGCTCCTATATCTTCTAGGTTACCTATTTTTAGCCATATAACATCTGTATTACTTATCTAGTTTAGTCTAAATCCTCACAAGTCGTCTAAACCATTCTCTTCTCCTTAGTCTTGTATTTTTATTACAAAGGCCCACAATTTTAAATTTACACCAATCTTATTCACTACTTTGATCAGATTGTAGGAAAGTAGGAAGAAAATCTAAGTGTTAGTAAACGTTTTTGTGTTCTTTATTGTTTATGAAATTTGAAAATTAGTAGTATAACTAATGTATTTATGAAATCTAATCTACGCTCCTAATACGCTCCTCGAATCTCATTTTTTGATAATTTTACAATTTTCGAATCCGTTCTCGATTTTGTTTCCGACCGCGCTCCCGTTCCTGGTAACTAAGCATTGGATACTGCAACACCATGTTTTACGGCTGGAAGAATGTACGCAACGTTCGTTCATTCATATTAACTTGCATACATAGTACTTAACTACTAAGTGCCAACTGTTTAAATTAGCATATTTCATATACTATGAGTAGAGTGCAATTTGACTTGTCCATTTGTCTTCGATATGCACACTTTTTCAACTACTGCATGACGACGCTTACAACTTGAGTTTCTACTGTTACCCTGCAGTTATTTATGTACCATTTTTGTTGAGTAATTTTTATGAGCTCGAGTATCTAATGTTTGGTACTCATCAAATGCTGCATTATTTTCGGAACCTTAGGAACATGTATGCTTAATATTGCACATTCACTAATTTCATATCCTTAATACTGAACATTCACTAAACAGCCTGAGAAAGGTGATTTTGAGAATGAAGACTTACTCAGGATGATGTTTTTGTAGGGTTCGTCATATGTAGATCCTTAAACCGGTAACACGGAGGACAATGGGTTCCTTTACATTCCTCCAAGATCTCAAGTCAAGAATGTTGATTATGTGCGTTGCATGCGAGGAACAAGGAAAAGGAAAAAATCTTATGAAGCTCATGCAGACTACTGCTACAGACTTCTTCAAATTTGTGCTTTTGTTGCTGAAGTTGATGGTCAGTATATGCACACGGCTGAATCAGAGTTTGAGCAGCAGCTTGCACGGTTAGAAAGTACTGTTGATCAAAGGCCCCAAAACCTTCTTCTATGCCTGGCCTAGGTGTGTGTTATCACTAGAAGATAATGACGAGGCCCTTAATTTTTCAAACGATAAGCCTAATGTAGTTGAGGAATCACGCAAGCCTTTTGTCTCAGGCATCTACAACCATGTTAACTATTGCTACATCTTTTCCGTTACTAGCTTTAGCATCAGTTGCAATAAATGGATCTCTACTGTCCATAGCTTCTTAATAGAAAGTATTGGCAATGTATACTGGTTTTTTCTTTTTAAGGATTCTTTATGATGCATGTTTTTTTTCTTTCTGATTTTCTGGTGTCCTCATTTTCTTCTCACAATATCAGGACGATGATAGTCTCGTTAGAAACCCCCCAGTTCCAGTTACTCAGCTTATCAGAAGATGATCAAAAAACTAAAGACATTTCTTTGAAAACTTGGATTCGGATCTTTCGACCCCCATCTGAACTCTCTGTAACAACTATGCTTCCCTACTGCAATGTACTTTCTTGGTGGTGGTTTCATTCTTTTCAATGAAGCTTCAACCGTGTTCCATAATTTCTGAAAATCCATTGCTTTAAATTTACTGGCACTAGTCATTTCTGTAGATTACCGTCTTGCTCCAGAAAGCCGACTTCCTGCTGCCTATAGCCCCGTTTGGGATTGCTTTTTTTTCGACCAAAAGCACTTTGTAACAAACTTGTAACAAACTTTTACCAAAAATTGTGTTTGGTAAAAAAATTTCAAAGTGCTTTTGGAGAGAAGCACTTTCATTTATTTTGCTTTTAAAAGTTACTTTCAAAGACTAGCTTTTAAAAGTGAAAAAGGTAAGTTGTGGACCACACAATTCGATTTAAGCGATTTTCTATTTTAACCTTGTTAATTTATTATAAAGACAAGTTTTACCCTCAAATATTGTACATTTAACATTATAATTCTAATTTCATTTTATTTCTCTATTTTTTTCATTTTTTATTTAAAATAATAAATACAATAATAATTAAAATAATAATTAAAGTTATTATATAAAATAATAAAAAATATTAAAAATATTAAAATGAAAAATGAAAAAATTAATAAATTTAATAAATATATTTTTTTTGAATTTTTTTTAAAAATAATAATATTTTCTAAGAAAACCATAATCATAAATTTTTTAATTAAATAATAAAAACAATTAAAAAAAATTTACTTATAATTTATTAAATATATTAAAATTAGAAATATAATTTATTATAATAAAATTGTATTAAAACTAATTTTGAAATATGTCTATTTTCGTCATTAACTACATCACCAAAGGCACTTTTAAATACCGGTTTACCAAATGAGAATTTAGTTTGTTAATTGCACGGTGCTTTTTTAAATTATAGTTTACCAAACGTCATGCATATTTATTTCCACAGCACAGCAACGCACAGCACAGCACAACAGAAAAGCGCTTTTCTAAAATTCACAGCAATATCAAACTAGCCTTATGACGATGTTGTGGATGCCCTCAATTGGGTCAAAGGCCAAGCTTTAGACACCTTAAATGGCGAGCCATGGTTGAAAGAGTATGCCGATTTCTCAAGGTGTGCAGCGCCGGTGGTAATATTACATATCATGCCAATTTAAGAGCAGTCGAAATGGATCTTCAACTGTGCGAGTTATATGAACTTGTTGGCCTTCACAATTCAGTCCGCCCCCGGCTACAAAAATAATACCACAAAATAATCTCTTGAGTTCTGCCGACGTGTCACATTTTAGGACTGATATGTCAAACAATTTAATCAGCCCGTAAGGCCGTAATGAGATACAGCGGGCTTCTTTTAGCCCATCTAAAACAGTAAACCCTTCTTTCTTTTGGGAAAAATATCGTTTGGTCCATAATTATTTAAAAATATTTAAATAGACAAAAATAACCTTTTCTCTCTCCTGACGATTTTTTCACTTGCTACAGTAACTAAAAATTGACTTTTACTGTAGCAAATGTTTTGGAGCTCGATTTTTTTTTTTTGCAATTTTCACCAGACTTCATTTCCAAGAATGAACTCCATACAAAAAGCTAAAAAACCAGACTTCATTCCCAGGAATGAACTCCATACAAAAAGCTAAAATACCAGACTTCATTCCCAGGAATGAACTCCATATAAAAACCTAAAAAAAAAACAGAGTTCACTTCATTCCAAGAAATGAACTCCATATAAAACCTAAAAAAAACAGAGTTCATTCCGAGAAATGAACTCCACATAAAACCTAAATAAAACAGAGTTCATTCCGAGAAATGAACTCCACATAAAACCTAAAAAAACAGACTTCATTCCCAGGAATGAACTCCATACAAAAAGCTAAAAAACCAGACTTCATTCCCAGGAATGAACTCCATACAAAAAGCTAAAATACCAGACTTCATTCCCAGGAATGAACTCCATATAAAACCTAAAAAAAACAGAGTTCATTCCAAGAAATGAACTCCATATAAAACCTAAAAAAAACAGAGTTCATTCCGAGAAATGAACTCCACATAAAACCTAAATAAAACATAGTTCATTCCGAGAAATGAACTCCACATAAAACCTAAAAAGACAGAGTTCATTCCGAGAAATGAACTCCATATAAAACTTAAAAAAAAAAACAGAGTTCATTCCCAGGAATGAACTCCATACAAAAATATAAAAAAATAGACTTCATTTCCAAGAATGAACTCCATACAAAAATCAGCAGATGAACTAATCTTCGTCTTCATCTTCAAAACAGCAGCAACAGTTCATTTTGTTTGATGAACTTCATCTTCATCTTCAAAAAAAAAAGCATCAGTACTTGATTACATCTTCTTCACCATCTTCAACGAACAGCAGCAGGAGTTTGTTGTTCGTCGTCTTCATCGCCTCTAAAAATAGCAACATCAAAGAACATCGTTCATTCAAAAATCATTATTAATCATCACAGGCATTAGTTCATCTTCATCAACACACCATTAGTTCATCTTCATCAAGAAAACAGATCAAGTAAAACAGATCAAGAAAGCAGCAGCAGAAAACAGATCAAGAAAAAAACAGCAAAATAGAGTTCGTCTTCATCTTCAACAGCAAGACGAACACCAAAGAAATCGAACTCATCTTCGTCTTCGTCTTCATCTTCAAAACAAGCAGAGCTAGTTCATTTGTTTGATGAATTTCATCTTCATCTTCAAAACAACAACATCAATTCTTGATTACATCTTTAGCAGCAGCAACAATTCTTGATTACACAGTTCATTCTTGAGAATGAACACACAAACAAACTCCATTCAACTCAAACCTTCAATAGAAACAGAATAAAGAACAGCAGCAGATGAATCTTCAACGGCAACAGATGAATCTTCAACGACAACAGATGAATCTTCAACAGCAGCAAGAGATTTCGTCATAATCTCGTCAACAGCATCAGCAGATTTCTTCAAAATCTCTTTGTAAATCTTCGAATTTTTCTTCATAATCTCGTAAATTAATCTTCAACATCATTGTAAATCAATCTCGTAATCAATCTGTTCATCTCTGTAATCAATTGCAGCAGCAGAAAAAAAAATTAAAAACCCTAGAAAAATTGCAGCGGCGGAGAAGAAAGAGAGAACCGGGAGGAAAGAGAATATAGATCTGAGAAATGATTTCTCTCTCCTACCAATTGACTATATATGGTCCTTATCCAAAAGGGTATTTCTGCCACTACAGGGTGAAATTTACATCATCAATGACATCAGCGTAGGACCAAATGATAATTTTTAGGACCAAATGATAATTTATATTACCAATTAGGACCAAACAGACACATGGTTGGATCCGGGAGTGACTCTCTAATATATTATTCCTAGGACCTAATGGTATTTCCTACCTTTCTTTTCTTCTTAACCCAGCCGCTGCTATAAAAAGCAAAGAGAGTGGAGATAAACCCTAAGCTCTCAGTCGCCTCACTTAGCAAATCAAATATAAACCCCAAGTTTTCTAAATCCCGAGCTTTCAGACGCCTCACTAATCAAGCATTCAATAGGAGTTCATCTTTGAACTCCATCGTCCAATTTTGTAAGTGTTTTATGTAGTTTGCTTCTAATTTCAAGCCTAGATTCATGATTCATTCTCACCTTGTTTGGTGTTAGAAATGATTGAATTAGAAAGTGATGCTGTTAAAATGGATTCAATACCCAAATATCCAGATTGTGCTGTTCTTATGTTTGCTTCCTCTGGTAATGGTTACCTAGGGTTTTATTCTGATAGCTGTAATATGGGGTTAATTAGTTGGTCGAACCCTTCCACTAAAGAATACATAAAACTTACAAATAATGTCATTAAGCTTGTTGGTATCGATTTTGGGGCCATCTAGGTAGTTGGATTACAGATGAACTTATATGTGAGCATCTTAGTGACTGCACTGAGCCTAGTAAAATCCTCATTGTGGAATATTGATTATAAAGCACGAAGAGACTTGACGATTTGTGGAATGAAGACAGGATGCTGGTTCTTGTTTTAAGTTTAATTTGGAATCAGTGTTTAGAATATACATAGAGATTAATTTTGAGAAAAAGGCTAATTTGGGTTGTGGTATCTAAAGATATCCAAAATCTATGTTTTCAAAGGCGTAGTAGATGAGTATATTCAGTGCTTGTTTGCAGCATCGATCATGGTATTCAACAACCTAATGCGTAGTAGATGAGTATATTCAGTACTTGCTTGCAGCATCGATCATGGCATTAATATCATCAGGGCATTCATTCCACAAACTGTAGCCTTCATTCGATAAACTGTAGCCTTCTTTTCTCACCTAAAGAAACTGCAGCCTAGTGCGTGTAATGCTTGAGAACTAAAATTCTACAGTAGCATTCTGATCTAGGTAGTGAAAACTACTTTTTTTTAAGGTAAAAGAAGTTGTTTTCGTTAATAGATGAGAATGAGTATGTGGGATAATTTTTGGAAGCTGGTAACAAAATTGAAGTTGACTGTTCCGATTTGGAAGAAGCTTGGATGCTGGTTCAAGCAAAAGGTCTAGCAAAGAAGTTCTATGTTGACATCCAGATGTACCTGAGGTTGGCTTGAAGGTCATGAAAGAATGTCTCTAAAAGTTGCAACACGGAGTTGGTTTCAGGTATGCTGGTTTCTTCTTCTAGTTAAATTCATTGTCGTTATAGATAATAGTCTTGTGTTATGTTGTGTATATGTAGTAAAATCTCATCGATCCAACCTGTGATTTTTTAATTGTTTAATTTCCATATTTCTTAATGCAATTTGGAATTTGTCATTTTAAAAGTACTTTTTAAGTTCATTATATTGTAATTAGCAAAAGTATCATCCAAACAGGTTTTGTAATTTGTATAACATCCTTGATTCCTTATCTCCTTATTTCATTTCATTATAAAGCATAATTTTCTTCTTTGCCACCACCTTATCGTTAAGAAAACTCAAATGGATCTATGAACCTTCGCTATAATGAGTATGACAAATGATGATTGATGCATTGCAAGAAATATTTATTTATGATATGATGGGTCATTGTATTTGTGCATTACAGCATTTGAATTTTCTATTTATTCAATGCATTTATCTCTATCTTCAAGTCAGCAAATATTGGAGTATTTCTATGCTTGAAATGCTGTGGTGTGCACTGAAGTCTTGGTACTTATATTCGAAAGGTAGCTTTGATGGATCTATTATTTTGTGGTTCACATATACTAGGTTTAGCTGTACTTAATCTTGTCATTCTGTTTCCTCAAAACGAAACACTTGGAGGTCTGGGTTCTAAAGACTCTGATAGCAGCACGATTAACACATGCATATCACCCACCCATTTGTATGAGTCCAACAGGCTAATTCTGCAACAGAAGTATGCTTCACTAGTTCACTTCCATTTGGATCATAGAAACTTAGTAAGTAGAACTGTCTAAATGAAAACCTAGATCTGTCTGCTTATACGTTTACTTCATAAACTTCCTTAACAAGACTTAATCCTTCAGAAAAAATGTGAGGCATGAGCAAAACTATTCTTTTTTATTGTACATGAGTTCTCTTGTTATCTTAAACCACTAGGCGTTTAGCGTCTATTTTTAGTTATTGTTTTTCTGATGGTACTTTTGCTTCACTTGTACAATTCAGATCGTACCAACTTAGATGATTGGGTTGATGAAGAAGTTGAATCCATGATTGAGATTGATGGAAAATCTTCTGCTAATTCAACCTGCGATGCTTTTATACCTGATGGACAGAGCCTGGAGCAGATTTAAGTCATGAAAGGAGTTCCAAGTTTATCAGGTGTGTAAAATTTCCTGGTGATATAGCATGTTGATACTTGCTTTGTGTGTGCGCGCATGTCTTTTCCTGAAGGAAGCATGGATACATCCAAATAGGTCATTGTACACATGTCGACGACGTGTTTGATATATCTTGCATCTTTACTGTAGACACTGCGTGTGCCCCACTTTATCTTCAAACGACTTTGCTCAATATGGATTGTAAAAGTCAAAATAAGTAAAAAAAACAGTCCCTAAATTACAGATCCATCAACTTCACTCGTCTCAGTATAGCAGTTTTTCAGAATCAAGAGTTAAGCTAGTGACACAAAACAGTCCAAGAATCTTTGATTCTTCGGATGGCATAGCATGTCCTTTTTGCTTTCGATCCTTGCTTACTAGTTAAATTGCATATCTTCCTAATCCTAAGAACCTGCATGGTTTTACAGAGAGAGGGAGAGAGGGAGGGGGAGGGAGGGATTGTCTTGAGTATTCAAATAATTTTTGAGCTAAAGGTAATTAATGAAATATTGAACTCGCTCTTGACTTATGGTTATTTAAGCTGTGTTGATTTGCAAACTCTTCATCGCCTTCATTGGTGACTGTTTACATGTTTCTGTGTTCATGTTGTTATCCGCCAAGTTGATTTTAACACTTGCCTGCTAACTCAGTCCAATCGTGTACGATGTTCAGCTGACCAAAAAATTTTGTGTACAATGTTCAGGGCCTGAAGAAAGCAGACCTGCAAAGCATACTGGACTATTTCGATGAGTAAAGATCTGGGTTAGACAACCATCGGAAGTTCAGTCAGTTGTGCCAGCAGCACAAACATCCCCTGCTGATTTATGGCTGCTGCTGCAGCTGGTAATGCAATATCAACCATGGGAGGTTCATGAGGATGTGTTAACTCGAGTAATGGCACTTGGAATGCTGCATGCAAGGCTTCCAAAGATTCTTTGCCCTAAACCGAGGCAGGGACAAAAAAGATTGCCCTTTCCGGAAGTTTTTTTTTTTTTACTGGTAATATTTTCATGTAACTGACTTTGTAGTCAGGTTTCCTAAACCTTACGGTATTTGGTTTCTATAAACAGTGCAGTTTTTTCTCTCTCTAAACCCTGTATAAGAAGAATACATTAATGGTGGGTTTGTTTGCAGAGTTCACCGTTTCCAGGAATTTATAATCCCATGGGATTAGAAATTCTGGGATTCATATAAATTCCTTGTGTGTTTGGTATCTCAATTAAAATTTCTAGGATTTATAGAGTTTTCTTGCAAAGTCTTTATACCGTTTGACATTACCCTCAAATCTTAAAATTGCATATATATAGGATTTAGAGTTAACAACAAATGGGTCCATAAATCCCTTGATAGGTTTCCCAGCAAATCTTAGGGGAAGGGTCGGACTCCATATGGAGGATTTGCTGGAAAACTGAATCCCGTAGAAAACGTGATTCCAATGATTCGGGCAACCAAATATTCAGAGGGAAACGTAATTCGTAATTCTACCAAATCCCCTGAACCCATAAATTCCACCTTTAAATTCTACATCCAAACCCACCATAAGAAGCCAATATACATGGTCTATGATTAAAGGAATTCTCTCTTTTTCTTTTTTTGGGATATTCTCCGTCTAGTCGGCAGTTCGGGGGAGTTGGGTATTCAGTACAAGTTTCATAGTCGGTGTCCTGTTTATTGGTACATTGATTAATGGAGGATCTTCGTGATGATATAAAACTGGAGATTTTTTCTCGACTTCCTCTGGAGCCACTTTTAAAGTGCAAACTTGTCTGCAAAACTTGGGAAAAGCTTCTCTCACATAGAAAAGTGGGTCTTCTTTTTTTGATTATCTCACCTCGAGAAAGAAATCTTGAACTCTATTATGACAGCTATGATGAACCAGGGACGGACTCAAGATTTTACTTATGGTAGGGCTAACACTCATTGGCACGGCGGCCGCCGAAATTTTTAAGATAGCTACATATTGAAATTCTTTCCAGAAAGTGGTTAAATCGACAAATTATATCCAATTAAACTTGCAGTACCACTGTTAAGTGGCTGAGTTCTTATAAAACTTCTGGAAAAAACAATTTTAACTTGATCGTGTCTCTTTAATACAGAGATCTTTCGTATTGGCTTAATATGATGGGGCTATTACCTATAAACTTGATGTGCTAACTGTAAAAATTTAGGAACTGTAGTACTAAAATTTTGATTTACCAAATCAAGGGACGGGCTATATAGCCTGGGTTAGCCCCTTGCTAGGCCCGTCCCTATGATGAACTTTATGGTAAGGCAAATATTGGGGAAGAGTTTACTTTCCATACAAAAGTCTAACAAAGATCAATCATCCTGGCATTAATTGGCGAGGTTCTTTTTTTATAGATCAGCTCAGATAGTTGGTTCTTTCCTATGTTGCACGGACACTTCAAGAAAGATGCTGTAACCGTGTCGGACACGACACTTCCCGACACTCGATGGACACGCCACATCACGCGTCGCGTAAAAATTGATATTGGACACTTTGCGGACACCAATTGGACACTTTCGGACACGTCATAAATGATTTATTTTGGTTTGGAAAATCAAAATAAACTAAATGTGACGCTAATTTATTCTTGTTTTAGTCAAATCCAAGCATTATTAATGAAAAACTTTACCATTATTACATTATTATTAATTTTATATAATTAGTAATCAAATATTTTAAAAATAAGAGTAATTATTTTGTTGTGTAGATTGTAGTAATATTTCATTTTAATGATGTGAAGTAATATATACTCCATCCGTCTCTAAAATATAGGCAAGTTTGGTTTTCACAAAAATTAAGAAAATCAATCATTATAGCCACTTTTTCATGTTTTTTCCTAATTTATCCTTGGTCCCCACTCATTTATTATAAGAGAGATGGGAGTTAGAAGTGGCCCCCCTTTAATATTAAGAGAGAAAATGGAGAGAGAGAAGTGGTCCCTCTATGAGTATACCAGTAAAATCATAACATTTGACTTTCCACGTATGGAAACAAGCCTATTTTTTTGACATACCCAAATAAGGAAACTTGCCTATCTTTTAGAGACGGAGGGAGTATAACGTGTCCCCGTAACCCGTATTTTTGAGATTTGACGTGTCTCCGTAACCGTGTCGTGTCGTAACTGTGTCCCGTGTCCGTGCAACATAGGGTTTTTTGCAATTGTTTGGTTTGTTTTCGTCTTCCCATCACAAAGTCCTTGATCCTGTTTACATATGCTACCCTATCACTACGGAATACATCAACCTTCCACGAATCAAGCATAAAAAGGGTTTCATTGTTAGTGGATTCGGCTATCATCCTTCGAACAACAACAAATACAAGGTCATTTGAATCCATTACCCTGATAGAATGTACTCTGATCAACTAATCATGACCAAGGGATTTGTTGAGATATACACACTTGGGAGTGGCACTGGATGGAGAAGCATCGGAGAAATCACTTATGCAATCTCCAGAAGGGTTGTCCTTGCAAATGGATCACTGTAGAAAATCTGATATCAAAGACTTGAAACAAAAACAGAACTAAACTCAAAACAAACTCACTTCTATTGAGATATTCGACTCATGGCTCAACAGCCTATTTATATGATTAACAAACTTGACTCTTAAGCAAAAAGACTTTCCTAACATAATCAAACTCTAACAAGATACTTCTAGACAATTCTTCACGTAAACAAACTCTTAAAAAGTAATACTTGCAACCCAAGCAAACTTCTAAATACCGTACCATGGATCAACAACTCTTGTTGATCCATTCACTTCATGTCAACTGCGCCAGTTGACTCGACCACATTGGATCAACTCTCATAGTTGATCTATACTGCTTTCTTCATAATGGATCAACAACCAATGTTGATCCCTTCTGTTGTCTTCATAGTATCTTGGTTTATTCTTCAACATCCTCCCTTAAACCAAGATACTCTTTGCTAATCATTCCGAACTTTCCTCGCAAGTAAATGAAAGTGTTAGACTTCAAAGACTTGGTGAAAATATCAGCCACTTGCTCTTCACTTTCAACAAATTCTACAGCTATTTCTTTATTGTTGACAAGCTCTCTAATGTAATGATACTTAATATCAATGTGTTTGCTTCTCCCATGAAATACAGGGTTCTTAGTCAGTGATATTGTCGACTTATTATCACAAACTATTGTTGTTGGTGTCTTTTGTTCTTGAAACAAAGACTTCAGCATCATTCTTAACCATACAGCTTGTGTAGCACAGTTGTTAGCAGCTATATACTCAGCTTCTGTTGTAGATAACGCAACAACTTGTTGCTTCTTAGATGACCAAGAGAAAAAACCAGTACCCAACTGAAATCCATAACCTGATGTACTTTTTCTTCCTTCTGTATCTCCAGCCCAATCACTATCAGTGAAACCAACCAGACTTTGGATCTTCCGAGATAGTATAAAGTATTCCCATGCTTGTTGTTCCTTTTACATACTTCAGAATACGTTTTGCGGCTTGTAAATGTGATTGTCTAGGAGATTCCATGAACCTACTAACCAAACCAATCGCATACATGATGTCAGTCTTGTAGTGATCAAATATCTTAAACATCCAACAAGACCTTTAAAATCTGTTGAATTCACAAGCTCTCCGATCCATCTTTTGTCAACTTCAATCTTTCTTCTATTGGTGTTAAGATTGGATTACAATTATCCATCTTGAAACGCTTCAAAATTCCTTCAAAGATACCTTTGTTGATTAATAAAAATTCCTCTTTCATTCTTTGTACTTCAATACCAAGAAAATATGACATCAAACCAAGATCTGTCATCTCAAACTCCTTTACCATATCCTCCACGAATTCCTTAATCATCTCAAGTACTATTTCCAAAAGTAAATATGAGATCATCCACATACAGACACACAATGATATGATTACCAGCACCCTCATTTTTCAAATATAAAGTATGCTCATGTGGACATCTTGTAAAACCCTTCTTGAGAAAATAAGAATCTATTCTTGTATACCATGCTCTTGGTGCTTGTTTCAAACCATACAAAGCTTTGTTTAGCTTGTATACTTCATTTTCCTTCCCCTCCATAATGTAGCCAGCTGGTTGCTCTACATAAACTTCTTCTTCCAATACTCCATTCAAGAATGCTGACTTCACATCCATCTGAAATATCTTCCATTGCTTTTGTGCAGCTAAAGCAATGATCATCCTTACTGTATCAAGTCTTGCAACTGGTGCAAACACTTCTGAGTAATCTACTCCTCTTCTTTGTCTATATCCCTTAGCAACTAACCTTGCTTTCCTTCTCTCTATTTCTCCATTTGCTTTATATTTTGTTTTATAAACCCACTTAACACCAATGGGTTTCTTTCCTGGTGGAAGTTCTGTTAACTCCCATGTGTTATTCTTCTCGATTGACTTCAGTTCTTCATTCATGGCTTGAATCCAACCTTGTTCTTTAGATGCTTCTTCATAAGCTACAGGATCACAATCTCCAAATAAAGCAAAGTTCACAACATCATCATCATCTTCATCATCTCTTGTTAAAACATAATCATTCAACCTAGCAGGTATGACATATTTTCTTCTTGGTCTTGTAGTTTCTTGTTGTTGTACTACTTATACATTTCTTGCTTCTTCATGTTGTTCTTCCACATTGTCTTGAGCTTGTACTTCTTCTTCAACTACAATTGGGCTGATTCGATGAGCGGGTGGATCAACATTTCTAGTTGATCCAATATCATGTGGATCAACATCCCTTGTTGATCCATTGTTATGATGATCAACATTGGTTGTTGATCCATTATTCCAATTCCATTGTGAATCTTCATCAAATATAACATCTCTACTAATAACTATCTTTCTAGTTTCTGGATTATATAACTTGTATCCTTTAGTCACTGAACTGTAACCAACAAGAATACATTTTTCACTCTTATCATCCAGCTTCTTTCTCAATTCTTTTGGCACATGTGCATATGCAATGCACCCGAAAATTCTCAGATGTCTTACACTTGGTCTTACTCCTCTCCATGCTTCTTCCGGTGTTTTGTTGTTGAGACTATTTGTAGGACATACGTTGAGTAAATACACAAACTGTGTCAACTGCATAACCCCAAAAACTTTTTGGTAAATCTTTTGTTCTTCTTATTGTTCTTGCCATCTCCATTATGGTTCTATTCTTCCTTTCTGCAACTCCATTCATTTGTGGTGTATATCTTCTTTGTTAGCTGATGTTGAATGCCATGCTCTTCCATAAAATTGTCAACAACGAGTGTACTCGGTTCCTCTATCAGTTCTCAAAATTTTGATACTCTTACCAATTTGTTTCTCAAAGATAAGCTTTGAAACTTCTAAAAGCATGAAAAGCATCACTTTTTGTTTAAGCAAATATACCCATGCTTTCCTACTAAAATCATCAATGAAAGTTATGAAATAATTATTACCTCCATGTGAAGTTACTTCAATAGGACCACACAAATCACTATGAACAATCTCCAATTGTTGATCGGCTCTTCTAGCTTTGTTGATTTGGAATGGATCTCTGTGTTTGCTTGCCAAATATGCAATTTTCACATCTTGATTCTGGAAGTTCAATGAAAGGTAATCCAGATACCATCTCTTTCTTTGCTAAGGTTAGTAAACTTTTGAAGTTCACATGCCCCATTCTCTTATGCCATAACCAAGCATCATTATGAACATGACTACTATAACAGCTTTCCTTTTGATACTGAATATTCAAAGGAAACAATCTATTCTTAGTCATCTGTACTCTTGTAATAAGTCTTCTAAAACGATCTCGAATTGTACAAACACCATTGAAGATGTTCATAGAATAACCTCTTTCAGATAATTGACCCATACTCAAAAGATTTTGATGCAAACCTGGTACATAGAACACATCCATAATATATGTTTTTGCACCATTCTTGAACTATTCCAATCCTTCCTTTTCCCATAACTCGGAATTGTAGAATTGTTTCCAAACTTCACAGTTGAACATTTTGATTCATCAAGATTATCAAACAAATCTTTTCTTCCACACATATGATTCGCAACCAAAGATATCTAGATACCACTTATGTTGATTTCGTTCTTCAGGTGTATGACAAGCCAACAACATATTTTCAGCTTTCTTTTCTTCTTCATCTTCTTCTTTACTTTCTGCTAAATTTGCCTTGAAATTTGCTTTGTAGTTATTAGCAACTGTCTTCCTTGATTTTGAACACTCAGTAGCAAGATGTCCAAAGTCTCCACAATTATAACATTGAATTTTGCTTCTATCCATTGGTTTTCTTCCCTGATAGCCTCCATTGTTATATCTTCCTTGAAAACCTCCAGTATTAGATTTTCCTTGATTGCCTCTCCAGCTAACTTGACTCTGAAGAGCCTCTTCAACTTGTTTTGCAGCAGTTGTTTTCTCTAATAGTCTTTGTTCATAAGCTTGTAATGAACCCAACAACTCATTAAGAGTCATAGTTGCAATCGTTGTGTTGCACTCTTCTATAGCTTGTGACCTTTGATTCAAACTTCTCAGGCAAGCTTCTTAAAATCTTCTCCATAATTGTTGAATCTTCTACAGTATCACCATTGGCTTTCATCTCATTAACAAGTTTTAGTGTCTTTGAGAAAAACTCTGAAATTGTTTCAGTTGTCTCCATCTGTAATAATTCATATTTTCTTTTCGGGGTTTGTAATCTAACCTTCTTGACTTTGTCGAGATCCTGTGTAATAGCTTATCAAACCATCCCAAGCTCTTTTAACTTCTTTGATGTAGATAACTCTATCCATGAGAGATTCATGAATACCCACGATGAAGAATATATGTAGCTTTAGAATTCTTCTTTGTTTTCGGTTAACGAGTTTGCGCAGCTCCTTCAAGTACAACTCCTTCTTCCGGTTCTACATAACCATCTTTCACAATATCCCATACTTCTTGGAATATGAAAATATTCTCCATTCGCAACCTCCGGTGTTCAAAGTTTTTACCTTCAAACAGGAACCTTAATTGAACTTAAACTTGTCATCTTCTTTAAATCAAAAACTCATACCCACAGCCCTAGAACCTGATACCAGTGCTCTGATACCAGATGTAGAAAATCTGATATCAAAGACTTGAAACAAAAACAGAACTAAACTCAAAAAAAACTCACTTCTATTGAGATATTCGACTCATGGCTCAACAACCTATTTATATGATTAACAAACTTGACTCTTAAGCAAAAAGACTTTCCTAACATAATCAAACTCTAACAAGATACTTCTAGACAATTCTTCACGTAAACAAACTCTTAAAACAGGTAATACTTGCAACCCAAGCAAACTTCTAAATACCGTACCATGGATCAACAACTCTTGTTGATCCATTCACTTCATGTCAACTGCGCCAGTTGACTCGACCACATTGGATCAACTCTCATAGTTGATCCATACTGCTTTCTTCATAATGGATCAACAACCAATGTTGATCCCTTCTGTTGTCTTCATAGTATCTTGGTTTATTCTTCAACAATCACTCTATTGGCTGGATTACGAAATATCGTGTCGTTTGATTTGTTAAATGAGGAATTCCGAGTGCTTGCTAGCGTACCACAATGCATAGATAGTACTGACAAGGCCTTGCAGGGCCGGCCCTGACATTTTGCTGCCCCAAAGCATACCCAAAAATGTTGCCCCCTTATACATACAACAAACTATAGTCAGGAGCATAAGGTGGTGCGTGTAAGCTATGTTAGCATTATCATTTTCTGCCATACAAGCCTATAAAATACATATATTGTGTTGCCAAAAGCTTGTCAAATATCTCAACTGTACATATAGCTAAGCATTGTTCAAAAACTTATCAAAAGAACACGTTTCACCATTAGTTACCTCTTGATCTTTGTTGGTTCGGTTCGAGACGCATGTTCAAGCATGTACGAAAAATTGCCGCCATAAATGCGGAAAGTATAGCTTGTTGACTGTTTATGTAGTACCCGAATTTTGAAGTGAATTAGAGAATCTACTACCGTAAATGATGTCACAAACAAATAGATGTTCTTTAACTGCTAAATAATCATGCCCGCTTCCGCTCATTCTAGTTTATGATATATTCGGACTCTTGAACAAACATGCAATGAACAATAATTGATTAATTAATACCAACGGTGGAAGTGTTAAAGTACGTGGTAATACCCATCTTTGGTCTAGGGTGTTCTAATTGTATATGAACGCTCTTCGCTGCGAGTAGTTGTTACTAGCTAGAGTCTAGAGACCTTCAACTCGAAAATATGATAGTTTAATTCATATGGGAATCGGTATTTAGGTACCACCTGTTTTAGTGTTTGATGTTTTACAATAGGTCTTAGGAAAATTTTGGCCGAATTAGAACACTTTGGGAGGGCTATTGCGAGTCCGAGTTTAGGTGACTTGCATGATATCACGACGATCTCACTAAGGAGCAAGTAAAAATAAAACAACCACATTTTGTTGTGAATTTTTGCATTATTTAAGACTACGTACTAGTGAATCGAGAGGCTTTACCCCCGAACAACCCTCTTATTTTGACTTGGTAGAGTAACGAGAAAACACATGCTCGAGAGAAAGTACTTCAAAAGATCATTATTCTCGCCTATAGGCCACCTCACCTGTTATCGTTCTCTGGAAAGCTACAAAGTGTTCCCAATGCTCTCATTCTAGTTCCCAATGTTCTCTCGGCAAGCTTTTCAAGAATCGGTCTAAACTAGCTAAAGATATTTTTGTTGATAACCATTGTTTATCGGTTGTGCAACCATTTTCATTGCTTTTCAAGTAACCAAAGTCTAACCTAGCCAAAGAGAAAAAAAAGTTTTGTTGCCCCCGTGCCCGTGCTGCCCCAAAGTCAAACTTTGCTGACTTTGCCTCATGGCCGGCCCTGAGGCCTTGTATAAAAAGAGGATGACCTCTTACCAAAGAACCGTTTTTTGGGATCATGTTTTTTCTGGGGACCATGGTTTTATTTTGGTTAAGACATTAGAAGTAAATCTAGGTCACCCCTTATCTATATATTTATATTAATGCCTAAATTACCTGGCTAAATTGGGGCCTGTACCAATTAATTGGGGCCTATAGGTTTTTCCTTCTCACACCCCAAATTACTCTAGGCACCCAAACTCCCCCACATTAATTTCTAAAACTCACTAATATAAATTCTAATCTTTCTATTTTCAGTAAATCCAAAATCAAAAAAACATAAACCTAAAAAATCTTTCCATTTCTATCATAAACTTTCCAAATTCTCAAAACCCTAATCAATTTTTTTTTCATCCTCTACTCCGACGATCTTCGATCCAACCAAGAAGAAGGTAAATCTCCATCAACCCATCTTCTTATCTTATTGATTTACATCTTTAAATCATCGTTTTTGACAAATCAAAACTCTGATTATACCCAGAATCGGTTTTTATTGACCTATCGAATAAACTCGATTCTCGGATTTTTTTTCGACAATGAAGATCATGCACAAGAATCGGTTTACATTAGGATTAACATTATCCGATTGTGTTTATACGCCAGAATCGGTTTATATATGGAATATGTATAATCCGATTAATATAGTCTTTTCATCTTTATTTCAGAAAAGGGTTACATATATTTCTTTATGTACCGATTTTCAACTTGATTTTTGTTTATTTTTTGTGTAGAATGGACTTCGGACACCTACCATTCTACAATCGAGATTTAACCGTGGAGGATATCTTGAGGCAACCACAAAGAGTGCCGGTGAGGAGCCTATACAAGTTTGCATTCGGAGCTGAAACCCGGCTTGAACAAGCCCTGGCATTGATTGATAAGCTTTCACTTGAAGAGCTTATTGAGGTCATCACCTTCGCCAGGATGAGGAGAAACATGATTTCATCTGGGAGGGAGGTCCATGCATAAATGCAAGATATGTGGGAACTAATGGCTGAAGCACAAGATATTGCTCCTGATGGTGGTGATTGCTCCTGGCGATGATGGTGATCTTTGGTCTTGGTGCTCCTGGCCGATGGTGGTGATCTTTGGTGTCGGTGCTCTATTTGTTTGAGTTCTTATGTTTAAGTTTTACATATTAAAAGTTTAAGTTTACAAGACTTGTGGTTATTTCAAGGCTTTTATTTTGGATGATATATGTGTTGAACTTGATGAACTTGAAGCTTTAATTATAATTATGTGTTGCTCTATAATTCTAGCCTGACATGCCAAGAATCGGTTTACTCGATATGTCTTTATAAACCGATTATGCAGGCCAATCTTTCTGGATGTTATTGAATCGAATCACATATGGAAATATATAAACCGATTATGCATCCCAATCTTTCTGGATGTTATAGAATCGGATCACATATGGAAATATATAAACCGATTAGTATCGGTGAAAATTCAAAATTTAAAATGACTCTAATCGGTTTACTTTGGACGCAAGAAAGACCGATTCCTTGTGGCATATAAACACAATCGGATTTTATAGTCCTTCTAAAAGACCGATTATTTCAAATTATTACATGTTTTTGAAGAAAAAAAATAGTCGTTTGGGACTTTCTCTATAAATAGAGACCTCACCCTTGGACCCCATTTGCCCCAAAATTGATCATTTTATTCCCCCTCACTCCATATACTCCACAACTACTCATTTCATACATATACATACAAGAAATGGCATCATTCGAATCCGCGGAAGATTTGGCAATCACCAAAGCTTGGTATGCGGAAAAACGACTTAGACGTCAATCCTCCGAAAGGGTGGATTCCGTAACCTTTTGGGCTAGGGTACACAACACATTTAGCCAAGAGTTTGGGAATCCTAACGCAAGAAGTGTTCAACAAGTGCACTATTATCTGTCAGGTTATCCACTACATTCGCCCCATTGCTTCAGCTGCAATTGCATATCACCAGACACCATCTCAACAGCACATTCTCAATCCCTACAACATTGCATCTCTTGTAATTCAAACTGAACACAGCAACACCATTCCTTTGAGTTCTCAACCAGCAACTCAGTCATCCACACAAGTACCAGCTTCTCAAACCCTGGCTGATATAAACCATGAAACACAGGGAAAGATATCCATTTAGGATAATTGTCACCACAGATCTTCTTAGATCTTCTTTAAATCATCTCTAGTAAGAGATCCAAGAAGTTTTACATCAACTTCCAGCAAAAAGATAGAAAAAGAGAAAAATAAAAAAAAATCCCAAGAAAGAAATTGTCACAAGTAAAACGAAACACATTCTTAGCCTTTCTTTTTTTGTTGGTCAAATACTTTTCCCAGCATTTCAACGATGCTTTGCCATCCATTAGGTAATTGTTGAAACCTACTGACTAAGTGTACATCCTTTCATAGTATCGGAAAAATTATAGTTAAACCTATTACAAAGTTAAATAGACTTCCACATTAAAGTTCATCCCCTACCCTCCCATCTTTCAGGTTTTCTAATGATTATTCACGTAATTCCAATTGTACAATGTACATTTATCAACATCATCCTAATGTAAGAACAGACAAAAACTAAAACTAAAACAAAATCAACAACCCTAGAGAAATTTTATACGAGATTCATAAGCAAATTGAAGCTCCAACAAAAATCTAACAAACATGAAAATACAAGAGTCAATTCTAGGTCATATTGAGTACATCCACTACGCTACGCAATCCCTAAAACCTACTGACCAAGTGAGCATCCTCAGAAACCAGGCGGACAAACTATCAGAAAATGAAAAACCTATAATCTAAAATAGCATTCACATTATTGTTGAGCTACCACTGCAATCAACACCTTAACCTGCAGCTCCAGCCATTCCACTCTGCCTAGCCATTGCATAACTTAAAGCTCAACTCCATTTCAGCCATCACCAATTCAACAGCTGCAATGCCTATTAAGCACAAAGCATTAAGCGCAATTGATTGTTCGTATAACAATAGTAGGACTTAAATTAAAAAAAAAATGAAATGATATTCCAGTACCCGCGAGAAAGGGAATATAACGACAAAACAAGGGGAATTGGTTCGATAAACCATCTCGATGCACAAGCTTCACAAGCATTGAAGTAATTTCTAACTTCTTGCCCTTTATCTTGGTTCTGAACTGAGCTCAAGGGACAATATCAATTAAGTCGATTTTACAAGTGGGGAGCACATCCAATTTCTCAAATTTATCTCTATAGGGAAAATCTTATATATAACACTCAACTTACTGCACAATAAAGCCCTAAAAACAGAAATCATGTCCCATTTTCTGATAATTTTACACTAGATTACTGAGTAAGATAACTATGCTTAATGTATTAAGAAACAACTTGAGAAACTCTACGAATCGAAACCGTAAAAAGCAATAGATGCAATGAAAAATTATCGAATGAAACCCCAAAATTGGGTAGACAACTTACAGATTCATAAGAAGAAGAAAGAGATTGACCACCACGACGAGTTCTGACTTTGAGCAATACTAAAATCACTCATTTGCATTTTCCAAGCAGACTCTCAATCAACTCAAATATCAACACCCATTTTTTAATTATTCTTCTTTAGTTTCAAAATCACCCCAGATTACTTCAATTGTCTTCTCTGGGATTCACAAACCCTAATCATCATCATCTCTTCAAGAACCCTAAATTGGTCTTCGTCTGGATCAATTCGAATTGGGTGAAACTGAGACTGTGAGATTAATCGAGAGAGAGAGAGAGAGAGAGAGAGAGAGAGAGAGAGAGAAGAATCCATAAAACGGGTGGTGGTGATGGTGGTAGCAGGATAGGTACACGAAGATATTTCTGAGTAAAATTTAGTCTAGGGTTTTGATTCGTATCAATAAATTATTCAGGGTTTATGTGAATCAATCAATCTATCTTCTCTGTTCGGAAATGGAGGTAATCAGAGATGATTTTAATGGAGAAGAGATTGGGGTTTAGAGTTTCTCTGTTGGAGTTTGGGGACGAAGAAGAAAAAAAGAAGGAGAAGGAAGAAGAAGGGAAAAGAAAAAGAAAGGAAAAACAAAAACAAAAACAAAAAAAAACAAAAGAGGTGGGTGGGATTTGAACCCGCAACCTTCAGGTCACTTTGCCTCTGTTTTACTAAACTACCCTCAACAATTAAAAGTATTCCAACCTCCGTGTCCTTTTTTCCTGTAGGCTAAATTACGCGATTAACCTTCAATTTGTGTTGTATTTACGGTAGTTTTTGTGAGAAATTGAAACATGGAGGGGCTCTTTAGCCATTTCATTGTCGATTGAAATCAATTTGGGACACCAAAATCCAATCTTTTTGTATCAATTGATCACTTACTATTGACAAAACAAGTGACCATATAAAGGTCCTCCCTCGCTTTGTTCGGTCGGCCCAACTAACTTAATCAGCCCGTAAGGCCGTAACCCATTGAATCAGATTCAGCGGGCTTCGTTTAGTCCATCTAAACAGTAAACACTTCTTTCTTTTATTCTTGTCCCAGCCCCCAGCCGCTGTAGTAAAAAGCAAAGAGAGTGCAGATAAACCCTAAAGCTCTCAGACGACTCACTTACCAAATCAAATCTAAACCCTAAGTTTTCAGACGCCCCACTTATCAAGCATTCAACAAGGGTTGATCTTTGAACTCATCATCCACTTGTAAGTGTTTCTGTAATGTACATGGTTTGCTCCTAATTTCAAGCCTAGATTTATGATTCATTCTCATCTTTTTGTATTAAAAATGATTGAATTAGAAAATGATGCTGTTGAAATGGATTCAACACCCAAATATCTAGATTGTGCTGTTTATATGTTTGGTTCTTCTGTTAATAATGGTTGCTTAGGGTTTTATTATAATAGTTGTGAAATTAGGTTAATTTGTTGTTGGAACCCTTCCACCAAAGAATACAAAAAACATACAAATCATCTCAATAGGCTCTTCAGGATCGGAATTCATGTAATACATGGAGGCCATAATACATGGAGAAGTCTTGATGATGTCCCTCAAGAGTGTATTCAGTGCTTGTTTGCAGCATTGATCATGGCATTGATATCGTCAGGGCATTCATTCAACAAACCTTAGCCAGTTATCACCGACCGTCTTCACACTCTCTATATACTTTTCCCTTGTCGTCTAGTGCGTGTAATGCTTGAGAATTAGAATTCTACTGTAGCATTCTGATCTAGGTAGTGAAAACAACTTCTTTTTTTAAGGAAAAAGAAGAAGAAGAAAGAAGTTGATTTCATTAATAGATGAGAATGCGTGTGTGGGATAATGGAAGCTGCTAAGAACATTGAAGTTGACTGTTTTGATTTGGAAGAAGCTTGGATGCTGGTTCAGAAAAAGTCCACAAAAAGTTGACTCAAGATGTACCAAGCTGCTAAAAGTCATGAAAGAATGCATTGAGTTTCAGGAACTGTTGGTAACACAAAATCTCTGCAAGCTGCAACACGGAGTTGGTTTCAGGTATGCTGGTTTCTCCTTTTAGTTAGTTCATTCTCATGATAGATAATAGTCTTGTTGTGTTATGTATTTGATCGAACCTGTAAATTTGTTATTGTCTAATTTTTCCATATTTCTCTAGTGCATTTTGGCATTTGTCATTTTAAAACTACTTTTTGAGTTCATTTAAGTATCATTCAACAGGTTCTGTAACTCGTATCACATCCTTATCTCCTTATTTTATTTCATTTTAAAGCATGATTATCTTCTTCGCCACCACCATGTCTTCTTGTTCAGTAAAAATCGAATAGATCTATGAGCTTTGTTGTAAAGAATATGACAAATGATGCATACCCACTCAATGAATATGCAAGAGATATTTTTTATTTATTTCTTTCCTAGTTCTTATGATTAGGTCTGCTATATTTATTGATGTTATAATGTGCCGTTGTCCCTTACAGCATTTCAACTGTTTTTTAATTTCTTTTTTAATCGTGACATTTATATTTCTGTTTCTTCAGGTCAGCAAATATTGGAGTATTTCTATGCTTGAAATGCTGTGGTGTGCACTGAAGTCTTGGTACTTATATTTCAAAGGTAGCTTTTATGGATCTGTTATTTTGTAGTTCACACATATATTAGAATTAGCTGTACTTTATCTTGTCATTCTGTTTTGGTCTGGGATATAAAGACCCTAAGTAGCAGCTCGATTAACACATGCATATCACCCACACATTTGCCCGGGTCGCACAAGATAATTCAGCAACAGAATTATGCTTCACTAGTTAACTTGCATTTGGATCACAGAAACGTAGTGAGCAGAACTGTCTAAATGAGAGCCTAGATTTACTGTCCATTCTATGTTTTGCTTAAAATTTACTTTATGACCTTCCTCAAGAGGGCTGAATCCTTCAGCAAAAATTTGAGGCATGAGCTAAACTATTCTTTTTTATTGTGCACAAGTTCTCTTGTTTTCTTGCATCCCTAGGACTTCAGGGTCAGTTTTAAGTTATTCTTCTTCTGAAGATGTTTTTGGTTTACTTGTACAATTCAGGTCTTATCAATCACCTTGATGATTGGTCTGATGAAGAAATTGAGTCCATGATTAAGGTTGGTGGAAAATTTTCTGTTAATTCAATCCACGGGGCTTCTATTCCTGATGGAATCTCGAAGCCTGGAGCAGATTCAGTCCATGTTTATCTGGTGTGTTAATTTTCCTGGTGCAATAACATGTTGATACTTACATATAAACGAGTGTGTTTGTGCTTCTGTTTGCACTAAGGAAGGATGGATATATCCAAATAGGTAATTGCACATCCTTGCACCTGTATTGTGGACACCATGTGTTTGTCTCACATTTGTGTTTGGAAAATGGCCGGACACGGTTTCATATACTAACATGGGTATAAAAGTAAAAATTAGTAAATAACCAGTCTCTAAATTACATATTCCCGCCCTTGCTAAATTCAAGTAAAGGAATTCAGTGAAATGATGGGATTTTTGTGATGTCTACAATAAAATTTACCTAATTATGTGAGATGGCAATGTAGATGATCGAACTAGAACTTCACTTGTTGTAACAGATAAGCAGAAAGTTAGAACTGTGGGATTAGATATCTTAACAGTACTTTTATTGTGTAATTGAGTTCTGTATATATAATTCTTTTTACTTTTATACACTATGTCCCACTTTCTTGAGATCTAGTATGTCACCATGTCTGTGTCCTGTCTCATTTGAATCATTTTCTGCATTAGGCTGGAGTACATGAATACCCTAAGAATCGTGAGCCAATGTTCGTCTCCTAGGTGAAAATCCCAATAGATTATAAAAAACTTCCATTCCTTTCATTCTCATGGTGTTTGTATTGTACTGCTGTATTTCTGATGTGACTTATTGGTGAGCTAGTGACTTAGAGCAGTTCCAGTGGGAGCTATTGACTTTGCACATTTTCCCTGTCATGTGGATGGGAAAATTTGATTTCCCACAATGGTAAATGGGCAAACTTAACTAGTGGGCCCAAGCATATACATAAGTATTTTGTATTCGGCGCTGCAACCCACTAGTTAAATTTGTTACCGTAGTGGGCAGTCGGATTTGCCCATCCACGTGGCTGGGCAAATGTGCGAAGTTCCAATTGGAACTGCTCTTACGAGATCAACAATTTCTGCTTTTTGCTGGTATCTGGATATGGACTGATTGACAATTGAAGTGGAGGTTTACTGAGTTATGCTGGTACTGCAGATTTTGTTCTTTTCTTGGAGTTTTATGGGGGAAATGGCATGATAGTTGTCTATGTTAATGAATTAAGATTATGGAGTCGCATGGAGTGAAACCAGAGATATATTTCAGTATGCTATATAAATGTGTTGACCATCGCTTTGGTGTACACAAAGTGCTAAAGTTGGTTCCTTCTTTTGTCCCCTTAATAATACTGGAGATCTATAAGTTTAACATCTTTTCCGTTTTTAGTGATTGATGCAAAAGATAACACTAACACTGGTACAGTTCAGAAATTCAGTTCATTTTCGTTGCACTTCTTCAATTCCATTCCGTTTCAGTTGTTACTCGATTTCCAAATTAGGGATTTTTTAGATTTTGATGTTTGGGTGTTGGTGTTTTTTCAATTTGAGTTAATTATGGGTAGTCGGTGTATTTTGTGCTGATTGATGCTCACCTAAATCGTCGTCTTTGGACTTGCTAATTCAGCAACACAATCATGCTTCACTAGTGCACATCCATTTGGATCATTGAAACTGCATACAATATGTAGAATTGTCTAAATGAGAGCCTACATTTACTGTCCATTCTATGTTTTAGGTACTTAAATCTAATTGTATAAACATTTACTTCATGAACTTCCTTAACAGGACTCAATCCTTCAGCAAAAATGTGAGGCATGAGCAAAACTGTTTTTTTTTTTTTTTTTTTCCATTGTACAGGAGTTCTCTTGTTATCTTAAAGCCCCTCGTAGTTTTGGGCCTGTTTAAGTTAATTCTTTTTCTGAAGATGCTTTTGCTTTTACTTGTACAATTCAGGTCTTATCACCTTAGATGATTGGTCTGATGAAGAAATTGATTCCATGATGGAAATTCTTCTTCTAATTCAACCTACGACACTTTTATACCTGTTGAAAAAACAAAGCTTGGAGCAGATTCAAGTCATGAATGGAGTTCAAAATTCATCAGGTTTGTAAAATTTCCCAGTGAAATAGCTTGTTGATACTTGCATAAAGGAGTGTGTTCGTGCATGTCTTTTCCTTAAGGAAGCATAGATACATCCAAATAGGTCACTGTATACATGTCACAACGTGTTTGACATATCTTGCATCTGTACTGTACACACTGCGTGTATCCCACCTTTGTATTTGGATAATGATTGGACACTGATTGTGCAAGTCAAAATCAGTAAAAAGCCAGCCCCTAAATTATATGTCTAAGAATCTTTGAACGACAGATCAACTATATAAAACTAGCGACACACAGCAGACCAAAATTACAGATCCATCAACTTCACCCGTCTCAGTATATTGGTTTTTCAGAATCAAGAGCAAAGCTAGTGACACACAACAGTCCAAGATTCTTCGAATGACATACCCTGTCCATTTTGCTTTCAATCCTTAGTTACCAGCTAAAATTGCATATCTACCTAATCCTAAGAACCTGCATGGTTTCATAGAGAGAGGGAGGGTGGGAGGGATTGACTTGAGTAGTTGAGTATTCAAAGAAATTTTGAGCTTAAGGTATTGAATGAAATACTGGACTCGGTCTTAACTTATGCAGTTATGCTTATTTGAGCAGTGTTAATCTGAAAACCCTTCACCGCCTTCATCGGAAACTGTCTACATGTTTCTGTGTTCATGTTTTTATCTGCCAAGTTGATTTCACCACTTGCCTGCTAACTCACTCCATTTGTGTACAATGTTCAGGGCCTGAAAAAAGCAGACCAGCGAAGCATACGGGACGATTTCAATAAGCAAAGAAAGATCTGGGGTTACCCAACCATTGGTAGTTCAGTCAGTTGTGCCGGCAGCACCAACATCCCCTGCTGATTTACAACTGCTGCTGCAGCTGGTAATGCAATATCTACCATGGGTGCTGCATGCAAGGGTACCAAGGGATAGAAAAGATGGGCCATTCCGAAAGTTTTATTTTGAATACTGGCGATATGTTCATGTAATTATTCAGGGTTTCCTAAACCTTATGGTATTCTGTTTCTATAAACAGTTTTCACTTTTTCTCTCTAAACTCTTTGCATCAGGTAAATTGATATCACTCTTTTATGCTCTCCTTGTAATTTTCCTCTTTACATTTATTAGTGTGTGTTCTTATTCCCTCCTCCTCTTTCTGTAGGGCCGGCGATGGTTAAGTGGACGGCAAACTATAGGTTTTGCTGAAGTCATTTCACATATGGTTGATGGAACGAGGATCGCTCATTGAGCTCAAGCCTAGCTATCCTGCTAAGTGCCGACTGTGTCTTACTTATTCCCTCCTTTTGTGACTGTCTGTTCTTCTTATTGACTTATTCCAACAGCATAGCCTTTATTCTAAACGTTAAAAACAATGAAAGGAATCTCATGCATGTGTCATAAAAAGAATGACCAAATGTCCTTCTTGTTTAGTGTTTTTATCTCTTTGAAACAAGAGAGAAATCAGACAGTGTCTTGTCTTTCTCGTTAAAAACAAGATTCCTAGGAAAATTGTGCAATGAAGCGTGCGGGAGACAATATTCCTAGGAAAATTGTGCCAAAGAAAAGCAAAGTGGCCTGACTAATGTTTTTTCCAACAACATAGGCGGAGGATACAAAGTGATTTATCTACCCATCTTCTTAATTTTGGAATGGGCGGAATCAGTAATGCAATGGTCAAAGATCAATAGCCAGTATAACTGGTATTTATGCCAGTTATATTGGGAAATACCAGTTATATTGGGCTAGTTAGATCTTGTACTGGTAACAATGAAGATCCGGTAAAATTGATTCATGTTCTTATGTCCAAGATTTTCATTTATTGGCTCCCAAATCTTATTGATTCTTTTTGTGCTATTGACAGAAAGCTCGGTGATCATATCTCAAATTTTGCAAGGATGCTTTCTTTGGAGCACCATTTGACACTGAAGAGGATTTATTGGTCGGAAACTATTGGAAATTTTTATGAACAACAAGAGGTATTTTTTATGGAGTTTTTGTTAGTCAAGACTTTTTTATTTTCTCTGGACATGCTAGATATTGTATGTTTATTGTGGGAAATCTAAGAGTAGGATCTAGAATGTTCATGAGTTATCGTTTTACTGTGGTGAACTTACCTACGTAATAAATCAAGAGGCTCATTACTGTGACACTCTGATACGTAATAAAGGGGGAACAAAATCAACTAGTGTGTGATAGTGCTTACAACTTGACTGTTATACTGCAGTATTTTTGTACCATTTCTGTTTGAGTAATTTTGATGACCTCGAGTTTCTGATATGTTTGGTACTCATCAAATGCTGTATTATTTTGAATATTGTTGGTTGCTTACAAGCTGTCTCGTAATTTTAGGATTTTAAACAGCCTGAGAAAGGAGGTGACACTAGAATACAAGGTACAACAGCGTCGCAGGAGAACAAAGACTTGCTCAGGGTGATGTTTCTGTAGGGGTTCGTCAGTTGAAATCAAACATGGGGGGAAACGAGTTCTACTACAGACTTCTACAAATTTGTGCATTTGTTGCTGAAGCTGATGTATGCACAATGCTGCATTAGAGTTTGAGCGTCTTGCGTGGTTGGAAAGTAATGTTGATTGAAGCTTGTAACCAAAGGCCCCAAAACCTTCCTTCTATGCCTAATCTACATCTATTACCTTGCTAGCTTTAGCATCAAATGCAATCAACCCATGTTGTATGGTAACTACTACCGATTGTTCTTGTATGCATGTCCACAGCTTGTTTATAAACTGGGTTGTTGCAGAAGTTACTGTTAATATTGTTAACTGGTTGGTTTTTAGCAAGATGGTAATGTGATACTGGGTTGGACAAATTGTCAACATTTTATCACTCCCCAAATATGTCCATTGGGTTTTAGCAAACCATAAACCCTCAATATAATACGAGGTCTGTCCCATCAAGTTCTTGATTTCTCTAAAATAGCTCACATTCACTGATGCAATTTTGTGGACAAAAGTCTACTTTTCAATCTGTATTTCACACTTCCACCACCTCCCTTTAACAACCTGTCCTGCCCTTATCCCTGGGTAAATGGTAAATATTACAAACAACAGCATCCTAACCCTACCAATATAAAGAGGGGTGGGATCCGCTCACAGACCTTAAATGACAGAGTTCTTCACAGCCTCTCCCAGCCGATGGATATAGGAAGTTTGAACGACTCATATCGAATGATAAAACATGGGTTGGTTGACTGATCCAGCGCCCGATTTAATGAATCAGTAGCTTGTTTGACTTTCTAAATTTCTCATGTCTTCTAAACTTCTCAGTTCTCTCTCCGTTCATCTTCTACAATTCTGAAATTTCATTTTCTACTATTCTGAAATTAAAAAAGCCAATATGATCTATTAAAGAAATTATTGGGATATAGGAATTAGGGTCATGAAATATTTGGAGCTATTTTTTGTCGTTGATTATCAGTGATTTTGAACCTAAAATTTATTTTGGATTTAACACAATTTCAGATCCCTATCTCTTTTTTTTCTTTCTTTTTTTTTAAGATCAACAGATTTGTGTTGAAAGTTGTAGTTGGGGAACCGATTAAGAGATTGTTTTAAAAGACGATTATGGTATATCTACACTTCTTAAAAGTGCTTCTGGGTTGCTGGTATCATTAATATCTATGGATTGAAGAGGGGTGAATGATATAATTTGATTCATTCATTTGAATTTTTCATTTGAATCGTATGACTGCAGTTATTGTTGATGTTGGTTCTGATCTTACATGGATACTGATTTGAAGATAGTTGATCTTAATTAGGATATAAAATGGATCGACCTTGATACTTTGAAACCTTTTCAACAGTAATTTATTTGGCCGGAGAAGAGAACCAGAAAAAGAAGTAAAATATTTGGCCGGTGAAGAGAAACAATCTAAAAGAACTACGGAAACATATTACCGGGTCGCGGATCAGTCAACAAACCCGTGATTTATCACTCGATATTAGCCGTTCAAACTTCCTACATCCAATGGCTGGGAGAGTCTGTGACGAATTCTGTCATTTAAGCTCTGTCAGCCGATCCCGCCCCTATAAAGATTAAGGAAGAGCTTGAGAGTGAGTGAGACGATTCAGATCAGAGTAGCCTGTTAACCCTTTCTAAAATCAAACATCCAGAGTAGAGATTAGATCAACAAACCTACTAAATACTAAAGATGTTTGGGAGACAAGTTTGTAACGAGTCTTCTAAAGACTCAAAAAGAAGAAAAAGAATTTGTTTGTCTACTCATCTTCTTAATTTTGGTATGTGCGGAATCGGAAAAATTAACAATTTAGGATGATCAGCTGTTCTTTAAATGCGATGGTTAAAAGGCAAGGGTTTAATTTCAACTGCCATTGAGTCTCTTTTTGCATCTTTTTAGGGGAAAGAGGCTTCCTTTGGGATGACCAGACCTAATGGAGACAATCAGACACGATATTCTAATGCCTGTGGTCTCTTGCTAAAACAACAACAAGCTTTGGAGGATAAGAAATGGAGAAACGGCTGTGGCTCAACTTCAGGTGAACAAACTCATCAGAAATTCCAATTTTATCCCTTTTTGATTAACCATATAATTATTGAATAGGTTATTATATGATTCGTTTGTGTGACTTATGCACTGAATTGACAAGTTCATTGTTTTTATCTATCTCAGGATTTTTCGTATTTATTTGACGAACGCTATAGTACCTTGTGTACTGCCTCTGGAGACAGGAAAGCTAAAGGGAAAAGACATCACTATGCACCCAACGGAACAAACGAAAAGCATAACTATGGAAGAGCATCAGGTAAATTCAGAACTCCGTTACATGTCAGCTTGTAATTGTCTTCTTTACATTAATTTCTAACTAGTTCTGATTTGCGTATTCATAGGGTACTTTCCAGTCGCAATGTCAAGAGTAGAAGTCACCAGAAAGCCAAGGACGGGGCGCGTAGGAAAAACCTCCAATCTGAGATGGTAAGTACACGCATATGTTGGTTTTTACAGTCACTTTCCCTTTTTGCAAGTTATTTTGCAAGTTATTTGAGGTTTATTGTTCTTGGATTTGACTGTTCGTGGTTGAAATCTCATTTTTTGTCTGCTGAAACATTACAAAACCTTGTCAAGAATGGGAACTACCATATGCTAGTAGACATTCAGGGTTCACCATATGCTGGTAGACATTGGATACAGCTACATTCATATTAACTTGCATACATAGTCCTCTAACTGCTAAGTGCTAACCATTCAAACTAACATATGTCATATACTACGAGTAGAGTGCAGTTTGACTTATCCATTTCTCTTTTATATGCAGACAAGTTTGAGGTGTCCAAAAGAGGAACAAGTGTATGATTAATTTGAGACATTTTTGCTCCTAGTTGGTAAGCGACAAGAATTCATATTATCGTTAGTGACACTGTCTGCATTGATGTTTTGTCAATTATTATCAACAAATTACTTGAAGCTCTAGATTGGAAAGCTTTGAACTTTCCAAAAAGCACAACAGCATGATTGACTTGAGACATCCCATATAAGCTCTGTACCCGCATTCCGTTGTTTGGATTCCAACATTTCGACAATAACATGAGATATATTTAATTACCATAGGTAAAACTAGTTTTAAAAATCTAAATTGGATCTTTCTGTCTGCTTTTCGTGTGTAGTAAATCGAGTATGAAATTAGCACACTTAATGAACTTTATGCAGCTAATAATCTATTACTGTAGAGTATCATATCTAAATATAATGGTACAACAACCATTTCCGGGTAAAGCTTAGTCCATAAACTTTGCTGACACCAATTCCCATATCTGAGCTGTAAACGACTCTAGCAAATCAAGATGTTTCGTGTGCGTTTTTTACCCTTTTGGTGATGTCCCCAAGCCTATTAGCAAATCCATCAGGTCTTCCATCTACCTGAGCCTGACTATTTCTTCTTCTGCTATTTTGGTTGTCAGATCCGAGCTTTGGAATACACGGAATCGTTTTGTTTTTGAGAACAAGCGAGTTTGCTGGAATTTCTTTCAAAAGAGCGTTTTTAATCAAGTGCATGACTTCTCGAGGCGTCTCAATGGCTTCATGTTTAATACCGTTGATGACTTAAAAGTGCTGGATTTTTTCAAGGTGGCGCATAGACAGGTTAAGGCACAAGTTCCGGTTGAATGTTGGTGGATACCTCTGGCTATGGATGAACTTTTGCTATGCTGTGATGGTGCAGCTCGTGGGAATCCGGGAGTGGCAGGGGCTGGAGTTGTAGCGCGGGATCATGGAGCTAACGTTATTGGTGCAATGAGTGTGGGCTTGGGTATAACAACCAATTACCTTGCTGAAATTTTTGTTATAATTGTTGGACTGGAATGGGCGCGTCAATGGGGATACTTGAAGATTTGTATCCGCTCGGATTCAATGAGTGCTGTCAAGGCTTTTTCTTCTCCTACTCTTCCGTTGTTCGTTAGACAGCGATGGAGTGCAGTTTATTCTAATTACGAGGTTATAAGATTTGATCATACTTATAGGGAAGCAAACATTGCGGCGGATAATATGGCTAAAAGAGGTTGTATTCTACCTAATGGGGAGAGTACACATTTTATTGGTCGACCTGATTTCTTATCTTCTGTTGAATTACCATATGTATCTTATTTTCGTTTCAGATGAGTAGTAAGTTTTTGGGGTTTCTCTGACCTCTTTTCTTACTACTTATTTTGCTTTGTAATTTTGGTTATTTATTAATACATTTTGGATTTACCAAAAAAAAAAAAAGGAGCCTGACTATTTCTAATTTTTCTGATGAAAACAACTTTTCAAGCACCTAGAGTCTTTCTGTATCTTTTGTGGAGTCGTTTGTTTACTGAACTCACAGCTTTACTTCTAGTCTGTGTACATTGATTCGCTGTTGATTGCATTGTAGGTCAATGGCAAAGAATGCGTCTCATATAAATGGTTATGGAAAGTGGGAAGAGAAGTATTTCAATACTGTTGTATCTTCTTCATCACACCGTGGGAAGAAACATACTTTAAGATTCATGCCTTGAAAGGGAAAAGTCAGGGGTAAAGAAACGAAAATGAAGACAGTTCGGGGTTCATCGGATTTTCAGAACAGTAAGTATGATACTGCAGAACTTCTTGGAAATCTTGAAGTGATGCATGAGAAAATTCCTGAATGAAAGGGTAAGAATAGAAACTTAATTGCATGTAGTTTCTAGAGACAATGATGGTTATTGCATATCAAATTTTAGAAACGTGCGACTGGCCCAAAGTAATTCGAATACTACACTTTTGTTCTTTAGTCCAAGATTTTATTTTGTTGGCTGTCAAATCTTATTGATTGTTTGTATTATTGACAGAAAGTTTGGTAAGGAGTTGCTTGCGTGGTAGAAAGTAATGTTGATGAGAGCCCCCAAAACTTTCTTCTATGCCTAACCTGGGTGTGTTATCACTAGAAGATAATGACGAGGCCCTTGAACTTTCAAGCAACAAGCCTAATTTAGTTGAGGAATCACACAAGGCCTTGGCTGAGGCATCTACAACCATGTTATCTGTTGCTACATCTATTCCCTTGCTAGCTTATTGCAAGTAACGGTTGATGTGTATGCTAACTACCACCGCTAGTTCTTGTATAACTGGATCTCTACTGCTGTCCATAGCTTCTTAATAGACAGTATTGTTACTGTAATCTAGTTGTTTTTATGATGCATTTTTTTTTTAAAATTTTCTGCAAATAATGGAGAAGTATTTTCAGCACTGCCCTCCCCCATTAAGAGTTTGATCACCAAAATTCAACAGTCAGCCCCGCCTACAATATTAAAAAGTTGAGCTGCGGTGATTATCACCGAAATTGGAAACATATACGGGTTCTAGAATTGTTCAAATAGTAAATTGGGTTGCTGACGTGTCACATTTTAGGATTGACATGTCAAACGAACCAGATTTACTTAGTCAGCCCGTAACCCCTTGGATTATGCAGCGGGCTTCTTTTAGTCCATCTAACAGTAAACCCTTCTCTTCTTTCTTATCACAGCCGCTGCAATAAAAAGCAAAGAGAGTGCAGATTTGAACCCTAAGCTTTCAGACGCCTCACTTATCGATCAAATCCAAACCCTAAGTTTTCTAATTCAAATCTAATCTAAACCCTACTTATCAAGCGTTCAACAAGAGTTGATCTTTGAACTTCATAGTCCATTTGTAAGTGTTTCTGAAATATGTAGTTTTCTTCTAATAGGGCAGCTTTATAATCGATAGGTTTTGGAACCCGATCTTGAACGATTATGGCTACATCCAAATCCCGAACCACGGGCTCAAAACCTCGGTTTTGGCAGGGTTTCACGGGGCTCCATCAAACGATTAGTAAACATGAAGGATTTTAGAAAAAACTCATTTTCATAATCGGATGTTTTAGTAATATATTTAACTCTGCGGTGCATCAAATCCCGAACCTGAGTGCACTCAAAACTTTATGAAATGGCACGGGGCTGGGTATAATCGCTGACAATAAAATTTTAGCAAACCTATAGAGGTTGTGGAACCTATTAGATTTGAACCTATCAAGTGGTTATGGTTGGCTGCCCCTCCAAACCTTTCAGCTCCTTATAATCGGTAGCAAGTTGGATAAACTCAAGCCTAGATTTTATGATTCATTATAATCTTCTTTGGTATTAGAAATGATTGAATTAGAAAATGATGCTGTTGAAATGGATTCAACACCCAAATATCTAGATTGTTCTGTTCATATGTCTGGTTCTTCTGGTAATGGTTACTTTGGGTTTTATTATAATAGTTGTGAAATTAGGTTAATTTGTTGTTGGAACCCTTCCACCAAAGAATACAAAAAACATACAAATCATCTCAATAGGCTCTTGAGGATCGGAATTCATGTAATACATGAAGGCCATAATACATAGAGAAGTCTTGATGATGTCCCTCAGGGCGCCTAATGCGCAGTAGATGTGTGTATTCAGTGCTTGTTTGCAGCATCGACCATGGTATTGATATCATCAGGACATTCATTCAACAAACTGTAGCTTTCTTTTCTTTTCTTTTATCATCGACCTCCCT
Organism: Papaver armeniacum; assembly: GCA_023531295.1. Lineage (NCBI taxonomy): Eukaryota > Viridiplantae > Streptophyta > Magnoliopsida > Ranunculales > Papaveraceae > Papaver > Papaver armeniacum. The sequence continues at coordinate 456,462 of JAJJWW010007659.1, forward strand.
GGCCGGCTTGAGAATTAGAATCCTACTGTAGCATTCTGATCTAGGTAGTGAAAACAACTTCTTTTTGTAAGGTAAATGAATAAGAAAGAAGTTGATTTCACTAATAGATGAGAATGCGTGTGTGGGATAATGGAAGCTGCTAAGAAAATTGAAGTTGACTGTTTTGATTTGGAAGAAGCTTGGATGCTGGTTCAGCAAAAGGTCCAGCAAAGAAGTTCTAAGTTGACACCCAGATGTACCTGAGGTTGCCTAAAAGTCATGAAAGAATGTCACATTGAGCTCCCATTAATATTGGTTGAACTGTTGGTAACCACGAAGTCTCTGACATTTGCAACACGGAGTTGTTGGTTTCAGGTATGCTGGTTTCTCCTTTTAGTTAAGTTCATTCTCATGATAGATAATAGTCTTGTTGTGTTATGTATTTGTAGTAAGATCTCATTGATCCAGCCTGTAAATTTTCTCTCGTGCAATTTCTCTAGTAGACATTGGATCTTAGTTACCAGGAACGTGAGAAGTGGTCACGAATCTCAGTGAGAACCACGATTTTGCGCTCCTCACTGAGATTCGTGATGGGAGTGCGCTCCGAACATGAGAGAAACGCGCTCCAAAAGGGTGAAATCCGTTTCTCTTATTTTCCTCTTTTTTTATTTGAAATAAGCAAGCATATTTGATATCTAGCTTCATATTTGTTAGTAAATATCCTCGTATCTTCATATCTTGTATTTTTATTACAAAGGCCCACAATTTAAAATTTACACCAATCTTATTCACTACTTTGATCAGGTTGTAGGTAAGTAGGAAGAAAATCTAAGTGTTAGTAAACGTTTTTGTGTTCTTTATTGTTTATGAAATTTGAAAATTAGTATAACTAATGTATTTATGAAATCTAATCTACGCTCCCAATACGCTCCTCGAATCTCATTTTTTGATAATTTTACAATTTCGAATTCGTTCTCGATTTTGTTCCCGACCGCGCTCCCGCTCCTGGTAACTAAGCATTGGATACTGCTACACCATGTTTTACGGCTGGAAAAATGTACGCAACGTTCGTTCATTCATATTAACTTGCATACATAGTACTTTACTACTAAGTGCCAACTGTTGAAATTAGCATATTTCATATTCTACGAGTAGAGTGCAATTTGACTTGTCCATTTCTCTTCGATATGCACACTTTTTCAACTACTGCATGACAACGCTTACAACTTGAGTTTCTACTGTTACCCTGCAGTTATTTATGCACCATTTTTGCTGAGTAATTTTTATGAGCTCGAGTATCTAATGTTTGGTACTCATCAAATGCTGTATTATTTTGGGAACCTTGGGAACATGTATGCTTAATATTGCACATTCACTAATTTCATATGCTTAATACTGAACATTCACTAAACAGCCTGAGAAAGGTGATTTTGAGAATGAAGACTTACTCAGGGTGATGTTTTTGTAGGGTTCGTCATATGTAGATCCTTAAACCGGTTGCAATCAAACACGGTGGATAATGGGTTTTATTACATTCCTCCAAGATCTCTAGTCAAGAATGTTGATTATCTGTGTTGCGAGGAACAAGGAAAAAGGAAAAAACCTTATGAAGCTCATGCAGACTACTGCTACAGACTTCTTCAAATTTGTGCATTAGAGTTTGAGCAGCAGCCTGCACGGTTATAAAGTAATGTTGATCAAAGGCCCCAAAACCTTCTTCTATGCCTGACCTAGGTTTGTGTCATCACTAGAAGATAATGACGAGGCCCTTGAATTTTCAAACGACAAGCCTAATGTAGTTGAGGAATCACACAAGCCTTTTGGCTCAGGCATCTACAACCATGTTAACTACTGCTACTACATCTATTCCCTTACTAGCTTTAGCATCAGTTGCAATAAATGGATCTTTACTGTCCATAGCTTCTCAAATACAAAGTGTTATTGTATATTGGTTGTTTTTTTTACAGATTCTTTATGTTTCACTAGTAAGGACACATGTGCGATGCACATGCTTGAATTTTTACTCATCCAACAATACTAAATTTGAAAGCCATGAATTTTTTTGCGTAAAACAAAAATTTACTATTCTTATTTGTACTCGTTCCGTAGATAATTGAAAGAGCTTTTCAAATTTATAAATTTTTAAAAAATCCGGTGTATATTTTGAAAGATATTAAGTTTTTTAAAAATTTAGATATTTTTTAAAAATAATGGTATTTATGTAAATATGTAAAAAATAGGAGACAACCAAGTAATTTAGAAGTGCCTCCTACCAAAAAGAGCTCTTTTCTTTATATTAGTAAGATTTTTTATTTTATTTTTATTTTCTGGGTGTCCTCATTTTCTTCCCCCATGGAGGACATCGAGCAATTTTTTTCCTGGATCTCTATCCATGCAGTCCCCGTTTGTTGTTTTCTTTTTGCTTTTATTGTTTATTGTTTGTGTTTACAAGATCAGGCCGGCTTCAAAAAATAATTTCCATTTAGATTAAGTGTACCCAAGTTCCCATGTCCTTCAGGTGTTTAGAAACCACAATCCATACTAGCTACTCAATATTACCACTACCTTGTGAAAAACTCATGTTTATCCACGAACCTCGATTCGATTCGCATCTTTCGACCACCCCCATCCGAACTCTCTGTAACAACTAAGCTTCCTACTGTTATCTACTTTCATGGTGGTAGTTTCATTCCATAATTTCTGCAAATCTATCACTACAAATTTACAGGCACTAGTCATTTCTGTAGATTACCGGCTTGCTCCAGAAAACCGACTTCCTGCTGCCTATGATGATGCGGTGGAGCAGTCGAAATTGTTGGCCTTCACAATTCAGTCCGCCCCCGGCTACAAAAATAGTAGAGTGGACCACAAAAATCTTTTGAGTTCTGCTGACGTGTCAAACAATTTAATCAGCCCGTAAGGCCGTAATGAGACACACCGGGCTTCTTTTAGTCCATCTAAAACAGCAAACCCTTCTTTATTTTCTTCTTATCCCAGCGGCCGCTGCAATAAAAAGCAAAGAGAGTGGAGATCAACCCTAAGCTCCCAGTCGCCTCACTTAGCAAATCAAATATAAACCCTAAGTTTTCTAAATCCTGAGCTTTCCAGACGCCTCACTAAATCAAGCATTCAACAGGAGTTGATCTTTGAACTCCATCGTCCAATTTTGTAAGTGTTTCTGAAATGTATGTAGTTTGCTTCTAATTTCAAGCCTAGATTCATGATTCATTCTCACCCTCTTTGGTGTTAGAAATGGTTGAATTAGAAAGTGATGCTGTTGAAATGGATTCAATACCCAAATATCCAGATTTTTCTGTTCATACGTTTGCTTCCTCTGGTAATGGTTACCTAGGGTTTTATTCTGATAGCTGTGATAGGAGGTTAATTAGTTGTTTGAACCCTTCCACTAAAGAATACATAAAACTTACATATTATTCATTAAGCTCGTTGGTATCGATTTTGGGGCCATCTAGGTCATTGGATTAGGGATGAACTTACAGTAAAAACTCCATATATTGATACTCCATATATTAATAAACTCTATATATTAATAAAAAATCATGTTCCCAACTTGGGCCAGTTATAAATAGTGATAAACTCCACATTTTAATATTAATAGATTTTTCTAGTCCCACCATAAGGAATTTACCTCCATATATTAATATAATAGACATAATCGGAAAATTATAGATCTTGTTACATCAAAATTTAAGATAAAGAAAAATATGTATCTATAGTTGTTTGAGAAAATGATGTAATTTTTTATATTGTTATCGCATCTTTTGATTTCCATATGCGTAAGACCTCGTTACTATGTGCACCTTCTTGTTGAAGCTAAAATATTTCCAACTTGTCAAGCATGTTTAAAGCTTCTTGTCGAGCAATTATTTTTTGGTATACCTCCCTATATTAATAAACACCATATATTAATAATTTGGTGAAGTCCCAAGTCTATTAATATATGGAGTTTTTACTGTATATGTGAGCATCTTAGTGACTATAGTGAGCATCTATTAGGGAACTCCCTTAGTTGAAGCTGCAAAATTCGTTTTCCACTTTACCCCTATCAAATATTTCCATGAATACACTTTTTTTTATATTAATTTGGGACAATTTGGACTATTGATGGGTTTACTTTTCTAGGCACATCTAAAAACGATCCAAAAAATGCATTGGTTCATTGATATTTATCAAATTTAATTAAAAAAAAACAAACACAAAACCGTGTATAGTTATTAAAAGCTGAGGGTGGGCCATATCTTATCAGTAGATATTTCTTTGAGATCCCTCTAGAAAATCAGATCCATTTTTTTACAGACTCTACCTTCATTATCTTTCGATTCTGTTTTGTTAATCAAGCTTTTGGGAAACAGATTGGGCATCAAAGGTAAGGATTCGTCAACTGTAATATATGTTCACACTCCAATTTTTACTTTCATTTTCTTTCAATTTTGTTTTGGTCTATGGTTGATTCTCAACTTTAATGTATGGTTACTCATGTTTTGCTCTATAATTCTTAATGATTCATTTTTTACTTGATCTATCTTTGTCAAATCCATCACTTAAAGCAGACGAATTAGGCACTGTAGCTGGGATCAACTCTTCAAATCCCTGTGATTGGACAAAAGCTTGCTTAGTCGTTATCTAAAGAACAGAACTGCAACAACAAAGGAAAGTTAATTTGGAAGCTATGAATGAAGAAATTTGTAGTAGTACGGCACATTCTGATAATAGTGATCACCGCCGGAGGCAACATTATCGATTGAATGCACGGCGCCGTTTATCTAATTTAACGGCCGAAGAGAGATCTCGCTGGCTTGCAAGGCGTAATGAATCTCAAAGAGAAAGGCGTCGTGCAAGACAACATCAATTATGTGGTCCTGCAGAAACTGGAAGACAACTACAGATACAAACATCTGAACTAGAAAGACAACATCATGTTCGGCATCGAGACGCTGTTGTCACAAGAACACGATCAACGAATGCTTGGCCTTCACATAGAGTAGTAGTAGCCTGTAAGTTGTCCTTATGTTTAATATCAACCCAAATTTATCACCACTCTAATGAAATGTCTGGGTTTTCATGGTTTTCAAACAGGGGAACAACCGATTAATAACATAGGTCCAAGTATTCCAAGAGGTGCACGCTTAAGTAACATAAAAAGATTGGCACGAGATCATTGTCCTACTACTACTGAAACTTTTGGTAAGAATTGTATCTCTGACTACACAAGCAGTAAAAAACTAATCTAAATTTTAGCAATTCAACTTTACCTTCCAAATATTTTGTTTACTACAGGATTATAAGAATTCATCGATGTTACAATTTATATGCTTATTTTTGGTTCTCTAAACAGGACAACAATCTGCCAACGGGGTTGGTCAATCTACTACAAATGTTGTGCGGTTAAGTAGCATAAGAAGACTAGCACGGAATCACCGCTCACCTACTGTGGAAATTGTTGGCATACCAAAATAATGAAGATGAACCTTCACATTTATACACATCTGCCAATATTCCAATCGGTAAGTACTATGTGGTTTACAAAATTCATTAGTTATTTACTCCACATTTCATAATATCTTTCTCTTTTTTTTTCCTTTACTTTTTATTCATGATTTTTATATTTCTCTTTTTTCCGGTCAGCAAATATTGGAGTGTTTGTATGCTTGTAATGCTGTGGTGTGCACCGAAGTCTTGGTACTCATATATCTTTCTCTTTTTTCCGGTCAGCAAATATTGGAGTGTTTGTATGCTTGTAATGCTGGGCACCGAAGTATTGGTAATCATATATCAAAGGTAGCTTTGATGGATCTGTAATTTTGTAGTTCACATATACTAGGCTTAGCGTCAGCAAATATTGGAGTGTTTGTATGCTTGTAATGCTGTGGTGTGCACCGAAGTCTTGGTACTCATATATCAAAGGTAGCTTTGATGGATCTGTAATTTTGTAGTTCACATATACTAGGTTTAGCTGTACATCTTGTCATTCTGTTTTTCCACAACTAAACACTTGGTGGTTTGGGATCTAAAGACCCTGAGTAGCAGCATGATTAAGTAGCAGCATATCACCCACATATTTGCATGGGTCACACAAGCTACCTGATCGAACCCCATGAGGACTTCCTCTTGAGAAAGAACCTCAGCTATTTCAGCAACAGAATCATGCTTGATGCTTCACTGGTTCACTTCCTTTTGGATCATAGAAACTCTGTCAGTAGAACTGTGTAAATGCGAGCCTAGATTTACTGTCCATTCTCTGTTTTAAATACTTAGATCTGACTACTTCAAATTTACTTCATCACCTTCCTTAGGAAAACTCAGCAAAAGTGCGGGGCACGAGCAAAACTATTGTTTTTTTATTGTGCAGGAGTTCTCTTGTTATCTTTAACCCCTAGGAGTTTAGGGTCTGTTTGAAGTTATTCTTTTTCTGAAGATGCTTTTGCTTCACTTGTACAATTCAGATCTTATCACCTTACATGATTTGTCTGATGAAGAAATTGAGTCCATGACTAAGGTTGGTGGAAATTCTTCTGCTAATTCAATCTACGAGGCTCCTATACCTGATGGAATCCATACCCTGTAGCAGATTCAAGTCATGAACGATGTTCCAAGTTTATCAGGTATGTTAAATTTCCTGGTGCCATAACATGTTGGTACTTGCATATAAACGAGTGTGTTTGTGCGTGTGTTTGCATTAAGGAAGCAAGGATACATCCAAATAGGTAATTGTGTACATATGTCGCGGCGTTTTGGTGTTCCTTGCACCTGTACTGTGGACACCATATGTTTGTCTTATGTTTGTGTTTGGACAATGATGGGACACGGTTTCTCATACATAACTTGAAAGCTTGACGTACCCTCAAACAACTTCACTTGTCTCAGTATGGAGTGTAAAAGCCAAAATCAATAAAAAAACTAGTCTCTAAAATTACATATTCCGGCCCTCTGCTAAATTCTAGTAATGGAATTCAGTGAGACATTGGGATTTTTGTGTTATCTATGATAAATTTACCTAATTAGGTGAGGTATGACACTGTTAAAGATCGAAATAGACATTCTCTTTTTATAACAGCATAGTACGAAGCTAGAAGTGTGGGATTAGAATCATTATAAACGAGTGTGTTTGTGCGTGTGTTTGCATTAAGGAAGCAAGGATACATCCAAATAGGTAATTGTGTACATATGTCGCGCACGGCGTTTTGGTGTTCCTTGCACCTGTACTGTGGACACCATATGTTTGTCTTACGTTTGTGTTTGGACAATGATGGGACACGGTTTCTCATACATAACTTGAAAGCTTGACGTACCCTCAAACAACTTCACTTGTCTCAGTATGGAGTGTAAAAGTCAAAATCAATAAAAAAACTAGTCTCTAAAATTACATATTCCGGCCCTCTGCTAAATTCTAGTAATGGAATTCAGTGAGACAATGGGATTTTTGTGTTATCTATGATAAATTTACCTAATTAGGTGAGGTATGACACTGTTAAAGATCGAAATAGACATTCTCTTTTTATAACAGCATAGTACGAAGCTAGAAGTGTGGGATTAGAATCATTAGATATCTTAATAATATCTTTATCATGTAATTGATTTCTATATATAAAATCCAATTTACTTCTATATACTACCATGTCCTTTCTCGAGATCTAGTATGTCAGTGTCGTGTCTCCGTTGGAATCGTGTTTTGCATTAGGCTGGTGATCGAGTATGCCAGCTTATGCCTGTGCATGCATCTTACATATATCCTTCAACATTGTTCAAAATATGTACAGCGTTCTGATTGTTAACTAGGAGGTTTATAGCCTCACCTAAACAATTAGCTTGTAAGCGTGGTGGCTATATATTTCCTTGTGATATCCGCATCTGGGGGTTGTCACCTGTATTATACAAGAGAAATAAAGTCTCTGATGCATCCTGTTAGATTGTTGAAATTAGGACTACAGTCTACAGGTAGAGAAATTATCGATGTGCGGGGTTGAAGAACGCCCTACAAAGTAAGTTTTATACCTCGTCGACTTGTAAGGCGATCAAACAAGCTATCATCTTGCATGTTTTCAGTTAACTCCAGATATGCAAACAAGAGCCTAAGCTTGTGTCAGCCTTAGGGCACTGTATAACTCTACTTACGCCGAGGCAAATGCTCTCTAGATTAACACCCTAAGAATCAGGAGCCAATGTTCGTCTCCTTGGTGCAAATCCTAGTAGATTATAATTTTTTTTTATCCCTTTCACTCTCATGGTGTTTGTATTGGTACTGGTGTATTTGTGATGTGACTTAGTGTTGGTAACCTGGTGAATCAGGAGCTATCAAATTTGCCCTTTTGCCCTGCCATGTGGATAGGCAAATCTGATTTCCCAGTGGTAAATAGGCAAATTTAACTTGTGAGTCCCAGCTTATACATAATTATTTTGTATTCGATGCTGGAACCCACTGCTTAAAATTGTTACCGTAGTGGGAAATCTGGTTTGCCCATCCACGTGGCTGGGCAAATGCGCGGATTTACTAGTGCCCATTGGAACTGCTCTTACGAGATCAACAATTTATGCTTTTTGCTGGTATCTGGATATGAACTGATTGAAAATTGAAGTAGAGGTTTTACTGAATTATGCTGGTGCCATAGATTGTGTTTTTTTTGGGGGGGGGAAAAGTATGATAGTTATGTATATCGATGGATTAAAACCAGATATTTATTTCAGTATGCTAAATAATGTGTTGGGCCATCGCTTCGGTGTTCTCAAAGTGCTAAAGTTGGTTCCTTCTTTTGTCACCTTAATAATATTGGCCATTTATAATTGTAACATCCTTTCCATTTGAAGTGATTGAATCAGTAATGCAAAGGATACAAAGCTAGTATAACTGTTTTATTAGATTTACGTTTCATTTGATTTGTAGTACAGATACAATCAAAACCAAGATATTTGTTGTTGCTTGTGTGATGGCACTCTTTTGAATCTACTGAATGTATTGTGCTGCATTGTTCTCTCTCTAGAAATGTGTGGTCTCTGATCCCTACCTAGTGGAAATTTAGTTCTTCTAGATACAGATGCTGACATATCCATAAAAGATTGGATTTGCAAATGGCTAAATAACTGTAAAGACGACAAGACTTTGTGTAGCATTTTCCCAACAGCTTGGTCAATATGGAGATTGGACAGACAGGTGTTTTAAGCTCTTCCAAGGGAAAAATTGTATTCTCAATACCACTGCCAGGCTAGCAATGAAGTTGTCTGACGAAACTTTCAATGGTCTGTCTTCCCAGAATACACCCAAGCTGTTAGAGCCTGAATGAACCTAGCTCAGAAATAGAATCTTATCTGGATAGTTGCAGTAAAATTTTCTGTGATGCTTCTTTTTCTGAAGGTTCTAACATTATTGGCATAGGTCTTTACTTGACGGATTCTACAGGAAACTACCAAGGATGCAGAACGATTACTGGACTAGCGAGAAGTGCAGAAGAAGCTGAAAGCCTAGCTATCTTGGAAGCGGCCAACTGGGCAATCAACAAAGGCGTAGTGGAAGTTTGCATATGTAGCGATGCAATGGCGTCTGTTTCCTATTTAACGAATAAGACCAACCAGACTGGCTGGTTAAGCAGTTCAATTTCAGATGACTGTTCTCATTTATGAGACAATTTTAATTTCTTTGAGTTCAGCATGTCAAGAGAACTTTTTCGTGTCTTTCTATGGTGGATAAAGCAGCCAAATTCTGCTTTAGGAATAACTCTTGCTGCTTTCCTTCAAACAATGTATCTTTGAATTTTATCTATAAAATCTCATTTTTCCTATCAAAAAAAATATCAATCAGTAATGCAAAGGATATAATGTCAGCATAACTGTTTTATTAGATTTACATTTCATTTGACTAGTAGTACGGTTTCAGTATGTGAGCAAAAGCAACAATTTGATTTTGTTGGAAGGTGCAGGTTTGGCAATTGTGTTCGGCTGGGTTGGTTTTGCTGGCATGGCCAAAAGATCTCTCTTATGTTTATGATCTGCTTGTATTAGAGTTAAATCCAAAGAAATTCAAAAGTCAGTAGAAACACTTGTGGAAAAGCTTTTAAAAGAGTGTCCACAGAAATAAACTTGAAATATAAGGTCTCCCAGAATTCCTCATGATAACCCAATACGAACTGATGAAGGTCTAATTCTTCTACTTCTGGATTCTTAATCAGTTCCATAATTGCCCAACCCTTGGTTGCAGAAGACGTGTCTATTCCAGCAAGGGATTGGTTTCTTTTACGTTTGAATTCTAAGCGGAGATATGCACAATATCTTCATCACCACAAAAACGCACACTAACTGCTTGTGAAAAAGCCTGAACCACCACCAGTTCAGAGTCCTGTTTCTTTTCGGTACACTGAGTGATGGAGGAGCTTCCTGTTGATATAAAACTGGATATCTTTTCTAGACTCCCTCCGGAGCCACTTTTGAATTGCAAACTTGTTTGCAGAACTTGGGAAAAGCTTCTATCACATAAAAAGGTGGGTCTTCTTTTCTTGATTATCCCACCTCGAGATAGAAATCTTCAACTTTATTATGGCAGCTACGATGAAATTTATAGTTCAGGGGAGGAATTTCCATACAAAAGTCTAACGAAGATCAATCATCCTGGCATTAACTGGGCAGGTTCCTTGAGGTATTTTTATATTGATCATATAGTTGGTTCTTGCAATGGTTTGGTTTGTTTTCGTGTGCCCCATCACAAAGTCCTTGATCCTGTTTACATTTGTAACCCTATCACTACTGAATATATCAACCTTCCACGAATCAAGCATAAAAAGGGTTTTGTTGTGAGTGGATTCGGCTATCATCCTTCCATCAACAAATACAAGGTCATTCGCATTCATTACCCAGATAGACTATACTCTGAAAATCCAGTCACAACCAAAGGATCCGTAGAGATTTATACACTTGGGAGTGGCACTGGGTGGAGAAGCATCGGAGAAATCAGTTACGCAATCTCTAGAAGGGGTGTCCTTGCAAATGGATCACTATATTGGCTAGATTACGAGCAAGCAAACATCGTGGCGTTTGATTTGTTATCTGAAGAGTTTCAAGTGTTGGCAATTATACCACCATGTTTGGATGGTAGTAGTGACAAAGCCTTGTATAAACATAGGAGGACCTTATATCAGATAAAAGTGTTGGGAGGGAATTTATGTCTTATTTATTGTGAACTTGATAAGGATCTGCATATATGGTCGTACAGAAGCAAACAAGAGGATGGTGATGTTGTTGAAGAAGGAGGATATCAATCTTGGGTTTGGAGTTTGGAATTTTGCATACCAGCTTCAATTCTTGACGTGAATAACTGCTATAAGCCGTTTGCCCTCACCAGGAATAATGAGGTTTTAATGTGGGTAAACAATAGGGGTATTTGTTGCTACGACAAGAAAAAGGAATCCCTAAAGGAAATTGTAGAGGATGATTCTAGATTGGGTTTTTGTCAGGGAATCCCACATATGAACTGTCCTCTTTCAATGAAGTCTCTTGGCGAGAAGTTGAAGAGCAGAAAAAATCAACACAAGAAGAAAAAAAGTGCTAGAAATGAATTCTCCTGAGGTGTACCTAATTTTCTTTTTTGTCTGTGTAACACTCTAGGTGGACATCATAGAGTTGGTAATCCTTTTTGCTCCCCTTAATATAGATCTTTGGGGTTTCATGCTCCTCCAGGATAGATCTTTAGAATGCACCTGGTTAATTTGCTTGCGTGCTTATCATGCGTTTTCGAAGGAAACTAGAGACTGCTCTTTGAAGATTGTATTAGTACTAGTTCCTGGGTATTGGAATTGCAGTATTGAGCACATTTTACAACACTTAAACATCAAAAAAGCAAGTGTAATAAACACTGTCACTGTAGGGGGGAAATCACATTTTGTTTATCCTCTTACACAGCTGTATGAACCTACTTTTACTGAAGTTCTATGCTCAATGAGGTTTATATTCAGGGTAGTGCCGGAAGTTTTATTTGGTGGGCAATGTGCATGGCCAGAGTAGTTGCCTGTCGAACCTTTAAGTAGAAGACTTGGATAGGGTGGAACCGTTGAGTAGAAGACTTAGATAACCTTCAGCAGTCGGCAAAATCTTCAAGGGCATGTTGTTAGATGATTTGGTGGCTTATGCATAATCCCTAAATTTGGTGCTTCCATTGCACAGTTGGTGCATTTTCAGCTTTGTCGACAAGTTTACTTTTTTTTTTCTCCGCAAGTGGTACGAAATCTATAAGCAAAAGTTCAAAAACAAGGAAACTAAATAAATTTGACAATGTAGCAAGTCCAGGCAAGTTTTCAATAAGATGTTCACTATAAACGTGACCGTTAACTTGACATACTTTTAGTAATGGAACAAAGCTGCACTTTCTTAAAACAATCCATCTACGTAAATCTTCACTATTTCATCCTGATTTTCAACGTCATCCTTCAACACAATCAACTGAACCTCTACCTTTGTCATCACATTCCTGAGTACCCTCATCTTTGATTTTGTTGCACGTAAATGCTGACCATGCTCCAGCAGTTCCGTCTTAACATTCTCATTCTGCATCTGACACATCCCTTTTTTCACATGTTCAAACCGTTCTCGCAGCCATCCAATGTTAAATTCAAATTTCTCAGCCATTGTTATCATATCTTCCCACCTATCAATCATTTCAGATGATAAATCTACGTAATGGCATTTGTACATATCTGTGATAGAACACATCAAGTCTTTGACCACAATTACTAGGATTGGATACGACGCGATTGGCATTACCTTAGTAGATGGAATATGACCATATTTCAACCATATTTGTCTATATAGCGGCGCTTGTGTTTTCAGAATACAAAACCCTCCAACATCTTCAAATTCCTCTTCCTGGCCAAAACCAACTTTGATGTTAAGTCTCCCTTCACCAAAGGGTTGTCCTGCTCCAGGATACTCAGGACTACTTGGTTTCTCATTTTCTGTATGTGCAACCTTTTTCAGGTCGCTCTCGTTCACACTGTCATAAGCATCTTTCGAGTCCTCATCCACCATCCTACAAGTAACCTCAACCTCAATGATACAAGTATCATTCACGATATATCCCTTGTCAGGGTCGTGCAGTTCATTGAGAGGCATGAACTTTCACCAACCCCAGCTAGAATGTATTATATCAGGGAATTTTTTTGTTGCTTCTGCAGCATTCAACGATTAGTAATTAGATGAAGTGTATGAATTAACTAACAAAAAAAAAAACTAGCGTAAGATAATCAAGATTTTACCAGTTAGCTTTGAAAGACTCAAAGGTAAGCACCGCAAAGCCATCATCGTCAAAACAAATTATAGGAATTGGTATGAAATTGGGTATCAAACCCAAAGGTACGATCCCAAAGGGTACTCTTTCGAGTTTGAAAAAGAAAAAGCCTCCTCAATCTAAAGCTCCTAGCAATGTATCCGCGGATAAACTCTTGGAATATGGATCCTCATGGGGCTTAGAATTTCCTCCTCTGAAGATTAATCGCAAAAAATGTTTAGCGATCTCACGAAAAACCACGATGGTTTAATTATAAAAGATCTTGACGAGTCTGCTAATTGACAAAAGGCAGTGGTCCTCTTTGCCTATGCAAGTTGCTCTTTGTTTTTAGGTCTCACAAGTTGTGTCTTCTTATGTTGACACTCTTTGTTTTCCTAGATTGTTCTTTACTTGGGTTTTTCGTTTTTGGGGCTCTCTAGCTCTTTGTGTTATGTATTCGCCCGTACACGGCTTGTGTGCATTTTAATCTATTCTCTTTGATCGATCAAAAAAAAAAAATAATCAAGATTTTACCCTTTTCCACTGTGTTATTGGAATCAGTTTGACTGGTAACTGCGAAAGTATACTCCGTGTCCACCGATTTTGTCAAGTCGATGGGGCATAAAAACAATGACAAGTGATCATACACTTCCTTGTTTCCCTTCGGATCAATCAGTGCTTTCCTATTTGTGAAAATTATTTAATCAAAATCGTATGAAACAAAGAAACTGAAATAACTGATCATGCATGTCATGTGCAAGTATAATAGACATATGCAGTACGTACCATTTGAAACTACCAACAGAGAAAACATCAGAGGCGTGTCCTGCGTGAGAGTTCAGCTTTGAAAAGTTTTCAATCTTCCAACTGAATTTAGAAGATTGAGATGAAGAAAACTCAACTATTTTTGATGTCATTGTTTGTAACGAATGAAGCAAGAAGAAATAATATGCAAAAAGAAGGTGCAAGAAACAAGAACCTGCCTCTAGTAGTATTTGGAGGAAACTAGAGAGACTACTGTTGGAGACTTTATTAACGAATGATGGTCAGTATGAGAGAGAGAGAGAGAGAGAGTTTGGTCTTGGAATTGCACTAATGAGCGCAATCTACAAGACTTCAGCATCAAAAAACGAGTGCAACAAACTCTGACCACCTCGGATATATACATATGTTCGTTTACCATTCATTATTTGGTGGGCAACGTGCATGGTCAGAGGGGAGTTGAAGTTGCTCAACCTTTTAGTAAAAGAGTTAAGACAGCCTTCAGCTAGCTCATTTTTTTTTAATTATTATGGAGTTTAAACAAAAAAATTTCTAAGGATTTGTTGGCAGGTACATAATTTCTAAATTTTGTGCTTTCATTGCAAGTTGTACGAAGAAGTTCGAAAAAACACAAGGAAAATGTAATGAGTGAACAACTCTCTTAAAAAAAAAAAATAGACAAAAAAATCAAAGTCTAGGGACTTGCATTTAATTAAGAGATTAAAGCTTGGTATTGGACACACAAGTTTTGGAGACTATAAACAATAAGATGTTAAAGGCATCTTAGGCCCCTTTCTTTGAAATTAATCACCTAATAAGTACGTAAAATTGAAATGTTGTTGATATCTGCTACCAAAATCGAAGGAAGTTATGTTTGCTTCTAGAAATGTAACAGATTTTTTTTTTGATCGATAAAATGTAGCAAAAATTCTTAACATAAGACATGCTAATATTGGAAACTATGCTTCGAAAAAATATATTTGTGTTTAGAGTGGTAGACAAACTAAGAGACAAAACATAAAGGGAGACAAAGCATGAAAGAGAGGAAGAGAAATCAGGTATGTTTTCTCATTAGTATTTTCTCCTTAAATACAAGACAAGGAGAGCTTGTGTAAGTACAAGTGGTAGTAAGGAAAGAACAATTCCCACATGTGTCTAGTTTGAGAAAGGAGATGACATGCATCTTGACACATGTGATGTGTGGTCATACACATTCCCACACATGTTACTACAACACTCCCCCTTGGATGACCACCATTACAAACTAACTGCTTTGTCAAAACCTTTCCAGAAAATATCCGTTGATGAAAAACTGGTCAAAGGAGAAAAATACTTGAGCTTCTGAAATGGCGTCGCTTGTCAGGACTCTTCTCCTTTGTAGAACTGTGTCAGGAAAAATATTTCGCACAAAAACCCGAACACTTGTAAGGAGAAGAATAGCCTCAACCGAAGTTGTATCTTTAGTGTTTTGTTGTCTCATTAAAAACCTTGCCGAGTAACAAAACCCCGTGGGAAAAAGTAACCTCGGTGAAGGAAAAGAGTACAACACACTTTGATGTCATCAGTACATCGCTAGATGCTCCCCCTGATGTCGACATCTCTCCATGATTTGCATTTATGGTATTATTGTTGTCTCATTAAAACCTTTTCGAGTAACAAAACCCGGTGGGAAAAAGTAACCCTTTGTGAAGGAAAAGAGTTCAACATACCATCTCGGTGCTCCCCTGATGCATGACAATTTCTTTAGTCTAATACAGTCATGGGAGTGGACAATTCCTTTAGTCCCATGGAGTCACGGGAGTTCGGACAATCTCTTTAGTCCTATACTTCTCACATGTTTTTCAAATGTGGCCTTAGGTAATGACTTAGTAAATAAGTCGCACATTTTCATCGGATTTTACTTTCCGACTTTGGATGTTTAGAAGACATTGTTGTTGCGATTGTAGAAGAACCGGTGATATATGTTTCGTATTATCACCTTGATATACCTTGCATCATCCATTTCGATGCAAGGTTTGCATTATCTTCGTAAATGCAAGTTGGCTCTTGGTGGAAGAACTCAAACGAACATGTCCCTCGAATGTGTGTAATGATAGACCTTAACCATATACACTCAAGAACCGCCTCATGTAGGGCAATGATCTCGAGTGGTTCGTGGAGGTAGCCACAAGGGTTTGCTTGTTCGATCTCCAGGATATCGTTTGTATTCCCGATAGTGAACACGTATCCGGTTGTGATCGACCTTTGTGTGGGTCTGAGAGGTACCCAGCATCAGCAAAACCAACCAAAACATTATTTGGGGTTCCAGTGTAAGGAGTCGCAATCACATTAGCATCTCTCCTTTCGTCTTCGTAGGGATAAAACAAACCCAAGTCAATGGTTCCCTTTAGGTATCTAAAGATATTCTTTATACCATTCCGATGACGCTGCGTTGGCGCTGAGCTATATCTAGCTAACAAATTCATTGAGAATGAGATATCTGGTCGAGTACATTGTGCTAAGTACAATAATGCGCCTATTGCACTTAGATAGGGATATTCAGCTCCCAATACATCTTCGCCATCTTCCTTTGGACGAAATGGATCTTTATGTACATCTAAAGTTCGACCAACCATGGGAGTGCTAGCAGGGTGCACTTTGTCCATATTAAATTGCCTGAGTATCTTATGGATATATGCAGACTGGTGGATTAATATTCCACAAGCTCGATGTTCTACTTCAAGTCCTAGACACATTCGAGTTTTCCCAAGATCTTTCATCTCAAATTCGGATTTCAAATAGCTTGCGGTTTCTCTTAGTTCATCAAGAGTACCTACTATGTTCATGTCGTCGACATAGATAACTATAATAGCAAATCCGAAACTTGTTTTCTTATAAACACGCAGGGGCACAATTTATTATTTGTGTATCCCTTCCCAATCAAATAATCACTTAGACGGGTTGTTGATGGTGGATTTTCGTTTAAGGTTAAATTTGTAAAAAACCAGAAAAATTATGCGCTGACATCTTGTAAAAGATAAAGCCATTTATAAGTGTTGGATACTCCCTCACTTAATTCACCAAGAATGGAGCATGTGGCAACAATCCCATTCAGTGAATACATGAAATTCCTCGAGGTTGGAGCATGTGGCAACAATCCCATCATGTGAATTTCATATCGGCCTTGTATTTCCGTACTCATTATCGAGTGTGGCATGACGGTAGGTGTTACTCTTACTGAGAGTAACACGAACCTCCGAGCACTATAATGAAACCATGTACGAAATACCCGTACGGTGACTCTCGGTGTGTTATACTAGCCCGATTGAGCCCCTCTCGGTGTGTTATACTAGCCCAATTGAGCATCCGGATTGACCATATCAGTCCGGATATGATCGTGATCATCCAACTCCACAAGCATGATTGGATGACCCAGATCAATTCCATCACCCCCAAGTAGGTATGGAATATCCACTGCCGAACCAATGCGGAACCCGCACGGTCGGCCATTGGCCTAGCCTGCCAAAAGACGTTCATACCAAGCATTATGGACGGAAACCCTAAATTAGGGTGCGGCATATTACATGTGTCGCAAAGTTGTCTCAACCATCCATCTTCGCGGTATAGATGGAGGTGTAGATGTAGATTCAAAGGGCCCAGAGCATGTCAACACGATCACCGTGTGCTCGCCTACACACTTGACCAATCGGTCAAGACCAACCATGTTTGGTTGTGACAAAATCGTCGCCCAAACAAGAGATGACGCACGGCTTTGAAACCCAAAATTAGGGTTTTGAGCATCACGAGCGTCCATCTTCTCCGGCACGAATGGAGGGTCCGAGATTAGATTAAACAGGTCCGGTCATACCAGCATGACCACCGTGGGCCCCTCTATCTCCTCACGCGGTTGTCCAAGGCATACCATGCATGGCTATCCCAAACCGCCCGCCCAAACATGCGTGGTTACACTTCCCAAACTGCAAACTGATCTCGACCACTCAACTTCACTGGACGATTTGAGTGGCTTAGATCACGTTTTCATGGGATAGTCATGTATAGGTGTGAACACCAGCCTACCACCTTCACGCCAAACCAATCGACCAAGACCGACCAAGTTAGGACGTCTTGGAACGCGCGTGTAGAAAAGAGCATGGTGTGCGGCTTTTTGCGGCACCAAATTCCTATCACAAAATCGATCTCCACCACTCCTCTTTGCACGGTCAAATTGAGTGGCCTAGATCGCACCTTCATGGGACAGTGAGGTATGGACGTGTACACCGGGCATGCTATCTACACACATGCCGGTTGGTCCTCCCAAAGCCCTTCCCATGCTTGGTTTCGACCAAGCCGAAGAGTGATGCCTGCGCACCTCTTCAAAACCCTAATTTCATTAACGGTCGCAGATGAGTGTCTCAAAGATCATCTCATCCGTCCAACTTCACCAGCTTGGTTATACAACCCTGGTTAGGAGTTAGTTGGTCAGTGAGGCGTCATTACCCATCACTTTACCACACCATGATGCGGTGCACATAAAATACACACGATACTTCACAAGTATCGACTTCTGAATAAACGCATTTATTCAATTCGGCGATTACATGCTATCTTTCGTGGATCCACGATCCACACATTCAGGACATCAATCATGTCACAAACTGGGGGGATACATGCGGGGTATTGGTCGGCGGTTTACGGCGTGCGGCGTGCGCGCGCCATCACAAGAACGTGTTAGGAAGTCATGGACGGTTAGAGATGAACGGGAGAAGTGGGCAAGGCTGGTCGTGTATCACCAACGCACAACTCCACTACTCCATCACTCCACTTCCCACGAGAGACGTGAATAAGACTCGATGACTTGTATAAATAGGTTCTCCGCCCTATTTCCAAACAATGGGGAGAAAAACAGAGAGAAAAACAACAAGAGAACACCCAAAGCCTCACTTACACCAACCGCAAGCTTGTTCACTTTCTGTTGCAAGTCATAAGCAAGTCTACACCTTCACAATCTCAACACCTTCTTCGCTTCCCTCCCTAAGATCAACCCCATTTCCTTCACTTTGTGACCGAAACAAGTCTGGAACGACCATTTCTTGGTTTATGCCGGACTTGCATAGATTGATCTCTCGAATCTACAAGCACTCACCGCGTAGTGCATTTGTTAAAGGTTTAAATTCATTCCTCATCCACACCACAAATACCAAATTCTGCAGGAGTAGTTTTCACCCATAAACAATTGGCGACCACAGTGGGAGGTTGATCTCTCGGTTGCACAAAATCGAATTCTCAATTTTTTCGGTTTCCATCTCGCAATGTATCCAGAAACTACAGGTGGTTCAGATATCATGGGAAGTATAGTTAGAATGCTGGAGGATGTCTTGGCAAATAAAGCTGGTATCGCTAGAAGGCAGAGCGAGACATTTCGCCTTTTGAATGATATAACAGCACAATTACAGGAAAGGTCGATATGCATCAACTCAGACGGTGAAAGAAACGTTGAATCCTTAGTCAGGAGTCACACCTTTACAAGTGGAGAAGCAAAAAGAGCACGTAATCGAAAACGAATCAGGAAAGATGGACAACATGGTCCAGACTCGAAGCAACTCCACAGAGGAAAAGATTTGTCCGGAGTACTACAATGTCTGCCGGATAAAGAAAGGGAGCCTGCAGCCTACGGAGCCCTACTAGAAGATTTATATCTCAAAACTCTTATTGAAGCCCGGAAGACTGTCCAATCCGCATCGACCTTCCAACCAACTAAAGAAATGCTTGAGGAAGGAGAAATCAATCAGGAAATGCCTGAATACAGAGGATGGGAGCGTTCAATTCGGTCACTCAGCAGTGACATTACGACACCTTCCACATCCCTCTACCTAGGCAAGCGATCCGCAGATATGATGGCACTCGCAAGTCTTCCAACTTCATCTCCTGTTCCACATCAAAGCCACGAGAGAGACATCGCGACGCCCGCTAACGCAGGAAAAGCTAGACTCAAGGTACTTACATTTCCCATTCCCAATGAAGAAGATTCTGGAGCTACTGGAGGCGTGGGTGCGAAATGGAGAGGTGGAGCTACCCCCGGTATGGCGTCCGCCTACTGATCAAGAAGTAATGGACCCGAGGTACTGTCATTTCCACCGATTCCTCCATCACCCCACCAGTGAATGCAACGCGTTGAAGCGCATTTTTCAGGAGAAACTTGGTCCAGAGCGATAACTCTGGGAGATTGGTGCGGAGGATTTTCTTAGAAAGGCTACTCCGGTTCGGTACAAGTGAGGCTTCGAAAGAAAGTAAGTTATACTCAACAATTTTACAAGAAGGATAGTTTTAGAATTCACTGGGGACTTAACATCCCGCACGTGGAGAAAGAGGCTCAGTGGTCAAACGCCACATTTGTTTTCCTTCATATCTCCCTTTTACACGACATTTGCATTTTCATATGACATGTGCAATCATTCATGACCAAAATGCAAATTCCATTTAAAATAACCTCTTTCAGAAAAGTTATTCACAAAACTATCTCAAAATAAACCAGTTCAATTACCTATTTAAAACCGGAAGTCAAATTACGAAAGAAAATCCTCACTATCACTCAAAAAAGAAAAACATCTAAAAGAAGAGACCAAAGATATACGATACGAATCCTTCAAGGAAAGTCCTTCAGAAGCAACTCGTCCTTCTGAGCAAGAGAGTATTTCATCCTTTGAAGTACAGCCTGCTTCAGCTTTAACTCCTTAGACAACTTTTCAACTTCTTCTTCACGACGAGCAACACAGTTCGCGGAAGGGACTTCATCCTGTAATTTCTGGAGCTCCTGAATCTTGGAGAACCCTTTGAAGAACCAAGGAGCATTGAAGTTGTACTGCGCAAACACGTCCCGATGGCACCTCCAATCTTCAATCATCTCCTCAGAAACTGTTCGACCAGTCGTGACGCTCATCCCATGGATAGAAACTAAAGCTTCTTGGACGCGGTTGACCAACGCAAGACGACTTTTGAGCTTCGTGGTGGTAGCAATATGGCCATGCTTCTCCCATATCGCTGTGTATAACTCTTCGAACTGAACCGGCACGCTGAATCCACCAACCAACACATGACCTGGATAAGGGACAATAAAAGGAGGATCAAACAAAGCCCCAGGCTGCATCACCGGTAATTCACCAACCACAGGAGCCTTGTCAGTTGCAGGAGGCCTTTCGTAAGGAGTCACCACAATAGCCTTATTGACTAGAACTTGTTCAGAACGAACTTCAAGGGGAGTCGCCTCAACTATAGCAGACGCTGCCTCTCTTGTATTCCTTCCAGCACCTACTTCGCTCTGGGTGCTAATTTCCATCACGACCCCGTCAACAAGATCACTTAAGGAAGCACCTTGTCCAACCGAGCTTGCATCATCTCTGTCATGGTCTGGAAAAGGAGCGGTTTCACCAGACTTCTCAAAGATGAAGATCAGACCGCGCGGACTTCTCAACATGAAGGCCGACATTACCGGCCTTCTCATTTTGAATGCGCCAACCTTGTAAAGACATTCTCTTTCGAATTCCCTGATTTCAATCAAGGATCACTCTTAGAAGAATTTACTCTGGAGAAATGAAGGAATCAACAGAAAGAGATTTAAATACCTGCATATTGGAGGAATTGAGGATCACCGATCCGCATGCTTGCCTCTTAGATCTCTCTCTTGCTTGGGGACTGCAATCCTCATCTCTGGTCCGTTTGCCTGGAAGTGGCCTCAACCGGAAATGCTCCTTCAGGACGTCAGAAGATGGCTCACCACGAAGATCTGTCACAACATCCTCCGAGAATTCTTGGAAGGCCAACAGTTGCTTCCTCCAAAATTCCTTATACTTGTCGGTTACCACTGAATTTCTCCCAATAGTCCAGAAGGGAAGACTCTGCGGCGCAAAGAATATGTCAGCATCAAAGATAACCGGGAGCAGTTATTTCGAAACCTCCGAAGGACGAATAAAGGGAACGCCCTGGTCAAATCCCATTTGACGAGCAGCCCTGTCGATGTTATACGGAGTCACAGTAAGAACTTCGTCGAATAGAGACGGGACATATCCTGGAATGCAGCTGTGCAGGTAAATAAGTTCTCCAGATTTCATAGTTTCGACATCGGTACGCAACGCAGCATCAGGACCGTCAGAAGCGATAGCAAAAGTCTTTGGCTGAAAAATGGAAGGGTGGATCCACCCCCATGGACGGAAAGTAACAGAAGACACATTGTCAAAGACATCTACGAGTTTCGCGCCAGCTCTAGGACGCCTCCTCTGCCAACGGAGTATTCTCGATCCACCATACAAATTAACGAGCGAAGTTGCAGGAGTAAGAGCATAACTTTGGAAATGTTCCCACAAGAATGCCTGAAGAAAAGCGAAGTGGACATATGACTCCACCTTCTTGTACCCATTGGAAACACGCATATTGATCGCGGTCGTAAGCGTCAAAAATATAATTTACACTTTCTTACTACTCAAAATATAAATATAGCAAGGGCAAGAAAGGATCGATCCCACAGAGAGGTCTAGGTTGTCAAATTGTTATGGTTTCCTAAATAAAATACCGAGGATTTTCTGATTTAAACGGAAATAAATAAAAGCAAAACAAATAAAAGTACACACGCAAATCAAGGATAAGAAGATATTGGTCATGGATTTCGTTTTCATTCACAAACATGGTTTCACCACAATAACTAGAATTGATATTTTAATCTCAACTTTTATCAAAGACCCTAGAATACCTTGATCGCAAGAATATCCCGCAAACCTCCTCATGTCATCAACAAACACATTAAAAGATGCGAATATGAATTCTATCTAAAGGAACAACCTAACGTGTAAAAGCACTAATCAAGTT
This sequence comes from Papaver armeniacum, assembly GCA_023531295.1. Lineage (NCBI taxonomy): Eukaryota > Viridiplantae > Streptophyta > Magnoliopsida > Ranunculales > Papaveraceae > Papaver > Papaver armeniacum. Next base: position 479,299 of record JAJJWW010007659.1, read on the forward strand.
TAATTCCCTAGATGCATTAGGTTCTATGAAATCAGGCCAATCAAAGCAATCGAACGTGGAAAGCGCACTAATCCGATTTAACAAAGGTTATGGTTCACATATGATCATAAGAATATATCACTACAAACTATAATCATATTTATGCTACTTGCAATCCGGAATTATCACTTTTGCGTATAATAACCCTAATCTAGCAATAAAGATGAAAGCAAACTCAATCGATTCGCGACTCGACTAACAAGCATTCAAATCATGTAACAATATTCATAGTGAATCATAAACGATAATATGAGAGAAAACTAATTTATTGAATTAAAACCCATATTTGGAAATCCAACTTACTCCATAACCAATAATAAAAACTCTAGCTCATATTCATGGAGTTCATAACAAGAAGAAAGAGAAGTTTCATGTTTCTAAACCCTAAAACAAAGTAGAGGCCAAGAATAGCATAAAAGATAATAAAAGTCTTCTCATTTTATATGTTTCTCAATTTCCATAAAGGATACTCCTTCCAATATTAGGTCTTCTCAAAATCCATCTCCAAGTGGTCCACCAAGCCCATGTGTGAGAAAAACCCATGTGAAAATTCTGCCCAAAAATCGTCGCCGGAAAACTGGGATTGTGGCCGGAACTTGGCCGGAAAATATATCTCAGGTGGCCGGCAAAGTCCACCCGGCCACCGGTCAACGAGTCGGGACCGGGCGGGTCAACTCGGTCCCAGATCGGCGGGTTAACTCGGTCAAGTACCTAGTCGGGGAGAGTCACGAGTCGGCTCGGTCGGATTGTGAGTTAGTCCCGCCCGAGTGATTGAGCTGACTTGGCCTTGGCTCAGGCCAATGCATAGGCCTTAATTGTGTAGCACAATCATTGTGCTTCAGCCATGATGGCTGTCTTCCCTGCAACTTCAGAGCATAACCTGTAATGCACCATTCTGGCTAAATTCTGCAGCTCAAATCACAGCAGCTTCACAGTTTCTCTGCCTTCATACAAGCTCACAAACCTCATCCAACCCTGGCAGCATCAATATTACTTCCTCCAGCTCAAACCATTCCTTAAACACCCATCAGCAACTTCACATTGAGCCTAAACCTGCCATGAAACATCTCTACTGAGCTTTCAGCTCAGACCTGTCTTAAGCCATTAGTAACAGCAGACCCCCCTATCTCTTGACCTTGTAGACAAGCTCAGATCCTTGCACTCTCTGCTCAATGCTCTTCTCAGCCAACAGCTGCCACTGCCATACACCAACAGAACCACTTCATAGCTTCATGACTGCAATTCAAATCCCAGCTGCTCCATCATTCCATTACCCTGAACCACCTCCAACTCCAATCTGAACCACTGCAAATGCCACTTCAATCCCAGTCCTTAGTACCTGAGTTCATCCAATAGACCCATCCAACCTCAGACCACCACTTCCCTGGCTCAACACAACAATATCAGCTCAAGACCACCATAACTCAGTTCATACAAACCACATCAGCCACAGTGTACAATCAACACAAACTGCAGTCTCACAAGCTCAGGCCAACACACACCCTGCTCTAAGTATGGCACCACCTACAGCTTTGCCAATCTCCCTGTAGAATTTGATTCCCATCCACATCTCAATAGCATCATTCTAACATCCATCAATTCTATTTTCCCTGCAAATTCACTAGTATTCACCACAAAGACATTCAAATTCTAACCAAGTCCCTGCAATCAGCATCACAGCAACACCATCATTCCATCTCTTCATCACCAAGCTTAATTCAAGACTGAAACAATCCCATTTCTTCATCCATTCATCTCAGACAACCACCACTGCCTTGTAATTTCCAGCGTTACCACCTTCATTACCAGAATTTGCACAGTCAAATCTCCACCAGAACCTTTGCCATTCGGTCCACTGCGACTTTTCTTATTCACCATATCAAGGTTTGCGACATCCTTAATTGCACATCTTTCGCAAAACCCAAAGTGCATACTCCACCTTCCTCAAATCAGACCCATTTCCTCATTTGCTTCTCAAGGCCAACTCCACATCTCACACACCAGTTCTAATTCATTCCCAGACTTCTTGTGAATTCAACCACCACTGCAGTTTGCTTCAGCTTCATTACAATCCTAGGCCTCAACTCATTAGCAGCAACAGACCAAATCATTTGCAATCCACCATAACCTCAAACCCTACTTAGCAATAGCACCACCTTCATCATCGAACCCTAGCTTCTGATATTTTGAAATTCATTCAAATTCATAATTTCTGCCTCTTCATATAATTTCAGATTCAATGGATCAAACCCTAACTTCTTCACGTTCACATCTTCGTTTTGGATTCAACATCATTGAGACACTACCCATCTCCATTACCCATCTTCGAGAACATCAACCCTAATTCATCCACTGAAACCCAATAATTTTACAGCATCAGATCCCCTTTCTCATCATTATAATTTCACAATAAACCCTTATCAGATTCTATTGCAGTAACATCATCGTCTCATCTCAGATTCCACCTCTGAATTTCATCCTCTGTGCTCTTGATTTCTTCTCAACAATCACAGAAACATCATCCTAAACCCTAGACTGAAACCTTAAATCGTTACCTGTGTAAGCTTTCACCAGCAAATGACTCTCTTGATTGTACATCAGCAACCTCCAATTCCTTCTCTCGATTCTTAATCCTTACCTCAATCTCTCTGAGACAACAAGCAAATTCTTTGTTTTAATCTCTTTTCTTCTTCTTCATTTCAGGTGAAAACGAGAGGAATGAGTGAGCCGCTAGATTTTTAAGGCATACGTAATAAGATGGATTGAGATAACCCATAGTCTCAGATAAGGGTCACCCAAGCTGACATCCCCTTAGCCTCAGCTATCATGTGTTTAATGCTCCTCCAGATAGAGTTGTCCCTTAACAGAATGACTACCCCTTAACGTACAGCGGGGGTGACAATAGCACTTCTCTATGAAATGACCATTTAGCCCTTAGTCTTCCAAGTTCTTGTTTTGCTCATAACTTCTTCATACGAACTCCGAATGACTCCGTTCTTTCGCCATTGTCTTCCTCTTCTCGTCCTCTACACTTGTGACTTCACTTTTGTAGCTATTTCCACTTCTTTTTGCTCCAAATGACTCCATTGCTCCTAATAAACTCAAAAGTAAACATAAGATACATAATTTACAAGAAAACTCGTAAAGAAAGCATAAATACTAGATATTAAATACGGTGTATTCTACACCAATCACATATCCATTGCTAAAGCGTCCAGATGAGAATACAATGATCCAAGGAACAAGGCACCTAAGGGAAGAACTTCACCTTTTGCTAGCTTTATAGCAATCCTAACCAGAACACCCCTTATGGTTTTCTTTTCAGAACCGTCGTTATATACATCTCTGGATAACCACAAAGACAAGAATGCAATTACACTTAACTCGTTTTACAACTCTTGATTCGGCTCTGGGTTTACAGGAGACCATTCTGATACCCACCAGGTGTAAAAACATCTTGTATCTTTTTTCTCCTCCTTGTCCAGATCGTCGAATTCCGCCACCTTTCGGAGTATAGTGTCATGATCACGTTGTTCCGTGTCAGAAAGCTCATAATGAAGATTCCCAGCAACAGGTAGGTTCATCAATGCAGCTACACTCTCCAAAGTAATAGTCATCTCTCCCCATCTAGATATGGCTGTATGAGTAGAAGGGCGCCACCGAGAAATGAAAGTAATCAAGCCTGCAACATCTTTCTTAATTTCAAGAGTAGCAGATGCCATGACTGCATCGAGGATTTGCGCTTTGATCAAATTGGATTTAATGTTCTTGTTGTTCAACATGCGCCTCATCCATCCTTCGTAAGAGGCCAGTGGAGTATGACAAGTCTTGAAGTCGATAGGAGATGGCGGATACTCATTTCTTTGAAGACAGAACCTCATCACAAGCGCCGAAGAAGAAGATGGATCAGCTTCCATATTTTCTGAATTGGAAAGCAAGACTATCTTGTGAGAGGGATGTGTCCTAGTGTTTGGAAAAGACAAGGTGAACAACTCATCAGCAATATTTGGCATATCTTTGAAGCTGTCAACACTTCCCGACTTGGCACCAGCATTATCTCCAGAAGACATATCGACAGGAGTTCTTTTCTTCATTCTGCAATGAATACAGGAGTCAGTATTCACGCAAAAAACGAATGCGAACTGCATTCACGTTGGAATGCACAAGACTGGGATTGGTCCAAGCACCGGCTCAAGTTTCAAGTCCGGTGTAAATTTCTAGTCCGGTACAAGTTTTAGTCTGGTATTGGTTTCAAGTCTGGTACAAGTTTCAGTTTCAAGTCTGGTACAAATTTCAAGTCTGGTACAAGCTTCAAGTTCAGTACGAATTTCAGGCGTATGTGGGTAAGACCCACGTTCAATCAAGCGTGCACGGCGGGTCCACGTTCATTCACACACATCATAACACGACTTTTCTTTATTCATGGGAATCGTGTCTACGGGATTCAAACCAAGCTTTTCTTTTCAAGATACAACCTAAAAGCTAGGTTTTGCATGCAATGGTGGAAAGAAGAAAAAACAACATGAGCATGGATTCATGAGTTGTTTTACAAAACAATTCTAGAAAATGTTGGCATATCAACCCCGGTGGAAAAAACTAAGCGTATGCACATCTTACAAAAGGTGTTTACCTAACAAACTAGGGTTTTACCTTTATAAAAAAAAAAAAAACTACCGTGGACGGCAACAACTCCGGCAACGACGGTGAAAACTCCGGCAGCAGAAACGACAACAGTTGGCGGGAGCGGCAGTCACGGACGGGAGCTGCTCAACAAAAAAAAAAATCGTGAGAAAAAACAAAGGGGTTGGTCTCTTTTATAGACAAAAATTAGAATAATCCCAATAGAACAAGGATACCTCTTTTGGATTCCTTTTCTGATTCAAATACCCAAAGAAGGAAACCGGCCCACCAAAGGATTCCATACAAGCATGACGGCGTGGGCGACTAGCGGTCGATCAATACTCTTCCGGGTAAACTTCTTTTATCCCGTCTTTCTCATATATTTATGTCACCATCTCATGCCTACCCCACAATAGTGTAACCATTATGTGCTAGGCAGGGGACTTAATGTTGATGGTGGATTTTCGTTTAAGGTTAAATTTGTAAAAACCGAAAAATTATGCGCTGACATCTTGTAAAAGATAAAGCCATTTATAAGTGTTGGATACTCCCTCACTTAATTCACCAAGAATGGATCATGTGGCAACAATCCCATTCGTGAATACATGAAATTCCTCAAGGTTGGAGCATGTGGCAACAATCCCATCCGTGAATTTCATATCGGCCTTGTATTTCAAAGTACTCATTATCGGTGTGGCATGACGACTGAGTGTTACTCTTCTGAGTAACACGAACCTCCAAGCACTATAATGAAACCATGTACGAAATACCCGCAGTGCTGACTTTCGGTGTGTTATACTAGCCCGATTGGCCCCTCTCGGTGTGTTATACTAGCCCGATTGAGCATCCGGACTGACCGTATCAGTCCGGATATGATCGATCATCCAACTCCACAAGCATGATTGGATGACCCAGATCAATTCCATCACCCCCAAGCAGGTATGGAATATCCACTCTGCCCGAACCAATGCGGAACCCGCACGGTCGGCCATTGGCCTAGCTGCCAAAAACGTTCATACCAAGCATTATGGACGGAAAACCCTAAATTAGGGTTTGCGGCATATTACATGTGTCGCAAAGCAGTCTCAACCATCCATCTTCGCAGGTATAGATGGAGGGTGTAGATGAAGATTCAAAGGGCCCAGAGCATGTCAACACGATCACCGTGTGCTCGCCTACACACTTGACCAATCGGTCAAGACCAACCATGTTTGGTTGTGACAAAATCGTCGCCCAAACAAGAGATGACGCATGGCTTTGAAACCCAAAATTAGGGTTTTGAGCATCACGAGCGTCCATCTTCTCCGGCACGAATGGAGGGTCCGAGATTAGATTAAACAGGACCGGTCATACAAAGCATGACCATCGTGGGCCCCTCTATCTCCTCACGCGGTCGGCCAAGGAATACCATGCATGGCTATCCCAAACCGCCCGCCCAAACATGCGTGGTTACACTTCCCAAACTGCAAACTGATCTCGACCACTCAACTTCACTGGACGATTTGAGTGGCTTAGATCACGTTTTCATGGGATAGTCATGTATAGGTGTGAACACCAGCCTACCACCTTCACGCCAAACCAATCGACCAAGACCGAACACGTTAGGACGTCTTGGAACGCGCGCCGAAAAAGAGCATGGTGTGCGGCTTTTGCGGCACCAAATTCCTATCACAAAATCGATCTCCACCACTCCTCTTTGCCGGTCAAATTGAGTGGCCTAGATCGCACCTTCATGGGACAGTGAGGTATGGACGTGTACACCGGCATGCTGTCTACACACATGCCCGGTCGGTCCTCTCCAAAGCCCTTCCCATGCTTGGTTTCGACCAAGCTGAAGAGTGATGCCTGCGCACCTCTTCAAAACCCTAATTTCATTAACGGTCGCAGATGAGTGTCTCAAAGATCATCTCATCCGTCCAACTTTACGACTTGGTTATACAACCACGGTCGGGAGTTAGTTGGTCGGTGAGGCGTCATTACCCATCACTTTACCACACCATGATGCGCGCATGCATAAAATACACACGATACTTCACAAGTATCGACTTCCTGAATAACGCAGTTATTCAATTCAGCATTACATGCTATCTTTCGTGGATCCACGATCCACACATTCCAGATATCAATCATGTCACAAACTGGGGGGATACATCCTGGGGTATTGGTCTGGCGGTTTACACAGCGTGCGGCGTGCAACGCGCCATCACAAGAACGTGTTAGGAAGTCATGGACGGTTAGAGATGAACAGAGAAGTGGGCAAGGTTGGTCGTGTATCACCAACGCACAACTCCACTACTCCATCACTCCACTTCCTCCACTTCCCACGAGAGACGTGAATAAGACTCGATGACTTGTATAAATAGGTTCTCCGCCCTATTTCCAAACAACGGGAGAAAAACAGAGAAAAACAACAAGAGAACACCCAGAGCCTGCTTACACCAACCGCAAGCTTGTTCAGTTTCCTGTTGCAAGTCATAAGCAAGTCTACACCTTCACAATCTCAAAACACCTTCTTCGCTTCCCTCCCTAAGATCAACCCCATTTCCTTCACTTTGTGACCGAAACAAGTCCGAACGAGCATTTCTTGGTTTAGTCCGGACTTGCACAGATTGATCTCTCGAATCTACAAGCACTCACCGCGCAGTGCATTTGTTTAAGTTTTAAATTCATTCCTCATCCACACCACAAATTACCAAATTCTGCAGGAGTAGTTTTCACCCATAAACACGGGTATACCACATCCGCCCGGATTGCTTTAATCCGTAAAGTGAGTGTTTCAACTGAATTGCAAACGCACTCCGTGGTTTAGAGTTATTTGATTTGGGCAATGGAAGTCCATCTGGAACTTTCATGAATATCTCTGTATCAAGATCCCCATAGAGATATGCGGTAACCACATCCATAAGTTGCATTTCAAGTCCTTCTGAAACTACTAAGCTGACTAAGTAATGGAACGTTATGACGTCCATCACAGGAGAGTACGTTTCTTCGTAATCAATCCCAGGGCGTTGTGAGAAACCTTGCGCCACAAGGCGAGCCTTATATCTCAAGACTTCGTTCTTCTCATTACGCTTTCTGACAAATACCTATTTATGTCCTACAGGATTTACACCTAGTGGGGTTAGCACTACCGCATCAAATACCTGTCTTTTTGCCAGTGAATTTAATTCAGCACGGATTTCATCTCTCCATTGAGGCCAATCTGCTCTCTTTTGGCATTCTGCAATAGAGCGTGGTTCGATATCATCGTGCTCTATAATCTCTCGAGCAACTGTATATGCGAATATATCATCAATATGCGTGGAGGATCTTTCCATCAACACGTATGCACTTTCACAATCCATAGAGATTTCTTTGTTCTCTGGAATCAATTCAAACTTCGGGGCGTCCCCCAGTAATGATTCATGGACATAACTGTAATCAGAGACAATCTCATGAGATGGATTATCTGTATTGATGATATATGGATCGGTTTGTGCCTTACTCGCCCTTTTCTTCCTTGGCTGAGTATCGATCGAACCAAGTGGTCTCCCCCTCTTCCTTTTGGGGGCCACGGCCTCAGCTACACTTCCACCAAGTGCAGCCTTGGTACCTATATTTATGGTACCTTTTCCCTTGTCGGGAATTTCCAACCTTGCAGGAACGTTTGCAGCTGGTATATGTGATCTCGTCACTTTAGTAATATCAGTAAATGCATCGGGCATTGAATTTGCCACATTCTGAAGATCGATAATTCTTTTCACTTCACTTTCGCATTGTGGAGTGCGGGGATCAAGATAAGACAACGTGGGAACACACCACGACAATTCCTGTCGTTCCCTTTGGAAGTTCTTTTCCATACCTCCCCCTAACGACAGGAAGGTTGTCTCATCAAAGTGACAATCCGCAAATCTAGCGGTAAAGAGATCGCCTGTCAAAGGTTCTAAGTATCGGATAATTGTTGGGGATTCGTATCCAACATAAATACCTACTCGTCTTTGTGGACCCATCTTAGTACGCTGTGGGGGCGTAATAGGCACGTATACGGCACAACCAAATATGCGTAAATGTGAAATATCGGGCTCATATCCGAGTTACCAACGGTACGCGAGAAAAATGGTTGTCTAGCAGTGGGTCTAAAGCGAATAAGTAATGCTGCATGCAATATGGCGTACCCCCAGGCAGTAATAGGCAGGTTGGAACCTATAACCAATGCCCTAGCTATCATCTGTAATCTTTTTATGGTAGCTTCTGCGAGACCATTTTGAGTGTGTACATGGGGTACGAGATGCTCTATGTCAATTCCATTAGACATACGTAAATCATCAAATCCTTTAGATGTAAATTCTCCGGCATTATCAAGTACGATAGACTTGATTGGATGATCAGGTGGTGAGCCCTTAGTCGTATAATTTGTGCTAGAGCTTTGCAAATGAAGCATTTCTTGTGGACAACAATGCAACATGTGATCAACGAGTGAAGCATCAACGAGAACCATAAAATACCCGAATGGACCGCATTCGGATGTATAGGTCCACAAATATCACCTTGTATTCTTTGTAAAAATGGAATATTTTATTTGGTATCTTTAGCATAGGATGGTCTCGATCCTGTCTTTCCTAGAGAACAAGCTTTGCAGAATGAGCGACGTGCCTTCGATAAGGACAACGAAGAAGAATGGGACAGTGGGTGCGCTTTAATTACTTTGGAAGACGAAGGTTGCACTTCTCTTGCTTTAGAAGGCATAAAATGTGCATCATTTACTTTAGAATGCACATTGTTACTCTGCATTGTAACAATCTTTTGTCCCATTTTCTTTTTCATTCGAAAGAACGGATGTCCGTGTGAGTTCTTCAAAACACGGATCATCATATCACGACCTGGGTGCCCTAGTCGATCGTGCCAAAGCTTATATAAGTCACTGGCCAACAGTTCATCGTTGGCAACCACATGGGATTCGATAATCCTAATAGTGGTGATATACAATCCACTAGAGTGACTTATTAGTTTCTCTAAGATGCGCTTCCTTCCGCATTCACTAGAGGTCACATATATGTACTCAATTCCATTTTCACAGTGAGTTTCTAAGTGATAACCGTTTGCACGGATATCCTTAAAACTTAACAAAGTGCGGTGAGCTCTTGGTGCATATAGAGCTTCTGTGACTTTAATCATTGTGCCGTTTGGAAACAAGAATTGAGCAGTACCTCGCCCAATTATTACTTGCGATGATCCAATCATCGTAGTCACAGATGTATTATAAGGAGTAAAATCGACAAATAATTGTATGTTTCTTAGGATAGTGTGGGTGGTTGCACTATCAACTAGACATTCAATTTCTCCTGGAGACATTCCTACAAGTACATTAGGTAGGAATGTTACAAACAAAGAAAAACGAACAATTTATCTCACTTCCTTTAGAGAATTTTGTTCTACTAGAATAGCGTCCTTTCCATTCTAATTTACATGCTAAACAACAGATTATCATAAACAAAGTAAAATTCTATAGAACATAATAGAAAATAAGTACTTATAGATAATCCATACACATAACATAAAGATGGTAAGAACATGTTCAGCAACGGTAACACCTACTCAAACTATTAAACAAACGATAGTCTAAGATAACATAAAAACTTCAAAGCATCTAAAAACAGACAGAGTCTAGCAAGCCAGAAACTAAATTCTTAGGCCCAAGCAAAATCAGGCACATCCATTTTTGGGGCAAAGTCCTTATTGCCCAGGAAGTCTGAAATTGTGAGGTTGACGTTAGGGGTTACATCATTTTCTTCCATATAGTTAGCCTCTTGTTCGAGAGTTTCCCGGTACTTTTTGTAGCTCGCAGCTACATTGGCACTAGCCTTGCAATGCTTGTACCAATGTCCGGTAAATCCACACCTAAAACAAGGCGCACTTTCGCCTGCAGCCTTTTTGTTAGCGGGATTTTTAGGTGTTTTCTCGAACTTAGGATCACCACATGTATGGCCAGAAGTTCCTTCTCTGTGCCAAACATTAGAGTTAACTTTACGTCCTCGACCTCGATTATGTCCCTTACGTCCTCTTCCACGAGAGGCATTATCTCCACGTGGGTATGGATCATGGGAATGTGAATCAGAATTTCGATCCCTCTTTCCTTTGGGTTTCTTTCCCTTATTGACCTTGCCATGGTTGGCTTCGGGAACTTTCTTTTTCCAGACAGCTCTGCATTGTTATTGATAAGAATCTCATTGTGCCTTTCGGCCACTTGCAATAAGTTTATCAACCTACTGAATGTGGTGATTCTTTTTTGTCCACCTCTCAACGATACTGGTTCGCTAGTATCATGGACGAGGTGGGAAAGGTCGATAGGGTTTTCTGAATCATTTCCTCATCCGTAAGTTTCTTTCCACAGAAGTCCAGACGTGCCTGAATCTGTAGCATGTCTTTTTGGAAATCATTCACTTTTACATAATCGAGAAAGCGGATTTCATTCCACTGGACAGTCAATTGTGGTAGCAAGGAATCATGAATGTTCCCAAAACGGCTCTCTAGAGCATCCTATAGCTCTTTGGGTGTCTTCAAGTGATGATAACCCCAACGTAGGTTAGGATCGATATGCCTCTTAAGGAACATAAGATCATGAGCTTTGTCTTTCTCGATTGTTTGGAACAGTGATGACTTGATGGCTTGATAGTGGAGGTGTAGTCCTTTGCCACGAAGGTGGTTTCCACATCAGATACCCAACGATGGTACTCAAGTCCTGCTGAGTCCAAAAGTTCGAATTCTGGACGAATTGGGTCCATCTACATAGACAAGATAAAGGACATTAATATGGTGCTCAAGTCCTTCTAAGTCCATGACAAATCCCGGTATTATTTTCCCGTGACCAAGTTTCTTTATGTCCAAGATGGATACCAAAACCAAATTTCTTTATGGTTTTGTGGGTAATACAGATATGTCATATAGCCCAATGTCTGATCATAACCCATTCCGCAAAATTAATTAACCAACTTTCTTTATGGTTTTAACATGGGAACTTTGTTTGCAAACAAAATTTCTTTATGGTTTAAAAATTGCAAACAATTTGGTAACAAGGTTGACAAAATAGTCAACTAAAAATAGGTCTATTAGAAAAAATAAAATAAACTACAGGCCCATTTATCATTTATATACGTATATAAAATTACTGAAATTTAAGTCGCAATTCGTTTGCATATTTAGTAGCAAACAGTTTGCGGGATAAAATAAATTTTGGTTAATATTTGTGACATGCATGAGTAATATCAAACTAAGATATAATACTAAACATAAAGTATATGTCAAAAATTGAAACTATTTTTAGGAAGGTCTAAATAAAATAGTTTAACATACTAAAAAAATATGTATGGTAAATTATAACATTTGGTGGGGATAACATCATGGGTGTATACCAATATGATGAGTATTTGATAAAAAATAAAATACTAGGATACTCATGGCATAAAAGAAAAATTAACATACATACATATGCATCATGGGTATAATAAATTTGCTAACAAGTAGAATGATATGATATTCTTCAAAGGTAATATCCATACATGTATTTATTTATTTATTTTATTAAAAATGAAAGATCAAGTACAACATCACATGGGGAGTTTGAAACAAAATCAGTGAGGTTTTTTTTTTTTTTTTTGAAAAGTAAAGCAAACTACACTTTTGTGTATCACATGATTTTAATTAATTAAACTATAGATAAAAATGTCACTTTCATGTTAGAAGACAAGCATGTGATCATAAAGAAACAAATAAGCTATCACTATCAAGTTGAAAATCAACTAGTAAGGCCTCTTCCTATGCACATGCCAAAAAAATGGTGTTTGGCATGCCAGGTGGCATGCCAAACCATTTGAGCCACTATGGGGAAACCGCGGAGCGATCGAATCCCTAGCGAGAGATATTGTCAATATCGCTCGATAAAAACAATAACGCTGGCGGTACAATGGTTATCGCCAAGTAGTTATTCTGCAACGGCTAGTTCCCCATGGTTCCTATATATACGTCATTTTACCTCGACATAAAAACTCACACACGCTTCTAAAGATATTACTCCTTTATTCTCAATTTTAAGCTTCACAATGTCGAGATCCAATGAAGAAAGGGATATTATTATGAATATGTTCAAGGTTCTGCAAAGAAAGTTATCGTATGAGGTTGCAAGAAATTGACGAAGAGGAAGCTGAAGATGAGAATCTAATCGAAACTATGATGCTTGTACATACAGGTCAAATACCAAGAGTTCCAGAGCCCAAAGAAGTATTATCAAGAAGATATACGTATCGAGGGAGGGAATTTTACCATCAGAAGCTCATGCACGATTATTTTCTTCCCAATTGTGTGTACTCTGATCGAGATTTTCAAGGTCGATTCCGCATGCCTCGTCATCTGGTGAAAAAGATTATTGAAGAGCTTTGTCGAGTGGAACCTCAATTCAATTATCAGTTTGATGCACTGAATATTAGAGGTCATAGTCCCGAACAAAAAGTTACTTCGGCTTTAAGGATTCTAGGTTATGGCACTCCAGCGGATGCGAATGATGAGTACCTTCGTATGGGTAAAACAACTTCTTACACTTACCTTTCATTGTTCTGTGAAGTAATGATTAATCATTTTGGTCCAACATATTTACGAAAACCAACCGACGAAGATGTTAGACAAATATTAAGGGAGAATGAGGAAAGGGGATTCCCAGGAATGCTAGGTAGTCTCGATTGTATGCATTGGGTATGGCATGGATGCCCTGTTTATTGGGCTGGTCAATATAAAGGTCATTATCCAAAACCAACAGTTATCCTAGAAGCTGCTGCTTCTTACGATTGTTGGATATGGCACGCTTTTTGGTCTTAGGGTTCACAAAATGATATTAATGTTTTGCACAAGTCGCCTCTGTTTGAAGATTTGAAGTATGGAATTTCTCCATCTCGTCCGTTTCATGATCAACGGCCATCGTACACTCATGGCTATTATCTTGCGGATGGTATCTACCCAAAATGGTCCACCTTGGTTCAATGCTACCGTCGGCCTCCTTTGGTGCATTGGGCCGTTCATACCGATATTTTAACGATGCCCAAATGGCACTGAGGAAGGATGTGGAACGCGCTTTTGGAATTTTGAAGAGGAATTTCGCTATCATTTGTGGCCCATATCGTGGGTTGAGTCCTCGTGAAATGCACAAGACTATGCTCACTTGCATAATTCTTCATAACATGGTAATTCAGGAAACCAGACGTGATTCGGATTGGATTAACTATGATGATGAAGATTTGAGGCCGGAGATTCGACCTGAAAGAGGCCTCCCTGCAAGGAATTATGGTCAAATGACTAACTACATTCAGAACCGTAATTTGTATGACCAGTTAAGAGATGATCGAGATTGAATCTTTGGGCAGAGCATGGAAGATGATTTTATGTATTTTTCTTAATGTTTTAGCTTCAGTTTAAGTTATGTTATGTATTGTTATTTTTCTAATTAATAAGCTTCAACATTTCATTTCAAACTAATATTAATTGGAATGCACAACATATCAAATTAAAACTTAAACTAGAACATTAAAACTTAAACTCCGCCATTAAACTAGTTAGAAACTATTACATTAATCATTTAGAGGAATTATTTCATCAAACTCATCATCAGTTCCATCATCATCATCTTCTTCATCACGGTTGTTAGTAAATCCAGCTTGCTTTTCAATCATGCTTGAATCTGTCAAATTCGATTTGCCATACATGTTTTTGTTGGGCGTTCATAATTGAGGTGTTAGCTTGAAGAATGTTATGCTTGTCATAGTCAAATGGAATTTTCTTGAGAAAGACGACTTTTCTTACTCTCCCGGTTTTGAATTTTCCTTTGAATGGATCTTTCCTTCGCGATGGTCTTTTGATAATCCATAAACTCCGCCATGTTAAATCTACGGAACTCCCTCCTTCTTGAGCTAATTTTCTAGCCATTTTGCCTTATTCCTCCTGGAAGTTTTCCCTTAGTATTACCATCAATATAATTATTGAAAACTACGTTGGAATTTGAGCTTGTAGGGGTATCTGGTGAAGAATTTGATGGACCTTGTGAAAATGGTGAAGAATTTGGTGTTGAGGGAGAAGAATTATATGGTGACTTTTCAGGTACTATTTGATTATTTGCTAAGTAATCGGGATTATATTTGTTCAAACCCTTCAAAATATGATAACAACTTTCGAAAGCAAACTGTTTACCATGTTTTCGTTGCCAATCTGTACGAACCTCTCTTTCAAAATCAACATCAGTCTGACCACTTTCCTTTCCTTTTCTCTTGGCTTGCATTATCAATGCAGCATGTAACTACTTCCGGTTGATTACAATGAAGTGTTCTGACAATCCTTTTGCATCACGACCATTGATGTTCATGGTTTGTTCTTCATATTTTTGAAATATATTATCCCACATGGTGTTACCATGTTGGTGTGCACCACCGATACAATCTTGGGTAAAAAAAACATAATTACGACAAATACATTCATCTTCTATCATGGTGTATTTTGCACCACGGACTCGATTCTTCTTACCTTTGACTTTGCCTTGAGTTTGTGCTTGTGAATCCATTTTACAAGAAAATATAATTGTAGAGGAGTTGTGATAGTTTTAGATTTGAAAAGATTGAGAAATTAAGAAATTCTAGAGAGTTTTAGAATTTTTGGTGTGAGTTGATATGAGTTTGAAATCGGTATTTATAGAGGGGGAAATTGTAGCCGTTAGATGAAGATAAGTCGGCGATTATCATAGTATCGAGCGATAGATTGACTGTTTGTCGAGTGACTGACCATCGAACGATTCTTTGACCATCGAGCGACCGAGACTCTATCGCTCGGCGGAAACTCTGTCGTGTATGCCTATATGCCGGAAATAACATATTGGCATATGAGTTTGGCAGTTTGGCATACCCATAGTGGGTGCATATATGCCAAATACCATGTTTTGGCATGTGCATAGGAAGAGGCCTAAAAATCAAGTGGATTATTTCTTTTAACTTTTGGTGTAACTAAAATAAAGAGTAGAAGCTAATATTATCATGTCATGTGATAGATGAGACAAATATATCACTTTCAATAAGAGTAAATAGGTACATGATAATGGAAAGAATGGTTGAGTTATACCTTCTTTTGGAAAAATTCTACTACTTGATTTTGAGAATGAAGCTAACAATTTTCTTTTGTTTTGTGTTTGAAGGTTTGAAACTCAAATGGTTAGGCAAAGTGCTGATAACGTGTTTAGAGTGGTAGACAAACTAAGAGACAAAACATAAAGGGAGACAAAGCATGAAAGAGAGGAAGAGAAATCAGGTATGTTTTCTCATTAGTATTTTCTCCTTAAATACAAGACAAGGAGAGCTTGTGTAAGTACAAGTGGTAGTAAGGGAAAGAACAATTCCCACATGTGTCTAGTTTGAGAAAGGAGATGACATGCATCTTGACACATGTGATGTGTGGTCATACACATTCCCACACATGTTACTACAACAATTTGGAATTACTATAATTGGGTTTTACGTTCTAAAACAATCCATCAAGCAGTACATTTTCGCCAATATAAAGATCTATTTCCGATTTAACGAAAAATCTAGATGTATGCTAAAGCTGTGTCATTTTCGCCAATATAAAGATAAATTGGTATCTCAATTACAGTGATGGCATATTATTCACTTGGTCGCAACAAGCTCAAGTGGATATTTCTTACGAATAACCTTTGAAAATTCATCCATGTTCATGTGTTCCTCTTTCATGTTAGTCAACCCTTGGCTCCGCCACTAGGTGGTGGTGGATAAAAAAAGTGGATTCATATGGTTTTATGGTGGTGGCGGGTATTGGTGAACAAAAACATATTATGCTAATTTCGTAACGCCACAAAATGTGTAACGTTATATTATAAAGTACAAAACGTGGTTGATCATTCTAATGTTAAAATAAACTCGATAAAACACACATGTCCATTTTAAAAAATTGGTGCAATCAATTGCCATGTTATGTAATAACTAAACGAACGACACGAATCAAGATCGAACATATGAAATTATTTATTATCGATTTGTTTATGTAAAAAGTGGTCAGGATTTGTCCTTGGCAAAGATAAATGATTAATTAAATTTCTATTATAAATGTCCCTTTAATAATCTAACATAAATACATAATTTTACCAAAAACTATATTAATTCTAATGGTGGTAGTGGAAGTAGGGTTAGTATAAGCGGTGGCGGGTGTTAGTGAATGGTGGAGGCGATAACATTACTATTGGTGGAAGAGATAATGGCGGTGGATGGTTTTTATGGTGGTGCGGGTGTTGGTAATAGTAGTGTATAATAATAGTTTTTGCTTTTTAGTGAGTTTTATTGTATTGTGAAAGATGTAATTGGTTGTTTTTAGCACGATTGATAAGGACAAAAACCAAATATTTCGAGGATGATACCGGAACGTATAAGACAATATGATCATGACTGTTCGATCAACCGTATTATATAAAGGCAATTGGTGTGCCCGCGTAAGAGAACATTATCGCTCTCTCAAGTACTATTACATTCTTTTTCCTGAAAGACCATCAATGTCGAGTTGTTTCGCGACAACTACCTACAAAGATAACAACTTTCACTCAATTCCCGATATAAAACCTTATTGACCGGGAAAATGTATTTGCAATCTAACATATTTGTTTGAAAATTATGTTTGTTCATCAAAATTATCATAAAAAACTCTAAATCATAAATCTAAATTTCGCCTCCGATGTTATAGAATATTTTTTATATTTTACATTCTCAAATCATGCGACCTCTTGATGACAAATCAACAATATCAAATTACGGATCAATATGTATAGGTTTCATTCTTTGGGTTAGAAGGTAGAGTAGACACAGATGGGTAGATCACACGCAAAACATGACGAGAATACTTCAATAATTTGGTCAAGAGATAAGGTCAAAAATTTAAGATTAACTTTCTATAGGACTAATTAGATCGGCTTCGATAGGAGCTGACTAAAATATGGATTAATAATAATTTTCACGTAAGACAATTGCAAAACATAGTTTGGCTAACTCTGCCTATGTAAAGAGTGGTCAAGATTTGTCTTTCCTCAATTGCTATGTTATGTGAGAAGAAGGTGATATCTAAGATTGAGGTATAATTCAAATCTATTAGATTCATACCATTTACAATTGGATGCCTTGAAAAAATTGACGTGTTGTTATTCTTATTACAGGCAAGGGATACATTGACCACACTTGCGCAAATTGCTCACTTCGCAAATGATTGGTGTTGCCTATACTGTCTAGAATGCAACGAGGAATTTGAGGAAACAAGGCACCGAGAAGAAGTGTCGTGGAGTATTTTGGATATAGTAATTTAGAGCCGATGTAATACTTTTTTTTTTTTTTTTTTTTAGTTTTTCCACAATCTATTTATTTAAGAAAAATGAACATTGCAAATACATAACATCAACAAAAATTAAACAGATTGTGTTTGACAATAATGGCTACTGATGGTCCGGAACGGCAAAAGAAAGGAATTGTTGGAGAAGAATTGTTGGGATATACAATGGATTACTTGATACGAATGAAAGAGGTATAACTATTTCGATTCTGAAATCACATAAAGTTCACATAGAAGATGACATCAAGTTTAAAGTTAGTAACAAACATAATATGGATAACTAAAATGTTAAAAACAAAAAAGATATATAAACTTAGAAACGTGGGACTTGAAGAGGCCAATTTTGAAAACTACAGTCTTAGAAAGCAACGATCCACAATACCATAATTTTTTTTTTATAAATATTCAACGTAGAATATGTCAACTTTTGGTAAAGGATCTATTGACAATCTATTAATTTGAAATAGGATCATGGAGTACAATATGTGTTCAAGGTTCTTTATGAGGTAATGTGTCGCCAGATTTTATTCCAAGTGAAGGTAGGAACATACGGAAGTGACAAAATGTCCAAGACTTTTGAAGTTACCAAAGCCTTCGTTAAGACAAATTGTTGGGCACAATACTTTGTTGAAGATTTAATGGCATAGGTTCGCATATATACAATCCCTTCGAAAAGGTAATGGGTACACATTTTAAACATTGTCATCTAATGGGTGTTGAAAAATTACAGGAAAATCATGTCACATTGGATAGTTTGTATCATTCGTTCGATGCAAAAAATACTATTCTCTGCCTATTTGGAGGATCGACAACATGACCATGATAGATAAGTCAGCTGGAGCGAAATAGGAGCATGTAGAGACTTTTATGGACGATATTGATTAGTTGATTTCACTGAGATGAGCGCTGCTGACGACATATTTCCAAAAAATATTTAAACTTCCATGTTCATGTAGAGCATTATCTCATTATAAGCAATCAACCTAAATAAAAAAGTGTCTGGAAGTTAAGATTATATTTCTTTCTTTTGAGCAAATCTCCGGCAGTAAAATATTAAAGGAAAACACAAAGTAAAAAAGAGAGGAAAATCCCAACTATTTTTATGACAAACACATATTAAATCATAAGGAGTTGATAAGTATTCGGGACACAAATTATACGATATATTAAAAATGAACCAACATCAATACATTAACGGCACGGGTTAAGGGCTAGTACCCAAATGAACTCTATTTACATTCCTGGGCAACTCTCATCCGATTGCTGAAAGGTATAAAATAAAACAACATCTTCGATTTCTTTTCATCACTAAAGCTACCATGCTTTTCAGACATAACTCGCATCACTAAAGCCGACATGCTTTCTAGATAAAGATGAAGAAATAAAATAAAATAATGAGAAATAACTCGTCTCCAACAGTAGTTGCACATGAAATGACACTTTAGCTCTTTTAAGCGACGTTTCTTCTTCTTTTGCTCCAAAGTACCTAAAACTCAAAATTAAACATAAAATACATAATTTACAAGAAAACTTCGCAAAGAAAGCATAAACAATAGATAAATATCAAGGTGTTTTAGACATCTATCATCCATACAGATTGCTAAGAGAAATATTGGGTGTGGTTGTTGTACCCCCGCTTTTTCAAATATAATCAGCAACCAAAGGTTGGATTCTCTAATTGACTGAACCATGCACAACCTGTGATATTTCTATTATATAACAAAATATGATGCGGAAAAGAAATAACAAACACACCAGAAATTTTATTAACGAGGAAACCGCAAATGCAGGAAAACCCCGGGACCTAGTCCAGATTTGAACACCACACTGTATTAAGACGTTACAGACACTAGCCTACTCCAACTTAGCTTCGGACTGGAATGTACTTGAGCCCTAACCAATCTTACACTGAGCAAGGTATAGTTGCGCTACTTACGTCTCTGAATCCCAGTATGAGTCTACGCACTTGATTTCCTTAGCTGATCCACCCACAACTAAGAGTTGCTACGACCCAAAGTCGAATACTTGATAAACCAATCTGTCTCACACAGAAAAGATTGTATATATAAATCTGTCTCCCATAGATAAACCTATGAGTTTTGTTCCGTCTTTTGATAAATCAAGGTGAACAGGAACCAATTGATATACCCGACTTATATTACCGAAGAACAGCCTAGAAATACCAATCACCTCACAATAATATTAATTGTATGGTAGTGTTGAATGGTGAATTTGATTCTGGTCCTACCCGTCCTAGCCACACAAAATGACCTCACAATTCCAAATGTGGTAAGAGAGAGAGTTGTCTTTTCATTGTACCTTGTCCTTTCTTTTATAGGCTTTCCTAAAAGCCCTTCTTTTTACTACTTCATGACACATGTCCTAACACCTCTTAATTACCCTTAATGTCATTCTTTAACATAACCTTTTCCTTCTTCATTAATTCCTTCATTGTCCTCCAATTTTCATGGGTATCTTCTATTTGGACTTTGGTTTAGTACCCAAGTTCCCATACCACAACCCAAGCTCATCTCTATTCTTAGGGGCATCCCCAACCCGTTAAGGGAGTATTTTTTCATGTATCAACATTAGTCCCCTGACTATTGGATTAATTATCGGATAATCCAATAGTCAAAGAATCTCTTTTGGGCACCTCCCTGTTTACGCAGCAGGTTTCGTTATCTTATTTAGTCTGCGATCGTGGGCGACGTTTTGACTCCCCATCGTGCAAAACATCTCTTCCTTTTCAGTTTCTGACGGTTATTATTCCCCATTCGTAACTTCCACGTTTTAACTCAAAGCCCTCTATATATAGAGCTATCAATCTATTTATCCGTTAATATTTTTCCTTCTTTCCTCCTTCTAAACACACCCATACACTCGCCATGTCTAGTAGTTCCTCTAGCGGTTCATCATCTGACGCAAGAATGAGTCCGAACATCCTAATAGTGAGGGCTCTGAAGAGAAAGAGCATCCTGATCATGAAGAGATCATCTTGCCCGCCCCAGTAGATGGTATATTATACACAATCACCGAGTTCATGAGTGGTTCTGCTTTAAAACGCGCGCTGAGGTTAAGGGAATTCCGTGGAGGTAAGCACACTTTTTCTCTAGAAGATATTTTGGTTTCTCGCCTTTTAAATCCTCCCGTGCTGCCTAACCCCGCTGCTCTCGGATGGCTTATGCAACCCGAATCGGAGAGCATGGATGCTTTTGGGTTCAAGACTGTTCCACGGATGGCTATTCATCGTGGCGATTACAACCTTCCCCATATTGATATTCGGTCTAAGTCGAAGACTCATCCGTATGGCCACATTGGGCGGCAGATACGTTCCAACCCCGACCATGTCGCCGCACTTGAGAGGGACAACATTGAGGAAGCTATACTTTCGTCTCTTAAGCGGGAAGTAAACAGGTGCATCCGTGATGTAACACGACTCTTCTGTCGTTAAACCCCTCCTGTTCATACCCTTTTCACAGCATGGGGAGAAGCTACCATATTTTTAGAGGACGTAGTCGCCCTTACGGGGTTTCCGATCCATGGTAGTCACTCATATGAGGAGGATGCCGTTTTCGGAGCGCTAAATGATGAAGACAAGAAACTGTGTACTTATCTGCTGAAGTGAAAAGACGATTCTCGTCGTGAACTTGTTCGGAAAACCTAAGCGCCTTCGGAGCAAGCTAAGGGTGAAGAGGCCATTCGCGAAAAGAAGACACCCTCGTCCGCCAGGAAAGGGAAAGCCAAGTGGGTAGAAGAGAAGAAGGCGCCTCCTAAATGCTCATCCAGTGATCGACTGCTATCTAGATCTTTTCGCGCCTATGAGGCGGTTCATGGCTCGTCCGATCCACGAAACTGATCTCGAGTGGGTTGTCAAGGTTAACCTTCGTGCCTGTTTTCCTCTCTGGTTGAAGTATTGGGCTCCCCATATAGTTGATAAGAAAGTTCTCCCCTGCAAATGCAAGGAGAAAAATCCCCGCGCGGAGTTAGCCGCTTTTATCTTATTTTGGCTTTGTCATGATGTGTTTGAGTACAGTCCCCAAGATACCATTAAAGGTGAGCTCGTGCCGATGGCGGTGTTGTTATCTCGCGGTGTTTTTTTTCCACTCGCGCCGATGTTCTTAGGTGGATTGTACCGCTATCTTGATTTGTTCTGCCGGGATCTCCAGACGGTGGGTTCATCTCACAAGATCGAGACCTACATCCCAGCTTCCTTTATGCAGGCTTGGTACTAGGAACACGTTCCCCCGTGCGCGCCAGAACCAAATGACCTCGTCATTCATCGTGAAGAAGATGTTAAACAGGATGACGGTTGAGTCAAGAAGCTTCCCGTTGTTTACGGCTACCCGCGGATGGCCTTATGGAACTTGAAAGGGAAAATACCAAAGGGCGATTTAGGCAAGCATTTGGATGTAGCCAAGGACTTTGAACCTTTCCGTTACCAAGACAGTCGTTCGAGTCCCGGCGCATTACGACTTTATCGCTCCTTTTGACATAGAGTTGGATTCTTCAAAGTCCTTATCGGAAGCGGATTTTGATTCGACGATGGCTGTGTTACCCGGTTATATTCATGGTTTCTATGCCGGTAAGTTCATTGCCATATCGTATAATCCTGATCGCGCAGCTCGACAAGTAGGGTTTGATCAAGGGGTTCCTCCTAGGTTTCCTCCTCCGGTTAGTTCTAATGTTAAGGACATCGTCGCTAGCTTCAACCGTTACGTCTTCAAAGGAGCGACTCGTTTGTATGATCAGGGGATCAATTTTTCGTTCAAGTAACCCATCTCCGCACGGCCTTTGGCGGGGATCAAAAGGGCTCACGAGTATCATGATTTTTTAAGGCTTGATGACGAAGGTCGCTCGGATCCAGTGGTGACCTCTTGGCCCCGCCTGAGGGTTATGAACCTGTGAAGCCAAAGAAATGGGCGTTTTCCGATCGAAAACCCCCGCGGTTGAACGTGAAGACGTCTTCTAGTCCTTCAACGCCCCAGGTACTTGCTATTTCCTTTTCATTGAATTTCCCTATTATTTGTTATTATGTTTCCACGCTTTATTTTGATTGAGATGGATGGCGGAAATCACTTCCCTAGGGAGCTCCTCATTCCAATCGCCTAGGGTAGAAATCCCCTTCTTACGTGATGGACGAATACTTAAATACGCCCGAGTGTGATTGGACTGAGAGTAGTTTAAATAAGAAAGCTAGGCGGGAGGCGAACCAGTCTTCTGCTCTGCGTCCTTGTTCCTCTGCTAATACTGCGCATTTTCAGTCTCGTCAAAGCCATCGGAGAAGCGCGTCGCAATCCCCCAGGAATGCGAGCAGCAGCCCAACTCCTTCGTTTGTGGACCAGTTGAGAGATTTGGGGGTTAGCCTTCCTTCAGGGGCTAGCTGGGTGTCGCCGCGTCTTCACGTATCATCGATTCACCCTCTTATGGCTAAAACCGTTCGTGGCAGGGATGAAATTCCGGTGTCTCCCAAAGGTTCTCGCAATCAATGAGTCCTTCGGGTCTAGCCGGTCAGTTTTTGGTGGGTCCTCATCCCACGTGGCGTTAGACGTCAATGATCCTGCAGGTAGCTTCCTATTTAATACGTGTCTTTGTTTTTGTTATTCCTCTCTCTTTGCCTTCCTCTTCTCCTTTTTTTTCTTCTTATAAATCTAAGTTGGTTTTGCAATTGTGCTTATTTCTCATTTGTCAGGTTCCACTAGTGACTCTGAGTCCTCTTCTAGTTCCTCCGCGTCTCATCCTCAAGTTGCTGATACTCCGTTAGGCTCATCAATTCCCGAGGTTGGTTTTCCTCCTCTCCTCTCTTCTTCATTTATTATTTATATGATTATTATTTTTTGTTGTTCGTTTTCCTTTCCTTTCCCGATATGGATGGTGCTAGGCGCGTCGTCCCTAGTGGTGATGGATCTGTTAAGCGTACTAAAAAAAATGTCGACAACTCATCTGTTCCCCGGAGAAACAAGCTAATACTCCCCTTGATAACACGTCGAGCACCCCCGTCGTAACAGAAAATACTGAGGATGCGCGGTTTCGTTTTCCTTTGGTGGTGAGCGCTGCCGAGGCTGAGGTGGATCCTTCTACCCATACTCTCGTCCACGGCTTCTGGGTCCCGACTGCTTTTGATGCAAACTATAGAGACATCGTTGAGCGTGGTGGCGGTGATATGGCAAAGGCGGGTCTATTGGGTGTTCCTATCCTATGATACATGACTCGAAATTTTCTGAAGATCGCGGACCAGCTTACGTGTGTAGAGGATGATCATGTTGATGAGTCGAGGTTGCTTAGCTGGGAAGCTTCCGTGCAATCTGCGCTCAATGTTCAGTTCCCCATATCATGGCTAAAGGAGTTGTTGGTGAAGGTGAAGAGCCGCAATGATCCTCGCGGTCGCCTTACTAGTCAAATTTCTCAGTTGAAGGAGAGGCTGGAGAAGTGCTCCGAGGCGACTTCTAGCAAGAGGGTGGTCTTGGACTTGCTTCTTATCGACGTTGGTTCAGCAAATGACGAGGTATTGCGAGCCGAGGCCGCCGAAGCGAAAGTCCGTGCTGAGCTCGAGGAGACACAGCGGGAGTTGGAGAAGCTTTAATTTGCTTACAACGCTCTTATGTTACTTTTCTTTTATTTCTCTTTGTTGGACTTGATGTTTATTGTGGGATATTGGTGTTTGGATTATTTATTTTTTCTGTTACTGGTATTTCATTGTGGGATATTCTGTTGGTGTTTATATTAATTTCTCTTGTTGCTGGTATTTTGTTGACTGTTTTATATTCGTGAATGTGCATGTGTGTGTGGGGTGGGGGGGATGGGTGGGGGGGGATAGGTAGAGTCGCTTTTTTTTTTGTAGTAGGGAGGACGTTGATAAACGCGCCTACTCCTCCATTGCTGTTCTCTTTGTCTCTCCCTCCCCCCCCTTTTTTTTAGAAGGGTTCTGGGTGGGGCGGGCGTTTGTCAAACGCGCCTACTTCCCATCCCTTGGTTTTTGGTCTCATCCAGAGGGTTCTGGGTAGGGCGGGCGCTTGTCAAACGCGCCTACTTCCCATCCCTTGGTTTTTGCTCTCATCCAAAGGGGTTCTGGGTAGGGAGGGTGTTTGCCAAACGCGCTTACTTCCCCATTTTTCCTTTTATTCAGAGGTGTTCCGAGTGGGATGAGCGTTTATTAAACACGCCTACTCCCCTCCCCTTATTCCTTTCTTTTAGGCGCGTTTGTCATATGCGCCTTCAGCTACTCTGGGGCCTCTATGAGTTCGTATGTCAATCAGGCGCTTTTGGCTGTCCTGAGACCGAATGTCAGTCGACCAGGCGCCTTTGGCTGCCCTGAGACCCTTTGTGAATTTGTCAGTCGATCAGGCGCCTTTGGCTGTCCTGAGACCTTTTGTGAGTTTGTAAGTCGATCAGGCACCCTTGGATACCCTGAGACCTTTTGTAAATTTGTCAGTCAATTAGGCGCTTTTGGCTGCCCTGAGACCTTTTGTGATTTTGTCAGTCAATCAGGCGCCCTTGGCTGCCCTGAGTCTTTTTGTGAATTTGTCAGTCAATCAGGAGCCTTTGGCTTCCTTGAGACTTTTGGTGAACTTGTCAGTCAATCAGGCGCCCTTGGCTGCCCTGCGACCTTTTGTGAATTTGTCAGTCAATCAGGCGCCTTTGGCTGCCTTGAGACCTTTTGTGAATTTGTCAGTCAATCAGGCGCCCTTGGCTTCCCTGAGAATTTTTATGAATTTGTCAGTCAATCAGGCGCCTTTGGCTGTCCTAAGACCTTTTGTGGATTTGTCAGTCAATCAGGCGCCTTTGGCTGCCCTGAGACCTTTTGTGAATTTGTCTGTCAATCAGGCGCATTTGGCTTCCCTGAGACCTTTTGTGAACTTTTCAATAAATCAAGCACCTTTGGCTGCCCTGAGACCATTGTGAAGTTGTCAGTCAATCAGGCGCCTTTGGCTGCCCTGAGACCTTTTGTGAATTTGTCAGTCAATCAGGCGCCTTTGGCTGCCCTGAGTCCTTTTGAGAATTTGTCAGTCAATCAGGCGCCTTTGGCTTCCCTGAGACCTTTTGAGGTATCTGTTTGCCGAGTCCTGAAAAAGTACTTTTCTTACCAAAAAGGATAGTGTTTTACAGTTTGCGGACTCATATTCCGTGTTCTTCCTCTCTTTCCTTTTCAGGTTAATGGCGAGGGAACGGGTCATGCTCAATCATCTGTCTTGCTGTCTCAACTTCTCCAGCTGCTCGCTTGCGTTCGAATATGCTTCGAATGGCAAAAAAATCCTCTGCCGGGTGTCCCATTCTTCGGTGGTAATAGTAGTATTTGGCTGAGTTTTTATCCATTTTGTTGACATCTACTGTAGTTGGGGGTAGATGAACTTCTCCTTCAGTGACCCAACGATTTAGCAACCTGATTGCGCGTTCTCTATCACATGGGAGAGGCGGTGGTGTTTTATAATCGCGCATGCTTCCTCTGTTCCTCCCTTGGTTTCTGCCATTGGCGTAAGATTGGTTCCTCCCCTAGTTAGTATTAGGCTTCACGTTGCGCGGCGTTCCCGACACCACGCTAACTGTGGTGTGCCAAGCAGAATCTGTAGGTATCTCTTCTACGCGGTCGACGATCCTCTCAGCTGCTTCTTCTAATTCGACGAAAGTCTGAAATCTGAAATTAACCAGACCCCTTCTGAAGGCTAGGACCATTCCGCGTACGCAGATTTAGACAAGCGCTTCTTCACTGATATCTTCGTAGTAGTCCAGCGTCAGGCGCCGGAAACAAAAGATATATCTTCCTACTTCTTCGCCCGTTCGTTGTCCTCTCCTGCTCAAGTCTATTGCCGTTATCTTCCTTTTGGACGAGCAAAACTTTCCAAGAAAGAACGTGGACAAGGTCTGCCAAGAATCCACGCTTTTTTCCTTCAGGTTGTCATACCAAGTGAACGATGTGCCGGTGAGTGACTTAGGAAATTCTTTTAAACACAGCTTTCCATCTGTCTCTCTGTCGTTCATTGCTGATAGAAATCGGTTGAGATTTTCTCGCGCGTTTCCTTGACCCTCGTATGCTTTGAACTTCGGGGAGACGTATTCCTCGGGGTACGCATATTCCCGAAGGTGTGCTGGGTACGGGCTATGTACGCGGCAAAGGTTGTCTTGTTTTATCACGTGATAGTTCTGCTCTATGTATTCGACGATCTCTTTACGCGATGTCATTGTTATTTTGTCGCCTTTATGTTCTCCTTTTGTTGCCTCTTCGGGGGTACTTTGACCTGCTATTACCGCCTGTGTTATCCAGTCTTCAAGATCTTGTCTTCTTCGTGAGTGCTCATTTAATTCTTCTTGCATATTTTGTAAAGTTGATGACGCGGATCCCGCTAAGCGACCCGCATGTTTGTTCTTTTCTTGTGTTGCTACTTCTTTCCTTTGGGGTTCATGGCTTTCCGATTGCTTGATAACGCCTAAGATTGGTGTTTCCTCGCTATCATCATCTTCCATTATCACCTCATCCAGATCAAGAGGTTGATCATCCGCTTGGTTTCTTACTGCGCCTGAGTTAGCGTCTCATGGGTGTGTCATGGTGGGCTAGGCACGAGCCTCTGGATGTGGTCGTCAAATTTTGAAGGGTGAATTTGATTATGGTCCTACCCCTCCTAGCCACACCAAATGACCTCACAATTCCAAATGTGGTAAGAGAGAGAGTTGCCTTTTCATTGTACCTTGTCCTTTCTTTTATAGGCTTTCCTAAAAGCCCCTCTTTTTACTATTTCATGACACATGTCCTAACACCTCTTAATTACCTTAATGCCATTCTTTAACATAACTTTTTCCTTCTTCATTAATTCCTTCCTTGTACTCCCATTTTCATGGGTATCTTCTATTTGGACTTGGGTTTAGTCCCCAAGTCCCCATACCGCAACCCAAGCTCATCTCTATTCTTAGGGGCATCCCCAACCCATTAAGGGAGTATTTTTTCATGTATCAACAGGTAGCAAAACAAGATATTGTGGAATCACAAACTATGAGACGAAGATGTTTGTGAATACTTTTTATCTTGCCTATCGGAAAACAAATCTCGATCCAATCTTAAAGAAGATACTCAATCACGATAGAATATGCAAAGATCAGATCACACAACCACGGAAAAAATAGTCGGGTTTGGCTTCACAATCCCAATGAAGTCTTCAAGTCGTTAACCTACAGGGTTTCGTGAAAAACCTAATGTTAAAGGAGAATCGACTCTAGCCGTAACTAGTATCACGCATGAGGTGTGGAGATTAGGTCTCCCAGTTGCTAGAGTTCTCCTTTATATAGTCTTCAAATCAGGGTTTGAAATCAATGCTACCTTGGTAACAAAGCATTCAATATTCACCGTTAGATGAAAACTTGATTTGACTCAAGCTAATATCTTTCTACCGTTAGATCGAACTTAGCTTGTTACACACAAATGAAATGTACCTTCATTTAGGCTTGAGTAACCGTACCTAAACGTGTACTCTTTGTTGGCTCAACAATAGTTAACCGAAGTTAGCCATATGAACACTTTCATATCAACCTCATTCATCTTAACCATAACTAGTTCAAATGACTCAAATAAAACTAAATCTAGAGTTGTTCAATTGTTTATATTCTCATAGAAGTATACAAGATACAATTGAAGCAAAATCGATTTTGATTCACATGAATCAAGTCATAAACATTATATCCACGGTTTGTAAAAGTTTTTCCTTAATATATAAATGTATTAGTTCATAAAAAAACCGATTTTAGAACATCATATACTTAGGTATGTGTACGGGTATGTGTACCTAAGTAGCCGGACCAAGTTTGGGTTTCGCTAATACGTGAACTGTACGCATACCATCCAAACTCAGCAGAAATTCTCGGTCCTGAACCTTATGCCAGTACGCATACCGGTTTGCAACCCAGGTTCCCGGACTTTCTCAAAATCAGGTGCTGCGTACGGGTATGCATACCATGGTTCCCGGACATGGATTACATATATGCAACTACATGATAGACGCATTTATGTGTATATATTAGTCTCAATTCTATGTAATGTTAGTACTCGATTTTGCGCTTTTTTTGGTATTTTATCTTTTTGTAGGTGTTTTTGGAGAAATAAGCTTTTGCGGGAAAATTGGCTCGAAAAGTGGTATTTGCGCTCGTGGGAGAAAATTACTATTCGGACCCCCATTTTGGATAAGGGGTACCCAAATTACTAAGGGGCATCCATTTCCAAGGCAAGTACTATACGCACCCCAACAACAGGATAAGGGGTGACCATCTTCTTTAAAATTTGAAAACAGAAAAAGGCGGGAAAACTTGTTTTCACGGAACAGAATTTAGGGTTCGATGATTGGAAGGCTTTTAACGAGATTCAATCGCCAAATAAGGTTGGGCTGGACTTGATTTAGCTAAACAGGCCTGGTATAGGTAATTTAACGAACTAAATTGGGCTTGATCATCCGTTCGAAGCTAAAACAGGGAATGTGATATATACACGGGATAGTTTGTGTATTTCTGGAAGTTACTCGA
Organism: Papaver armeniacum; assembly: GCA_023531295.1. Lineage (NCBI taxonomy): Eukaryota > Viridiplantae > Streptophyta > Magnoliopsida > Ranunculales > Papaveraceae > Papaver > Papaver armeniacum. The sequence continues at coordinate 508,840 of JAJJWW010007659.1, forward strand.
GTAAATACGTGAAAAATATCTTCTTAGGATTTGATCCTATCAAATGGTGGAGAACAGGGAGAAACGTATGAAAATAAAAAAGGGAATGAAAGGAAATATTCGGTGACCTTTCTTGGAAGAAAAGAGAAGATTTTCTCGTGATTTTATTCGCCTGTTGTGTATATAAGGGTGATAAGAAGCATCACGAATGGGGGTGGGGAGTTTGGGTATGCTTCAGAGGAGGAAATCACGCTGCAGGAGGAGTTGCAGCAGCAGCAGGTGAAGAGGAAGAAGAGAAGTTGCAGATGACACCAAAGAAGTGTCGTTCTCAAGAACACGAAGAACAGACTCGCAGAGGCAGTCTTTATTCTGCAACACATCTGATTTATCGTTTATTATAACAGTGACTTGCAACACTTATAAACGTTGCAGTTTTCTGTTTTCATTACTCTTCTCTATTTTGATTATTGTAAACACACTTTTGAGCCATGAATAAATATTTTGAGCGTATTTTCACCATGTGGAGCTAAACCCCAACACTGGGATGACGGAGGAAGCCAAGTTCACAATTGTTTGGTAATTATAATTGATTCTTATGACTTTTTGCATTTTTAATCGATTTATGATTTTCATTGATTATTTGTGATTTAGTTTGATGGGTTATGCTTAGCTTAGGTGTTTTGATAATCCATGCTTACCATTTACATCTAATGCTTTAAAAAATCTACTTTTGGCAAAGAAATAGAGTCTAGAAAAGAGCTAAAATTGTTATGAATCATTGTATGAACCAATCGATTGTGAAGTTTGGTGGAATCCTAAGTCCCAGTATCTCTTAACTTTATTAAAATCTTTTCTTTGTTTTTAGTACTTTTGTTATTAAGTCTTGAAATCAACCTCAAACGAGTCCGAGCGAACGATACTCTACTTACCACTTGTAAAACTACATCAGTTTTTGGCGCCGCCGACGCGGACTTGTATTTAGGTTTAGGTTTTAGGTTTTGCATTTTTTTTTTAGGTTTTGTATATATATATATATATATATATATATATATATATATATATATGTTTTTTTTTGTTCTATTTTTGTTCTATTTTACGTCTTTGGTATTTTTGTTTTTGTTGTGCAGGTTTTGCTTGAAACGGAAGTTGAAAAGTTGGACTTGCCATAAAAGGAGAAAGCCAAAGATTTTATTTTTAAGGACTTTAATTTTTGGTAGTTTCTTTATTTATTTTTGGACTTGTAATTTTATTTCATTTGTTTGTGTTTATTTTTAGTACTTTATTTATATATAAAAAAAAAAACACTGCACACACCAATTGCATCTTCGTCAGACTACCGAGTTTAGGAAAATTGGTGGATTAGTAAGCTGAACCCGTGCCTTGGGCCTTATGGGAGTTACCAGCTGAAAGTCCACAAACCTCAGCCTCGTACCTTTGGGTATATTTCGCTGTAGGTAACCCAAGCTTACCTAAATTAGTTAGCCCAACATTTTCATGTGCACATTTTGTTGAATTCTTGTATGCCAGAACGTAAGAGAGACGCTCTAGGACGGTTTATGCGTGAAAAACCTAGAAGTGATATTTTAGGAAACAAGAATCTCGACTACCTTAATCTAGAAAGTCCTATTTTTGGACGTTCTTCTCAAGGTGAGGAAAATATCCTCAATACTTCTATTTTTTCCAAAATGGTTGAGGAAAAGGATGATGAGGTCCCGATAAAAACCCTTAGGGATTGTTTGAACCCGTCTAGGGTAGTGCGTGACCCAGGTGTAGTTCCACCAGCTTCTACGGTCCAATTTGATATTAGACCTGAGACTATTGGCCTGCTTCGTAAGTTTAGGGGGTTAGAGAATGAGAACCCGTATACCCACATAAGAGACTTTGAAATGATTTGTGACACAATGAACTATCTGAATGTCTCCAAATATGTGCTTAGGTTACGTTTGTTTCACTTCTCTCTCTATGATAAAGCTAAAGAGTGGTATCATTTTATTCCTTCTAAAACAATTACCACCGAGATGGTCTTGTAGAGGCATTTGTTAAGAAATTCTACCCACACCATAAGACCGCATCTTTTTCGGCAGATCTATCCAAACCTTTAAGCGTAAATTAGGTGAAAAACTTCATGATTATGTAGAAAGGTTTAGTGAATTGTTATACCAGTGTCCACATCACGGCTTTGAAAAAGCCCACATGGCCCAAATTTTATATGAGGGCCTTGATAGTGAAACCCGTATGCAGGTAGAAACAATTAGTGGTGGAGAATTTACCCATCAAGACCCAGATGATTGTTTTGATGAGTTCATTGAGTTATCCGAGAAAACTAGGCAATGGGCTTCAATGAGAGAACCAGAAATACCAAGAAATCCTATCCATAGGATCGATAGAGTTGATTATGGGTCAGATATTCTTAGGCGTCTAGAAGCCTTAGAAATGAATCAAGGGTCACACCAAGCTAGATACGAAGAGCAAGCCCATGCTCTTTATAACAACTCTAGGTTTGAAAACCGTCGGAGATTTGATCCATATTCCGATACCTATAACCCGGTTGGAGAAACCACCCGAATTTCTCTTGGTCTAAGGGCCGGAGTCAAGGCCATCTAGTAATTTTCGGGATTCCTCAGTTTTGGGTATACTAAGAACCATCTAGGCCGGATCGATGATCGTAACCCGTCGGATAAAAAAATCATGAGCTTAGAAGAGTCTCTAACCATCTTATCTCATAACACTGCAGAGTTTAAGCAAACGGTTGAGAAAGGTTTACAGGAAAACTCTCAGGCTATTTCAGAACTAAAAAAACAAGTTAGTATAATTGCAGAGTTTTTGAGCGAAAGAGAGAAAGGCAAGTTACCCAGTCAACCATTACCCAACACTAGAGCAATTCATGAAGTATCCTCTAGAGAGAAAGAGTTCAATCATGTGAACTCTGTAACAACCCTTAGGAGTGGTAAAACGGTAGACAATAAGGTAGCCATGCTTAATAGTGGACATACTGTAGATCCATCTTCTAGTTCCCATTCTAGTTCCCAAGATGAGCTTCAGAAGGAGCCACTAGCTGAAGAGACTGATAAAATTTCTAGTGATGCCCATGTGGTTCCCGATAGATCTCATTTTGTGCCCAGAGCCCCATATCCACAGCTGTTAGTTCCAACTAAGAGAGAGTCGACTTTCAACGAAATAATGGAGATTTTTAAGCAGGTAAACATAAATATTCCTTTATTAGAAGCAATTAGGCAAATGCCTGCTTATGCCAAGTTTCCTAAGGATCTTTGTACTCGAAAGCGTAAGCTTAATGTCCATAAGAAAGCCTTTTTAGCCGGTCGTAAGTTCAATCATTCTCAACCAAACATCCCCTAAGTATAAAGACCCGGATGCCCCACCATATCTTGTACGATTGGTAATCACATGGTTGATAAAGCATTACTTGACTTAGGAGCCAGTGTTAACCTACTCCCGTACCATGTGTACACCCAGCTAGGTCTTGGTGAGTTGAAACCGACTAAAATGACCCTACAATTAGCTGATAGGTCTGTCAAAGTACCTCGTGGTGTCATAGAGGATGTACTGATTGAGGTTGATAAATTTATTTATCTAGTGGATTTTGTTGTTTAAGACACTCAACCTGTTCAGTACCCTAGTGCTCAAATACCGGTGATTTTAGGTCGCCCATTTTTAGCCACATCTAATGCTGTCATCAACTGTAGGACCGGGCTTATGAACATATCCTTTGGTAATATGACCACTGAACTAAATGTCTTTAATGTTAATAGACAACCTTCTGATGACTTGGGGGAAGTAAATATGATTATCACTTTAGTTCAGGATATAGTTCAGGATAATTAGGAAGATACTTTATTGGATTATTCCTTGGATGAATTTGATAAGATTCTCTCAAGTCAGTTAGGTGACCAAACTGTAGAACTAGAAGAAGCTCTCGAGTACTTTAAAGACTCTACAGACCCTATAATTCAAGCCATAGTGCTAGGCCATACAGAGTAGTGTTGAACCTAAGTTTGGGGGTGATGATGGTCAAATAAAAGTCCTTAACTTAGGACTCGAGCCTAGTGTGCCTGAGGTATTACTTGAGTCACTTCCGACTCCTCAACCTGACCAACCTGATATTGTCCAAGAAGAAATCCAACAACTAGAAACCCATAGTTCAGAAAAATCTGTTTTTCAAGACACTCATATGAAGCCCAAGTGGGCACCACAGAAAAACCCAGTTGTCTTGCAGGAAACCTTGGATGAGGATGTGTTATGTCTGTTCATTTTTCTGATTTGGTGCAGTTGTCTAATAATTGTGGCAATTTTATTTGATTTTGTTGACCCACAGTTGTTTCGACTATTGATATATGATTCGAAAGGTAATTAGCCATTTTGTGGTATTTACCGTCTGGCTGAAGACTTTAAACTTAGCACTTCTTGGGAGGTAACCCAATATTCATGCGACACGGTAATATCTTTCCTTAACTCTTTTGCTTCAAATGGTAACAGTTTCTCCTTGTTCATGCTTTTAATTTTATCTTTAGAACATTGAGGACAATGTTAGACTTAAGTTTGGGGTATGGGAGAAACTTTTTAGTTTCATTATTAAACTCCGAGCCTAGAAATTTATGTTTATTAAGGATGGCACTAACCAATCTAATTGGATGGAAGCATTTTGGTTGTAGGAGTTGAGGAACCAATCTGATTAGATGGAAACATCTAAAGAGTCTATTCATAAAAGCACAGAGAGCTCGGTGTTAGAATTAAAGAAAAAACATGGTAGTTTCGCCATATCTCGTTGAATCCTTTTCACTTCTATTTTTTGTTTGTTTTCTTCAAAATATGTTTATCTAAGTGATTAGGTGGGGCTCACGATTCAAGTTGTTACCACAGCTAGGGTGAAATAGAGTGATTGAGATAAAAAAAAAAAAAAAAAAAAAAAGTTGAAAAAAAAGTTGAAAAAAAAAAAAAAAAAAAAAGAAGAGAAATTGAGACCAGACCATCAGACCAACCGGAATAAATTCAATAAAGTCGACCACTGGAACCCTTGTATATGCCAGCTGAGTTGACCTAGAGTTAGGATTATCGACCACCTGGTTCCCTTGTATATGCCGGTGTGTTGATATTAGTCCGCACCAATATCTCAGTCCATTAGGATAGGTTCGTTTTGGCAAAGTGGCCTTGATACGAGATATGAGAAACACCATTCACCTTAGTCAACATCAAAACCATCTATGTTTTTCTATATCCATTTCATAATCTATCCATGTGATTGGTTGACTCCAATTATGATGTCAAGAACTATCTGAGTAGAGCTCTGTGACTTATATATGAATTTTAGTATGCTTGAGTGCAAACTCGTGTACAACAATTGGAATTTCGCATCAGGGTACTTCCTCCTGTAGTCAATAAGTATGCCAACCAAGGAGATTCTTTAGTGCCTTCCAAGGTTCTGCGTAGATAGCTAAGGTCTGGAGTATAAAGGTTTTGTGGGTACACCTCTTGTAAGCCCTCCCGAGACTATAACTCGGCCACTAGGGCCACCTAGGGGTTTAAAGGCTTATTGCATACGCTAAATGCAATCGACGATGCCTGCGACAGTGAGTTAGGATTTTATTTTGTAGATTTGATTTGCTCGAGGACTAGCAAATAATAAGTTTGGGGGTATTTGATAGAAGCATTTATGTGTCTATATTAGTCTCAATTCTATGTAATGTTAGTACTCGATTTTGCGCTTATTTTGGTATTTTATCTTTTTGTAGGTGTTTTTGGAGAAATAAGCCTTTGCGAGAAAATTGGCTCGAAAAGTGGTATTTGCGCTCGTGGGAGAAAATTATTATCCAGACCCCATTTTGGATAAGGGGTACCCAAATTACTAAGGGGTATCCATTTCCAAGGAAAGTACTATCCGCACCCCAACAACAGGATAAGGGGTGACCATCTTCTTTAAAATTTGAAAACAGAAAAAGGCGGGAAAACTTGTTTTCACGGAACAGAATTTAGGGTTCGATGATTGGAAGGCTTTTAACGAGATTCAATCGCCAAATAAGGTTGGTCTGGACTTGATTTAGCTAAACAGGCCTGGTATAGGTAATTTAACGAACTAAATTGGGCTTGATCATCCGTTCGACGCTAAACAGGGAATGTGATATATACACGGGATAGTTTGTGTATTTCTGGAAGTTACTCGAGTAAATACGTGAAGAATATCTTCTTAGGATTTGATCCTATCAAATGGTGGAGAACAGGGAGAAACGTATGAAGATAAAAAAGGGAATGAAAGGATATATTCGGTGAATTTTCTTGGAAGAAAAGAAAAGATTTTCTCGTGATTTTATTCGCCTGTTGTGTATATAAGGGTGATAAGAAGCATCACGAAGGGGGGTGGGGAGTTTGGGTACGCTTCAAAGGGGGAAATCACGCTGCAGGAGGAGTTGCAGCAGCAGCATGTGAAGAGGAAGAAGAGAAGTTGCAGACGACACCAAAGAAGTGTCGTTCTCAAGAACACGAAGAACAGACTCGCAGAGGCAGTCTTTTATTCTGCAACACATTTGATTTATCGTTTATTATAACAGTGACTTGCAACACTTATAAACGTTGCATTTTTCTGGTTTCATTACTCTTCTCTTTTGATTATTGTAAACACACTTTTGAGCCATGAATAAATATTTTTAGCGTATTTTCACCATGTGGAGATAAACCCCAACACTGGGATGACGGAGGAAGCCAAGTTCACAATTGTTTGGTAATTATAATTGATTCTTATGACTTTTTGAATTGATTTTTAATCGATTTATGATTTTCATTGATTATTTGTGATTTAGTTTGATGGGTTATGCTTAGCTTAGGTGTTTTGATAATCCATGCTTACCATTTACATTTAATGCTTTAAAAAATCTACTTTTGGCAAAGAAATAGAGTCTAGAAAAGAGCTAAAATTGTTATGAATCATTGTATGAACCAATCAATTGTGAAGTTTGGTGGAATCCTAAGTCCCAGTATCTCTTAACTTTATTAAAATCTTTTCTTTGGTTTTAGTACTTTTGTTATTAAGTCTTAAAATCAACCTCAAACGAGTCCGAGCGAACGATACTCTACTTACCACTTGTAAAACTACATCAGTATGCATACTATGCTTAAATATAATTATTCTAAACTCTCATTTCAACCATTGAAAGATTCTCGGAAGGCGGGAATAGTTGTCTCACACAAACTATTAGCTTCAAAGCAATTTTCAAGTGATCGAATGATCAATATGAAACATTTTGAGTCTACATCAAATGACCGTCTCACACAAATCATGTAAGATGTTACCGGGCGATTTTCACATGATCATCTTTTGACTTTCGTCAAGAATATAAGATGAACTTGGTTAAAGAGAAAGCTTACCAACACATATTTCGAGAAATATGTAAGCCAGTTAAACTCAGCTCGAAATATCAAATGTGCATAAATGAAGTCTATATAGCTATACGACTTTTGTCTCAAATAAGAGATAAAGTAGATAGACTTTTGAGTGATAGATGAGTTCAAGTCTCCACATACCTTTTGTTCAATCGATGAACGGCGTGAAGTCTAATGCTTAACTACACTTTCTATCCTAATCCGAGACTTAGCTAAAAGTAGACTAGAAATCAAGACTTATAGTTTTGGCAACTAAACTTGACAACAAGCTTGAGATAGAAACGCTTGCGAGTTCGACCGAGCAGTGCTCTAACAGACTTATCAAGACTGAACCTCGTCACAAGATCCTTAGCATATTTATCTTTTGATTAGTAAATTCCATCCTTATGTTGTTGAATCTGTAGTCCTAAAAAGAATTTTAATTCACCAATATTGCTCATTGCAAATTCCTTACCAAGAAAGACTTGAAAATCTTTTGCAAGTTTCTCAGAAGTTGAACCATAAATGATATCATCTACATAGACTTGAGCAATGACAACATCTTTCCCACTCCATTTGGTAAATAATGTTTTATCAGCACCACCTCTCGAAAAACCTTTCCTAAGAAGAGAAGTAGTTAGTTTTCGAACCAGGCACGAGGTGCTTGTTTTAACCCATATAATGCCTTTTTGAGATTAAGGACATGATCTGGGAAATATGGATTTTCAAAACCCTTAGGTTTAGCAACATAGACCTATTCCTTTAAATTTTCGTTTAGGAACGCGGATTTTATGTCCATTTGAAACAGCTTAACCTTAAGAAAACAAGCATGAGAAAATAACAACCGAATAGACTCAAGGCGTGCCACAGGAGAAAATTCGTCAAAGTCGATACCTTCAATCGTGAATATCCCTGAGCGACAAGTCTGGATTTATTTCTGACAATGATGCCAAATTCATCAGACTTGTTCTTGAATATCAATTTGGTACCAACAATATTGATATTAGAGGGACAAGGTACAATCTCCCATACATCTTGTCTTTGAAATTGATTTAACTCTTCATGCATTGCATTCACCCCAAAAGGGATCACTAAGAGCTTCATTAATATTTCTCGGTTTTACTTGCGATAGATAACAACCAAAATTGCAAATATTTTGAAGTTGTCATATTGTCTTAGTTGTAGAATCTCTTCCTCCAATAATACTGTTAGTATCATGATTTCTTTGAACCTGGAGGTGTCGTGGGGGAACACGTTCTTGTTCAACAAGATATTGTGGAATCACAAATGATGAGACGAAGATGTTTGTGACTACTTGTAGATGGTGGATTTTCGACAAAGGTTAAAATTGTAAAATACTCCGGATCCGACAATCGGATGAGTATTGAGGCCCATGTCTCTCATTAAAGCATGAAATCTCATGCCATAAATCTCGATCGAGAAAATTTGTCTCTCATAGTATATGTAGATGTGTAGTCTCCACCCGAGGACACGACACATCTCATGAATAATTTGAGCAATTTGTAATTACTCCGGATCCGGCAATCGGATAAGTATTGAGACTTATGTCTCTAAGCGTGAAAGCTCATGCCATAAAACCTCTGATCGAGAAAATCTCTCAGAGAAGATGTAGATGTGTAGTCTCCTAGCTGAGACCACGGCACATCTCATACTGTATAGAATCGCAAGATTGGACGTCTCCTAGACATCATGTCTGCTAGTATAGAGCAATAACGTCTTCAGGATGCAACCAGGTTTTCCCTGACTGTACAAGAGGAATATGACACTCCAGCAAGTTCATATTTCTCAACCTTCAGATAATTAATGCTCCTAGATAGGAATCCCTGCTAGTATAGAGCCATCAGTTAATTATCTCTAATCGCTTGAATATCCAAAGAATATTCTACGATTCTTCGTTATATTCGTCACTTCAATTCGTGGTTCTTCTCAGCAGAATTCCACGGGTTAGTGATAAATATTCAACGAAACATGCATCTGAGCATCGAATAAGCCCTGACTAAAATGGTGCAAGTGTACTTAGCAATAATGCATAGACCAGCATTTGAATTCGCAAACGAGCATTTCAAAAATATGAATGAACGATGAACCTATGCAAAATAGGAAGAAAAAAATAATAATAAAAAAATATTAGCAAAGATGCCAGGGGACTGGGCTCATCAGCTTGCCGGTCATGCCGTGACCAGTCCCGAGCCCAATTTTATATTTTGTCATATTTTATTATTTTTCCATGATCTCGTGAAAATTCTCTCGTTCGAGCAAATCTCCTTCGTTTCAAGGAAATTCTCTAATCTCATGATTTTATTAAAGAAATAATAAAATTAGGGAAAGGTGTCGCGGGACCGAGCACCAGCCGGCCAACCATGCCCTAGCCGTGGCCGATCCCACACCTCACGTCCCCATTATTTTATTATTTCTCTCAAATTATGAAAATTCCCTGATTTCATGAATTTTCCCTAAAACCATGAAAATTCCCTAATTTTATGAATTTTCTCTAAAATCATGAAAAATATTATAAAATTAGGAAAACTTGTGGGACCGGGCTCTAGCCGGTCGGCCATGCCCTAGCCGGTCCCACACCCCTATTATTTTATTATTGTTTGTTGTTTTTTTTTCCTGATTCCATGAAAACTCCTTGATTTGAACAAAATACCTTGGTTTCAACAAATCTCTTTGATTTTATGAAAATTCCCTAAAATTATAAAAAATTACATAAAATTGGGATGAGTGCCATAGGACCGTGCCCGTTGGCCGGACGACCATGCGTTGGCCATTGCCGGTCCCACACTCCATCATTACCTATTTTATTATTATTATTCTTTTATCTCCCTCATCTCATGGAAGTTCCCTAATTTCATAAAACTCTCCAGTTTTATGGAATTTCGCTCAAATCAGAGAAAGTACATAAGCCCTAGACGTGGTCGGTCCCACACCTTGCAATTCCCTGTTTTATTTATCATTTTTCATCATCTCATGTATTTTTCCTAGTTTCAGCAAAACCCTGGATTCTGCATATTTTCTCCGAATGTTGCTCAAATGCGCATCGGAAAATACTGAAACTCTCAGGACTGAGACACTATTGTGACACGAGCACATCCCATTGACCGACCAAGGGTGGATCTAAGTCCTGCAAATAGCCGGTGATTTTAACCTAATTTTCTCAATTGCTCATATTAGGTTCAAACTTCTTCCAAACAATTAAGAGTTTGCTTGAACGACCATCCATTGGTCCCACGACCACCAAGATCCGGTCCCATGACCTCCTGGTCGGTTCCTCATCTCTTCATGGATAGGTTTTGTTATTTGTCGCTCACACGAGCATTATTTCAATAAATGATTAAACCAGCATTTAATTATTCTTTCACCAACTGGTCCTAAAGAGACTTTGGTATTTTGTTCACTCGAGCATCCGGGCTTACATGGTGAACTTATCATCTCATGTAGCCGGTCCCTGCTTCACTTGATTTGTAATAAATCATCATTTCAGTAAAATTAGGGTTTTGAATTCAGAGCTCCGCATAAACATAATTCTGAGCGGATTCAAATACTCTGATAATTTCATGTTGATTCCATGATCAACATTTTTATTTATTTTGCTCGACCCAGCAGTCAGTATCTTAAATTAATATTTTATTTGGTCCTGCTACCAACAATCCATCGAATGAGCAACATTCGCTCAAACCTGCAATATTTGCTCAGATTCAAGAATATTGGTTCAACTATCAATATTCAATAATTCAGCAACACAACTTGCTCGTAATCAACATAATAATACCTCGTCTCAGCAGACATATTTAATTCATGAGTTTGTAACATTTGCAAATCATGTTCAACTCAAGAATACATGGACTCATCGTCCCATAAATTCAAAGAATCGACTTCACAAATCACGAGATTTCAATCGTGTCACATGGGGGATATTAACTAGGGTTTTGGTCTGGCGGTCTACGGCACGTGTGTTCACCCACGATGAGAATGTGATCAAGTCGTGTAATCAGTTGGAAGAGTCGGCAAAGTAGTGGGTGGAAAATTAACCAAGTCTCCGCACGATGAACAACTGGTTTTAACACGATTTCCCACTTCCCCACTATCTCGATTCCAAAGAACTGTCACACTTCATGGGATCATGGTGTTTTCAACTCCGACATTATAAAATGTCTCTGAATCCTGATTGAAAGGACAAGATTTGAACATTCGAACATTCGTCTAAACAAGGAATTCTCGGCAAGTTCATACAGATAATCTTTCGTCTACACGAACTCATCGTCTGAGCATTCACTCTCAATTGAGCAAAATTCAATCATTTAGTGCATTCTTACGCTGAATTCACAACACACTTACAATCTCATATCACCATTGGTCTCACATATTTCTCAGCTTCCCTCCTACAGATCAACCCATCCTCTCTTGTGACCGAATTGACTCTGGAACGACCATTGTTCTTGGTTTAGGCCGGAGTCCTACAGATTGATCTCTCAAACTTAAAGCACTCCCTTCTTGCAGTGCATCTGTGTGAGGTTCAACATTTCGATCGATTCAAGGAGTCTCCACACGAACGTCTCCTCAATTCCTTAAAACCAGCAAATCGTTTTTCCCCATCTACAGATTGGCGACCACAGTTGGAGATTAATCTCTCGGTTGCAATATCACGGTTTCACAAGATGGCTGGTCTTAGGTCCGGGTTAGTTACAGGTTCCAATGCAAATGACGCTAGCACTAGCAACAACAACAACAATAATGAGGATATTCCGAAAACAATTCCAGCCTCTAACACTAGTGGTGGTTATATTACTCCTCCTCACACTAACACGGAATGTCATCCTCTATCCGTCCGACACCATGAAGAAGTCGTGAAACCCAACACCTACCATTGCTTGATATCATCAAAGTGCAAGAGAATCTTCCAAAATCGACCGACATGGTCGCTACGATGTAATGAGCCGTGTAATTATCTCAAATATCTTACCGACAAGATGTCGAGAAGACTCAAGGAAAGGGAAAAGAAAAAGAGACATCTCCAAATGCTGATCCGAAGTAGTTTCAATTCATACAGTGGATGGCAACAAAGTCCGCAAAGCTGCAGACGATCCATCAACAAAGAAATCATCAAATTTCATTAATCGGGAAGATTTGGAACGCATCTTGGAGAACCGTGGAAAAGATAAGACATCACATGTCCATCGTCACCAGCCTCCGTACTCGCTTTACGCAAAGGATTCCTCTTCCAAAAGGGCATACACCTGGTATAACAACATTGCACTAGGAACTATCAACAATTGGGGAGAAATGATTAACGCCTTCTACAAAAAGTACTTCTTTGTGTCAGAGAAAATTACTCTCTCTGATCTTGGAAGAATGTTTCAGAGGAACAATGAACATCCCAATGACTACGTGAAAAGATTCAGAGTCCATGCCCTGGACTGTCATGATCCAAACGTCACGGAGCAGCACTGGTAGACTTGTGTATCAACGGTATGATCTCGGTCTACAGAGCTTTATTGGAAAATCTTCGTTTCCAGACCTTCTCAGAGCTTCATGATGCGGCGAAGAGATCGGCAACTACTGCGCCCGCATGGAAAGAACAGACGCCCGATCAAGAAGCAGTAAAACCTACAGCCTTGCACAAACACTATTGCAGAAGGGAGCAAACAGAAAGCCAAACTGCCGCGCAAGCATACCTCAGCTCCTTCTAAAGCACAAAGCAAGTATAAGCAAGATGCACAAGCCTCTGACCAATGCACAAGAGTTCTTGATCAAGAAGCACCTGACTTTCCTTTTTCCATTGAAGAGGTGATCGAACTCCTGGATGTATGGGTCCAAGATGGTGCAATCAAGTTGCCATATGTCAAAAAAGAACCAATCAAGAAGACATGGAAAGTCCTCGTTATGCCCGCTTCTACAGGTTTGTCAATCATCCCACAAGCAATCGCATTTCAAGTACATTTTCAAAGAGAAGGTTGATCCACAATAGCTCAACTAGGGACTGAAGGAGTACACAAGAATCCTCTGATATAGTTTTTACAGTGATAAGTACAGATTCGTTGCTCGGACTCTTTTTAAAGATTTGGTTTTTGATTATTAAAAGAAAATACTAAGACAAACTAACTAAATTGATTTTTTTTAACAAGGAGAGATGAGTCTAGGGCTTTGGATTCCGCTACTTCTAATGATGGTAAACTCAATAATTAAAACTTTGGCATAATACTCCTATTTTACTCAAAACAATTTTCGAACTCAATATCATGCTTTGGAAAATATAACACTACAAGCTCTTTTTTTATGACTTTCGTCGCTATTCTAAGGCCTAATCCTCCTTCGCTTATAAAAGAACGGTAGAAACTACCCAAAACAGTTTTTACGAAGCATGTAAAGAAGAGAGAATTTTTAGACGAATTTAAACACAATTTTTGGAGTAAATATGCCAAAGAAATTAATTACTAAATATTACCCATAAAAAATAGTTTCCTCCAAAACCCTAGAAAAGAAATTTAGCTACCCATAGATCGAAGATTGGAGAAAATTTCATTAATCATTGTATTAAAAATAATAATAAAAGTGCTTATAATGATTTCCAGAGATAAACGACCGTCTCTGAGGGTCTTTATTTTTCCACTGTTTGACAACGATAGATGATTCTCTCTGTCGTTATTTTTAAGACTCCTTCTGCGACTGCTTTTGGTGGTGTAATGTTCTTCGTGTTCTTTGGTGTTTTTGCAAAGAACAGTAATTTTTTCTAACCTCTTTTCTTTCGATTCTAAGCCTCTATTTCTCCTCCAAAGTATCCGTAACTTTCCGACCTCCTTCTACAACTCTCGTACACCCTTTATATAGCCAACAGGTCGATTATAACTCGATGAAATCTCGAGAATATCTCATCTTTCCTCTATAGCAAGCCGCGGCTTCTTTCTTCCCTGTTTTTAATGAAACATTCCAACTATACGAGATTTGCTCCTTCTTTTGGCTTCAAAGCACGTCATTCTTCCTTGTAATAAGGTAACTACATAATCACGTGTTTAACTCTTCCAAAAATACGTCAAAATCTTGCCCGGAGTTCACGTATTCATTGGATATTCTTCCCGTCCCCTGTTTTTGCTCGAAACCCGATTATCCAGCCCATCCGGATCGAATAAAACCACCATATCATCCCCGTTTAGTCGATACAAGTTGGCCCAAACGATTTGAGCCATTGAATCTCTTTCAAACTGCTTTGAAAAATCGAACCCTAAATCTTTTCGTGAAGAACATATTTTTCCCGCCAAAACCAGTGGGCAATGATTCTTCTTCTCACGATTTCCTAGCCACTTGGTGGGAGAAAAGACCATTACTGACCTTTTTAGACCTTAGGAACAAACCCATTCAATTTGACCATTGAATCTCATTAGAACACCTTCAAATCCTCAACCCTAATTTCGGTTCTCTTTTCCCGCCAAAATTCAAAATTTTAATGGAGAAGATGACCTTCCCCTTATCCAAAGCGGTGTCCCTTTAGCAATTTGGGCTATATTTAGCAATTCTTGGGGTTGCGAATAGCAATTTGTGGGGTACAAAGATGACTTTTGGGTCTGTATATAGTGAAAAACTCCCGGGTGACTTTATCGACTCTTCCGGACATTTTCGGGGTGCCTTTAACACTTTTTCGGGTGCTTTTAGTAGTTTCTCGAGCGTACCATCTCTTACTTCTCATATTCACTTCTTTTCTTCAATTTTTATACATCACTAAGGTCGAATGCCTTTGAGATAGAAAAGAAGTAAATAATGATAAATAAGTCGCCTCCAACAAGAGTTGCACATGAAATGACACTTTAGCCCTTTTAAGCTACGTTTCCTCTTCTTTTGCTCCAAAGTATCTGAAATTCAAAATCAAATAAAAGATACATAATTTACAAGAAAACATAACAAAGAAAGCATAAACAATAGATAAATATCAAGGTGTTTTAGACACCTATCAAATTCCCCCCACACTTAGACTTTGCTAGTCCTCGAGCAAATCAAACTAAAATAATTTTTTAATACATACAACTCCATCTCGTCGAGGATACGGTCACACTTAGCACGTATAACAAGCTTTTAAACCCCTAGGTGGCCCTAGTGGCCGAGTTATAGTCTCGGGAGGGTTTACAAGAGGTGTACCCACAAAACCTTTATACCCGCACTCTAGCTATTTACGTTAACCTTGGAAGGCACTAAAGAATCTCCTTGGTTGGCATACTTATTGACTACAGGAGGAAGTACCCCGATGCGAAATTCCAATTGATGTACACGAGTTTGCACTCAAAGATACTAAAATTCATATATAAGTCACGAGCTCTACTCATATAGTTTTGGACATCATAACCTAGAGTCGACCAATCACATGGATAGAGTAAGAAATGGATATAGAAAACGTAGATGGTTTTGATGTTGACTAAGGTGATCGGTGTTTCTCATATCTGTCTGAAGGCCACTGCCAAAACGAACCTATCCTAATGGACTGAGATATTGGTCTTGGACTAATATCAACACACCGGCATATACAAGGGAACCAATGGTCGATAATCCTAACTCTAGGTAAACACAACCGGCATATACAAGGGTTCCAAGTGGTCGACTTTATTGAATTTATTAGGTTGGTCCGATGGTTTGGTCTCAATTTTTTTTTTTTTTTTTTTCATCTCAATCACTCTATTTCACCCTAGCAAAGGGTAACAACTTGAATCGTGAGCCCCACCTAATCACTTAGATAAACATATTTTGAAGAAAACAAACAAAAAATAGAAGTGAAAAGGATTCAACGAGATATGGCGAAACTACCGTGTTTTTTTCTTTAATTCTAACACCTGAGCTCTATGCTTTTATGAATAGAATCTTTAGATGTTGCCATCTAATCAGATTGGTTCCTCAACTCCTACAACCAAAATTCTTCCATCCACTTAGATTGGTTAGTGCCATCCTTAATAAGCATAAATTTCTAGGCTCTGGAGTTTTTTTTTTTTTTTTTTTTTTTTTTTTTTTTTTTTTTTTTTGAAAACTAACTAAAAGTTTTTCCCTCACCCCCACACTTAAACCTAACATTGTCCTCAATGTTTCAAAATAAAGTGCAGTACCAAAAATATAGGTAAAAAGAGGAATAAATATGTAAGTCAGAAAGATAGTACTTGGATGAAGCGTAGCAATCCTTCCATGGGGGCAAGAAAAATAAAAACAGAAAAACAAAACTAATGTACAACAGCAGGATCCTCCAGAGGGACCTTAACATCACCATATATGGGTTTCCTCCCAATAAGCGCTAAGTTTAATGTCTTCACTTGACATTGTGACCCGTTCAAATTAATCTCGGTAGACAGGATCTCTCACCTCGATTCTTCCATTGCATGACCGGGTAACTCCAAGAATGGTTTCAACCGTTGACCGTTAACCTTGAAAGTTTCTCCGTTCTTCGGATTTTCAACTTCAATCGCACCATGAGGAAAAACAATTTTGACAAAATATGGTCCGGCCCACCGAGACCTCAATTTACCCGGGAAAAGATGTAAACGAGAATTGTAAAGGAGAACTTTTTGACCTCGGTTCAAATGTCTTTTGAATAATCGATTTATCATGAAATATTTTTGTTTTCTCCTTGTAAATTTTCGCACTCTGGTAAGAATCATTACGAATTTCTTCTAACTCATTGAGTTGTAGTCTACGGTTATAACCAGCAGTTGGTAGGTCAAAGTTTAGCCGTTTAATGGCCCAATAAGCCCTGTTCTAATTCTACAGCAAATGGCAGGCTTTACCGAAGACAAGTATATACGGAGACATCCCAAGTGGAGTCTTAAAAGCAGTTCGGTAAGCCCATAAACCTTCTACTAAGCGCAAATACCAATCTTTTCGGGTAGGGTTTACGGTCTTTTCTAAAATCTGTTTAATTTGCCTATTAGACACTTCAACTTGGCCACAAGTTTATGGGTGATAAGGTGTAGAAACCTTATGGGTAATGGAGTATTTCTTCATGAGCGCCTCAAAAGACCGGTTGCAAAAATGGGAACCTCCATCACTAATGATTGCTCTAGGCATACCAAATCGAGAGAAAATATTGTCTCTAACAAACTTGATCACAACGTGGCGATCATTTGTCTTGGTAGCGATTGCTTCAACCCACTTAGACACATAATCAACAGCTAATAAGATGTAATAGTTGCCATAAGAATTTACAAAAGGACCCATAAAATCTATACCCCACACATCAAATATTTCTATTATTAATATAGGACTAAGTGGCATCATATTACGTCGGGTCATCTTTCCTAACTTTTGACATCTATCACAACTTTGACAAAATAGGTGGGATTCCTTAAACAGAGTTGGCCAATAAAGACCGGATTGCAAAACCTTCGCAACTGCTTGTTTTTAGAACTAAAGTGACCCCCACAAGCTCCAGAATGACAAAAGTCGACACCGGAGACTTCGTTGTCGAGGAATACAACGACGGATGATCGATCAGGGCAATATTTGAATAAGTACAAATCATCCCGTAAAAAAGTATTTTACCTCGTGACAAGAATTTAGCTCTATCCTGTTTAGACCAATGGTCAGGCATTTGACCAGTTACCAAAAAATTGACAATGTCTCGCAAACCAGGGTAACAAAGAGATGGAAAATAATTGTTCATTAGGGAACGTGTCAAGGATCGGTTTCTCATCATCTCTAGTCTCATCAAGGATACGTGATAAATGGTCAGCTACTACATTTTCGGACCCTTTCTTATCACGAATATTTAGAGTAAATTCTTGGAACAATAAAACCCATCTAATCTGCCGAGGTTTGGAGTCCTTCTTGGAAAGGATATATTTGAGTGCGGCATGATCAGAATAGACTATGACCTTAGACCCTAGGAGATATGATCTAAATTTCTCCAAAGCAAAAACGATGGCTAACATTTCTTTCTCAGTGGTTGTGTAGTTCAACTGGGCATGTCCTACTAGCATAATAAATCACACTAGGTGCTTTATCACGTCGTTGGCCAAGGACATCACCAACTGCATAATCGGACGCATCACACATAAGTTCAAATGGGAGGTCCCAATCGGGTGGTTGGATGATAGGGGCAGAAGTCAACAATGATTTTAGCTTCTCAAAAGCTGCAACACATGCTTCATCAAATACAAAGGCAGTATCTTTAGCAAGTAGGTTCGATGCAGGTAAGGCAATCTTGCTAAAGTCTTTGATGAAACGACGATAAAATCCAGCATGGCCAAGGAAAGATCTAACATCTGTTGCATTCTTAGGTGGTCTTAATTTAGAAGTTAGTTCAACCTTGGCTTTATCAACTTCTATTCCCTTAGAGGACACCACATGTCCTAACACTATTCCTGATGTAACCATAAAATGACACTTTTCCCAATTAAGGACTAAGTTCTTTTCTTTACAACGTTCTAGAACTAGTGTAAGGTGATGCAAGCATTCATCGAATGAGGATCCAAAAACCGAAAAATCGTCCATAAAGACCTCGAGAAATCGCTCAACCATGTCCAAAAAGATACTTAGCATGCAACGTTGGAATGTTGCGGTGCATTACACAACCCAAAAGGCATACACTGTAAGCAAAAGTACCAAATGGACATGTGAAGGTTGTTTTCTCCTGGTCCTCCTGCTATAGGGATTTGGTTATAACCAGAGTATCCATCTAGGAAACAATAATGGTTGTGGCTTGACTAATCTTTCTAACATCCGGTCGATGAATGGTAGAGGAAAGTGGTCTTTCATAGTTGCTAAGTTCAGCTTACGGTAGTATATACAAACTCTCCACCCGGTAGTGACACGGGTAGGGATCGATTCATTATTCTCATTCGCAACTACAGAGTAATCCTGCACTTCTTTGGGACAACCCGGACAGATCGACCCATTTACTATCGATATGGGGTATATGATACCCGCATCTAATAACTTAAGCACCTCAAGACGGACAATTTCCTTCATATTAGGATTCAAACGTCTCTCGCATTTCTCTAGAGGTTTTGGCACCTTCTTCTAGGTAGATGTGGTGCATACAATCAGCCAGGACTAATATCTTTCAAATCTCGCTATAGTCCACCCTATTGCAGTCTTGTGCTTACGGAGATTACTAACTAGTCTACTTTCGATCGGGCTCTAAGTCGAGGTAATTATGGCGGGGAAGAGTATTCTCATTAACAAGAAATACAAATTTCGTGGTATCCGGTAGCGGCTTTAATTCAAGGGTGGGGGCCTTAGCGATGATGGGAGGGGTTTATCTATGGTTGGCGGAAGAGGTTAAGTTTACGCCGCCATTTTCCATAATCCATTATCGCCGCAGTAGTCTAACAACGCATTAAGTTCTTCAAAATGACTATCCTCATCACAGTAGGCTCCAAAGTGGGCCAAGCACGCCTCTAAAGGATAACTAACACTATTAGTGGTAAAAGTATTATCAACTAGAGAATCAATCATGCATATAGACTCATAGTGTTCGGGGTCCGGTGGGGCTTGTAACGCTTTAAAAACGTTCACAGAGATTTTCGATTCCCAAAGGAAAATTCTACTAGGCCGATTTGACAATGTATGACCGCATTTGCGGTGGCTAAGAACGGACGACCTAGGATGATTGGGATATTGATATCTTGACTAGAGACGGGTTGAGTGTCTAAAATCACAAAGTCAACTTGGATAGATAAAGTTTTCTACCGAACCAAAACATCCTCAATAATTCCACGTGGGATTTTGATCGACCTATCATTAACTTGTAGTGTTATCCTAGTTGGTTTCATCTCACCTAGCCCAAGTTGTTCATATACCGAGAATGGTAAAAGATTCACACTAGCCCTAAGATCTAATAGAGCATTGTTTATCGTTTGGGTACCTATGACACATGTGACAAGAGGACAACCGTGATCTTTGAATTTGACTCGGGTACTTTTGTGAGATTATGGAACTAACTTGTTGGGTTAAGAATGCCTTTTTATGGACACTCGCGCCTCTCTTGACAAGTGCACATCTCTTTTAGGAACTTGGCCATAGCCAGTACATGTTTAATTGCATCTAATAAAGGCAAAGTTGATCTTAACTTGCTTAAAGATGTCTAGGATTTCAAAGCATATGTACTAGGCTTTTTCTTAGTGAGTCTTTGAGGAAATGGTGCGGGTGGTACATACAATCTTTCAATGATATCTTCCTCACTTGGACTCTTAGCACACTCAGGCCCATTAGGGTGTTTCGACGAAGTTTGGTCAACCTCGTCTCTTGGTTGACTACTATCCTTAGGTGATTCTACCGAGTTTTCTAGAGTTTTACCACTCCTAAGGGTGATAACTGCTTTGACATGTTCATTGTGTCTAGAACACCCGACCCATTAACCTGTTTTAATTCTTTCGTATTTGGAGTTGTTTGGCTAGGAAATTTCCCATTCTCCCTATCATTTAACCGGTTCGAAAGTTGACTTATTTGAGTTCTAGGTTGGCAATAGCTTGGTCACTACTTTGTTGGTTATCTTGACTAAATCAGACAAATTCATCGAGCTTTTGACGTATATGGTTGACATTTTGGGTAGTCTCGGCCTGGTTTATCACACTACGGTCAATAAATAGCTTTAGACTTTCTTCTAGAGATGACACATTTTTATCAACTAGGTTCGGTTCCTGTACTTGAGCTTGGTTCCTAGAAAAACCTGGTGGTGGGTTGCTAGATGGGCTACCTTGATGATTACCTTTAGACCACGAAAAATTAGGGTTATGTCTCCTACCAGGGTTATATGTATTAGAGTATGGGTCAAACTTGGGTCGACCCTCATATTTAGAGTTCATACCACCGTGTAGGACACTAACCTGGTCTCGGGTAGTTTCACTAGGGTAAAACAGGGGACAGTGAGGTCCTATATGACTTTGATCACCACAAATGATACATGGGTATGTTCTAGGCTCACTATTACAACTCATACTCTGGTTTGACCCTTGGTTCATCTCTAAGGCCTCTAAACACCTAAGGATATCAGACCCATTATCGACCCTATTGACCCTATGGATAGGGTTCCTAGTTATTTCGGGCTCCCTCATTGAAGCCCATTGACGAAGTCTTTTCGGATAACTCGATGAACTCGTCAAAACATTCATCCTGGTCTTGATGGGTAAATTCTCCACCACTCATTGTTTCTACCGCATTCGGGTTTCACTATCAAGGCCCTCATATAGGATTTGGGCCATGTGGCCTTTATCATAGCCATGGTGCGGGCATTGGTATAACAATTCATTAAACCTTTCTACGTAATCATGTAGGCTCTCACCTATTTTCTGCTTAAAGGTTTGGATAGACCGCCTAATAAAGCAGCAGTCTTGTGGTGTGGGTAGAATTTCTTAACAAAGGCCTCTACAAGGCCATCCTGTGTGGTGATTGTTTTAGAAGGAATCAAATGGTACCACTCATTGGCTCTCTCTTCTAAGGAAAAAGGAAACAAACGCAACCTAAACACATCTTTAGAGACATTCGGGTAACTCATTGTGTCACAGATCATTTCAAAGTCTCTTACGTGGGTATACGGGTTTTCATTTTCTATCCCCCTAAACTTACGCAGCATGCCAAATGTCCCAGGTTTAATATCAAACTTAACGGTAGTGGATGGTAAAACAACCCCTGGTTCACGTATTACTCTAGATGGGTTCAACCGGTCCCTAAGGGTCTTGGTTGGCGGAAATTCACCCTCATCATTTTCATTAGCCATTTTGGCAAAAATCGAAGTATCACCTATATCTGTGTAGCGGGTTGGTGTCAAATTAAAAAGGTCGTTCTCCTCAAGTCTATCTCCTACCCGTTTCCAACGTCGCATACACAAGCAAGAATACTAGTGAAGCAAGAATTTCGTGCACATGCAAATGCAGGGTTTACTAAATTAGGTAAGCTTGGGTTACCTCAGAAAAATATACCTAAAGGTACAAGGGTCGAGGCTTGTGGAATTTCTATTGGTAACTCCCAAATGGCCCAAGGCACGGTTCAAGCCAGTACTTTTCCCAGTTTCCTAAATTCGTAATCCGACGATGCAATTGGTGTGTGCAACGTGTATTTTTTGAATTTTTTTTTAAATAAAAAAAAAGAAACAAATATACACAAAAAGGAAATAAAACCTAAATATTTTTTTTTGGGTTTTGTTACTTACCTCTTTTGGTAGGCAATTCCACAATAAATATAGAATATTACCTGCACAATAAAAACAAGAAAAATACCAAGTAAAATCAAAGAAAAAAAAATAAAAAAATAAAAAAAATAAATTAAATTAAATTAAACAAAAACTTAAAAAAAAATAAAATAAAAATCTAAAACCTAACCTAAAGGAAAGTCCGCGTCGGCGGCGCCAAAAACTGATGTAGTTTTTACAGTGATAAGTACTGATTCGATTTCTAGGACTCTTTTTAAAGATTTGTTTTTGATTATTAAAAGAAAATACTAAGATAAACTAACTAAATTGATTTTTTTAACAAGGAGAGATGAGTCTAGGGCTTTGGATTCCGCTACTTCTAATGATGGTAAACTCAATAATTAAAACTTTGGCATAATACTCCTATTTTACTCAAAAAAATTTTCGAACTCAATCTCATGCTTTGGAAAATATAACACTACAAGCTCTTTTTTTATGACTTTCGCCGCTATTCTAAGGCCTAATCCTCCTTCGCTTATAAAAGAACGGTAGAAACTACCCACCCCAGCTGTTTTTACGAAGCATGTAAAGAAGAGAGAATTTTTAGACAAATTTAAACAGAATTTTTGGAGTAAATATGTCAAAGAAATTAATTACTAAATATTACCCATCAAAAATAGTTTCCTCCAAAACCCTAGAAAAGAAATTTAGCTACTCATAGATCGAAGATTGGAGAAAATTTCATTAATCATTGTATTAAAAATAATAATAAAAGTGCTTACAATGATTTAGAGATAAACGACCGTCTCGAGGGTCTTTGTTTTAAGATCGCTTTGACAACGATAGATGATTCTCTCTGTCGTTGTTTTTAAGACTCCTTCTGCGACTGCTTTTTGTGGTGTAATGTTCTTCGTGTTCTTGGGTGTTTTTGCAGCAGCAGGTAATTTTTTTCTAACCTATTTTCTTTCGATTCTAAGCCTCTATTTCTCCTCCAAAGTATCCGTAACTTTCCGACCTCCTTCTACAACTCTCGTACACCCTTTATATAGCCAACAGGTCGATTATAACTCGATGAAATCTCGAGAATATATCATCTTTCCTCTATAGCAAGCCGCGTCTTCTTTCTTCCCTGTTTTAATGAAACATTCCAAATATACGAGATTTGCTCCTTCTTTTGGCTTCAAAACACGTCATTCTTCCTTGTAATAAGGTAACTACATAATCCCGTGTTTAAATCTTCCAAAAATACGTCAAAATCTTGCACGGAGTTCACGTATTCATTGGATATTCTTCCCGCCCCTCGTTTTGCTCCAAACCCGATTATCCACCCCATCCTGGATTGAATAAAACCACCATATCATCCCCGTTTAGCCGATACAAGTTGGCCCAAACGATTTGAGCCATTGAATCTCTTTCAAACCTCGCTGAAAAATCGAACCCTAAATCTTTTCGTGAAGAACATATTTTTCCCGCCAAAACCAAGTGGGCAATGATTCCTCTTCCGCCGATTTCTAAGCCACTGCAGTGGGAGAAAAGACCATTACCAGCCTCGTTTAGACCTTAGGAACAAACCCATTCAATTTCAGCCATTGAATCTCATTAGAACACCTTCAAATCCTCAACCCTAATGGGTTCTCTTTTCCCGCCAAAATTCAAAATTTGAATGAGAAGATGACCTTCCCTTATCCAAAGCGGTGTCCCTTTAGCAATTTGGGCTACATTTAGCAATTCTTGGGGTTGCGAATAGCAATTTGTGGGGTACAAAGATGACTTTTTGGGCTGTATATAGTGAAAAACTCCCGGGTGACTTTATCGACTCTTAAAGGGACATTTACGGGGTGCCTTTAACACTTTTCTCCGGGTGCTTTTAGTAGTTTTCGAGCAACCATCTCTTACTTCTCATATTCACTTCTTTTCTTCAATTTTTATACATCACTAAGGTGAATGCCTTTCGGATAGAAAAGAAGTAAATAATGAGAAATAAGTCGCCTCCAACAAGATTTGCACATGAAATGACACTTTAGCCCTTTAAGCGACGTTTCCTCTTCTTTGCTCCAAAGTATCCAAATTCAAAATCAAATAAAAGATACGTAATTTACAAGAAAACATAACAAAGAAAGCATAAACAATAGATAAATATCAAGGTGTTTTAGACACCTATCATCCTCTCCCAGTCAGAACCTTTACACTCTCTGAACAACCTATCAAAAGGCGGTTCAATCCTTGGTCGAACGTGAATTGCTCTATCTGTCGAAGGCATGAAGGAGAGACATGTTCACAACACTGAACCACATTGTGTCAAGAAGTCCATTAGAAATAATTCTTGAGCCTCCAGCCACATACCAAGAGATGTACGACTGGGGACTGCTTACCACAGTCAGAAGAAACGGATTTGGAATAACGTTGATCGATGCTGGCACCGCCAT
This sequence comes from Papaver armeniacum, assembly GCA_023531295.1. NCBI lineage: Eukaryota > Viridiplantae > Streptophyta > Magnoliopsida > Ranunculales > Papaveraceae > Papaver > Papaver armeniacum. The sequence continues at coordinate 533,728 of JAJJWW010007659.1, forward strand.
CAACAACATTCCACTAAAAACCATCGGATCCACATGCATCACTCGAAAAGAAGCTACTCATGCTCCTATCTCAATCAGAGACCTTGAAGGAGCACTCGGAAATACTTATGGCTACATCACTCTCAAAGTGAACATAAGTTCAACCTGGACAAAAACCAAGTTTCACATAATCAAGAAGATACAGGATATGACATGTCCTTAAGACGAGCGTGGATCCACGCTAAAAAGATGGGTACTTACAAGCGCATTTTATTACACATCTCTCCAACGAAGAAAGTTATGATCCAGAAGATTTGATGGACATTCCATCATCAGAGTACTTTGAGGAGTTTCAAACTTTAACGAGGTTGAAGCAAGAACCTGCAAAAGATGCATAGACATTCATCAAGAGGTTCCGCACTCAGGCAAGTCTCATTTCATGTCCTGTAATTTATTTACCCACATGCTATCCTAGCATGGGAACTTAATTATGCTAGCAACTCTACAAGACGTTATGAATGGTAGCTTCACCGCATTAGTATTTTACCAAGTGGTTGAATCTGACGTTTCTCCGAATCAAGCAATGAAACACTCATTACCGATGTCTAAACATGGCAAAGAACACTTTGGGCGTTTCTCCTGCAAGTCCATGTGTTCCACAAAATCAGAAAGCTCTGATGTCTGCGCAAGTGTCGAATCCCACTACCGCAATGAATGGGATCTCAATCAACAGAAGATACTCCAGGGCCGAGATGATCAAACCCTTAAGACATTCGATGCTTAAGGAATATACTCTTCAATGCTCAAGCATCTAAGAAGCCATCAAATTGTACTCCCAATCAAAGAGTACAACACAAATATCTCGACGATAACACATTGATTCAACACCAAAGACGATCAAAGTGTAACTAAACTACAATCGATAAGTCTTCATTATCCCATGATAAGACTTCTGAAGCATATGCAATATCATTCATACATGGATGGCACTAACTCCTTCAATATACACTGGGCAACCTGAGGTGATTCCATGAAACTTCATCAACGGAATTTCTCTACATCACAAGCCCCTACATGATTGAGTTATTTTCTCTCTTCACCAATCACATCTAGTATGAAAACTGCTGATGCTATCTACCGCAACAACATCGACTCACTGACAAAGCTAGTTCCTGGTAAAGTTATGCTTTAAGGAGCATTCAGGTTGAACTCTCAGTACACCTTCATCTTTGCGACGCTCAACTCATCAACTAGTTCGTGAATGTAAAAGGCTCACTGGATGAAGGAGCAAAGATTATATCTATAATCATGGTTCTAGCCTTTTCGGTCTTTGGAGCAACTTCAACCATGGTATCAACATCAACAATAATATCTAGAGGAACACCATCCATGATTTCAGCATCGACAAGGATCTCTGGGCGTAATCATTCATGGTCTCAGCACCAACAACGGTCTCAGGAGCAACATCCTCAGGGCTTCATCAACTAATCATTATCAAAAGTGTTACACATGAAGCGGAATTTTCTAAGAACCGATGATTCATATCAAGATGTGTAGGCCTGATAACATGCTCACATAAAAGTCTTCCCAAAGCTGGCACGACTGGTGGGCATAATCCAAAATCTTCTACAAGATGTTCTCATCACCTCTACAAATGAGATACAACACACTTTAGGCCATGGGTTTGCAAAAACGCACCAATAGGTGAGGAATGGGACAATTCTTCCTCAACGAAAGATGTTCGCCTATGTCTCTTCTACAACATACCAAAAGGGTGCATTAATCGGACATACGAGCTGAAATATATGGCCTTTACAGCCAGGTTTATGAAGTCTGAAAATTCTGTACGGGATTACAAATCACAAATGTGCACGCTTCGTTGGATGACCTCTACAACTTCGAATTGAGTGATTCTTTTCTCATGTGACAACTCAGTCTCTTAGATTCAAAAATTGGGGTCAAGCATCATATTCCGACATCGTATGAGGTTCCTACAGCTTCCTGAGCATACAACATGCAAGCATCAATTCTTAGACGGGATTCATAACTTCCACAGTCGATCAGTGTCCACCAGATCTTTTCGCTAAGTCCTTCATCAAGGTACCTCCAACTTCGACCACCTGGGTCTTTACATCAATTTTTCTACCCGGATCCTCTATCTAGGTCCTGCCTTTGAGAAGAAGGGAAAATGAAAGAGAGAGATTCAACAAAATACTGAGGACTGACGGTCCACTGATCATGACGATCAATTTCACAGTCCAACACTCGTGGTTCCGGGATCTCTAGTGCTAGTCAATCATCATAAAATGAATGCTACCACCGGGACATGCCACCATGGTCATTACATCATCCTCTCTTGAGAGCAACCTCAGTATGGTCCCGTGACCAGGTTTCGAAGTGATGTTTCTAATGATCGACGAAACAAGATGGCACCGCAAGCACCATGCTCATGTATCAATCAAAGGGTCCTGATCTCGAATGAATCAATGACATTAAATCCTTCAACAACCGTTCAAGACACAAGCGAATGGACTAAAAGCACAACATGAGTGTTTTACAGCAAGCTCGTCTGAGATGATTTTACACTGTCCTGTACAAACCGACGAGCTGGGAGAAATTGGTGAAGAATCTAGGGATATGTCATATACCATTATCTTCGTATGATTGTCCTCTACAACATATCCGAAATTCAAAGCAATTGAAGAAATAAGCGAGGATATGTGGCCAAAACATTGGACAACATACAATCTGAAAAAGTTCTTAAAATCTCCTAGAAGTTTTCTGTTTCGCCTTTTTCAGGCCATAAACATGCTCAAAACTCAAAAATATTCCTTCATAAAGCTTGGATATTTTTTGGGCTTGAAGATACATATGCAGATGGCGAAAATATGACTTTGAACGACCATTCTACGGTGTTTTTGCTAAAAATGCTGAAGTCTGAAATTTTCTGGTGACGTATTTCAGCAAAATTACTCGTATACTCACATGGATTCTCATTCATTCATTCACAAATCAGCAATTTCATACTTCTATGAAGAGATTATAGGAGATATACTTACTGGGGGAGTCTCTAAATCATTTGAAGGCTCGGCAATGCTTGAAATCTCCATTGGCAACGCCGCTATCTCCATTCGGTTCGGATTTCGGGGAATTCTCCATATTCCCATATCCCAAAGAAGAGCATGCTTCATCAACATGATGCTTATCTACAATGATTTCTTCCTGGATTCATCAACAACAATTATTATTATTTCATTCAAGGAGATCCCACGATCACCGCACGAAAAAGGATACTTACATCGACTTCTTCATCGTGGTCTTTGGATTCATGAGTTGTTTGCCCGGGAACAAGTTAAAGACCGTAATCCATGGAGCAAAAGTCTGAAAAGAAATAACAAACCTTGGTCTCATGATCCTAATTGCACGGGCAAAGTCATGACACAAGGAGCGCTAACAACTCACCAAAGAAACGGCTGGGGACTACACGTCATTTGCTAACATCATGTAGTCCTTACTTCTGGGTTCTCCGCTCCCGTAGACTTTCTTCCATTTCCTTGGAGTCTACATTTATCCAGGATCTCACTACACGATCATCCTATGGTAAAGCTAATGAAATAACCAGGAGTACAAATCAATATGAAGGATCTCTCACCATCACCCAGAGGTTCCAGAAGTACCATTTATTAAAGTTTCATCCGTAGAGATGTTATCTCTGGAAACACCATCTTTGGAAGTATCATCATGGGAGTCAGTCATTCTCGCAAAGTGGCTACTTCAGCACATCATTCATACAAAGCGTAGGCTTCGACAGAACAATGAATCAGGGAATAAATGTGCTCACAACAGAGTCTACAAAAATGGTAACCATACAACTCTTACCTATTTAGAATTTCACTAGCTGTAGTGATTACAATCTCGAGAATTCTTTCGCTCCTTCAAACTTGCAAAGACGAACAAAATTCATTATTCAAAATCATGACTTGATTTTCATAAAACCGTGAACAACCCACATAAATTTTTACTATGTGAACATTCACTGGTTTTCAAAATTGGACAGACGTCCATTCTACAATTGTGAAAACTCACATACAGACATTATTTCACCATGTATGATTGTCTACTTTCAACAGTTGTTCAAAATAAAAACCTTGATTTTACTAAATATATATATATATATATTTAACGTGAAACTCATGTAAATTTGAAAAATATATCTATATATTTTTTTGCTCCCTCGCACGAGCATCTGTCTTTGAAGCGAGAGTATATTTTCAAAGATTTCCGAAAGCTCGAAGATAAAAATTTCCATGAAAGCTCATAAATTTTTTTTTATTACTAACAGACGCACGTCTGTTCAAAAAAAAAAAATCTCTCGTACGAGCATCCACCTTTGAAACGAGAGTCTATTCCACTATGTGAAATCTCACGTATTTAAAAAATAAAATTTTGTTTTCGTGAAAGCTCATATACAAAATTTTTATCATTAGACTCATGTCTATTTTGTTTGTTCCTTAAACTAACGAAAGAACAAGCGTCTATTCCTAAAACAAGGATTTCTTTTCGGGCCCGGCCCTTGAATCCTAAACCGACCAAGGTTCCACCATCGAATCACCGGTTCTACACCAATTTATGCTCACTTTGGATGATGCTCTATTATGCCATCGAGTTTCGCTCAAACCATGGTTTGCTCATTCAATGAAATCCGGTAATGTCTTATCTTATGACTAAGTTCAATTACTTATTTCTGTTTGTACCTGGAAAATCACCATTCAATCTTCGATCGAGGAACATGACTGTTCCTAACTAAGCGAGGGACTTAATGTAGATAGTGGATTTTCGACAAAGGGTAAAATTGTAAAATCGTATCTCGGATCCGTAATCGGATGAGTATTGAGGCCCATGTCTCTCATTAAAGCATGAAAGCTCATGCCATAAATCTCGGCGAGAAGGTTGTCTCTCGTAGTATATGTAGATGTGTAGTCTCCCAGTGAGGCCACGACACATCTCATGAATACCGAGCAATTTCGATTAATTACTCCGGATCCGGCAATCGGATGAGTATTGAGACTTATGTCTCTAAGCGTGAAAGCTCATGCCATAAAACCTCTGATCGAGAAAGTTTCTCAGAGATGATGTAGATGTGTAGTCTCCCAGCTGAGACCACGGCACATCTCATACTGTATAGAATCACAAGATTGGACGGCTCCTAGACAGCATGTCTACTAGTATAGAGCAATAACGTCTTCAGGATGCAACCAGGTTTTCCCACGACTGTACAAGAGGAATATGACACTCCGGCAAGTTTATATTTCAACCTTCGATAATTAATGCTCCTAGATAGGAAGCCCCGCTAGTATAGAGTCATCGATTAATTATCTCTAATCGCTTGAATATCCAAGAATATTCTACGATTCTTCGTTATATTCGTCACTTCAATTCGTGGTTCTTCTCAAAGCATAATTCCACGGGTTAGTAATAAATATTCAACGAAACAGAGCATCCGAGCATCGAATAAGCCACGACTAAAATGGTGCAAGTGTACTTAGCAATAATGCACTGAGACTAAACATTTGAATGCGCAAACAAACGAGCATTCAAAAAATATGAATGAACGATGAACCTATGAAAAATAGGAAGGAAAAATAATAATAATAAAATATTAGCAAAGGTGCCGGGGAGTAGGATCATCATTTGGCCGGTCATGCCGTGACAGCCCCGCGCCCAATTTTATATTTTGTCATATTTTATTATCTTTCCCTGATCTCGTGAAAATTCTCTCGTTCGAGCAAATCTCCTTCGTTTCAAGGAAATTCTCTAATCTCATGCTTTTGTCAAAGAAATAATAAAATTAGGGAAAGGTGTCGCGGGACCTAGCACCAGCCGGACGGCCATGCCCTAGCCGTGGCCGGTCCCACACCTCACGTCCCCATTATTTTATTATTTCTCTCAAATTATGAAAATTCCCTGATTTCATGAATTTTCCCTAAAACCATGAAAATTCCCTAATTTTATGAATTTTTCTAAAATCATGAAAAATATTATAAAATTAGGAAAACTCGTGGGACCGGGCTCTAGCCGGCCGGCCATGCCTTAGCCGGTCCTACACGCCTATTATTTTATTATTGTTTGTTATTTTGTTTTCATGATTCCATGAAAACTCCCTGATTTCAACAAAATACCTTGGTTTCAACCAATCTCTTTGATTTTATGAAAATTTCCTAAAATCATAAAAAATTACATTAAATTGGGAAGAGTGCCCTTGGACCGTGCCCGTCGGTCGGCCGGCCATGCCTTGGCCATTGCCGGTCCCACACTCCATCATTCCCTATTTTATTATTATTATTTTATCTCCCTCATCTCAGAGAAGTTCCCTAATTTCATAAAACTCTCCAGTTTCATGGAATTTCCCTCAAATCAGAGAAAGTACATAAAATTACATAAAACTGGGAAAGTACGGGACCGTGCTTGTCAACCGGCCGGCCATGCCCTATCCGTGGTCAGTCCCACACCTTGCAATTCCCTGTTTTATTTATCATTTTTCATCACCTCATGTATTTTTCCTAGTTTCGCAAAACCACGGATTCTGCATATTTTCTCGAGAATGTTGCTCAAATGCGCATCGGAAAATACGAAACTCTCGTGACTCGAGACACGGACACTATGGTGACACGATCACATCCCCTTGACCGACCAAGGGTGGCTCGAGGCCTGCAAACATCCGGTCCCACATGTTTTAATGATTTTAACCTAATTTGCTCAATTGCTCATATTAGGTTCAAACTTCTTCCAAACAATTAAGAGTTTGCTTGAACGACCATCCATTGGTCCCGCGGACACCAAGAGCCGGTTTCATGACCTCCTGGTCGGTTCCTCATCTCTTCATGGATAGGTTTTTTTATTTGTCGCTCACACGAGCATTATTTCAATAAATGATTAAACCAAAGATTTAATCATTCTTTCACCAACTAGTCCTCAAGAGACTTTGGTATTTTGTTTATTCGAGCATCTGGGCGTACATGGTGAACTTATCATCTCATGTAGCCGGTCCCTGCTTCACTTGATTTGCAATAAATTATCATTTCAAGTAAAATTAGGGTTTTGAATTCAGAGCTCCGCAGAAACATGATTCTGAGCAGATTCAAATACTATGATAATCATTCTGTGAGGTGGTGTGTAGGGATGTGGAGTAGGATTGGTAGAAGGCAGATTGTAGGAAATATAGGGGGAATAATGAGGAGAAGAAGAGGATTCATTTTCGGACGGTGTTGGAGGATCGGTGAAGGGAAAACGTTCTCGTCAAAGGTTACATGACGAGAAATGATGATTTTGTTTGTAGTAAGATCAAGGCAGCGGTATCCATGGTGGTTGGGAGGAAAACCAAGGAAGACACATTTAGTGGAACGGGGGGGCAAGTTTATGAGGAGTTGTAGAGGAGAGATTGGGATAACAAAGGCAACCAAACGTACGAAGATGGTCATATGTTGGTTGGCGTTGATAGAGAATAGCTATAGGAGAGGAAAAATTTAGGATTTTTGTGGGAAGAATATTATGAAGATAAACAACCATTAGGAGAGAATAGACCCAAAATTTTGATGGAATGGAAGCGTGGGACATAAGGGTGTGAGTGATATCATTGACACGGCGAATCATGCGTTCGGCCTTGCCATTTTGAGAGGAAGTTTGGGGGCAAGAGAAGCGAAAAACTAGACCATTATTACGAGCAAAATTGTGAAAAGAAGAGTTGTCAAATTCACGTCCCATGTCGCATTGAAAACTTTTTATTTGACGCTCAAATTGGGTTTGAATAAGAGAACGAAATTCCAAAAACTTGTCATAGACTTGGGATTTAAATTTTAAAGGATAAACCCAAAGATAGTTGGTGAAATCATCCAGTAAGATAAGATAATAACGAAAACCGGTATCAACATGTAATGGAGAGGTCCATAAATCACTGTGAATGATATCAAAAGGAGCAAAAGTATTGGAATTTGATTCATAAAAAGGTAATCGAACATGTTTACTAACTTGACATGAATGACAAAGTTTAGAATGTTGATTCTTATTACAATTAATAGAATTATTGGTACGAAGAACATCTAAAATAGCCTTGTCGGGGTGCCCAAGGCGGCTGTGCTAAATATCTGGCGAAAAAATAGCAAGAGAAATAGGGGAGGAATGGGACGGTGTTTTTGATGGCACGACGAGTTGGTGATAGGGTAGAGCTCCCAGGAACTATTACATCGAAGGATAATCTTCCTCGAACTCGAGATCCTTCACGAGAAGAAAAACCGAGAGGGTCAAACTCAACAGACACATGGTTTTCAGTAGTGAATTTACTGAACGGAAACCAAGTTTTTGATAATATCGGGAACAAAAAGGGTATTTTTGAGCTGAAGAGTACGAGAAGGAAGGGTTATAAACTTAGTGCCACTATCAGTAACTGGAATACTATTTCCATTGCCAACTAAAATAGACCGTACATTGCTGGAATTGAAAACATTATGTAAAGTAATGCAGTATCAGCCAGTAAGGTGCGAGGTAGCACCAGTATCCATATAGAAAGCATCATCAGGTGGCTTTAAATGCATAGAGCTATACGCCTCAACAATGCCTGTGGGCTGCAGAAGTTCAGTCGATGGAGTGATGTAAGCTTGGCCATGGGAGCCGGCATGGCAGTTCACAGCAGGAGGTCGATCTTTGTAGGATTCAAATATCGCACAACATATTTTCTTAGCGTGCGAGATTCAATTATTTTCTTAACTCGCGAGAGTGTCTCGAGAGAAGGTAGCAAGACTCGCGAGAGTGTCTCGAGAGAAGGTAGCAAGACTCGAGAGAGTGTCTCGAGAGAAGGTAGCAAGACTCAAGAGCCTGCGAAATTATCAAAGAGCTCGCGAGAATATGAGCTGTATGTGAGTTGTCATCCACTATGTAAACACCTATATAAAGAGGAGAGCAGGAGAGAGAAAGGGACACACATTTTTGAGAGGACACTTTTAGGAGGAGAGAGATATTTTTGGAGAGAGATATTTTTAGAGAAAGATTTATTTTCTTTATCATCTTCTTCCCCAAATAATTAGATCTAGGGCTCTAGAAAATATCCATTAATGGAGATTCTAAATGTAATACTAATGTAACCTCAACAATCATAGTGAAGAATCGTGGATGTAGATCACATTGATCGAACCACGTAAAAAATCTTATGTGTCTATTTAAATTTCTAGCACTTATATTTGAGATTTAGGTGATTAATATGATTTAGATCTACAAAATATAGTGAGGGGTGTAGTGTGGGATTTCCCGCTACTACATATGCGCTAGAAACAGGGACTTACCAAGAGATTAGAGTTTTACATCTTCAGGAGACGAACAACCGATGTGAGATAAGAGAATGCAACCAAAATGAAAATCAGTGGAATCTACATCAGCTGCCAGCTTCAAAAGGACAAATCCCTTACCAATCTATCTTGTTTTATGCTTAATTGTTTAGATCCGAATTTTGGGGAAAATTAATCGATTATTAAGCTTTCTTCTTCACAAAATTCGGCTCCCATTTGAAATTTAATACCAAAGATTATTTTACGAGATCTTTCACTAAAATAAATTGTGATTACAGAATTGAACCTATTAAGTTTTGCTTTACAAACTCTATCATTGGATTTCAAAAAAACATGAAGTGTAAAAATGCTCAATCGGTTTGAAAGAGTTTTCAAGAATAAACCCAGGCGAATTTGCTTTCTTCGCATAATAGTAATTGTCTTAATTTACATAGAGTATTCACTAATTTAGTTGGTTGTTCACACCGAGCAGATGATGAACGAATAGGAGATCAATTCTGCGAAGAATATTCACAGTGTACAAAGTATCATTCGTACAACAAGGCTATCTCGTCACAAAGCAACAACAAAGTAGCATAATGGGAGAACAAAGAAATACAAAGCAAAATCAACGCATAGGAAAGAAAGAGCTAAAAGACGGAATTTGAAGCCGCAACAGCTAAAAGTCATAAGCAGAATTCTCCTCGCAGACGTTTTCTTATAGCTAAGTCTGCGTATTATTGGATTTCAAAAAAAAAAAAAAAAAAATATGGTATTTGAAGCCGCAACAGCTAAAAATACTCAGACAATATTTCTCCTCGCAGACGTTTTCTTTGGAAACATTTTCTACACAAGAATTCTCTTCGCAAGTATATTCTTCGCAATATTTCGCAAATGTTTTACTGAGAGTAACATAAACAGCAAACTACTTCGTGATGGTTACTTCGCAACAACATATCAATTCGCAACAGATTCGGTTCAAGGCAACTATATTAATTCCGTCAAGAGATGAACTAAAAGAATGAAGGAATGCAGTTAACGAAGAAGACTTCAAAGATTTCTACGCGAAGGTAACGCCCTAACATTACCAAAAACGAAGAATTATCTTCATAGTATCACCAAAAGAGAAAGTATTCAGAGGAACAAAGGCGAAGAGGAAAGACACGATGGGGCAAAAGAATATTTTCCAAATAAACAAATATCATAAAATGTTTTCCATAGTAAGAATCCTCCAGAGACGTTCCAAGACAGCTTGCGAAGTAGGTAGGTCCTTCTTGCGAAGTAGTCATCAAGTCAAGTCCAATCTCATCGGAATAGCAGAATGTGCAAAGGAGGAACGTATAGTAGAAGAACCTAATTCACCATCCACGAGACATGGAGTGCAATACCATACAAAGAAAAAGAAGTGACGCTACATGCTAAGATTTCATGAAAAAGACATGTAGAGTAAAAATGAAGACGAACAGGAGGAACAGCACATGAGGAGATAAAATGCCAGTTCCATGCGAAGAAAAACGCAAAGACAACGAATTGGAAGATCCAAACCTCAGCAAAGATGAAATCAGTCCAGACCAAAACAGATGTCGGACAACATAAAGAAATATTTGCAGACAGAGAAGAAGTGCTGGAATTGATCACCAGTCTTTGTCAAAGTAAAAGAAGGAACCAACCAGACCAGTACTAAATGACAGCCCTAGCCCATCATGTGAACTGATAGCAGCTACAGGCGAAGAACTCTCAATACAGACGCAGCTCACCATCAACTCAGTAAAGATTAATTGGCGAGAAAATGAAGAGCATAAATAAGCAATAAGAAGGCAAAGAGAAGACAATAAGCAAGTTAACTTAAACCATCAACAAGAAGGCCACCTGAGTAGCTTACTTTATCAGCAAGTTAGCTTGAACCAGACAATAAGCAAACACGACGGAAATTCATATAAGTAATAAGCATATCAGGTCACAAAGAAGAGGAAAGAAAAGAATGAAAGGAGATCAAGAGAAGTTCGGCAAAGAGAATAAACTTTTAAAGCCTGTTCGAACTTCGCAACTATCTAAGATACAGGAGAAGAAGAAAAGACGCAGACAAAATTTATACAAAGAGCGATTAAATAACAATAAGTTACAAAAATTGCATCTCCCAGTCACAAACAGGAACTCGCACGGATGGTTCGAGTTGGAAAAAAAAAAGAAACTATAGACCACAAGTTCGAATCTCTCATCAAGTGTATTTTTCCGCACATTTTTGAGATCATAAAGGTAAAGGAGTGAATAAAATTACAGCAGTGTGCGTTTATTTCGCACACAGCGAGTGGCACAGATGGTTAGAGAGGGGGAATGCAAACTAGAGGTCGCGAGTTCGAGTCTCCTCCTTCGCACATAATTTTTTGTTTGTAGATTTCCTAATCTCGCAAAGAAGAAAATAGGTGATTATTTCGCAGAAATACTTCGCAGAGGCAAGGCTAGCACAGTTGGTTAGGAGGCATGAATTAAGCGGAAGGTCGCGGATCAATTCTTGTCTCTCGCACATTTATTTTTATTATGCGAAATTTCGCACAAGGATTCAAATCTCGTTTCTCACAATTCTTTTTGTTGCGAGATAATTATATTTTATGCGACGTTCATACATTTCAAGGATGCTAGCTTCGCAATCAAATCATATACTTCGTAAGAGATAACAACAAAAAGCAAACCATAAAAGCTAAATATGAGAATGAAAGAATGAAGACATGCGAAAATTTCGCATAGAAAATGACAAGAGATTATCAAAGATCAGCGAAATTACAAAAGAGCTTATATGCAGAAGAATCAACAAAATAATCAGATAGAGGCAAACCTACTATGACGAAATCAGAATTTCGTAAGAGGCAAAAGCACCTAAAGTGCGTCGTAGTAGGGGGTACCTATTGCATATGAAGAAGAATCAATAAAATAACCAGAATGGGACGAACCTTTATGGCGTACACCCTAGTTCGCGAATAACATTTCGTAAGAGGCAAATGTAAGACCTAAAGTGCGTCATATAAGGGGGTATCTCTTAACATGGCTCAGGTGGAAGGTTACACCGCTCCTGAAACCTGGGTCATGCAGATTTGGGGCCCATGAAAGCCTATCCGGGGGAGATACCTTGGATTCCCAACTATATATGTAGGTTATACCCTGGTTGGGCGACCGAGGGTCTCTTCCTAGGAGTCAGTGTATGCTCAAGGCGCCGAGGTACACGGTTGAGCCAGAGTGCCCGGGATGGATGAACCTACCCTGGCCATTCTTGGCAAGTCTTGGCATATGTTGCACTCGCCCGAAGAAAACTCCACTTAGGGTGCAGCCTCGTAACCATAAACCCTATAGGTATAAGGGATAAGAGGCTGCGAAAACAACCGGTTGTTGTTAAGACCGGATGGGAGGAGCTAGTCTTGTATGGCCGATGTTTCGCCTCCTTGAAGGGGCAACCGGGAGATGATAAGGGCGACGCTCACCATTAGGGGAGTGTCAAAACAGACGCAAATGTCATGAGGCTATGTTTTCGCAAGAGAATTTAGGCTTGTCATATTTGTGCAATGATCCTGCAGAGGCAATACTACTAACGCGAGGGTAAGGCGAGATCAATGGGTCTTTACGAAAGTGTACGGACGTCCCGCGATTTCGTCGCACGACGGCAATGTCATGGGGCTTTATGTTCGCAAGGATATCTAGGCCTGTCATATTGTCGCAATTAAAACATCTGCAGAGGCAAAAATACTTGGAAAATGATAAGGCAAGATCAATGGGTCTTTACATGCAAGTGTAAAGACGTCCTGCGATTTTGTCGCAATAAAGGGTGGCAGAGTAAGACCTTTAAATAGGAAGGTCAAACTTAGAAGACCACCAAAGATGATAAGGCAAGATCAATGGGTCATTACGTGAAAATGTAAAGACGTCCTACGATCTTGTCGCAATGATAAAATTCAACGTAAAGCAATGAAGAGATTATACTATCGCATGAGCACAACGCAGAGATAGAGGAAAGATAAGAATGAAGAAATAACTCACTCATTCAACACTTTTTCAACGATTCTACCTCAGTAGATAAAGAACAGAGGCAACAATGGATTACCGAAAAAACATTTTATGTTCTTTATTTTCTCGGCAAGAATCATTTCCAAAGAAGATGTTTACCAATGAACAACAAGAATCCTCACCAAAAATGGAATAATGACTTCGCATGAACAGAGGCAATACTTCTTATACTTCAAGGATTAATATTTCTTATCCACTTCTCAAAGTTTCAGAACTTCGCGAAAGAATAGAGCATAGCATGAGACAAAGAACATGGAGCGAGAGTTTCGCATGATGGATTCGCAATACTTCTTATATTTAGAGGATTAAGTACTTCATACTTCTTCAAGGATACTTCATACTTCGCATAATTCAAGAAACGATACTTCATATATACTTCTCAAAGCTTCGAACTTCGCAAAAGAATAGAGGCAAGTACGTACTTTTCAAGTCCAGTATTCTTCCGCTCGTTCCTTCATCAACAAAGACCAAAGATTACTACAACAGATTTTTCCTTAAAGATCGCTCTTCAAGCAATATTCAAGGAAAAGAGGCAAGATGTAGGATTCAAATATCGCACAACATATTTTCTTAGCGTGCGAGATTCAATTATTTTCTTAACTCGCGAGAGTGTCTCGAGAGAAGGTAGCAAGACTCGCGAGAGTGTCTCGAGAGAAGGTAGCAAGACTCGAGAGAGTGTCTCGAGAGAAGGTAGCAAGACTCAAGAGCCTGCGAAATTATCAAAGAGCTCGCGAGAATATGAGCTGTATGTGAGTTGTCATCCACTATGTAAACACCTATATAAAGAGGAGAGCAGGAGAGAGAAAGGGACACACATTTTTGAGAGGACACTTTTAGGAGGAGAGAGATATTTTTGGAGAGAGATATTTTTAGAGAAAGATTTATTTTCTTTATCATCTTCTTCCCCAAATAATTAGATCTAGGGCTCTAGAAAATATCCATTAATGGAGATTCTAAATGTAATACTAATGTAACCTCAACAATCATAGTGAAGAATCGTGGATGTAGATCACATTGATCGAACCACGTAAAAAATCTTATGTGTCTATTTAAATTTCTAGCACTTATATTTGAGATTTAGGTGATTAATATGATTTAGATCTACAAAATATAGTGAGGGGTGTAGTGTGGGATTTCCCGCTACTACAGATGCCGGGAAGGAGCAGTTGGGTATGGGCATGGGGGAATGTCCCAGTAAGGTGGCCATAACTGTTGATAAGCTGGCTGTAGGTATGGGCGTGGGCCTGTTGGATTTGGCAGCAACGGTGGGCTTGAGGAGTTCGCAGCAGTTGGGCCTGATCCATTGTTATGGGTTTGCTGCGGACGTCTATCACCTTGCTGCAGACGGTTGTTTCTTCTTCCATTGTTGGGATTAGGAGAGCGTTGTGAGTTGCGATCTGAAGGAGCAGCAGCAGCAAATACGGTGGGTGCAGAGGCGAATGAGGGTTGTGCACGCCTAATTTCCTCAGTCTTGTGATTGTGAAAGCAAAGATCGAACGTGGGCATGGGCTGGCTGGATAAAGGATGCCACGGTTTTGTACTCCTCCGGAGACCATTAACCAATTGGATAACCAGTCGTTTATTGTTCATTGGAAAATCAAGGTCACTCAATCGATCGGAAAGTGATTTAAGTTTATCACAATAATCATCAACACTAGCACAATCAGAAAACTTGAGATTTACAAACTTACTTTCAAGATTTGCAAAAGACGGCTTCCTTTGTTGTCTTGAAAGCAGTGTCTTGAGATGGTCCCAAATCTCCTTTGCGGTTTTGCCTTTCTTGAGAATGGTAAGCATAAGATCCTTGGTCATGGTAGCAAACATCCATTGACGACAAAAGGGCATCTAGTTTGTTTTCAGGTTTGGCATCAATATCCGTAGGTTGTTGTGAACCATCAATCGAAATAGCAATGAGATGAGCTTG
Source organism: Papaver armeniacum (assembly GCA_023531295.1). Lineage (NCBI taxonomy): Eukaryota > Viridiplantae > Streptophyta > Magnoliopsida > Ranunculales > Papaveraceae > Papaver > Papaver armeniacum. Next base: position 548,998 of record JAJJWW010007659.1, read on the forward strand.
AAGATGAAGATCGAAGAGAAATACCCACGAGGAGTATTCATCTTGTTTGATGTCTAAGATAACCGGAATCAAAGATTTGATGTTGTGGATGGCAAAAGCCGGGTGAATGGATTTCTTGGATTTGATACTGATGAGCTCTGATACCATCTTGGATTTGATGATAATTCCCTTGAAGAGCAATGTTCTCCCCGGGACCAATATATATAAAACCTTCATAATATCTTTTGTCATTACACCAAAGTAAAGGGAGATAATCTCCTAACGGTAAATAAGGTAACAGGATAATATAAAATCTATTAATATCATTGAAATCACTTCAACTCCATCTCCATCATCATCATCATTATTAATTAAATATCTAGAAAATCTTTGCTAACATTCTCTACTTGATCAATATCATTAGCTTCCATCACTACTAACTCACCTTACTGATTCCTCATTCTAATTATGATGTAAGATCTCTCTAATAATCACTCTAACAATCACCATCTCCATCTATAACTATCTTTACAATACATATTTTCACCTCTCATTTAACCTTCTCTCATAATCAATCCATTTCATGCTTTTTCTCTCATAGCCCGTACTTAAAAACTAGCTCTTCAAATGACGCATGTTTTTCTCTTCTTCCTAACAGAACAGCTCCTACTTAACTTTACAAGAGATAAGTTTCACGTCCAAAATATTTATTTACCTAATCATACTAATTAGTCAATATAATTTGCATGTAATTGTTTATGGGTGAAAACTATTCCTGCCGGATTTGGTAATTTGGGGTGTGTGGATGAGGAATTAATCTAAACCCTAAACAAATGCACTGCGCGGTGAGTGCTTGTACATTCAGAAATCAATCTGTGCAAGTCCGGCCTAAACCAAGAAATGGCTAGTTCCGCATTTGTTTCGGTCACAAAGTGAAGGAGATGGGGTTGATCTTAGGAGGGAAGCGAAGAAGGTGTTGAGATTGTGAAGGTGTTGGCTTGCTTATGACTTGTAACAGAAAGGTGAGCAGGCTTACGATTGATGCAAGCATGCTCAGGGTGTTTGAATACGTTTTGTATTAACACTTGGTTTCTGTCTCGTCTGGACTTGTGTTATTTCTCCTCCTGTTTTTCCCCTCTGTGGAAAATAGGGAGGATAACCTATTTATCCAAGTCATTTGAGCCTTATTCACGTCTCTCGTGGGAAGTGGAGGAAGTGGAATGATGGAGTAGTGGAGGTGTGTGTTGGTGTTACACGACCAGTCTTGCCCACTTCTCCTGTCATCTCTAACCGTCCATGACTTCCTGACACGTTCTTGTGATGGCGCGTTGTGACGCCGCACGTCGAAACCGCCAGACCAATACCCCGTATGTATCCCCCAGTTTGTGATATGATTGATGTCTGGAATGTGTGGATCGTGGGACCCACAAAAGGTAGCATGTAATGCTAAATTGAATAACTGCGTTATTCAGGAAGTTTGATACTTGTGAAGTATCGTGTGTATTTTATGCAGCATCGCATCATGGTGTGGTAAAGTGACGGGAGATGACGCCTCGACTGACCAATTAACTCCCGACCAGGGTTGTATAACCAAGTCGGTGAAGTTGGACGGATGAGATGATCTTTGAGACACTCATCTCGCGACCGTTAATGAAATTAGGTTTCTAGAGGAGGTGCGCAAGCATCCCTCTTCAGCCTGGTCGAATCCAAGCTTGGGATATGACTTTGGCCAGGCCGACCGTACATGCGTGTAGACAGCATGACGGTGTAGGCGCCTATACCCATTACCTCACGAAAATATGATCTGGGCCACTCAATTCGTCCGGTGAAGTTGAGTGGTCGAGATCAATTTGTGACAGAAAACCAGCGCCGCAAAAGCCGCGCGTCATGCCCACTTCTGGGCGCACGTTCCCAAGATGACCAATTTTGGCCGGCCTTGGACGATCGGTGCGGGTGTGAAGGTGTTAGGCTGGTGTTCACGCCTATACACGAATATCCCATGAAAACGTGATCTCGAGCCATCCAAATCGTCCGGCGAAAGTTGAGCGGTCGAGATCAGTTTGCGATTTGGGAGGTGTGACCACGCTAGTTTGGGCACGCGTCTTGGAATAACCAGGCATGACATGCCTTGGCCGATCGTGTGAGGGGATAGATGGGTCCACGGTGGTCATGCGCCGGGTATGACCGGACTCGCTTAATCTAATTTGGGACCTCCATTCGTGCCCGAAAAGATAGACGCTCGTGATGCTCAAAACCCTAATTTTTGGGTTTCACGGCCGTGCGTCATGCTATGTTCGGGCGCACGAATTGGAATTACCAACCATGGTTGGTCCTAACCGATTGGTCGGGTATGTAGGAGGGCCCACGGTGATTGTGTTGACATGTTCCGGGCCCTTTGAATCTACATCACACCCTCCATCTATACTGCGAAGATGGATGGTTGAGATTTGTTTTGCGACACATGTAATATGCCGCAAACCCTAATTTAGGGTTTTCCCGTCCATAAGCTCTGGCTTGGACGTTTTGGCAAGATAGGCCAAAGGGGAGGCCGACCATGCGGGGTCCGCGTTGGTTCGGCAGGTGAATATTCCATACCGCTGGGGGTGATGGAATTGATCCGGGTCATCCAATCATGCTTGTGGAGTTGGATGACTGTGATCATATCCGGACTGATACGGTCAGTCCGAATGCTCAATCGGGCTAATATAACACACCGAGAGTGGCTCAATCGGGCTAGTATAACACACCGAGAGTCAGCCTGTACGCGTATTTCGTACATGGTTTCATTATAATGCTTGGAGGTTCGTATTGCCCTGCTAAGAGTAACACTCAGTCGTCATGCCGCACTGATAATGAGTACATGAAATACAACCTGGATAATGCTAGAAATTCACAGGGTATTTGGGATTGTTGCTACATGATCCAACCTGGATGAATTTCATGTATTCACGAATGGGATTGTTGCCACATGCTCCATTCTAGGTGAATTAGTAAAGTGAAGGAGTATCCAACACTTATTAATGGCTTTATCTTTTACAAGATGTCGGCGCATGATTTTACGGTTTTTTACAATTTTAACCTTAAATGAAAATCCACCATCAACATTAAGTCCCCTGCCTAGCACATAATGGTTACACTATTGTGGGGTAGGCATGAGATGGTGACATACATATGTGAGGAAGACAGGATAAAAGAAGTTTACCCGGAAGAGTATTGACCGACCGCTAGTTGTCCATGCAGTTGCGCTTGTATGGAATCCTTTGGTGGGATCAGTTTCCTTCTTTGGGTATTTGAATTAAAAGAGGAAACCAAATAAAAGAGGAATCCTTGTTCTATTGGGATTCTTCTAATTTTTTGTCTATAAAAGAGACCAAACCCCTTTTCTTTTCCTCACGATTTTTTTATTTTTTGTTTGGCTGCTCTCATCCACGACCTTGCTGCCTCCTACCGAAAGCCGCCGCCGGAGTTCTTGTCACGTGAGTCCGCCGTCGTTCGTCCGTCCAAGGTAAGTCTCGGTTTTTTTTTTTTTTTTTTTTTTTTTTTTTTTTATAGGAAAAACCCTAATTCCTTAGGTAAAATCCTTTGATAGATACATCATGATTAGTTTTCTCCACCGAAATTGATAGCAGAAACCGCCTGTGGTTGCTTAGTAAAACAAGCCGTGAATCCATGTTGTTTTTGCTTCTTTTTTCCACCGTTGCGTGTAGAACCTAGCTTTTAGGTTATATCTTGAAAAACCCTTGGCTTGAATCTCGTAGACACGATTCCCATGAATGAAGAAAATCGTGTTATGATACGTGTGAATGAATGCGGTCCGCCATACATGCTTGATTGAATGTGGGTTCCACCGTGTACACCTGATCGAACATCGACCTTATACCTGTCTTGTGACCTCGACCAACACCGGCTCCGTGACCTCGATCGGCCTTGCTTGCTGATGTGGCCCAATACCAGACTTGTGACCTTGCTCGGCCTTGACCAATACCGGCTCGAAATTTGAGTAGTACCAGACTTGAAACCAATACCGGACTTGAAATCAATACCGTGATTTTGAAATCAATACCGGACTTGAAACTTATACCAGACTTGAAATTTGTAACGGACTTGGAATTTGTACCGGTGCTTGGAATTTGTACCGGTGCTTGGACCCAATCCCAGTCTTGTGCATTCCAACGTGAATGCAGTTCGCACTCGTGTTGTTTTTATACAATCTTGACTCTGTATTTATTGTTGAATGAAGAAAATAACTCCTGTTGATATGTCTTCGGAGATAATGCTGGTGCCAAGTCGGGAAGTGTTGACAGCTTCAAAGATATGCCGAACATTGCTGATGAGTTGTTCACCTCGTCTTTTCCAAATATTAGAGACATCCCTCTCACGGGATAGTCCTGCTTTCCAATTCGAAAATATAGGAGTGATCCATCTTCTTCTTCGGCATTTGTGATGAGGTTCTGTCTTCAAAGAAATGAATATCCGCCATCTCCTATCGACTTCAAGACTTGTCATACTCCACTGGCCTCTTATGAAGGATGGATGGGGCGCATGTTAAATAATAAGAACATTAAAGCCAATTTGACCAAAGCGCAAATCCTCGATGCATTCATGGCATCTGCTACTCTTGAAATTAAGAATGACAATGCATGCTTGATTACTTTCATTTCTCGGTGGCGCCCTTCTACTCATACAGCTATATCTAGGTGGGGAGAGATGACTATTACTCCGGAAAGCGTAGCTGCATTGATGAACCTTCCCGTTCTTCGGGAATCTTTATTATGAGCTTTCGACACGGAACAACGTGATTATGACACTATACTCCAAAGGTGGCAGAATTCGACGATCCTGGACAAAGAGGAGAAAAAATATACAAGATGCTTTTACTTTGGTGGGTATCGGAATGGTCTCCGTAAACCCAGAGCCGAATCGGGAGTTGGAAAACGAGCTCGGTGTGATTGCATTCCTGTCTTTGTGGTTATCCGAGAGATATATATGACGACGGTTACGGAAAGAAAACCATAAGGGGTGTTCTGGTTAAGATTGCTATAAATCTAGCAAAAGGCGAAGTTCTTCCCTTAGGTGCCTTGTTCCTTGGATCATTGTATTCTCATCTGGACACCTTAGCAATGGATATGTATGTTTCCAATGGGTACAACAAGGTGGAGTCGTATGTCCACTTCGCTTTTCTTCAGGCGTTCTTGTGGGAACATTTCAAAAGTTATGCTCCTGCTCCTGCAACTTCGCTCGGCAATTTGTATGGTGGCTCGAGAATACTCCCGTTGCGTGAGGAGACGTCCCGCAACAAAGTGCGAGACTCGTGGATATCTTTGGTAATGTGTCTTCTGTAACTTTCCGTCCATGGGGACTGATCCACTCTTCCATTATTCAGCCGAAGACTTTTGCTATCGCTTCTGACGGTCTTGATGCTGTGTTGCATACCGATGCCAAGACTGTGAAGTTTGGAGAACTTATTTACCTGCACAGCTGCATTCCGGGATATATTCCGTCTCTATTCAACGAAGCTTTGACCGTGACTCCGTACAACATCGACAGTGCTGCTCGTCAAATGGGATTTGACCAGGGCGTCCCATTTATCCGCCCATTAGAGGTTCCGAAAGAATTTCTCTCGAGTATTCTTAATGCTGACGTGTTTTTAGAACGGATGAGTCTTCCTTTCTGGCCTATCGGGAGAAATTCAGTGGTAACCGATCAATATAAGGAATTCTGGAAGAAACAACTGTTGGATTTTCAGGAGCTCTCAGAGGACGTTGTGACAGTTCCGTGGTGAGCCATCTTATGACGTCTGAAGGAGCACTTCCGGTTGAGGCCACTTCCATCCAAACGGACGGAGCCGAGGATTGCGGTCCCAAGCGAGAGAGAGATCTAAGAGGTAGGCATGTGGTTCGGTGATCCTCAATTCCTCCAATATGCGGGTATTTAAATTTCTTTCGTTGATTCCTTCATTTCTCCGAGTAAATTCTTCTAAGAGTGATCCTTGCTTGAAATCGGGGAATTCCGAAGAGAATGTCTTCACAAGGTTGCGCGTATTCGTAATGAGAAGGTTGGTAATGTTGGCCTTCATGTTGAGAAGTCGGGCGATGCGATCCGAGAAGTCCGGCGTATCGATCTTCATGCTGAGAAGTTTGGCGATACCGATCTTCATGCTGAGAAGTGTGGAGAAACCGCTCCTTTTCCCGACCATGACAGAGATGATGCAAGCTCGGTTGGACAAGGCACCTCCCTAAGTGATCTTGTTGATGGGGCCGTGATGAGTGCTAAATAGTGCATATTTATACACCTTTTTATTGGCATTTTACTCATCTTTTGCGCTTAGAAATCAGATATTATCCCAGATTCTGTGTTTTCTTTGTTTTCAAGAATAAATATTTGTATTAATTAATTTTGTGTTTTTAGGCAATAAATAAAGCTCGGAGAATACGAGAGCCAAAAAGAGCAGAAGAATTGGAGTCGAGCATCTATGGAGCGAGAAGCCAAAGCTCCGCGCGCGAATCAGTTGCAACCCAACAAAGGAAGACATGGGCTAGAGCTACCCACGACCCGGATCCGAACCCGCTCATCCCGAGCCGTTGAGATCTCGCCCAGATGCATCATACGGTCGCTCCTTCGCTCACATCTATTTTTCGATGCTCCGCTCAACACCAAATCTACCTAATACTTCCTCAACCGTTCAGATCGTAACTGCTACATCCTACGCTCGCTGAGGCCCTCTCATCAACTCTTGCTGTCCCTGCCTCACAACGAAGCGACCCATACCCTATACCCTAATCGAGCAAACCTATTCTCTCCCTCACTTTCTCTTTCTTCTCTTCCCCTCTGCAGCTCCACTTCCTCCCCATACCTTTGCGAGCCGCACCATCACCACCATCTCCTCTTCTGTCACCATCACCACCACTGACACCAGCGCCAACAACCACCCCTATTCCGCCACACCCAAGTTGTGTTTATCTCTAAAATAGCTTCTCATAACCCTAGAAGCTAATTTAAAGATAAACAAAACTAGGGTTTCACCCAATCAAAGCAAGAAGAGTCAGAGACGATTGAGTGGAGCCATCACTCGATTCAGAGACGTGGGTGAGAGATTATTTCATTTAATTTCTATTTTAAATTGAATTAGGGTTTGTATTTTGGGAAAATGCTGGGATGTATAAATAGAGTTGTGAGGTTGTGTAGAAGAGCATGCCTGGGTTAGCCAGTGTATCCTTGTAGATTTAAAGACCTAGCAAGCCCTTTTTGTCACTGTCTATACCTTAGTTTAGGTTCATTTCACTACAATTCAGCCGTATCGGCACAAATCCCCTGTTGTCACATTGTCACTCTTGAAATCAGTTTAGAAAGCCATAAGATCACCTTAAGAGCACCACAAGTCTCTGTGGTTCGACCCGTACTTGCCGCGTCTCCGATAGACGCCGTGCACTTGCGGTTATCACCGTAGGCCATAAAATATAAACCATCTTCCAGGCCTACCAAGTTTTTGGCGCCGCTGCCGGGGACAGCGCGTGCCCTGTGTTCATTGGCTCGCTTCCTTTGTTTTTCTTTACTACCCCGTATATATGCATTTGCATCATAGTATAACTTAGTTAATTTTTGTAAACCGCATCTGTAACTTAAGACATTGTAGTATAACTTAACTTGTAGAGTAACTTAGCATTGTAAGTTTCTTTGTTAGCATTGTAGTATTGCATACGTAACTTGTAGTATTGCATCCGTAATTTAGCATTGTAACTTAGCATTGTAAGTTTATTTGTAGCATTGCAATTCTTCCCCGTACATTTCCACTTTGCATTCTAGATTTTAATCTTTACTACCGTAACTTAGCTAAAGTTTGTCTTTTTCTTATTCTTGCATCCTTGCTTCTTGTATCGCTTGTTTTTAGTGCTTCTTACTCGCTTACATTTCATATGTTAATTGTCTAGCTGTGTTTAGTGCATTGTATCTGCATCACATGCTGTGTTTACTTGATCTGTATCTGCATCACATGTTGTAGCTCATTTAAGTTCTATAATCTTGTAACTTAGTTGTGCATTTGTCAAAATTCTTTCATCTTAGTGCACCTTAGTGTGTCTTGATATGTGCAACCGAGAACCGATCTTTCGTGTTGAGTAGCGGGTGCTTGCTTGTGCTTTGTCTTCTTTGTGCAAGCCAACCCAAGAAGGGATAAAAGCCACTGAACTTGAGGTAAGATTTATTGAACTTGAGGTAAGCCCGAACTTGAGGTAAGATGGAGTCTTGAATGCATGCTTGAACCCATGAAATACCCCGAACTGGCTCATTTACCCATTGTGTTGTTTGACCATTGTGTTAAAAGCTGAGACCCGCTCACTTGCTAGCCCCGAAGCTGCAAGTTTGAGCCAAGTGTGAACCATTGAGCAATTGAGCCAAAGATTCTGTGAGGAAGTGCATAACCTAGCTGACCTGAATCGCACCTGTGTGCCTTCTGTCTTGTTTAGCCGCAAATATGTGTGATACCCTGGTTGATTTGTTGAGCCAGTTACCAAGCATGCTAGACCTTGCATGAATGAATGAATAATATGTATGCTTGCTTGTTGACCTTGTGCTAAACCTTATATGAGCTTACCCTGTGCATGCTCTGAGTTGTGCATTGCACATTTGTTTGAAACCCCATTGAAAACCTGAAAATCACAGCATTTGAGCTGAGATTGCTGAAACTTTGAGTGAGATCGGTTTGAGAGTTTCTTGAGTGAAAAATTTGATAATCACCGAGAGTTTTGTGGGTGTTTTGTGATTGATTTGTGAGAATTTGGCCGAGATTTGGCTGGACTTAGCCCTACCCAGCATTTGAGCAATCTGAAGCTCTCGGTTGTGAGCCGAAAATCTCAAAATTTTGCTTGATATCAACTACACTTGTTGACTCGAGTGATTTGAGTGAGGGTTGAATAGAAAACTTTGACTCAACCGAGTAAAAGTCCGAGCGGAGAGCCGAGTGAGTGGTAGTTCTTGTTCACCGAGTTGAACCGGCCGAGTTGAGTTGACTCCCTGAATCGCCGAGTCACCTAACTCAGCGATTTACCGAGTTGAATCGGTTTTCATTTTTCAACATAATTTGGGCCGTGCAGCTACTAGACCGAACCCATCAGCCCACATACCGGGTCATTCAATTGCTGGGCTGCACTTGTTCATCTAACTTGGGCTCTGCAACAACTAGGTTCTACACAACCACTAGGCTTAAACCAAACTAGAACCCACACTGTTGGGCTGAACATCTGTTGGGCTGTGCACACAACTGGGCTGTGCAGTTTCACAAAACTTGGGCTTCAAACAACAAAGCCCAAACAAACCAAAACTCACTAAAACCAAATTGAGCCAACAACAACCTGGGCTTCCCACATAAACCAAAGCTCCCAACAAAACCAAATGAAACCCATTTAAACCAAACAAAACCCACATAAACCAAACTAGACTTTGAGTTCAATTTGAGTTGATAAATCATGTCGGGATTTTTGGTGCGCATCGGGGATGGAAACAAATCCCTTAGAGAGCTTGCTTACGGGCACGCTTTACAGGGATGAACCCCACATACCATAGTGATTTTAGGGAATTTTATGCGCCTTCTCGGGGCCCCGACCTCACATTCCTAATCATTATGAGCACATGCATCATCCACCACGGGTTGAAAATGAACACTTTCCTCATACCCAGTCATCACTTCTAGATCAATTAGAAGCTCAAGTTTCGCTTTAGAAAGGCAATTACATGAGCAATCTGTCAAATCTAATCCCCCTAGGCAATATGAAATGCATGCTTGCACCTTATGTGGTGGCTTAGACCACCCTGCTCGAGAATCTGTTATATTTTGCATGATTTTAGGCAGTCTAGGGGAAAACCATGATTATCCAATGTACGAAGTGTCTAGAAGTGACCATGCTTTGGCAACTATTGGGACCATAATCAACCTGCACACATGCATCATTCACCACAAGTGGGGAGATGAACAATTTTATACTCCCCAACTCCTAGTTTGCAATCAATAATGGAAACACTCATGGAGCAAAATGCTAGGCTTGAAATGAATGCAATGCATGACCATCCATATAGCAACATGTTTGAATTTCCCTTCTCTAGTGAACCTCATGCACAACCATACAATGAATATCCATATGAGGAATGCATACCCACTAGTGAAGACTCTCCTTCAATAGAACAACTCAAGATGATTCTTCAAAGGAACCTGATTGAGTTACAAAATGATAGGATTGAAAATAGTATTTCTAGTCTTACTCATGCAACTAACATTGAATACGAACCTAATCCAGAGGTAGATGAGTATACTAAAAATACTACAATTTTGAATGGAGAAATGAATTCTTGCTATGATGATGATGATGAATATGAAGAGCATGTGTATTTTGAAAATGTAGTAGAATCTTTAGGTTCGAGACATTAAGTGTCTCTTCCGTGAACCCTATGAATAATGCTGCTCTTCCGATATTCATGCATGTGATGTTAATGTGGAACCTGTGGAATTGTCTGTGAAAATGAGCCTGCTTTACCACCTGTTTTTGACCTAGGAATAGCTGAATTGTGCGTTGACACGAGATGATTCAATGCATGTGCCTAATTCCATGCCTAGGTTACAACATGATATCTCTCCTAGTCATGTTATGCGTGAGATTGATAATGATTATGACATGGAGATTGATGAATTGTTTTATGCAGGTGAACATGATTTACCCTCTTCTGACTTTAGGAAAGTGTGTGATGGTGCAAATGATTTTAAACATGAAAACAACTTAGATGTACCTAACCTCTCTCTTGAGTCATAAATTGAAACTCCTCCACCAAACCTAGGTGTAGTTTGTAACAAAATTGCAAAACCAACTTTTCTGAAAATGCCTAATCTAGGCCTAGAGCTTTGTGCTTCCCAAGTCCTCTTGGACTACTTTGCATCAAAGTATAACACTCTTAAGGAGCCACAGTTGGAATGTGTATGTCTGCCTGTTCTTAACAAAACTCATTTTGAGTTAGACCTTTTGCATGATGTACCGTTAAAATTGCAAGATTTTGTGCTCCCAAACACACCTGTTCACAAGTTTAGGTTTGGGAAACTCATTCCCATCTGAGTCTTACTTGCACTCTCATTTTATATATGTGTAAGGCTCTTTGATGTTTGTATATATTTTCTATTGGGTTGATCCTCAACTCTTTAGACTCTTGGTTTATGGTGAATTTTCATTGTATATAATCCGGTAGGACTTGTTAAATTTTTCTTTTCGTGAATCGGTTGAGTCTTCATGCGCATATATTATGCTAATCCGATATGATCTCCGTTGAGAATGTTGGATTCTAGCCTTGACTAAAGAAGCTCAACCTTGCTCCCGCCGACATCCGGTAATCTCTTCCCTTTTCTCTTATCCGCATAGTTCTCTCGGTATGTGACTGTTTAAATTTTTTCTATATGTAGACACATTGAGGAAAATGTTTGATTTAGGTTTGGGGGTGCATTTGCATTTAGAGTTTTTAGTCTGTTTTAGTCTGTTATTTTATCTTTTAATTTTACAAAAAAAAAAAAAAAAAAAAAAAAAAAAAATCAAAACTCTTTTTGTAAAAACCTCCAACTTTAGAGATTTTAGAGTCACTAGCATGCTTCTAGCTATGTTTACATAGAGATTTTTTTTTCTGACCGAAATAACAGAAGTTAGAAGTACCGGAAAACACAATCGGGTTTCTTAGTTGATTAGAGCGTTAAAGTTGGATTTAACCATACCGGAGGGTGAATTAGGTGATGTTTAGATATTCGGTAGTAGAATTGTGATCAACCATAGTGGAGACTACCCATTTTACATCAAGTGAGGCACCAACCTTCAATTTTTTGCAACTTTCTAGAAAAGTCTGTTAGAGTGTGTGTCACCGTACGTCAATTAGGGTAGGAATGGTGAGCTACCCAACTTCGCACCAATTTCAAAGACTACTTTTGATCTCTTGAGTGCTAGTTTTTGTCAATCATGAGGGTGACGTCTAAAGATGAAAACTCCTTCTAAATACCGATTTGCCGTTAGCATCACTCTCTCTCTCAATCAGCAAGACCCATAGAAACACATCATCATCAACAAACGGAGCATCATCAGAATATGGAAAGAAAAATTGATATAGTCCAAGGTTTATGTGCAACAAAGAAAAAGAAAAGAAAATAGGATGAGAATTAATAAAATTTATAAAATCAAGACAATACAAGTTGTGGAAAAATTGATGTTTTAAAGTCCTTTGTCCATGGAGTTAGTTGTTTCATTATTTGTATTTTTATTTTCACTTATTGTATAAAAAAAAAAAAAAAAATTCAAAAATCAAAAAAATAAAAAAAAAAAAAAAAAAAATTGTAGTTTATTAGTTTTGATACCACCATGGTAAAGAAGAATTGAAAAAGAAAAATCCAAACAACAAGGAATTTGAGTAGAAAAGTTAAAAATTGTCAAATTTTGTGAAGTTTAGAAGTTCGTCATCGACATTTGAAGACCGAAGACCGAAGATTGAAGACGTTTCTATGGTTCCTATGAGAGATTGATGTTAATTGCCGATCGGGTGAAAAGGTAGTGAGTACTCCCACCCCTTGCTAATGGTTGATTTCCTTTCTTAGAGATCATCAAAAAAGATTCTCTTTGTCCACACTTCGTGGAGTCTCGCATTTTATTTCGGAAGGTTATCCTTCTTACCTACAACGTGTGCGGGATTTCTCTCTTTACTCCTGCCTGCACACATGAGAGACTAAAAAAGCGATCTTTTTGAGTGCAATTATCATAAAATCCTAATGGTGAGGCAGAAGTTGAGACTTATGATCACAATCGAATCCGAATTCTTTCATATGGTATGGTTACTTCTCGCTCAGCACTTAAGGATGAGAATGCGTTCTTTGGTAGTTCCAACTTCTGTTACTAGCATGCAGAAACTCTATGTCCTCATAGCTCCTTGGATGCTTGAGACTCTTTTACACTCTGAAGTTGGAGAAGGTTTTGTGGGTACACCTGCGGTAAACCCTCACGAGACTACAACTCGTCCACTAGGGACACCTAGGGGTTTAAAGGCTTAGTGCATACGCTAAATGCATTCGAGAGACTGCGACGGGGGTATAGTTAGGATTTCTAATTTGTTTCACTTGAGGACAAGTAAAATTCGGGTTTGGGGGTATTTGATGAGTGCTAAATAGTGCATATTTATACACCTTTTTATTGGCATTTTACTCATCTTTTGCGCTTAGAAATCGATATTATCCCAGATTCTCGTGTTTTCTTTGTTTTCAAGAATAAATATTTGTATTAATTAATTTTGTGTTTTTAGGCAATAAATAAAGCTCGGAGAATCCGAGGAGCCAAAGAGCGAGAAGAATTGAGTCGAGCATCTATGGAGCAGATAGCCAAAGCCCGCGCGCGAATCAGTTGCAACCCAACAAAGGAAGACATGGGCTAGAGCTACCCACGACCCGGATCTGAACCCGCTCATCCCGAGCAGTTGAGATCTCGCCCAGATGCATCATACGGTCGCTCCTTCGCTCACATCTATTTCTCGATGCTCCGCTCAACACCAAATCTACCCAATACTTCCTCAACCGTTCGGATCATAATCGCTACATCCTACGCTCGAGAGGCCCTCTCATCAACTCTTGCTGTCCCTGCCTCACAACGAAGCGACCCACACCCTATACCCTAATCGAGCAAACCTATTCTCTCCCTCACTTTTTCTTTAATCTCTTCCCCTCTGCAGAGCTCCACTTCCTCCCACATACCTTTGCAGAGCCGCACCATCACCACCATCTCCTCTTCTGTCACCATCACCACCACTGACACCAGCGCTAACAACCACCCCTATTAGCCACACCCAAGTTGTGTTTATCTCTAAAATAGCTTCTCATAACCCTAGAAGCTAATTTAAAGATAAACAAAACTAGGGTTTCACCAATCAAAGCAAGAAGAGTCGAGAACGATTGAGTGGAACCATCACTCGATTCAGAGACGTGGTGAGAGATTATTTTATTTAATTTCTATTTTAAATTGAATTAGGGTTTGTATTTTGGGAAAATTCTGGGATGTATAAATAGAGTTGTGAGGTTGTGTAGAAAAGCATGCCTGGGTTAGCCAGTGTATCCTTGTAGATTTAATTGCTGTTATTTGCAGTTTTAATGTTTTAATTTAGTTTGTTGGGGTTTCAATGAAACCCTAATTCCCAATTGTGTTTAACTGTGTTAAGTTGTTCTTGAGTGCTTAATTGACAAGATAGCTTCAATTTTAACACCTCAACCCTTTTCTCTCACAAGTGCATGCCAATGCCATGGATGCACTTGTAGTTAGGTTAATACCGAGTTGAGAGTGTTTCGGCTCTTGCTTCATTTTAATACTAATTCCCACGACTAGTTGTGTTTAATTAGACAACTAGTACTTAGGATTAGTGCCTTAGGCCGATTATTTGAGTTATCACTAGGAGAAACTCCCTAAATAGGTGGTAAAAATTAACACTTTATACTTACCTGGCATAGGAACAAGACACTCAACTAGTTGAGCACATAGTAGGAATTCGTGAGGTGGATTTGAAGACCTAGCAAGCCCTTTTTGTCACCGTGTCTATACCTTAGTTTAGGTTCATTTCACTACAATTCCACCAGATCGGCACAAATCCCCTGTTGTCACATTGTCACTCTTGAAATCAGTTTGAAAGCCATAAGATCACCTTAAGAGCACCACAAGTCTACGTGGTTCGACCGTGCTCTGCAGCGTCTCCGATAGACTCGTGCACTTGCGGTTATCACCGTAGGCCATAAAATATAAACCATCTTCCAGGCCTACCAGGCCGTGATGGAAATTAGCACCCAGAGCGAAGTAGATACCGGGAGGAATGTAAGAGAGGAAACATCTGCTATTGTTGAGGTGGCTCCCCTTGAAGAATGTTCTGAGCATGTTCCAATCAATAAAGTCGTCGTGGCTACTTTTCCGAAAGACCTCCCGCAACCGACAAGGATCTGTATTTGGTGAAGTATTGGTAGCGCAACTGGGAGATTTGTTCGATCCTCCTTTCATTGTTCCTTATCCGGGTCATGTGTTGGATGGAGGATTCTTTGATCAGCTCGGTCAAAGAGTTGTACACGGAAATATGGGAGAAACACGGCCACATTGCTACCACCACGAAGCTCAAAAAGTCGTCTTGCATTGGTCAACCGCGTTAGAGGCTTTATTTTCTATCCATGGGATGAGCGTCACAATTGGTCGAACAGTTTCGAGGAGATGATTGAAGGCGGAAGTGCCATCGAGATGTGTTTGTGCAATACGACTTGATGCTCCTTGGTTCCTCAAAGGGTTCTCCGAGATTCGGGAGCTCGTAAATTACAAGATGAGGCCCTTACGCGAGAATGTGTTACTCGCCCAGGGAAGAAGAGGTTGAAAAGTTGTCCGAGGAGTTGAAGGTCAAGCAGTAGTACTTCAAAGGATGAAAGTCGCTCTTGCCCATAAGGACGATTTCAATTGAAGGACTTTCCTTGAAGGATTCGTGCTATACACTTGTCTCTTCTTTTTCTTTTTGAGTGATAGTGAGGATTTCTTTTCATAATTTGACTTAGGTTTGAATTAATGGGTAATTGAATTGGTTTATTTTGAGATAGTTTTGTGAATAACTTTCAAAAGAGGTTATTTTAAATGGAATTTGCATCTTGGTCATGAATGATTGCACATGTCATATGAAATTGCAAATGTCGTGTAAAAGGGAGGTATGAAGGGAAACAAACATGCGTTTGATCACTGAGCCTCTTTCTCTATGTGCGGGATGCTAATTCCCCAGTGAATTCTAGAACTATCTTCTTGAAAAATTGCCGAATAAAACTTACTTGCTTTTGAAGTCTCACTTGTATCAAACCGAAGTAGCCTCTCCAAGGAAGTCGTCCGCATTGATTTTTTAGAGAATGAGAGCTACCCCTCTGAACCAAGTTTCTCCTGAACAATGGGCTTCAAAGCGTTGCATTCTTTGGTAGGGTGGTGAAGGAAGGGTGGAAATGACAATACCTCGGGTCCATTACTTCTTGATCAGTTGGTGGACGCCATATAGGAGGTAACTCCACCTCTCTGTTTCGTACCCACGCCTCCAGAAACTCCAGAATCTTTTCCATTGGGAATGGAAAGTGTAGGTACTTTGGGTCTAGCTCTTCCTGCGTTCATGGCCGTGGTGGTGTCTCGACATGGTTTCGATGTGGAGCATGTTTCGGAGATGAAGTTGGAAGACTTGTGAGTGCCATCATATCTACGTGGATCGCTTGCACAGGTAAAGGGATGTGGAAGGTGTCGTAATATCACTGCTGAAGTGATCGAATTGAACGCTCCCATTCTCTCGTATCCACGTATTTTCGATTGATCTCCACTTCCTCAAGCATTTCTTCGCTTGGTTGGAAGGTCGTCACAGATTGGACGAGTCTTAGGGCTTCAACAAGGGTTTTGAGATATAAATCTTCTAGCAGGGCCCCGTAGGCTGCAGGCTCGCTTTCTTTATCTGGCAGACGTTGTAGTGCTCCGGACAAGTCTTTTCCTCTGTGGAGTCACCTCGAGTCTTCATTGCTGGCTGTACCATGTTGTTCCCCTTTCCTGAGTCTCATGCGATTACGCGCTTTTTGCTTCTCCTTTGGTAAAGTTGTGACTCTGGCTAAGGATTCAGCGTTTCTTGCTTTGCCTGAGTAGATGCACGCCGACCCTTCTTGTAATTGTCTTTGTTATATCATTCAAAAGGCGGAATATTTCGCTATGTCTTCTAAGCGATACACGCTGATTTGCCAAGACATCCTCCATCATTCTAGCTACACTTCCCATGATATATGAACCACTGTGGTCTCCCGATGAGGATACATCGCGAGATGAAAACCGAAAAATTGATAATTCAATTTTTTGCAACCGAGAGATCAACCTCCAACCGTGATCGCCAATTGTTTATGGGTGAAAACTATTCCTGCCGGATTTGGTAATTTGGGGTGTGTGGATGAGGAATGAATCTAAACCCTAAACAAATGCACCTTTGTTGGTGAGTGCTTGTAGATTCGGAAATCAATGCACTGCAAGTCAGGCCTAAACCAAGAAAATGGCCGTTCCGGACTTATTTCGGTCACAAAGTGAAGGAGATGGGGTTGATCTTAGGGAGGAAGCGAAGAAGGTGTTGAGATTGTGAAGGTGTTGGCTTGCTTATGACTTGTAATAGAAAGGTGAGCGGAGCTTACGATTGATGCAAGCGGAGGCTCGGGGTGTTTGAATACGTTTTGTATTAACACTTGGTTTCTGTCTCGTCTGGACTTGTGTTGTTTCTCCTCCTGTTTTTCCCCTCTGTGAAAAATAGGGAGGAGAACCTATTTATACAAGTCATTTGAGCCTTATTCACGTCTCTCGTGGGAAGTGGAGGAAGTGGAATGATGGAGTAGTGGAGGTGTGTGTTGGTGTTACACGACCGGTCTTGCCCACTTCTCCTGTCATCTCTAACCGTCCATGACTTCACGACACGTTCTTGTGATGGCGCGTTGCCTGCCGCACGCCGTAAACCGCCCGACCAATACCCCGATATGTATCCCCCAGTTTGTGACATGATTGATAAACGGAATGTGTGGATCGTGGGACCCACAAAAGGTAGCATGTAGGTAGCATGTAATGCTAAATTGAATAACTGCGTTATTCAGGAAGTTTGATACTTTTGAAGTATCGTGTGTATTTTATGTGATCGCATCATGGTGTGGTAAAGTGACGGGAGATGACGCCTCACTGACCAATTAACTCCTGACCAGGGTTGTATAACCAAGCTGGTGAAGTTGGACGGATGAGATGATCTTTGAGACACTCATCCGCGACCGTTAATGAAATTAGGGTTTCTAGAGGAGGTGCGCAAGCATCCCTCTTCAGCCTGGTCGAATCCAAGCTTGGGATATGGATTTGGACAGCAGACCGCATATGCGTGTAGACTGACATGACGGTGTAGGCGCTATACCCATTACCTCACGAAAATATGATCCGGGCCACTCAATTCGTCCGGTGAAGTTGAGTGGTCGAGATCAATTTGTGACAAACCAGCGCAAAAAAAGCCGCGCGTCATGCCCACTCTGGGCGCACGTTCCAAGATGACCAATTTTGGTCGGTCTTGGCCGATCGGCCCAGTGTGAAGGTGGTAGGCTGGTGTTCACGCCTATACCTAAATATCCCATGAAAACGTGAACTGAGCCATCCAAATTGTCCGGCGAAGTTGAGCGGTCGAGATCAGTTTGCGATTTGGGAGGTGTGACCACGCTAGTTTGGGCGCGCGTCTTGGAATAACCAGGCATGATATGCCTTGGCCGATCAGTGAGCGGATATATGGGTCCACGGTGGTCATCTTTGGTATGACCGGACTGCTAATTTAATCCGGGGACCCTCCATTCGTAGGAGAAGATGGACGCTCGTGATGCTCAAAACCCTAATTTTTTGGGTTTCACTGGCAGTAGTGCGTCATGCTATGTTCGGGCAAACGATTAGGATGACCAACCATGGTTGGTCCTGACCGATTGGTCAGTATGTAGGCGGAGCCCACGGTGATTGTGTTGACATGCTCTCGGGCCCTTTGAATCTACATCTACACCCTCCATCTATACTGCGAAGATGGATGGTTGAGACATTTTGCGACACATGTAATATGCCGCAAACCCTAATTTAGGGTTTTCCCGTCCATACGCCTGGTTTGGACGTTTTGGCAAGCTAGGCCAAAGGGAGGCCGACCATGCGGGGTCCGCGTTGGTTGGCGGTGAATATTCCATACCGCTTGGGGGTGATGGAATTGATGCGGTCATCCAATCATGCTTGTGGAGTTGGATGATCGTGATCATATCCGGACTGATACGGTCGGTCGAATGCTCAATCGGGCTAGTATAACACACCGAGAGTGGCTCAATCGGGCTAGTATAACACACGAGAGAGTCATCTGTCACGGGTATTTCGTACATGGTTTCATTATAATGCTTGGAGGTTCGTGTTGCCTCCCGCTAAAGAGTAACACTCGGTCGTCATGCCGCACCGATAATGAGTACAGGAAATACAAGGATGATTGCGCATTAATTAATAATGCTAGAAATTCACGGGGTATATGGGATTGTTGCTACATGCTCCAACCTCGGATGAATTTCATGTATTCCTGAGAATGGGATTGTTGCCACATGCTCCATTCTAGGTGAATTAGTAAAGTGAAGGAGTATCCAACACTTATTAATGGCTTTATATTTTACAAGATGTCAGCGCATGATTTTCTGGTTTTTTTACAATTTTAACCTTAAATGAAAATCCACCATCAACAGTAATACAATCCAAACATAATTAACTACACTAATTCAAACTAACTATAATTAGAGCAGTTACTATTACTGACTCTTTTAAGTTATTAAGGGATGACCTTTTACTAACCAAAGGTCCAAAGAAATGATGAAGGTCCGGTCAACTAAAATCAACGGTCAAAGGTTGATCAAACGTTCTACGTTCCGACGTCCGCGTGCGATAGCTTTTCGTTTGATGTCCAATACTCATGTTTTAGTAGTCTATTTCGCATAACTTTTTGAGATCTATCTAATGGTATTATATTCGTGTCTAAATTTTGTTAGATTAATTTCCATTAATTAACATTCATGTTAAATTAATCGAGTCCTTACCGTCTAAATCGTCTCTTGACTGGTCTAATAGCGTTGACGAGCTTGAGGGTCCTTACATATGCATACTATGGTTTCCGGACTTGGAATAACTTGCAACATTTAGCATACAAGTACACATACCGTGCCATATCCTATCATGGTGATTTGTTCGAAACTCTCAGTTCAATCATTGAAACATTCTTAGAATACGGGAATAACTGTCTCATACAAACTATTAGCTTCAAAGCAATTTTTAAAGTGATCGAATGATCAATACGAAACATTTCGAGTTTACATCAAATGACTGTCTCACACTAATAATGTAAGATGTTACCAGGGGATTTTCACATGATCATCTTTTGACTTTCGTCAAGAATATATGATGAACTTGGTTAAAGAGAAAGCTTACCAACACATATTTCGAGAAATATGTAAGCGAGTTAAAATCAGCTCGAAATATCAAATGTGTATAATCAAAGTCTATATATTTATACGACTTTTGTCTCAAATAGGAGATGGATTAGATAGACTTTTGAGTGATGGATGAGTTCAAGTCTCCATATACCTTTTGTTGATGAAGTTTCACAAGCTCCCCTTAGTAGTTCTTGATCTTCAATCGATGAAGGCCGTGAAGTCTAAATTTCAACTACACTTTCTATCCTAATCCGAGACTTAGCTATAAGTAGACTAGAAATCAAGACTTATAGTTTTGGCAACTAAACTTGACAAACAAGCTTGAGATGCAACGCTTGCGAGTTCAACAGAGAAGTGCTCTAACACATAGTGTAGATAAGCGATTAGTTGATAAGCCTTTGGTGAATATATCAGCAACCTGTTCCTGAGTGGAGATATATCGAACCTCTAAATACTTGGTTGCAACTAAACTCACGAACATAGTGAAAATTTATCTTTATATGTTTCATGAGATTGTGAAAAATAGGATTGACAAAAAGATATGTCGTACCCATATTGTCATACCATAAAACTGGTGGTCTGGGAGAGTGAAACTGCAACTAAGACATAAGAGACTTCACCCACATTAATTCTGATGTAGCATCTGCCAGTGCATGATACTCATTTCAGTACTGGATCATATCGAGAGACAGATTTCTTCTTTCGAGAACACCGGGAAATCAGTTTAGGTTCCATAAAAACAGCCATGCCACCACTTGATCGCCTATCAGTAATGTCACCTTCCCAATCAGCATCATAGTAAGCTTGCAGCTGTAAGGACCTAGAACATTTGAATTGAAGACCATGACCCAGAGTGTCTTTTAAATATCTGAGAATTCTCTTCATTGTAATCCAATTAGCTTCAGAAGGTAATTTCATAAATTGGCAGGCCTTGTTAACATCAAATGCAACATCTGGTCGAGTGATATTTGTGTATTGTAAAGTACCAATAACACTTTTATATAGCACATGATCATCAAAAGCTGGAGAAGTATCAGAACAATTGGAAGTAGCAATAGGAGTTGAACATGAATTAGCAAATGTCATCTTGCTTTTATGTAATAAATTTGAAATGTATTGCTCTTGAGAAACAAGTATGCCTTCATTGTTTCTGGTTGCCTGAATTCCCAAAAACAAATGTAAATCACCCAATTTTCTTGCAAACTTCCTATTGAGATCTTTAAGAAGCTTGTCAACTGCCAAAATAGAACTGTCAGTAACTAGGATATCATCAACATATATGAGAACATAAAGAGCTGCAGATGATGACACTTTAAAGATTAAAGAAGTAATAGTCTTTGAAGATTGAAATCCACACTGAAGCAAAAACTGACTAAGTCTTGCAAACCAACCTCTTGGACTTGCTTTAATCCTTACAAAGATTTTTGTAGATTGCAAACATAATTGGGAAAAAGTTTATCAGTATAACCAGGTGGTTGAAGCATGAATACATCTTCTTCCAGATTTCCATGTAAGAAGGAATTTTTAACATCCAATTGCCTGATTCTCCAACCCTTGTATAGTGAGATAGAAATAATCATTCTTACAGTTGTAGGTTTCACAAGGACTGAATGCGTCCTGATAATACACACCTTCCACTTGATTGAACCCTTTTGCAACAAGTCTAGCTTTATACCTATCAATAGTGATATCTGCATTCCTTTTGATTCTAAAAGATCCATTTACAGCCAATTACAATCTCTCCTGAATTAGCCAAGACTAATTTCCAAGTTCCATTTTGCAGTAATGCAGTAATTTCTTCATCAATTGCATCTCTCCACTTTGGATCTTTACATGCTTTAGAATAGAAAGTGGGAAGTGTAATGTCTTCACAAACAATTTGTACCTCTGAACTAAATACCTTAGGTTTAAAAATGCCTTTCTTGCATCTAGTTGTCATTGGGTGCTCATCTGTAATAGGTGCTGAAGGTGAGTCAGAGACATGTGAGGGTTAAGAAATAGCAGTGGAAGAAGCATCACACTTGTCAGATAAAAAGAAATCCACTTCATTGTATATGGCATCAGAAGTAACAGTAGATGGCATAGTGCTCATTGTGGATGAATAAGTATTATCAGAGGAAATAGATTTAAATAATTGAGTATATGGAAATTCTGACTCTGCAAATTTGATATCTCTGGAGATAATAATCTGTTGGTGAGTGGATTAAGATATCTATAGCCTTTGTGCATATGACTGTAACCCAGAAAGATGCATTTGACTGACCTTGGTTCTAATTTATAATGATTGAAATGTCTGAGACATGGATATCATGTACAACCAAACGTGTGAAGAAATTGATAGTCAAGTTTGATGTGAAAAAGACTCTCTAAAGGTGATATTTGATGTAATTATGGTGTTGGGAGTATGTTGATTAAAAAATTGGCAGTTTCAAAAGCATAGTTCCAGTAAGAAATAGGAAGAGCAGCATATGAAAGTAGTGCTAAGCCACTATGTGTCTATGTTTTTTCTCAGCTTTCCCATTCTGAGCAAGTGCACGAGGGCATGAGACTCTATGGACAATTCCACAATTATCCAGATATGTAGACACATTTATATATTCACCTCCCCAGTCAGATTGAACAAGCTTAATCTTTCTACTCAAAATATTTTCACCATATTATTTAAATTTGATAAAAGTAGGTAGAACTTATGACTTGTAAGCTAAGGGGTAGAGCCATGTAGATCTGTTGTAAGAATCAATAAAGGAGACATATTACTTATATCCATTGATGGAGAAAATGGGAGAAACCCATACATCAATATTAATAAGGTCTAAAGGACCATACACTTTATTTGTACTATAAGGATAAGGTAATGCATGACTTTTAGCAGTTTCACATGCAAAACACACTTGAGTAGATAAATGTGTGTCAATAACTTCATCAACAAAAGATAAAACATATTTCAAAGCTTTTTAGGTAGGATGTTCTAACTTGTTGTATCAGCTAGATGAAGTTATTGCAGAAAGTGCTTGTTTGAGTTGAGCAGCAAAAAATTCCAAATGATTTAAGCCATCTTTAACAAGGACCACTGAGGATAACCTTGTGAGTAACCAAATCCTTCACATAGAATATAGCAGGATGAAATTCAAAGAAGCAGTTATTCTCCTTTGCAAATTGATGCACAAAAATAAGGTTTCTAGTAATAGATGGCACATGAAGCACATTGGAAAGAGTAAATTGAATATCATTGTGCTGAAATGTAGAAGAGCCAACATGAGTTATATGCAAACCCGAGCCTTTTCCAACTTTTACTTGATCATGTTCTTGATACTCATAATGAAGATTCATGTTAGAAAGATCCGATGTAATTTGGTGAGTGGCTCCTGAGTCAGGTACCCATGAAGAACTAGTAGATGCATTGTTGTCATTATAAACAACAAAAGCTTCAGGTTCTGGACACCAGAAATCTTCAGAATCCTCTCCATAGTAATCATAACTGGTGTTATAAGATCGAACCATTGAGTTGTCACTATATCTGTACCTACATTCAGGTGCTATATGTCCACCTTTCTTACATATTTGACAAGCTTCAACATAATTGTTATTTCCTTGTGATGTAGGAGGGAAGAATTTTTGATGATATCTTACTCCAGAGTCAAACATATTAGATTTACCTCCATTTTCAAATCTACCACCTCTAGAACCACCACCAGATCGATTACCACGATAGCCGTTGGAACGATTAAATGAGCCTCTATAAAAATTATTTCATGAAACCTGATTGGAATGTGTATAATGTGTAGGATTTGAGTAGTTCTGGTAATAAACAGTAGGTGGATGTGAAAAATTTGAATACTGAGGATCAAAAGAATGATAAGGATACTGAAAAGAAGGTTGTTGAGTAGACACATTTGTTGATGTTGTTGTAAGATCTACTTTGGATTCAGAATTTACACGCGCTTCTTCATAAAGTAATAATCCTAGTAACTCAGACGAGGTGATTAGCTAGGTTTTCAGTTTTCAATTGTTGTGTAGTGATAGAGGTTTTGAAAGCATTGAATTCAGGTGGTAAACCTTGTAGAATGTGAAAAACTAGATCCTAATCAGAAATAGCTCTTCCAATTTGTGCTAACTGATGTGAAATAGAACGTGCTTTGTTGAAATAAACAAGCATAGTATCGCTACTCTTCTTTAAATGAAACAAATCAGTCTTTAGTTGCATCAACTTAGATTTCTTAGAAGAATTGAAATTATGCTCTAAACGAGTCCAAATTTCATGAGAAAAGGTGCAATCAATTACATGTGAGTGACATTCTTCTGTGCAAGCACTAAATAACCAGGATAGATCTAAAATCAATTAGCTTGATTTGTTTGATCTTGATTTACCCAGTAATTGTAGTCAGGATTGCGTACAAAATCATTATCAGGATCAAGATCTACAAACGATGGAGATGCAAATATCGCTTCACCAACAGTAGATGTTTTATGAAAGTATTTCACAGGACATTGAAAAGATCCATCAACGAATCTGAAAATATTGTAAATACGAAGCAATCTGAGATTTCCATAGTGTGTAATTTGTTGATGTTAATTTTGAAGGTGGTTTAAGTGTAAGAGATATGTGTTTGTAGATCTCAGTCATTGTTGAACTGTAAAATAGAAGTAGGTATTGAATTAGGGTTTGCAAAAGGTAAGTAGGTAATTGATAACATGTTAGGAGATGAATGTCGCTAGACAAATCTTTCAGGAATTTTCATTAATTTGATAATTTGATATGTTTCTGTTACAGAGACAAGGACAGATGATTAATTGGGAGATTATAAGACATCAGCTGACCAACACACTGGTAACAGCTATAGTCGGTTAACAAACTAACACCTGCCGGTAACTACGGGTAACTAATTAACATACGTGAGTCATACACATGACACATACAGAAGACACATTTTCTGACGAGCAGTAAATCTTCACCTACTTCTAGATAAGTTTCTGTATCTGATTTGGAGAGTAACCCAGAAATTTTCTCATGCGCGTCATCCTTCAAAGCAATCAACTGAACCTCTCTACCTTTGTCATCACATTCCTGAGTACCCTCATCTTTGATTTTGTTGCACGTAAATGCTGACCATGATCCAGCAGTTCCGTCTTAACATTTCGCATCTGACACATCCCTTTTTTCACATGTTGAAATCGTTCTAGCATCCGTCCAATGTTAAATTCAAATTTCTAAGCCATTGTTATCATATCATCCCATCCATGGATCATTTCATATGATAAATCAACATGATGACATTTGTACATATCTGTGATGGACACATCAAGTCCTTAACCACAAGCGATTGGAAAATGACCACCTAAATTGCAACAGTCGTTTTTTTTTTCTGCATCCGAATTTTCGGTCCGTCTAATAGTTAATTGAGTGGACCACAAAATCTTTCAAGTTGTGCTGATGGATTAGCCCGTAACCTATTAAATGAAATGCAACGGGCTTCTACTTAATCAGCCCTTAACCCGTTGAATAAAATCTAAACAGCCCAGCCGCAGCAATAAAACCTAAGGAGAGTGCAGAATAAACCCTAAGCCTTCACACGCCTCTCTCTCTCTCATAGAAAATCAAATCTAAAGCATTCAACAAGAGTTGATCTTCGAACTACATCGTCCATTTGTAAGTGTTTTCTGAAAATAGTTTGATCTAATTTCAAGCCTGATTTATGATTCAATGTCATCTTCTTTGGTATTAGAAATAGAAAATGAAACATCTAGATTGTTACTTAGGGTTTTCTTGTAATAGTTGTGATATTAGTTTTTGGAACCCTTCCACTAAAGAATACATTAAGCTTACAAAATTTCTCCTAACAGTCTCTTTTACAAAATCATCTTGGTCCTCCTCTTTTTCAATTGAGGTATGTTTGGGGGGTTAACTCCTCGTTTCTTCCCGTATCCACATAATCTCGTGATCCTTTTCAGTTTGTCATAAACCTTCGTTCCGGACTTCAATTTATTACCAAACATACCTAAATTGACTGGATAGAAATTGGGTTATAAATTTGAAGAGGCATATAGTCTAAATTGTCCTTCCACTAAAGAATACCACAATGTCTCTGAAAGCTGCAACAAGGAGTTGGTTTCAGGTATGCTGGTTTCTCCTTTTAGTTAAGTTCATTGACATGATAGATAATAGTCTTGTTGTGTTATGTTTTTGTAATTGTAGTAAGATCTCATCGATCCAACCTGTAAAATTTTGATTGTCTAATTTTTCCATATTTCTCTAATGCATTTTGGCAGTTGTCATTGCAAAAATACTTTTTAAGTTCATTTCGCTGTTTATAGCAAAAGTATCATACAAACAGGTCACATCATTATCTCCTTATTTCATTTCATTTTATTTAAAGCATGATTATCTTCTTCTCCACCACCTTATCTCCCCGTTAAGAAATACTTAAATGTATATATGAACTTTTGCTATACAGAACCTGACAAATGATGCATACCCTCTCAATGAATATGCGAGAGATATTTTTTATTCATTCCTTTTCCTAGTTCTTATGATCGGGTCTGCTATATTTATTGATGATATGATTGGGTCTGACATTGTGCATTACAGCACTTCAACTGTTCTTTTTTATGTTTCTCTTTCTTCAAGTTAGCAAATATTGGAGTATTTTTTATGCTTGAAATGCTGTGGTGTGCACCGAAGTCTTGGTACTTATATTTCAAATGTAGCTTTGATGGATTTGTTATTTTGTAGTTCATATATACTAGGTTTAGATGTACTTTATCTTGTCATTGTGTTTTTTCACAACGAAACACTTGGAGGTCTGGGTTCTAAAGACCCTAAGTAGTAGCACGATTAACACATAGATATCACCCACACCTTTGCACGGGTCGCACAAGTTATTTCAGCAACCGAAGTATGCTTCACTAGTTCACTTCCATTTGGATCATAGAAACTTAGTAAGTACAACTGTCAAAATGAGAGACTAGATTTACTGTCCTATCTCTAGATACTTAGATATGACTGCTTAAACATTTACTTCATGAACTTCCTTAACAATACTCAATCCTTCAGCAGAAATGTGAGGCATGAGCAAAACTATTCTTTTTTGTACATGAGTTCTCTTGTTGTCTTAAACCACTAGGCATTTAGGGTCTGTTTTAAGTTATTCTTTTTCTGAAGGTGTGTTTGCTTCACTTGTACAATTCAGGTCGTATCACCTTAGATGATTGGCCTGATGAAGAGGTTGAGCCCATGATTGAGATTGGTGGAAATTCTTCTGCTATTTCAACTTATGATGCTTTTATACCTGATGGAATCACAAAGCCTGGAGCATATTCATGTCATGAACGAAGTTCCAAGTTTATCAGGTGTGTAAAATTTCCTGCTGAAATACCATGTTGATATTTGCATGGTCGCGTAGTGTGCCTAATTCTTGGGGCGCCTGGCTTGGTGCCACGTCTCGCTTTGTGCCTCACAGCACATAGTCTAAAACCAGATTGGAAAGAAATCGGGTTGTGTTTGTTTAAGAGAATTGTAATTCTACTGTGGCATTCTGATCTAGGTAGCGAAAACAATTTCTTTTCTTAATGTAAAAGAAGAAGAAAGAAGTTGTTTTCATAAATAGTGGTGTGGGATAATGGCAGCTAGTAAGAAAATTGAAGTCGACTGTTTTAATTTGGAAAAAGCTTGGATGTTGGTTTGGTTCAAGGTATTTTCATAGTGATTGAATTGGTTTTGTTTAGTAAGAAGCTTATTTACGTCAGTTTTGTTAATTCCCCTTCCTAGTTTTTATGATTGATTTTGTGATTGATGCTGTTAAAATACCCTCTAGTCGAGGAAAGGGACAAAATTTCTTATATGCAACTTGATGAACAAATGGATGCTCGCAGAACCAGCTATTAAAATACCAGTTGTCAAGTAGGAAACAGCTGTTAAAATACCCTCTAGGAAAGGTATAATTTTTCCTTATATGCATATAAGGAAGGAAAACAGCTGTTAAAATACCCTCTAGAAAAGGTATAAAATTACATATAAAAAGGGAATAATTTTCCACGTTGTCATGGGGTAAAGCGTGGCGTGGCGTCGGGTGTAAAATCCCGAGCCGCAGCGAGGCAAGTTGAGGCGAAGCCACGGGGTGTAACTATATTAGGCACATGAATATTATAGAGAAGGCGATCGATGGAATCTACTGATACAAACTAATATAAGGCAGAATGATTATCTTGTTTCTGGAGTTACATGCATATTAACAATATCTTATCGTGTAATTGAGTTCCACATATAAAATCCAATTTACTGTTATACACACCTTGTCCTACTTTTTTTGAGATCTAGTATGTCACCGTCACCACATCTGTGTCATGTCTCGTAGGAATCATGTTTTGCATTAGGCCGGTGTTCATGAATGCCGGCGTATGCATCTTGTGTCTGATGCTCCTCTTGACATTATCCTCCCTTTCTTTAAAGCCTTTTAAATTTTATATTCTGCAACATTGTTCAAAAGTAGATTTAAGTATAGCATTCTGATTCTTTACCAGGAGGTTTATAGCCTCACCTAAACAATTAGCTTGTAAGCATGGGGGCTATATATTTCCATGTGACGCTGAAGTCCGCTAGTTAAATTTTGTTACCATAGTGGGAAATCTGATTTGTCTATCCACGTAGCAGGGCAAATGTGCAAATTTTAAAATTTACTAGTGCCCATTGGAACTGCTCTTACGAGATCAACAATTTCTGCTTTTTGCTGGTATGTGGATATTGAATGATTGAAAATTGAAGCAGAGGTTTACTGAATTATGCTGGTCCTGTAGATTGTGTTCTTTCTTTGGAGTTTTTTTGGGGAAAAAGTATGATAGTTATCTATATCGATGGAGTCGCATGGAGTAAAAACATAGATATACTCAGTATGCTAGATTACTGTGTTGACCATCTCTTCGGTGTTGTCAAAGTGCCAAGTTTGTTCCTTCTTTTGTCCCCTTGATAAAATTGGCCGTCTATAATTGAAACATCTTTTTTATTTAAGTGATTGAATCAGTAATGCGAAGGATACAAAGTTAGTGTAACTGTTTTCTTAGATTATTGAAATGTACCAGTATGATTTACAGTTCATTTGACATGTAGGTCGGAAAACAGGAGCTTCAGGAATTTCTGGGAGCAAGCTGGCGGATCCAAAATAGAACGACACCATTTGAAGTACATCAGATACATCAAGGAAAAACGTAATAATTTTCTTCTTTGATCCAAAAGACACCGGAAACATAAGTTCCAATGTGTGAGCAAAAGCAAGAACTAAAGCATGAATTTAAATTTGTTGGAAAGTGCAGGTTTCGACCATTGTTTTCGGCTGGAATGGCCATCACATGTCTCTCATATTTATGATCTCCTTGTATTTGAGTTAAATCAATAGAAATTCAAAGTCATGTAGAAACCCTGTTTTAAAAGAATGTCCCAGAGTATGAGGTCTCTCTGGGAAACTTCCAGTAACACTGTACTTTTTCCCACATAGCAAGACAAAGTACAGAGACATTGGTTTCTTGTCAGATCTGTAAATCTGGTGGAGACTAGCTCCCAAAATATAGGACATAGTTTTTAGGCTGGCCTGACCAAGGCACAACCCGTAGGCAATTCTTTACCATCATATATATATATGCACTTGGTCGCAATAATCTCAAGTGGGTATTTCTTCTGAATGCTCCCCGACGGTTCCTCCCTGTTATAATGCCTTTTGGCAATTCCAAATAAAAGCAGTATAGCTGATTGGCCAGCGTGGAAACTCCTCCCATTGTCCTATGTGATCAGCGGAAATCTTGATTCTTGGGATCAGAAGCTTTATCAAGCTGAGTTTTGCCAATTTAGGTAGGACAAACAAGAGGAACATTGGTCTTTGGTCGTGCCTTTTTTCTTCGCTGGCCCCTTCGCTTTTGCGGTGCATTAAATTACTATTTCCACCCAGTATGTCTTCTGCTCAAAAGCAAACAAAAACCTTGTTTATGTCTTCCTCTTTCAATCCCTATTAAACCAGTACAGTAGATTGGCATCTTCTATCGTTATACTGAAGCCGATTCTTCTTCTGCCTCTACCAGCGTTGGAAGAAGAGATGGGTTTTTATTATGTTTGAATTCTTTGCAGAGATATGCACAATATCTTCATCACCACAAAAACGCACACTAACTGCTTGTGAAAAAGCCCGAACCACCACCAGTTCAGAGTCCTGTTTCTTTTCGGTACACTGAGTGATGGAGGAGCTTCCTGTTGATATAAAACTGGATATCTTTTCTAGACTCCCTCCGGAGCCACTTTTGAATTGCAAACTTGTTTGCAAAACTTGGGAAAAGCTTCTATCACATAAAAAGGTGGGTCTTCTTTTCTTGATTATCCCACCTCGAGATAGAAATCTTCAACTTTATTATGGCAGCTACGATGAAATTTATAGTTCAGGGGAGGAATTTCCATACAAAAGTCTAACGAAGATCAATCATCCTGGCATTAACTGGGCAGGTTCCTTGAGGTATTTTTATATTGATCATATAGTTGGTTCTTGCAATGGTTTGGTTTGTTTTCGTGTGCCCCATCACAAAGTCCTTGATCCTGTTTACATTTGTAACCCTATCACTACTGAATATATCAACCTTCCACGAATCAAGCATAAAAAGGGTTTTGTTGTGAGTGGATTCGGCTATCATCCTTCCATCAACAAATACAAGGTCATTCGCATTCATTACCCAGATAGACTATACTCTGAAAATCCAGTCACAACCAAAGGATCCGTAGAGATTTATACACTTGGGAGTGGCACTGGGTGGAGAAGCATCGGAGAAATCAGTTACGCAATCTCTAGAAGGGGTGTCCTTGCAAATGGATCACTATATTGGCTAGATTACGAGCAAGCAAACATCGTGGTGTTTGATTTGTTATCTGAAGAGTTTCAAGTGCTGGCAATTATACCACCATGTTTGGATGGTAGTAGTGACAAAGCCTTGTATAAACATAGGAGGACCTTATATCAGATAAAAGTGTTGGGAGGGAATTTATGTCTTATTTATTGTGAACTTGATAAGGATCTGCATATATGGTCGTACAGAAGCAAACAAGAGGATGGTGATGTTGTTGAAGGAGGAGGATATCAATCTTGGGTTTGGAGTTTGGAATCTTGGGTTTGGAGTTTGCATACCAGCTTCAATTCTTGACGTGAATAACTGCTATAAGCCGTTTGCCCTCACCAGGAATAATGAGGTTTTAATGTGGGTAAACAATAGGGGTATTTGTTGCTACGACAAGAAAAAGGAATCCCTAAAGGAAATTGTAGAGGATGATTCTAGATTGGGTTTTTGTCAGGGAATCCCACATATGAACTGTCCTCTTTCAATGAAGTCTCTTGGCGAGAAGTTGAAGAGCAGAAAAAATCAACACAAGAAGAAAAAAAGTGCTAGAAATGAATTCTCCTGAGGTGTACTTAATTTTCTTTTTTGTCTGTGTAACACTCTATGGGGACATCATAGAGTTGGTAATCCTTTTTGCTCCCCTTAATATAGATCTTTGGGGTTTCATGCTCCTCCAGGATAGATCTTTAGAATGCACCTGGTTAATTTGCTTGCGTGCTTATCATGCGTTTTCGAAGGAAACTAGAGACTGCTCTTTGAAGATTGTATTAGTACTAGTTCCTGGGTATTGGAATTGCAGTATTGAGCACATTTTACAACACTTAAACATCAAAAAAGCAAGTGTAATAAACACAGTCACTGTAGGGGGGAAATCACATTTTGTTTATCCTCTTACACAGCTGTATGAACCTACTTTTACTGAAGTTCTATGCTCAATGAGGTTTATATTCAGGGTAGTGCCGGAAGTTTTATTTGGTGGGCAATGTGCATGGCCAGAGTAGTTGCCTGTCGAACCTTTAAGTAGAAGACTTGGATACAGTGGAACCGTTGAGTAGAAGACTTAGATAACCTTCAGCAGTCGCCAAAATCTTTAAGGGCATGTTGTTAGATGATTTGGTGGCTTATGCATAATCCCTAAATTTGGTGCTTCCATTGCACACTTTGTGCATTTTCAGCTTTGTCGACAAGTTTACATTTTTATTCTCCGCAAGTGGTACGAAATCTATAAGCAAAAGTTCAAAAACAAGGAAACTAAATAAATTTGACAATGTAGCAAGTCCACGCAAGTTTTCAAGGACTATAAATCTAACAATAGGATGTTTCTCACGCACTTCATCCTTCAACGCAATCAACTGAACCTCTACCTTTTTCATCACATTCCTGAGTACCCTCATCTTTGATTTTGTTGCACGTATATGCTGACCATGCTCCAGCAGTTCCGACTTAACATTCTGCATCTGACACATCCCTTTTTTCACATGTTCAAACCGTTCTCGCAGCCATGCAATGTTAAATTCAAATTTCTCAGCCATTGTTATCATATCATCCCACCTATCAATCATTTCAGATGATAAATCCACGTAATGGCATTTGTACATATCTGTGATAGAACACATCAAGTCTTTAACCACAATTACTAGGATTGGATACGACGCGATTGGCATTACCTTGGTAGATGGAATATGACCATATTTCACCCATATTTGGCACGGTATGTTGCGAATATCCGTTGCTGACCAAGAATCGCAACGGAGCTTATGCCGTTGCGAAAAACTGCAACACCGTGTTTTGGAACGGCAATCTGCCGTTGCGACCCCAGTCAGCAACGGCCAGGATCCGTTGCTAATCCCTAAAAATGGTGTAGCGCCACTTAGTTTGTTTGCCTTGCCATTAATCCTATGAATTCCATCCTCACTGTCGCATCGTCGACTATGCTTCAATTCTACTTCATTCACATCTTAACACCCAAATGCTCTTGCGATATGTTGCTATGCACTTTTAGAACTGCTCTGAAATTCAGCAGTATTTGCTAGCTACGCCTTGAGACAACTTTTCACATCTGAGTACATCCGCATCACAAATCTTTTTTCCAGTCATTTCGCCTAAGTGTACACGCCAAACAGCCAACATATCACCCTGATATGCATAACTTAGCTTACTTCCTTCAATTCCGACTGACATTGCATTCTTGCAATTCCACATGCCTTAGTACTGTAGACTAAGTGCTCTTCAATCACTTTGCAACACTCTTGTGCAAACTCATTTGAAATGCATGACATTAGCCATGACTTGGGATACCCAGGACATCCCACCGTCTCTTTGGACAAGGTTCCTCTTCACGCGTCTTTGAAACTAACAAGGCATCACTGGTTCTTTCAAACTGCTATGCTTAAATGTAATGGAAAATATTATCACGTTCTTCCTAACTATGAGTTACTCTTAACTCATATGCTTGATGGACTTACATCTTCATTCTTGTTGCGTTACTCCATGATATCGCTGCCAAATACTGTCGTACTTCTACGTAACTCTCCCAACAACAAACTCGCCCATGCCACCAACTTTACTTCTTGCTTGGCCTTGCTTTCAGCGTTTCTTATTGCATTCTTTGGCCAAGTATACTTGTAGTGCTTCCCCGTTGAACTATCTTTACATTAAGCAAAACGAGACAAGGTTTTTGCTTAAACACCACCTTCATTCATTACACTAACCTTACATAAGAAACATATGGATTCCTTCCCATTTAAACCATTGCCCACACTCGGCCTTATGAAAGCAACAAACAACCAAAGCAAATACACCAACAAAAGTGTGATATCTTCTAAGACCATAAGATCAACAACACCCAACTTAAACTTCTAACAGAAACAACAATTAGAAACATGCAAAAGTCTTCATACTTCAGCAACCTTGTAGGTTCGGGCACTTGCAAACAACGATGCAAGGCCTCTGCTTCATATATCTCAGTCACGGCGAGCAAGGAATGCTAAGATCCATAGGATATCCGAATTCCTCATGCATCTCAGCTAAGCTTTCTTCAAACGACTTTACAGGCCCAAACCCACTTTCCCTGACTTTATCGCGCCTCATGTCATACAAAATGACATTCCTTACACATTTCACGAAACAAGGTGCACTTGGAATTTGTATGAAAATCCCTCCAAGGTGAGGTATCATTGTTGCCTCTCTTTGTCTTGAAAAAGTTGTTACCAAAGATCATCTCAAAATCATTAAGATGCATCACCATTATACTAACTTGGCTAGCGACTCTCCAACTTCAACATTTGTCACAACCATCCCCTTGATTGGTTTGGCTACATCCTTCATGCAGTGATCAGCCTGATAGATTTCCAAACCCAAGTACTCTGCTATTGACAAGCTCATAACGAGGTGTGAAGCACCTGTATATACCATGCCCCGGAGTCGATGATTGTGAATGCCATCCTTCACATAAACCAGGCCGGCGCCACTTAGCATATCTTTGTGTTGCTGCCTTTTGTGCTACCATGTTGCATAGTTAAATTGGATTGACATGCTCTCTTTGTTAGAGCTTTGCTTTCGGTCGAACTTGCAAGCGTTGTTATCTCAAGATTGTTTGTCAAGTTTAGTTGCCAAAACTATAAGTGTTGATTTCTAGTCTACTTATAGCTATGTCTTGGATTACTAGTAGAATACAAGTTTAGTTTCCAAAACTATAAGTGTTGATTTTTTTTTTTTTTTGGATACTAGTAGAATACAATAAGAAACTAATGTATGTGGTCTATGATTAAAGGATTTTTTTTGGGGGGGTTATTCTCTATGGGTATTAACTATTAAGTGCAAGTTTCATACTCGATCGGAGTCCTTGTTATTAGTCCTGATGATATAAAACTGGAGATATTTTCTCGACTTCCTCCGGAGCAGAAAGAAATCTGGAACATTCTGCTGAGGAGTTTCCACAAAAAGTCTCACAAGGTACGTTGGCCTTTCTTTTTATTGATCATATAGTTGGTTCTTGCAATGGTTTGGTTTGTTTTCATGTGCCCCATCACAAAGTCCTGAATCCTGTTTACATCTGTAACCCTATCACTACGGAATACATCAACCTTCCACGAATCAAGCATAAAAAGGGTCTCATTGTGAGTGGGTTCCGCTACCATCCTTAGAACAACAAATACAAGGTCATTCAAATCTATTACCCTGACAGAATGTGTACTGTACTCTGATCAACTAATCACTACCAAAGGATCTGTTGAGATATATACACTTTGGAGTGGCGCCGGATGGAGAATCATTGGAGAAATCTCCTACGCAATCTCCAGAAGGGGCGTCCTTACAAGTGGGTCACTCTATTGGCACGAGCAAGCAAATATTGTGGAGTTTAATATGTTAAATGAGGAATTCCGAGTGCTTGCAACCATACCACAAATGAGTGTCAACAAAAACAAGGAGGAGAACGGCGATGATGTTAAAGAAGAGAGATCTGAATCTTGGAGTTGGAGTTTGGAATTTTGCATACCGACTTCAATTCTTGATCACGTGAGGTTCTAATATGGTTAGATATAGAAGGGGTATTTGTTGCTATGACAAGAAAACCGAATCTTTGAAGGAACTCGTAGAGGATGATTATAGATTGGGTTAGGCTAAGTCTTATGGGCTAGATTCAATTGCTAGATTGGCCAAAAGTGTTGCAAATCAAGAAAAAGTGTGGGGATAAAGTTAACACTTGCTTACGGATACTTCTCTCTCTAGCAAGTGCTCGCAGTTCAACTAGCAGCGAGATTGAAACGCTGAATGGTTCGGCGCTCAAATAGTGACCAAAACGCTGAACGGTTCAGCGCTGGAGGAATATTCTAAGGGATCCGTGCAGAAACGCTGAACCATACAGCGTCACTTTTCTTCCCTGTGATAGAAAATACAAAGATAAGAAATGGAAAAGTTTAGTAGCACTCAAGTACTCTAGCAGTAGGGTGTGATCACTAGTCTAGCAGTAGGATGCGATCACTCGAATCTTAATTTTAATATTTAAAATATTTTTGTCGGTTGGAAAGGTAATGCATGCATTTTATGCATTTTTCATAAATGCATATGAACTCGAGTACTCTAGTCTAGCATTAGGATGTGATCACTCGAATCTTAATTTTAATATTTTAATATTTAAACTGGACTAGTGATGGATGACTAGTAAAGTTGATTTAAGGGTCATTTACAGATATGTCCCATTTTCTTAAGTTGTTTACAAAATAATCCCATTTTTTTTAAAACTTATAAATCGATCCGTTACAAAAGAATTCCATCCGATTCAAGTTAACTGGTGTTAATCTGCCATGTGGCAAATTTAGGGTGACTGAGATGCCCAATATACCCTTCTAAACTAACTAGAACATTTGCTTTCCTAGTGTCTCCATATACATTCAAGTTTAAGTGCAGAAATTTTATCTTCAAACTTTGTCTTGTTAACCTGTTAGAAACCAGAGGAAGAACCATAAAATCGTAAAAACAGAGTAAGGCAAGCTAATGACACAAACACTACCATTTATTAAGAGCATTGAACCAAAGATCCAATACTCAGAAGCATCCAAAAACAATCGCTCCGGGAGATGGCTAGTATCCAAACAATTTCAAAACTAAACTAAAATATAACCAAATAAACAACAAATGCAGGAAATTTTATAGGTCTCACTTGAAAGCAAACAAAAGACATCCTAACCAAAACTAGTTTTAAGTAAATCTTCATAGCATACTACTGCTGAGTCATAGTTTTTCTTGGCTTCTTAGTTGCAGGCATAGAACCACCAGCACTTCCAGCTTGTGATGATGATTGGGATTGAAACGTCAGTTCGCCTTCTTCAGATGTAGAACTCTTTCTCTTTGGATTAGAGCCAATTGCACCACCAGGACAAGTTGTCTTGTTGTGACCAGGAAGCTTGCATTTGCTGCAGCACCTGACTTTCTTCTCGGATAGGGTCTCATTATAGGCCTTCCTTCTGTTCTTCCTAGGCCTGCCTGGTTTCCTAATGAGCAATGGAGGAACAATAGTTGTTCTTGGCTGTATAAGAGAAGAACAAAGGTAGTTAATATTGCATAAAGAGATCAACAAACTAGTAAGTAATAGGTGTACAATAATCTTACCAAGTAATAGACATAGCAAAAAAAACAAAGAATGAATGAAAATACTAAAAATGATTACTTAGCCACCGCAAAGATTTAACATCCTAAATATCTACACTATATATGTTACTGCAGGGTCTGGAATCCGACTTCCAAGCACTAGAATCCATTAAGTAGCTAGGTACAGGATTCATACAAGAATTGAGAAGAATTGAGTTTAGATATTTCACAGAGTACTTTGAATTCATGAATCACAATTGTACTTTAAGCAGATACACACATATATATATAAGGTAAACCTAATAATGTAATGTAGAAGGTTGTCTAAGTTCATAGTGCACACATAAATCAGATTCAATTAAATACAAGTAAACATGAATAGTTGAGAGTTAGGTAAAAACCTCATCCCAGTCCTCAGGCCCTTCCAATGGTACCATATCAGGGGCATAAGTGGTCCTGTAGTTATCTACTGAGTAGTATCTGGCACAATACCTATAAAAATGCACACAAGAAAAACAAACAGGTTTAACATTTCACATATTGGTAATAAATAAAGAATCATGGTTAAAACTACATGTGTTCTGCACACTTACTCAACCCAATTGGGTCTGATTTGCTGCAGAGCACAGACTGCGTGTTGACAGGGGAAACCCCTCATTTGCCATTGCATGCGGATGCAAGTATTTTTCTCAAGGTCAACGGTGAATACCGTATTATGTATGCTTGTGACTTCATAAAGCTTGCCAAAGAATCGCTCCTTCTACCTTATATTCCCTGTTTTCTTAAACATCTTCTTGATAATTTTTTGGCAGTAGGAACCAAATCCCCAGAATCCCATCCAACACAAGCATTTCTTCTCTTGTAAAACAGCCCCATCACCAGTTGTCCATACATCAAAACTAGCTTGCAGACAGGTTTCTCCCTAATGTTGGTTATCATGTTATTGAAACTTTCAGAAAAGTTGTTACTCAAGTGTTCACAAGCGCTCTTGTGGTCAAAAAAGGCCCTGCACTGACTTTTAGGATCTCGCCAATCAAATACTCACAAGCACTAACATTCTCTCGACATCATACTATCCATGTGTGCCTATAGTTGAAACATATTTAGTGTTACAAGAATTTTACTTTCTAAGAATAAAAATGTCACTCATTTCATTTACGGACTAACACAAACCTAAAAGTGTTTAAGCTTATAAGCTCTGGAAGCATTCCAGAAAAGTGTGTGCAGTTTAGATCCCTTGTAGTGCGTTTTGAAGTTTGCGTACATGTGCCTGCCATGAATTAGAGGGTTAGTATAGAACATACTTTATGTATTTTGTAACAATAAAATGATCAAGTTGGAGTTTAGTTTGTAACCTGAAGCGGAACCTATGTGGTGAAGTAGGGAACAACTTTTGGACAGCGTCTCTCAAACCCTTCTGTCTATCAGATATGAAGTTGATTGGCGCAACGGGATGATCAGCCAATCTAGGATTGAGATTATTCAAGAACAAGAACCAGTTCTCCGCACACTCGTTTCTACAAACCATGATACCTAAAGGAACCAATCCATTCTGCCCATCAAGAGCAGTGGCGAGATAGTAGGCAGCCACCATACTTTCCCTTGTGTGACATCCATCCATAGCCCAACCACATTTCTACAACCATTTATAAAACCCCTCATAGGGGCATCAAAAGATATGGTCACAGATTCAAAGCAATTGTTTCTGCACGAAGAAACAAGGAAAGTTTAAAAACTAGAACTCAAACTAATCAATTTTACGAACAATTAAAGAAATGATATTACCTTCCATAAGTGAAAGTAGCAATTGATCCAGGATTAGTCCTTTTGATCATGTCACACAGACTTGGTATGAGCCTAAAACTCTCATCAAAGCTTCCGTTTATCCTCTCCAACACATTGTTTCTAGCCTTCCATGCAACGTGATACGGGATCAAGGTGTTGTGGGTTGTCCAAAACTCGGCAGCAATCTCAGAAGGTTTGGGTACAGTCTTGCCATGTGACTCTCTTAGCTTGTTGATCACATGTTGATCTACAAATTCAGGATTTGCACATGAATTCCTGCCATAAGGATCCCCAATACAAGTATGGTGCAAGTGGAAATCTCTTATGCTCCAAGTCGCCTCACCAGGGATCCTCCTTGCAGATATGTACCACGGACATAGAATGGGCTCTCCAAAGCCTTTGCACATAGCCTTGACTCTAATATTATCACTCTTCGTAAACCTGTATACTGTCCTAGTAGATACACAATATTTTTTCCGAGATGTTTCTTAAAAGCGGTCTTGTCGGGAAATTCCATCCCTCCTCAATTCTGCCATCGCCTACAACTTGTAGCTCATGTTCCAGTTGTGGAATAACTCGGGATCCACTAAATCGGCATGACAAGGAAATCTTCAAAATCACTGTCATCAAACCACTGTTGCCCATTATCAACATTCCTTACAGGCACATTATTAACATTTTTGCAAGGCCCATTATCAACCACTCTAACTTCATGATTAGGTAATGGCCTATCAACCATTTCAGGACCATAATCATCTTCTGATCCGTTACCAATTTCCTTTATTTTACCCTCTTCAATCTCAAAATCAATCAGTGGTTCCTTAACTTCCTTGACAGCTGCATCACATGACAACCAACAAGAAAAAAGTAAGCAACACGTCGAGTATCGTTATAAACAAATTAAAGTTTTAACGAAAAACCGACACTACCTTCAACTTCATCATAAATGTCTCCAACAATTGGTCATAATGATCATCTACATGTTCAGACACACACAAAAGTCCACATTAACATCAAACCGCAAACATAACATTTTTAATGAAATCTGAAATTATAAAATAGAAACATTACCTTCATCTCGCTTCCTCCTACCCTCGCCACT
Source organism: Papaver armeniacum (assembly GCA_023531295.1). NCBI lineage: Eukaryota > Viridiplantae > Streptophyta > Magnoliopsida > Ranunculales > Papaveraceae > Papaver > Papaver armeniacum. The sequence goes on from JAJJWW010007659.1 coordinate 588,846, forward strand.
ATTGCTTTTCATACTAAAATTGTGTAAAAATTCCTTCCATCTGCATCATCTTCACCCTCATTTTGTATATGAGTTGTTGGCTCCATGGTAGGTCTTCAGGATGGCGGTCATCTCCATTAATATTTTCAAGGTGCAACATTGGTTCCTTGGTAGCATTGATTTGCATCTTCAACAACATCTACTTTATCGAGGTGACTTCTAGAATTCAGTACCCAATGAATCATCATCTAGATTCACAATGACTTGACTGCCACCAGGGTTGATGTTGTCAGCAACATTTGGTTGAGTATCCTGTGTCGACTCCTCGACATGTTTCTCAAAATCGAGAACCATCTTAGCTAAACTAATGCCAACCGTCTTCTTAGCTTTTTCAATCAGCCTTGGGCTTTTCCCGGGAGATAAAGTTCCCCTTGGCCCTTTCTGAGGTGTAGAACCCCTGTTACGTAATAAAAGGGGTATTATCAGTAACATTTATTCATCATATGCTAAATAAAAAACCTAGTTTATGGCATGGCTTAACACAACAAAACATGATCCCTTACACAATAGGGGCTAACTATCGCCTAATAGAAAAAACATCATCTTTCACTAGCATACTATGACAAGTAAGATAAATCACTGTCATTTGCTTTGTCTGTTTCAAGTATTTGCAACCATATGTCCGAATTAGGTCCCATGTAACCGCAAGAGAACAAAAATAATAAGTCACTAGCATTCAAAATAAGTTATAATGATTTGCACTAGAAAATTCACACACAAAATGCCAAAAAACTCCTAAAACAGATACATATATGATCAGTAGATTTTCTCAAATCTCTGTATGCATCAGTCAAATATTTCAAGCCACGCAAAAAAAAAGAATAGATTCGATTCAGGAACTCATTAATCAAGTGACAGATATCCCTTCCGCTATAAGCATACGAATCTCAGAATATAACTTCTCAATCAAAATCATATCTTTGAACCTTTCCGAAAATAAGACGATTCTTTAAAGAGTATTTTGGACCAAACTACTAAAACCACAAGTACACATACAACAAAACAAAGTTATGCACATGGCACTCATAGACATCCCCAAACAAAGATTAAGTGTAACAAGAATTCTCTTATATCAATGTAAGATTTCAACTCTTATGAGTCTATGACCCTTATATTCAAACATAATTGACTGTATGAAATTAATTTTTTTTTCTATGAAAAACCAATTCATTAAACGATGACCCTTGCAAGAGGATCATCTTATCTGTGTACATGCTTTTTTGGAGAATGGACAAATGAAGGTTATCACACCATTTACAAAAGAAGTAGATAAAAAAAAAAGTTATCAAGCACAACTTCTAGACATGATCACATTTCTGCATCCTCTGAATTTTAGTTTTAATTCAAAATCTCAGACTGAGCCACAGAGGCATATTATCCATACAAACCCACCAAAGTACCATTAATAGACCAGTTCAGTAACAAAATTCATGTAATGTTCAGCAACATAACACTTATCATTTCATAAACTACTATAAAGATCTAATTGTGAAGATCCCTAAATCGAAAACCCTAATTTTGAAGTCGATTTGAAAAGCCTTAAATTGAAAAAATTGAAAACCCTAATTTGAACCAGTAAGAAAGCCCTAAATCGAAAACCAAAAATTCATAATAACAAAGATGAAAAGCATAGTTAGCTAATGAAAATATACCTTTTAGTATATGCAGCAGAGTTGTTGTTCAATAACTCTTCATCAACCATTATCTTCTTCCCCATTTCTTCAAAATACAGATATCACTCGCTTAAAATTACTTAGGTTTTCTCAATAAACTGCACTCTTATCAATGGTTTATGGATGGAAACAAACTTAGACCTTCATTCTTTATATCTTGATAGAGTAACAAATTTACGAGAAAAACCCTAACTAATTTAGGCGGGAAACATATTGATAAGGATACATCAAATGAAGTTGTTTGGGATATATCCTAAATTCATGCACGTAATCTTCCCAAACCATATCTTTCTCACCACTCTCCCGCCATCTTCTCTAACAACGAGATCTTACATCTGATACTAACCTATTCGATGGAGTTGAAACAAAGAAGAAAGGTTATATGCGTCCTTTCCCATTACAAGATATTAACACCTGGACTTTCAATTGACAGCTCAACTAGGTCCCACTTATCTAACAGTTTTGACTGTTTACTTTAAACGACAGGGTAGTTTTAAAAGTCTCGAAAAAAATGGGGCAAGAATGTGTATCGGCCCATATCTTTGGGATAGAAATGACTAATTCCCTTGATTTAATTGGTATATTTTTTAGCGCTGTTTGGTTCAGCGTTCCGCTGCTAGATTCGTCATCCCATAAGACTTAGGAGGTTGCCCAGGCTGACGTGGATGGCCAATCTAGTAGTTAGATATCTAGCCCATAAGACTTAGCCTTATTGTCAGGGAATCCCACACATGGCCTGCCTTCTTTCAATGAAATCTCTTGGTGCACATTGAGTTCAACACTGTTTTGAATAACTGGGGCATTGTAATGCACTAGTGTAGTTTTGTTTTTTTTGGGTTTGCTTTTGATTATTTCTCTGTACTTTAACTTTTAGCTCTGCTATAATTGAGTTGTTTCGTTTTTGCTTTTCAGTCTGTTACCTTCTTGGTGATGACTGAATTTTTAATCTGTCTTACCCTTTTTGAGTCAAAAAAAAAAAAAAAAAAAAAAGAAGAAGATAATTTCATAGAGTTGGCTCCACGAAGTAGAGGTTGATATATTCCAATCGGTGGTGATAATGATACTTCAGCCCCATGGGTATTATTGTGTATCCTGTCAAATGTGATGATGTTAAGCCATTTTGGATGCAGATTTTGTATGTCTTATTCAGTAGTAAAATGATTAGATAAAAAAACACTAAAATCAATTCCAAACATGTATAGAGTACATATATCCACTCTGTTTCCATCACATAGGTGGCAAAGTTTGCCTTGACAACAGTGTTATGGAGAAAAGGTTTTCTTCACTGATTTGAATGAATTACACAAAGGATTACATCAACAACTTATACAGGACTAAAGACTTTGCACAAGGAAATAAGATATTACAAGATACATTCTAATAACTACAGAATATGACACAAAGAGAAAAAAGATATAGCAAATATATGAAAGTAAATGCCGTATCTTTTAACACCCCCCCTCAACCTCAAGATGGTACAGAACACATCTTGAGGTTGCTGGCTAAAAACTTGAGTCTAGGAGAAGACAAGGACTTGGTGAAGAGATCTGCAAGCTGAAGTTCTGACTTTACATACAGTAGTGTGATAGTTTTCTTCTTGAAATGATGACGTACAAAGTGACAATCTATTTCAATATTTTTTGTACGTTCATGAAAGACATCGTTATGAGCAATATGAATAGCAGCTTTGTTGTCACAATACAAAGGATTAGAATGTGTCAAATGAATGCCCATGTCACCAAGTAACCATCGTAGACAAATTATTTCTAAAGTAGCGTGTGCCATAGCTATATTTCGCCTCGATCTTTGGATTGAGAAACAACTAATTGTTTCTTACTTCGCCAAGAGATTAAAGAGTTGCCTAGGAACACACAATAACTAGAAGTGGATCTTGTGTCTGTTACATCGCCTGCCCAGTCTGAGTCTGCATAAGCATGAAGATGAAGTTCTGATTGAGAAGAGAATTGTAATCCTTGATACAGAGTACCCTTGATGTATCGGAGAATTCTGAGAACTGCAGCAAAATGTGTGGTACGAGGAGCTGACATGAACTGACTCACTACATGAACTGCATAACTAATGTCCGGCCTTGTGATAGTCAAATAATTTAGACTACCCACTAATTGTCTATTTAAAGTTGGATCAGGAAAAGCTTTTCCATCGATAGAATTGAGCTTAACATTCAGTTCTAAGGGTGTTTCTGAGACCTAGCTATCAGTTAGATCAGCTCTATTGAGAATCTCAGTGGCATACTTAACTTGTGAGATAAAATAACCTTCAGATGATCCGTCAACTTCTATTCCAAGAAAGTATCTCAAATGACCGAGATCTTTCATTTGAAAGCATAAATTTAGATGAGATTTCAATGATTGTATAACTTCTGTGTCACTGCCTGTGATAATCATATCATCGACATATAGAAGAAGAAGTATTATCCCCTTTTTATATTTTCTGATGAACATTCTTTGAGTCATACGGACTTTGACTGTACCCAATTTTAAGAATAACAGTAGAAAATTTTTCGAACCATGCACGAGGTGCTTGTTTGAGACCATAAAGAGCTTTACGAAGCTTGCATACCTGATTTGGAGAGTAAGATAGACCTGGTAGTGGACGCATATACACTTCTTCTTGTAGTTCTCCGTGTAGGAATGCGTTTTTAACATCCATTTGATGAAGATCCCAACGATGTACAGCAGCCACAACAAGAAGCGTACGCACTTTGTTGTCATACGTGCAACAGAGCAAAAGTCTCTTCATAATTAATGCCATATTGTTGTGTATTTGCTTGAGCCACAACACGAGATTTCTGACGTTCCAAAGTACCATCGATTTAGTCTTGACTTTATAAACCCGGTGACTTCCCACAACAGGTTTTCCAAGAGGTAAATCCACCATTTCCCATGTACCTTCTAGTCTATGTGCAATCAACTCTTCTTTCATTGAGTCTTGCCAATCTGGTATGATAGAGGCTTCCCTGTAAATCTTAGGTTCATGTAATGACAAGATAGTTGACAAAGAACAATGATAATCAGAATACTTAGCTGGTGGTCGTCTGACACGAGGAGGCAGTGAGACAGCTTCAAGTACAAGATCCTTAGTTGAAGATGCAACGTCAGGATGGTCCATAGAGTGATCAGCTGTAACTTCAATTTCAGTAATTTCTGCAGGTTCAGAGGGAATATGGACTATAGGATTTTCTGGTGACAAATAATTTTCAACGGAATTATCTTCAAAAGGATCAAGATAAGTGAAGTTTTCTAAAGAGGATTCTTTGCTACTAGGAAGAGACCAAAAAGGAATTTTATCCCAAAACGTTACATGTCTAGAAATGCGTAACAATCCAGTTTCAGGATCATCACATATATATCCATTTTGTTCTATACCATAACCTAAAAAGACACAAATGGTATTCTTTTTCCCTAGTTTGTTTCGTTCACGTTCTGAAAGAAGAACGAAACAAGTTGAACCGAAAACATGGAGTTTAGAGTAAGTTGGTTTCTTATTATACAAACACTCATACGGAGATATACCTCCTATAACCACAGTAGGAATACGATTAATGGTATAGACTGCAGTGAGAACAGATTCACCCCAAAAATTTGAAGGGACAGAGTAGGAAAGTAGTTGTGTTCTAGTTTGTCTCAATAATATGACGATGTTTTCGTTCAAACAATACCATTTTGTTCGGAGTTTCTGACAAGATAGTTGAAGAAGAGTTCCTTTCGATTTTAAGAATTCTTTGAAATGGTTGGATATGTACTCTCCACCTTGATCTGCACGAAAGGTTTTGATTGTTTTTCCAAATTGCGTTTTGATCATTTTAGAAAAGTATGTGTAGATTTTTAGAAAATCTGATCTGGTGCTGAAAAGATAGATCCAAGTATACCGAGTGTGGTCATCAATGAATATAACATAGTACAAAGCTCCCCCTTTTGTTGCAAAAGGAGCCTTACCCCAAACATCGAAATGTATAAGATCAAAAGGTGCATTAGATGAAGTAATACTTTTATTGAAAGGAAGAGCAGGCTGTTTGCCCATTTTACAGGCAATGCAATGAGGTTCCTTTTCTACAGATATATTTCCTAATAACCCTTTATTAATCATGTAGGTAACACGGGAGAAAGAGATATGACCTAATTTGGAATGCCAAGATATAAATGGTGATACTGTGGAAGGTAATTTAGATGCAGAGGCAGCAAAAAGTTTGTTCTTGGATTGCTGAGGAATGACTAGAGACTCCAGAAGATATAGCCGACCAACTCTACGGCCTATCCCAACAAGCTTCTTTGTCCTGGGATCCTGTATATAACAACCAGAAGAAGTGAAATAGATGTTAAAACCTTGATTACACAACTGTCCAATAGATATGAGATTCATTCTGATTTGAGGCACAAGAAGCACATCTTGTATATGTATGTTGTTAGAGATTTTAATATGGCCAATATGACTAGCTATTATTTTTATACCATCCGGAGTATGAATCTTAGGTGTAACAATAAGATACTTTCTCTCAAACAAAGTTGAGTTGAAGGTCATGTGATTTGATGCCCCCGAGTCAAGGAACCATTCAGTCGAGTATATACCTGTTGGAATTGAGAAGGCAGATGCTACTGTAGAATTATTACCAATGGACAAAGCTTGTTTAACCATTTCTTGAATTTCAACCAAATTTGGTGTTGTGGAATGTGCAACTACATCTTGTGGTTTCTCCAAACCATATGAATTATTAGTGGGCTTTGAAAGATGTCTTAGGAACAGTGCTATTGTATCTCCTTCTTTCGCGCATTTTCGGATCAGGGTGAAGTGCAATTCCCAACCAAATGTCCAAATGCCTTGCAATAGTTACATTGAGGTGTGCCAGGAGGTGCAGTTTGAGATGTCAAGCTTTGAGAAGTACCTGAGGGCGAGGATAACGTACAGTTCTTTGCAATATGGCCAAAATTCTTACAATTGTGACATTGGATTTGAGAAAGATCACGTGAACCCCTTTGATTGTTGGACTGTGAGTTGTAGCTTGGTCATGTTGGTACTGCAAGGACTGTTTGAACATCTAGTTTAACTCTTTTACGAGTCTCTTCAGTGATAAGCTCAGAGAGAGAAGTTTCTACAGTTGGGAGAGGAGATCGATGAAGGATTGAAGCTCTGACAGTTTCAAACTCCTCTCTCAATGCCATCAATAGTTGAACTAGTCTAGACTCTTCTCTATATTTCTGCTAGATTTCTGTATCGACAGTCCACTTAGGTTCCATAAGCTCCAATTGATTCTATATGATTGACATCTCGGAATGAAAATCAGAAATGGAATGATCACCTTGTTGTTTCAAAGAACGAATATCCTGCTCAAGTTTATAACGTTGGGAAAAATTAATTCAAGTGTACCTTTTTGCGATGAAATCCCATGCATCCTTGGCTACTTCAAAACTGATGAGCTGCATACTTATGGACGTGATAACTGTGTTCCCTATCCCGTAATAACCTTGTGATTATTAACTTCCCATTTCTCATTAGGATCCTGTGATGAAGAATCTTTAGGTTCCTTATCTTTGATGACAACGCCAGAACTGCTTGGTTTTCTTTCAGTGCCATCAACATATTTCCACATCCCTTTTCCCTTAAGAAAACTTCTCATGAGATATGACCAGTGATTGTAGTTGGTTCCATCAAACTTGACTGTAATCGGTGAATAATCTTCTCGAGACATGGTAAACTGATGCAGCCGGTATGACAGGAGATAACTGGAAATTATGATGTATTAGGGTTTCAATAACTAGATAATAACTCAGAAGAAAGGAATGATTTTCACGGATGAATTTGTTGCAGCGGAAGTGGTTTTTGATTCTGTCTGGCTCTGATGCCATGAAAAAGTTTTTCATGACAACAGTGTTATGGAGAAAAGGTTTTCTTCACTGATTTGAATGAATTACACAAAGGATTATATCAACAACTTATACAGGACTAAAGACTCCACACAAGGAAATAAGATATTACAAGATATATTCTAATAACTACATAATATGACACAAAGAGAAACAAGATATAGCAAATATATGAAAGTAAATGCCGTATCTTTTAACAATAGGTACCAAAATCAAGTCGACCATACAAGTAGACTTAAACAACGTAAAATTCAATGAAGGAAAACAAAATAACGTAATGTCTTTGAGAAAATTCAAGTAAGTTGGACATATCCCGAACTTTCAGTCCGGTCAAACCATAAATTTTATAGTGTAGATGAAAGCTTAGAACAGTGTAGAGAGTTTGGATAATAGTAAGTATTAGAAGCAAGGTAATCACATTAGTGAATTTCTTCAATGGGTTAGGGAGGATGAAATTGTTAATATCATTTCTGACCTTCCTGATTAGCTTGCATCGGTTTTTCATCTTGGGGATTTCCAGTTTCTGAACTTCTTTAGTTTGACACCCTTCCTATTTAATATGACCCACTGTTGTAGATGCATTTTATGTAAATGAGGGTCTAAAATAATATGTGTCATGAGAAAATAAAATTTTCACCCTCTATTGGAGATGCTCTTAAGGATAAAGATATGCATTAAATGTTGACTGACAAACCAAACTACCCTCGAACTAAGCTTTGACTGAAGATCAAATTACCTTCATTTCGCCTATCAGATATCGGAAATCCTTGGCTTAACTGTTGAGCTATTCCTTGCTTAGGCAAGTAGCTGAGATGATGAGTGATATTCTAATTGTAACAGGTGTGGAAACCGCTGATTCTGTTGTTGTCCGCAAAGCATCAGAAAAGTTTCTTGATGAAACTCATCGGCCTCAAACAATTGTAGGCAAAGACTACCAATGGAAAATTCAAATAAATTGCAGCAGCGCCTATAATAATCAGTCTGCCTTGCATAATACATAAAGCTTGCGATGAAGATGTGTGGTGGAGAAATAGATGGGTTGCTTACGGACCATTTTGTTGGAAATGATTTTGGAATTAATAGGTTAAATGGGATTAGGAACTGTTTAGCACTCACTCAATTGAACACTCTAATCACTCAAATGATAGTTGGGAGAAACAAATTTTATTACTTTCTCAAAACTGATTGTACACGGACCACTAGCTCTCACTTTGTTTACAAACTCACTTACTCTCACTGTACTTACACCTTAACCTCACTTGGTGTTTTCACTCGATTACAACTCCACCAAAATGCCTACTGCCCTATTTATAGGGAACACTTAACCCACACTATAGGCTCTAGCCTTCTCTAGAACATTCACTAGCTAATTCACATTTTACAATCATGTTTGACTCATCTAGATATTTCTAGTTGTCGTAGAGACTCTAGACATTTCTAAACATCTTTTGGGCTTAGTTACTAGACATCAACTTTATTAGAAAGCTCTGGGCTTATCTAGTGACCGACTTGTATAGATAAGTCTCCAATTCTCCAGAATCTTCTAATCTTTGATCAAGCATAATCAAGTTTATATTTTCAACATCCTCCCTTAAACTTGATTTGCTTGAAACTCCAAGTATTTCTCGTAATTTGACGAAGACATCGTGCTTTAGTGGTTTCGTGAATATATCCGCAACTTGGTCTTGAGACTTTGTGTATTTTAGTTGTACCTTATTTTCTGAAATGCACTCTCGGATAAAATGGTACCGAGTGTCGATGTGTTTGCTGCGGTCATGGAACACTGGATTCTTTGCTAAAGCTGATGTAGATTTTATATGACCAAATTAACGATTAAATAAAACCTAGTTATATCCGCAAGTGCACGGGTCAATTGTAGTATCGATAGCAAATGCGGGTCATTCCCACAAGAAGTGTGAAATACTCTACCAACTAATATCAAAAATTAAGTAACCAACGAGATGATGTTTGAACGATTTTCAGAAATTTGGAACAAAAAAAAAAAATAATTCTAAGGATAAACAAACGAGAATGGGTTATTAGGATTTTCGGTTTCCACCAATTAATTACTCAAACTCTACTAATCTTTAAGAATATATTTCATGTATTTTCAAATTACTGTTTCTCCGCTATAGTTTCCTTCGCTTCATGGGTAGTGATTCTAAAGCATTACCTATCTATCCTTGCATACCACGTCTAGGGATTTAACCGAAGCACAAAATATCAATTCAAAAGCATAAATAATCAATAAAATCACATAAACGATTAAATACCAAGCTATATGAAGAAGAACTATTAATCAATCAAATCATTATTAAGCATATCAATGTAGAGTTTACACAATAAAATTGGTTTCTACCTAAACCCTAACATGGCTCTAGCTAGACATGGCTTTCTCAAAAGCCATAAACATATTAAAATTAAACTCTAGCTAAAAAATGAAGAATCAAAAACAAAACTTCAAAACCCTTCTCTCCTTGCGGCACTATGGCCGGGCTCCCCCTCTCAAATAGTCACCTCCCTTCTTATACACCTTCCTTTTCTTTTATTTCATTAATCAAAGTATCAAAATAAATTATTCAATTAAATATCTTGCATGCAAGTTGATGTCGTCATCAGTATCTTTCCCCAAATAGTATTGCCACCTCGTTCTTCCAATGAAATAATAAACTCCCCTTATTTCCAAAATCTCCCAAATGAAGAAAGAGTTATTTTATTTCCAAAATAGTCACGTGTAAATATTCCTCAATTAATTCTTCACGTGACAAATAAATTATCTTTCTCGGTGGAATATATTTGTAATAAAGTAAGAAAGATAAAATAGTTCCCATTTTCGGTTTCCATGTGCCAACCCCACTTTGATTTCAATTCCTTTGATGCGTTTTTTTCCTCGCTTATGAAACAATTCTATCTTTGCTGATATATATGGAGATACCAGCCGGCTACATTTTGTCATTTTTTGTCATTGTGGTTTGCCGATATATGGAAATACAGGCCAACCCATTTCATCATTGTGGTTGATGATATATGGAAATACCAGGCCAACCCTAACGATATATAGAAATACCAGGCCAGCGTAATAAGTCTTTGATATATAGAAATACCGGGCCAGCGTAATAAGTGTTCTTGATATATAGAAATACCAGGCAAAGCATAATAAGTCTTTCTTTGATATATAAAAATACCAGGCCAACATATTTGATCATTGTGGTTCTTTGATACATGGAAATACCAGGCCAACCACATTTCACCATCATGGTTCTTGATATATGGAAGTACCAGGCCAACCACATTTTGCCATTTTTGTCGCAAACACCATTAAGTCTCACATTTTGTTGTTTATTCGCTGGATGATCGAATTCACTTGTACTTTCTACAAAAGCACTAAAATAATATTAATAACTAAAATATTGTATCCTAGCTAATATAAATATGGGTATAAAATGTAGAATTTACATGCTTATCAAAATCCATTGCCGACTTGTTGTCCACAAATATTGTAGTCGGTTCTTCCTGCTCCATTTTAAGCTCCTTCATTAAACTCCTTAACCATATCGCGTGACAGACACATGATGCTACTGCGACATACTCAGCTTCGCAAGTGGAGAGTGTGACGATTGGTTGCTTCTTCGAACTCCAAGTGAAGCCCGTATCTCCGAGGAAAAATACAAATCCAGTAGTACTTTTCCTTTCATCTAAATCTCCAGCCCAGTCACTATCACTATATCCAACGAGTTTGTACTTGTCTAACGACGAGTAAAATAAACCGAAATCAAGAGTACCTTTTAAGTAGCGCAAAATTCTCTTGGCAGCCTTCATATGAGTATTCGTAGGTGCTTCCATGTAGCGACTAATTAGCCCCACTGCATAGAGAATATCCGGCCTTGTACAAGTTAAGTATCTCAAGCTTCCAACAAGACTCTTGTAAAGAGTCGTGTTGACCTTCTTGCCTCCATCGACCTTTGATAGCTTGATTCCGCATTCCACGGGAGTGATTGCTGGATTGCACTTCTCCATTTTAAATTTCTTAAGGATTTCCTTCGCATATCCTTCTTGAGATATAAATATTCCATTTTCTTGTTGTTTTACTTCAAGCCCGAGATAGTATGACATAAGACCGATATCCGTCATCTCAAATTCTCTCGTTATCGCTTTCTTGAACACTTCGAACATTGTCGGGTTATTGCCCGTGAAGATCAAATCATCTACGTACAGGCAGACGAGCAACATATCTCCTTTTTCATTCACCTTCACATAGAGAGCATATTCACGCGGGCACTTACTGAAATTATTTTCTTGGAAGTACTTGTCGATTCTGCTGTACCACGCCCTTGATGCCTGTTTTAGGCCGTATAAAGCCTTTTTAAACTTAAGGACTTTGTCTCCATGTCCTATGGCTTCATACCCAGGTGGCTGCTCGACGTATACCACCTCTTCAAGATGCCCGTTTAGAAAGGCAGACTTGACGTCCATTTGATGGACTTTCCATTTATTTTGAGCAGCTAGAGAAATAATTAGTCTAATAGTTTCAAGACGGACGACAGGAGCAAATACCTCATCATAATCGATGCCCGCTCTTTGGTTGTAACCTTTTACAACCAATCTTTCCTTGTATCTTTCAACCTCCCCTTTAGCGTTTTTCTTGGATTTGTACACCCATTTCACTCCAATTTCTCTTTGTCCTTTCGGAAGTGTTACAAGCTCCCAGGTGTTATTTTTCTCAATAGCCTTGATTTCTTCATCCATCGCCTTTCTCCATTTCTCGCTTTCGACGGCTTCTTCGAAATTTATTGGTTCACTTTCTGCAAAGAGACAAAAGAGAGATATATTGTCTCCGTAGATATCATTTAAACTCCTCGTCCGTAAGGGCCTTTCGCTAGAACTTTCATCTGCTGATTATGGATCATCATGATGCACTGCTGGAGGTGATGGTGGTGGTGAAGTAGCTGGAGCAACTGGTTCGGGTAGTTGTTGTTGTTGTTCTTCTTCTTCTTCTACAATAGGGAGCAAATTTTAATCCTTTTCTTGAACGCCGAAATCCCAGAAGCCTTCTTCATCGAACTCCACATCTCTGCTTGTGACGACCCTTTTATTGATTGGATCGTACAACTTATATCCCTTGGATCGAGGGTCATAACCGATAATTATGTACTTGGCGCTCATGTCATCCAACTTCGTTCTTAGCTGACTCGGCACATGAGCATAAGAGATACTCCCGAATACTCGTAAATGTGAGACGCTCGGTTTTACTCCGCTCCATGCTTCTAAAGGAGTCATATTCCAAACCTTTTTTGTAAGACAACGGTTTATCAGGTAAACCGCACAATCAACTGCTTCTGCCCAAAACTCCCTGGGCACTCTTTTTTGTCTCCAGCATACTCCGGGCCATGTTGAGAATTGTTTTGTTTCTCCTTTCGGCAACTCCATTTTGTTGAGGTGTATATGGAACTGTAAGAGGCCGACGGATTCCATTGTCTTCACAGTAAGACTCGAACTCCCTCGAAGTAAATTCTCCTCCTCCGTCTGATCTCATAGCCACAATTTCAAAGCCACTTTCTTTCTCCACAAGGGATTTAAATTTCTTGAAATTAGAGAAAACCTCTGATTTTTGTTTCAAGAAATAAACCCATGTCTTTCGACTAAAGTCGTCGACAAATATGAGGAAATAGTCATTTCCACCATACGAGTTTGGATTTATTGGTCCACAAACATCTGTGTGAACCAACTGCAGGGGTCTTGTGGCTCTTGAGAACGTTTCCTTAGGAAAACTTTTTCTGAAATGTTTCCCAAGTAAACATCCTTCACACAACTGATCCGGGTGGTCTATTCTTGGCAAACCTATAACCATATTTTGTTTGGACAATAACTTTAATCCTCCAAAATTGAGATGTCCATACCTAAGATGCCAGAGCCATGACGGGTCTTTCACACAAGCGATCGAGACATCTCGCGACGTCATTTTGAATGTTCAGATAGAACATCCTATTTCCCGTCATTGGCACTTTGGAATTTAGTTTTCCTCTCTTATCTCTTATGAAAAGACTAAGGTTTTCCATATTCATCCTATAGCCTTTTTCTAAGAGTTGTCCCAAACTTAATATATTCATTTTTACGTTAGGGACATAATAAACATCAGAAATAAACTCATGATTTCCATTTTTTAACCGAATCAAGATTTTGCCAAGACCACTCACCGGAGTTTTCGATCCATTTCCAAATGTCACGTTGCCGGAAACTGATTCATCAAGCTCCATGAACTTCTCATTCGTGCCGCACATATGGTTGCTTTCTCCCATATCAAGCACCCATGTATGATTTTCATCATGGTCACCTCCTTTGCACGCCACCAACAAGGTCTGGTCTTCATGATTTTCTTTACTAGCGTAGTTTGCTCTCTCCTCGACATTATTTGAAGAAGATCGACAGTCCGAAGCATAATGACCACGCTTATGACAATTATAGCACTCAACTTGAGATTTGTCATACCTTGGCCTATTATTATTATGCCATGAATTATTTCCTCTGCCACGACCTCTTGTGAAGCTTGACCTCTGGCCCCTCTGATCATCCTTATTCTGCTTGCCTCTTCCTCTTTCGCCGTAGTAGCCGCGTCCTCTTCCTCTAGCATTACTACTAGAGCTCTCCCCTTTGTCTTTCAAAGTAAGCTTCGCTTGTAGAACTTGTTCTATTGTTCCCTCTTTGCTTCTCTTTCTCATTCTTTTTTCATGGTCTTGTAGCGATCCCATGAGCCCGTCCAAGGTCATGGATTCGACGTCTTTGAACTCCTCAATTGCGACGACGATATAATCAAATTTTGGAACGAGTGACCACAATATTTTTTCGATTACACGACTATCACTCATGACCTCACCATTTCTTCTTAGTTGATTGACGATAACTAAAACTCTTGAAAAATAATCTGATATTAATTCAGATTCTTTCATGGAGAGAGATTCAAACTCACCTCTTAGAGTTTGCAACTGTACCTTCTTTACTTTGTCCACGCCTTCGAAGGAATTTTGCAAAATTTCCCAAGCCTTCTTTGTATTAGCGGCTCTTGATATCTTCTCGAAAGACGACTCATCCATGCCTTGATAAATAAGGAAAAGAGCTCTTTTATCTCTCTTTCTTGATATACGTAGCATATCTTTTTGATTTTGCGGTAGCGTCGCTTCATCCTCCGGTTTGACATAACCTTTTTCTACTATCTCCCATGCATCTTGTGAGCCTAGTAACGCCTTCATTTGAATGCTCCAATTTTTATAATTATCTTTGGTGAGCTTAGGAATATGGAAGGGAAACATTTCAGTAGCCATAGGATCTGGTGCTCTGTTACCACTTTATTGGAAATGATTTTGGGATTAATGGGATAAATGGGATTAGGAACTATTTAGCACTCACTCAATTGAACACTCTGATCACTCAAATGATAGTTGGGAGAAACAAATTTTATTACTTTCTCAAAACGATTGTACACGGACCACTAGCTCTCACTTTGTTTACAAACTCACTTACTCTCACTGTACTTACACCTTAACCTCACTTGGTGGTTTCACTCGATTACAACTCTACCAAAATTCCTACTGCCCTATTTATAGGGAACACTTAACCCACACTATAGGCTCTAGCCTTCTCTAGAATATTCACTAGCTAATTCACATTTTACAATCGTGTTTGACTCATCTAGATATTTCTAGTTGTCGTACAGACTCTATACATTTCTAAACATCTTTTGGGCTTAGTTACTAGACATCAACTTTACTAGAAAGCTCTGAGCTTATTTAGTGACCGACTTGTATAGACAAGTCTCCAATTCTCCAGAATCTTCTAATCTTTGATCAAGCATAATCAAGTTTATATTTTCAACACATTTTACCGTGCAAAGGAGAAAGAGGCCTGGAAAAAAGACAAGGAGGAGGCGTGGAAGCATATACTGTTGAGATCAACTAGTATCGGCTGCACTGATGATCATCAAAGGGAAACAGAAAAAAATGAAACTACTAGGCTTTACATCGAAGCTGTCTGCGGAATCGAGGATGGAGATAGAGATCTGTATGGTATAAATAATGTATCTAATATCTCTAGTGATAAATTTATAGGGATGATGGTAGTTGATGGTTGTTTCTTGTTGCAAATAGCCTTGTTGGTTCTTGGTGGTTCTAGTGAATTAGAATATCTTCACCAATGTTTGGAATCTGGATTTGGATCCACTAGTACCGCCGGGACAACCAACAATCTACCATCCAACTTGAGAGATGTCGTCTTAGCCATGTTTGTGATAGGAAATCAGATCCCTCTTGTAGTACTCAAGGTACTGATGAGCCAAAGCTTTTTTCGGAATATTGTTGATAAGGGTGTGTGGAAGGAAAAGCCATTGGACTGGGAAAGATTGGTACTGTTTGAGCTGTTGTTGGAACCTATGTTGAACACGAAGGAATGAAAAGAAGAGTTCTTAAAGATCGGCAGGGAGATTATTACAAACGCCTTGCAAGGGACTATTCATCTTTAGCTCCAGTCTTTTTTGGCGTAGAGGCACTTGTTGGAGTCGCTGTGAAATTCCTTCTTGGAATTATTATTACATTATTCAGCCGATTAATTATAGCAAGAATGCTCAAGAAGGACCGCTCAAAGAGGGCCAAGGATCTTCTTCATGGCCTTTGGTTGTTGGTGACAGATGGATTAGCTGAAAAACATTCCAAAGAAGATGATGATTTCCACGGTTGCAGAGAAGCAAATGATGACCGTCTTATCAGAAGTTACAATACCCTTCTCACATCAGTGAGAAGTGCAAAAGAGCTCAAAGAAGTCGGCATCGAGTTTCAGTGCAAAGCAGGTATAGAAAACATAAAGTTTAGTCGAAATATCAACTCCAATCCAACTCTAGTCCTCCATCGAATCGTCATCGACTCTCATGAAGAAATCGATACACTGCTAATGATGTAGTACATCTTACTACGTATCAACCATGACAGTTGAAACCTGAAGCGTGTATCAACTATGACAGTTGATCCCTAGTACGTGTATCAACTGTTACAGTTGATCCCATCCGTTTGTTTTAGTTAACTTGCCTGGCAAGTCCTATTCTTTCCTAGTTTGTTTTGATTTCCTTTTCTTTTCAGTTTAGTCGGTTCTTGTGAACCTATTTAAAGGCTTTGCCTTCTTGTTTAGACACATCTTATTTACGCATCTTAATATCAATATTATTATCAAGTTTGTTTATCAATCTTTTACCTTAGAATTTTGATCCTAGAATCAGTTTTCTATTAAGTTTCTGGCGAAACTTAAACCTATCTCTGTTACCCTTATCTGTGCTACACTAGTTGGTATCAGATATAGAGTTTTTAGATTTTTATCTAGAAACAGATCTTTTACACAGCTTCCGCAACAAATTCAAAACCCTAATTTCTCAAAGATATATTAATTTTCTTTTTTCCAATGGCAGATAAACCATTCACCTTAGCTGACATTGAAAAACTCCTTGACACCAAGATTGGGACCAAATTTGATGAACTTCAAACTTCCATTACTTCTTTAGAAACCAAGCTTGAAACTAAGATGGATTCAACTACAAATTTCGTTGAAAACAAAACTTAATTTGCATGGAGAATGTATAGACAAAAGTGGGAATTAAATAAATACCCCTCATTTTCATGGGTCTTCACAAACACTCCTAAGAACTTTATAAATACCCATAAAGGGTATATTTTAAGTTTTTAGGGTATAGTTTTTGGCACATCTAAGATTATATTAAGTCAATTCAACCTCCGTAGGAGGTTGAGTTGACGTTTTCACGCGGCAAGAACATACTAGTTCATTTTCATTATCCAAAAAAGTACTAGTTTATTTTCATTATCCACTTATAAAAACCCTTTAGGGGTAGTTATGAATTTCTTAGGGGTATTTGTGAAGACCTTGAAAAAGAGGGGTATTTAATTAATGTTCCCTAGACAAAATATGGAAACATGTTGGTCTTGGTGATTTGGAGATGCCTAAGTTAACTGATGATGAAGAAGAAGGAGAAACTGAGGATGATATAAAAGACGGAGAAGAAAGAGTAGCTGATGAAACAAAAAAATTAAAACCACATACTTTTTATTGTCATACTTATATTCCTGAGAACGTCTCACATCATCTTTCCCACAATGAGCCGTTAGAAGGTTTTCTTGACAAAAAACCTACTCCTGTCAATATCAACAGTGATGAAGAAAATCAAATCGAAGAAGGTGAAAGACAAAAGTGGATAAACGAAAGACGATTAACGTCTAGTATGAGTCATTATGGAAGTATACCAGAATATAAACTTAAAGCTGATATTCCTAGTTTTCATGGGGGTTTACACATCGAAGAATTACTAGATTGGTTTTATGAAGTGGAATCCTTTTTCAAATTTATGGATGTTCCAGACTCTTCTAAAGTGAAGTTGGTAGCAAGTAAACTAAAAGGTGGAGCTGCAGCCTGGTGGGAAACACTCTCTGAAGATCGATCTAAGTATCACAAACCTCCTATATGCACTTGGGATCGAATGAAACGTTTATTAAGAGCTAAATTTTTAACAAGAGATTACAAACAACAGTTGTTTCTTAAACTTCAAAACTGTAGACAAGGAGCTAGACTTGTTGAAGTATATATAGATGAGTTTTATGCTTTAGTTGCTCGTAACCAGTTGAATGAAACTGAAGAGCAATTGGTTGCACGTTTTATAGATGGTTTGAACAATTTAATTCAACAAGGAATGACACAATCATCTTTTACAATGGTTGAAGCGATACAACAAGCTCTTAAGGTTGAAAGGCGTGTACTTAGTACTTCTCGCCAGGCTAATCCAAGACAAGCTCGTTATCAACACTTTTATAAAGCTGCAAGACCATATAACTCTTATGGTTACCAGGGTGAAAAAGGAGAAACAGTTGTTGTTGATCCATATTCCCAGGGATCAACTGTCTTTGTTGATCCACAAGAACAATTGATCCACAAGACAGAAGTGCAAACCAACCTTTTCAGCAACAACAAACTATTTCTGTTCTTTCAGAACCTGCTCCTACAATGCATATATCATCTTCTAAACCACTTCAGGCTCCTCCACAACGTAACTTTGCTCTTAATTCTAGAGGTAATCAATTTCCACAAGAATTTCCTCCATTATCTAAACCCTGTAACCCTTATTCAAAGTTTCGAGGAGATAAATGTAACAAGTGCAACCAAGCTGGCCATACTTCTAGTGATTGTCGCAAATTCCATGCTTACATTAATGAAACTCCAGAAGAAGCACAAGAAGAAGAAGCATTAGGAGATGATTAGTTATTTGATCTTCAAGAACATGAGACTTATGATGCAGATTTCCTTGGAATGATTCGACCAGTTTTAATCACTGAACCATGTCCTACTCAGAGACATAATATTTTCAGATCTCATTGTTTCATTGAAGAGAAGCTTTGCACCATGATCATTGACAGTGGAAGTACAGAAAACTATGTTTCTGCAAAGTTAGTTGAGAAACTTGGTTTACCTGTTACCCTTCATCCAAAGCCGTATTCCGTTGGATGGATAAACAGCTCCTCCACTCAACAAATTACTCATCAATGTTTGGTGAAGTTTTCTTTCCCAGGTATTGATTATCGCTTTGTGTGATTTTATTAACATGACTGCAACAAGTTTATTATTGGGACGACCATGGCAGTATGATATTCGTGCTGTTCATAAATGCTATGAGAATACTTATACCTTTGTTCATGAAGGGTTTACTAAAGTTTTATGGCCTTTACAATTTCCTACTTCAGCCAAGGAACCAACAGATAAGAAGACAAATGCACTAGTTGCTACCATTGTTCATTCTTTACAACCAAATCATTCTTTGAGTTCTCATGAAGCTGATAAACCAATGGTGGAGATTCCACACAAGGTACAACCTTTATTGTCTTCTTTTAGTAATTTATTTCCTACTGAATTACCTAATGTTTTGCCTCCATTAAGAGATCTACAACATTAGATAGACTTTATACCTGGAACTTTTATTCCTAATCAACCTCATTATAGGTTAAGTCATAAAGAACATGAGATTTTACAAGGTCAGGTTGATGATTTGTTACAAAAGGGTTTGATAAGACTTAGCAAAAGTCCTTGTGCTAGTCCAGCCTTTTTAGTAGACAAAAAGGATGGTGGTCATCGTATGTGTATAGACTGTAGAGCATTAAACAGAGTTACTATACCATACAGGTTTCCCATACCAAGAATTGATGATATGATTGATATGATTGCTGGTTCTAAAGTGTTTACAAAGCTTGATTTGCGTAGTGGGTATCATCAAATAAGAATCCGTGAAGGTGATGAGTGGAAGACAGCTTTCAAGACAAAAGAAGGCTTATATGAATGGTTGGTAATGCCTTTTGGTTTATCTAATGCTCCTAGTACTTTTATGCGTCTCATGAATCAAGTTTTGCAACCTTTTCTTGGGAAATTTGTCATTGTTTATTTTGATAACATATTAATCTTTAGCACCAGTGAAGAAGAACATCTTAAACATTTATCTCAAGTTTTTAAGGCACTTCAAGATAATGTTTTGTATGTGAACTTAAAAAAGTGCACATTCTTTACAAACAAAGTCACCTTCTTAGTCTATGTTGTGTCAGATACTGGTATTTCTGTGGATGATTCTAAAGTTAAGGCAATTGTGGATTGGCCTACTCCAACATCTATACGTGAAGTAAAAAGTTTTCATGGGTTAGCTTCTTTCTATAGAAGATTTGTCAGAAACTTTAGTACAATTTCAGTTGGTTTGACAGATTGTTTGAAGTGTGATACTTTTGAATGGACTGAAGAAGCAGATAAGAGTTTTAATCTTCTTAAAGAAAAATTATGCAGTGCACCTGTCCTTGCCATGCCAAATTTTGATAAGCCTTTTGAGATTCATTGTGATGCTTCTGTTGTTGGCATTGGTGCTGTGTTATCTCAAGAAGGACATCCAGTTGAATATTATAGTGAAAACAATTCAGATACAAGGAAGAAGTGGTCAACTTATGAGTTGGAATTAATTGCTCTTGTTCAAGATCTTAAGAATTGGTATCCTTATCTTATTCACAGTGAGTTTGTTGTTAACACTGATAATCAAGCTCTCAAGTTTTTAAAAACTTCAGCAAAGGTCAATAGGATGCATGATAGGTGGTTATCAACTATCAATCAATATACATTTTCCATTAAACATCAAAGTGGAAAACTTAATCAAGTTGCTGATGCATTGAGTAGGAAAGCTCATCTTCTTGTTACTCTCAAACATGAGAGTTTAGCTTTTGACTTCTTAAAATATTTCTATAGTGAAGACAAAGAATTTCAGAAACTCTGGGAAAAGTGTGGTTCTTCAACAGGCAGTGTTGATGATTTTCTAATTCAAGATGGTTTTCTTTTTAAAGGAAATCGTTTATGTATACCTCAGTGTTCTTTACGTCTTCATTTGATCCAATAATTACATGGAAGTGGCCTGGGAGGGCATTTTGGACGTGATAAAACCATTGCTTTGGTTGAGGAACGTTATTTTTGGCCTTCAATAAAACGGGACATTCAGAAGTACGTACAAAAATGCATGGTTTGTCAGCAATCTAAAGGTAATATTCAAAACACTGGATTATATACTCCACTTCCAATTCCTGATGCACCTTGGGTGGATATTAGCATGGACTTTGTGCTTGGTTTACCATGTACTGCCAGAAAAAAATGATTCTATTATGGTGGTTGTTGATCGTTACTCAAAAATGGCTCACTTCATAGCATGCAAGAAAACTACAGATGCTTCCAATGTTGCTTATTTATTCTTCAAAGAAGTAGTCTGTCTTCATGGAATTCCCAAGACAATTACTTTTGATCGAGACACTAAGTTTTTAAGCTACTTTTGGAAGTCTTTATGGATGCGTCTGGGAACTAAACTTCAGTATAATACAACTGCTCATCCTCAAACAGATGGACAAACTGAAGTTGTCAATCGATCTCTCAGGAACCTGATTAGAGCAAAGGTTATTGGTGGAAAAGAGAAGCAATGGGAAAATTTCCTTCCCAACATGGAATTTGCTTATAACACTTCAAATCAATCGAACCACAGGTAAGACACCTTTTGAGATTGTTTATTCTAAGGTTCCTAATCATATTTTGGATCTGGTGGTACTTCCAAAGCTGCGTAAATCAAATGTTAAGGAAGATAACTTTATTGAGAAAGCTTCACTCATACATCAAGAAGTAAAGTCAAAGCTTGCAGATTCTAACAACAGGTACAAGGAAGATGCAAATAAGCATAGAAGACTTAAGACTTTTGATGAAGGAGAATTGGTTATGATTCATCTCTTTAAAAGAAAGATTTCCCTCTTGGGACTTACAACAAGACCAAGATGAAGAAATATGGACCATTCAAGATTTTGAAGAAAATCAGTGATAATGCATATGTTATTGATCTTCCATCAACTTGGAACATCTCTAATATATTCAATGTGCAAGAAATTTTTCACTTTTCATGGAGAGAATGAAGTTCTTTCTATTCGTTAACTCGAGGACGAGTTTATTTCAAGAAGGGGGGGACTGATGTAGTACATCTTACTACGTATCAACCATGACAGTTGAAACCTGAAGCGTGTATCAACTATGACAGTTGATCCCTAGTACGTGTATCAATTGTTACAATTGATCCCATCCGTTTGTTTTAGTTAACTTGCCTGTCAAGTCCTATTCTTTCCTAGTTTGTTTTGATTTCTTTTCTTTTCAGTTTAGTCGGTTCTTGTGAACCTATTTAAAGGCTTTGCCTTCTTGTTTAGACACATCTTATTTGCACACCTTAATATCAATATTATTATCAAGTTTGTTTATCAATCTTTTACCTTAGAATTTTGATCCTAGAATCAGTTTTCTATTAAGTTTCTGACGAAACTTAAACCTATCCCTGTTACCCTTATCTGTGCTACACTAGTTAAGCAATCTGATCAGATACGAGGATACACAATTCAAAGGTAGAAATAGGAGGAAAGCGACCGAGTATCTACAGTTGATGTGTGAAATCATAAGATCACCCGATGATGTCAAAGTCCTTTCTGCCTATGGGATCATTGATGTAGAACCTAGTCTGGAGGATGAAGTGCCAGATATCTTTAAGAAGTTTTCGATACCTCGAAAGATGAAAAACTATCGCAATCGAAGATTAGAAGCGTTAGGAATAAGGTTAACAGTTATACCCGCCCAACTGTAGCTAAGAGTCTGCGTAATGTGCTGAACATTGTTGCAATACTCACTCTCATCCAAACTGTCTATGCCGTTCTTAGCTTTCACATAAAGAAGTCATAAATATTTTGAATGTTTTGAATCAAGATCAGCCACAAAAACGCAAGACTGGAAAAAATCAAAGAAAACAAACTGATCAATTTTCATTTCGCAAAAGTTACTTATTTTTGTTTTGGTTTTATAAATAATTGAAGTGTTTATGCTCAAGATTGTTGTTATGAGTCGTATACACAGGGTTCTAAATGCTTAATGGCAGTTGCAACAAATGGTGGTTTATGTCCATTATATTCTCGATGCTTACCAGAAATATTGCATATATCATATCTTCATATCTTCAGAATCCAAATATAAGCAACCTCCATGAGTCGAAAAGAGAGAGAGGAGGTGAGGTCACAGCTGGTTGGTTTAAATTTAGCCCGTAAAAATACAGCGAGCTTCTAATTAATCAGACCGTACAATTTTAGCGGGCTTCTTTTAGTCCATCTAAACAGTAAAGATTTAGAACCATTTTTTTGGGACAAGCCTTTTTTTGGAACCCACAATTGGGGATATCAAAACTAATTGGGGGATATGAATTACTTCCCCCAACCAATAGTTTCTGCTAAGGGGTGTCTTTGGGGGGCAAAAATACGAAACTACCCTTTACAACAATAAAAGCTAAATCAAACATAAAAATACCCTACTCCCTTTTAAATTCGAAACATTTCTCACTTCCTTTCAAATTCCATTTTCTTTCTCTGCCGGCTCCTCACTTTGATTTTTTTTTTTTTTTTACATTCGGTAGGGATGAAGACCACGTCGGTAGTGATGAAGACCATGCCGGTACTGAGTGCCGGCATAGTTATTTATGATGAAGGCCATGCCGATACTGGGTTCCTCAGTACCGGCATAGTTATTTAGGATGAAGACCACGCCGGTAGTGATGAAGATCATGCCGGTATCGAGTGCCGGCATAGTTATTTATGATGAAGACCATGCCGATACTGGGTTCCTTAGTACCGGCATAGTTATTTAGGATGAAGACCACGCCGGTAATGAGTTCTGGCATGGTTATTTAGGATGAAGACCACGCGAGATCGAGTTCCGACATGCTCGATATAAATCTATCCATGCCGGTAGTCAAGTGAAAAAAAAATCAATTTTCTGGATACTTTTCATCATGTGCCGACACAGAAATTTAAGCAACATACTATGCGGAGGCAAAGTGCCGGAGATGCTCGAAAATTAGATAGCTGTGCCGGAAGTGGACTGATTAGAACAAAAAAAAAAGGTTTTTTGAAGATCAAAACCAGAAAATTTCCGATTTATGAAATCCAACAAATGCCGGCATGGCTTTTTGGTTTAATACCATGCCGGCACCGAGCTTTTTCAACTGCAATAATGGTGGATTCAAAGAAAAAAAAAATTAACTTTTGAACCTCTTAGCAACAATTCTCTTCACAATCATCCTCCATTTTCACAAAAAAAAAATGCCCTCTCAAATATTTTTTCCCTCCTTCTACTCTCACCTCACTCACACAAATTCTAATAAAAATACATACTAATTTATCTTCCAAATACTTAAGATTTTTATTAATTATTATTAACCACTAAACCTGATTAGTGAGGGCTAGATTAGGAATTAAAAAAATAATTACATAAGGGGTGACCCGGCTTTGATATTTAGATCCCTATTTTGTCATGTAGCTATATCCCCCAATTAGTTTCCATATCCCCCAATTACGCGTTCTTTTTTTGGGGGGACTATTATTTATTTTGGGTAAGGTATTAGAAGTAAATCTAGGTCACCCCTTATCTAGATATTTATGATAATACCTAAATTACCCTCTGATTATTTTTGGTTAATGATTAGTTAGTGTTAATATTAGTTAGTGTGATTAGTAAAATGATTTTGAATAAAGATTTGAGATTAAAAAATCAGATTTTTAAAAAAGAAGTAGAATTATTGAGAGAGAAAAGTTAGAGAAGATGAAGAAGAAAAACATGAAAAAAAAAAAATTGAGTTCACTAAGCTAGACTATTCAAGTGATGAATTATTTCTTAGATGGTGAATGTATTCTTCCCTAAAGCCAATCTCAAGATGAAAACGATGGATTTTACCAACCACAACCAGGAGGAATACTATTTGGGTACCAGGGTATGCTCTAAACTTAGATAATGTTGGTTGAATTGGTCCAAAATTTTCAAAAAAATGTGAATTTGTTAAGTAGATTTGGGCTTGTTCGGTTACCTTGTGTGAAGAACATGTAACCGAACTCATCTGAAAGTGTAGTTCGGTTACTTTTTCTAAACACGAAGGTTACCGAACTCTCCAATAATTGAGGTTTTTGAAGTTCGGTTAACGGACATGTTACCAAACTTTGTAAATAGGATTACAGTGTTATGTTCGGTTTGGCCGAAATGTAACCGAACTTTAGGGTCTATAAGTTCGGTTAGTTTGCAACCAATAGCTAACCGAACTTATGTAAAAAAAGATTGCACATTAGTGTACAAAGTTCGGTTATTTCGCAAACTTCATACCAACCAATATCTAACCGAACTACACACAATTAGTTAAGAGTTCGGTTTGTCAATGTTTTTTGCGAACAAACCGAACATAGTGGGACAAGTTCGGTTAAATTGAACTCAACATAGTGGGCAAAATAGCACAGTTCGGTTACATTGGATTTTTTTTTTTTTTTTTTTTTTTTTGTAATATTGGTAAAGTTGGTTAGAAAATAGTTTTAGCCTTCTTTGCGAACCAACCGAACTCTGAGCGGGCAAAGTTCGGTTAAATCAAAAATCAACATAGTAGGAAAAATAGCACAGTTCGGTTACATTTGATTGTTTTTTTTTTTTTTTGTAATATTGGTAAAGTTCGGTTAGAAAATAGTTTTAGCCTTCTTTGCGAACCAATCGAACTCTGAGTTCGGTTAAGAAAAAATTAATTCGTGATAACCGAAGTGTTCTTCGTGTTCTTGGTTTCAGAATGTTCGGTTAGCAAACTAGTTTTTTTTAAACTATTCCTAACCGAACATGCCATTGTAACTTCCATTTAAACCATATTTTGATGACTACTGCTCAAAATTTCAATCAAAAACGAATTAGAAGTAATGGGTTTGTGGGAAAATACTTATGGATAGGTTTGTTTATAAAAGATTGATTAATCGACGATGAAAATTCAATGAATCGACCAGGCTAAAAAATTTGATGATTTTGATTAGATTTGTATATGATCAGGGTTAGATGATCATAAATTGATGAAGAAGAGAAGAAGAAAAATTGTAGAATAGAGGAAGAAGAAGTTGTAGATTAGTTATAATTTTAATTAAGTAAAAGAGTAAATATGTTAATGATTTAAATTAAGTTATATATATAGAGAGGTGGTGGTGTTGGTAGTCGGAGGTGATAGTGGTGGGCGGCGGTGGTGGGAGGAGGTGGTGGTTATTAGGTTAATTTTAATTTAAATTAAATTAGGTTATTAGGTGGTGGTTAGGTTAATTTTAAATTAAATTAAGTTAACGGTAGGTTAGTCATTTCCACACTTTAGGACACCCCTTATAACTATAGGGAAGGTGGCCTAATAAGACCATGGTCCCCTAAAAAAAGAAACCATGGTCCCAAAAAATGGTTCAAGATTTAACCCTTCTTTTGTTATCCCAGCCGCTGCAATAAACCCAAGGAGAGTGCAGCTACGAAGTTTCTTTAAACCCTAAAGCTTTCACACTCTCCTAGCAAATCAAATCAAGCATTCAACAAGAGTTGATCTTTGAACTTCATCGTCCATTCGTAAGTGTTTCTGAAATATGTAGTTTGCTTCTAATTTCAAGCCTAGATTTTTATGATTCTTTTTGGTATTAGAAATGATTGAATTAGAAAATGATGTTGTTGAAATGGATTCAACACCCAAACATCTAGATTGTGCTGTTTATATGTTTGCTTCTGGTAATGGTTACTTTGGGTTTTGTTATAATAGTCGTGAAATCGGGTTAATTAGTTGCTGGAACCCTTCCACTAAAGAATACAAAAAACTCACAGGTCATCTATCAATCATTGGTTTAGTCATGGATATCGCTAACAGACTTGCGAGAAATGAGCAAGAAATCTCTCAAGTGGAAGAGGAGAAGCTCCAACAGGAGCGAATGCTTGGTCTGTTCTGGGAGCATCCGCCTGCTCTCGATCCTGAGGCCGTTGGAAGAGCGATGCAATGGATCCGGGACCGCATTCGCGATCTGGAAGACAAGAAGAGGGCCCTCCTTCAAGAGACTCGATGATTTGTGGAATGAAGACAGGATGCAAGATCTTGTTTCACATTTAATTTGGAACCAGTGTTTCGAATATACCTAGAGATTTCTGTTGACAAGAAAGTTAATTTGGGTTGTGGTATCTAAAGATATCCAAAAGCTATGTTGTCAAAGGTGCCAGTAAAGGCGTCCAGGGCGCATGAATCTTAATGTGGCCACCTCGCCAATAATGCGCCCAAGACGCCTAATGCGTAGCAGAGTATATTCAGTGTGCCTTCTTTGCAGCATCGACCATGGCACTGATATCATCAGGGCATTCATTCGACAAACTGTAGCCTTTTTTTCTCACCTAAAGAAACAAGATTCAAGCATAATCATCTATGGTCGCCACACACTTTCTATATTTTGTCCTGGTCGCCTAAGCCGTCTGGCTTGGTTCCTCACACAACATAGTCGAAAACCAGATTGGAAGGTTTGTTTAAGAGAGTTGGAATTCTGCTGTCGCATTTTGATCTAGGTAGTAAAATCAACTTCTTTCCTTGAGGTAAAAGAAGAAGAAAGAAGTTGTTTTCATTAATAAATGAGAATGTGTGTGTGGGATAATGGAAGCTGGTAAGAAAACTGAAGGTGGCTGTTTTAATTTGGAAGAAGTTTGGATGTTGGTTCGGCAAAAGGTCCAGCTAGAAGTTCTAAGTTGACATCCAGATGTACCCGAGGGTGCCTTATAAGTCATGGAAGAATGTCACATCGAGCTCTCATCAATGTTCGTTGAACTGTTGGTACCACAAAGTCCCTGAAAGTGGCAACACGGAGTTTGTTACAGGTATGCTGTTTTTCCTTTTAGTTTAGTTCATTGTCATGATAGATAATAGTCTTGTCGTATTATGTATCCGTAGTAAGATCTCGTTGATCCAACCTGCGAATTATTAATTGTCTAATCTTTTCCATATTTCTCGTGGATCCAACCTGTAAATTTTTTATTTCTAATCTTTTCCATATTTCTCTAATGTATTTTGGCGTTTGGCATTTCAAAACTACTTTTTAAGTACATTTCATTGTTTTTAGCAAAAGTATCATTCAAACAGGTTTTCTAACTTGTATCACATCTCGTACTATACTAAACTATCATTGCTTTGTGTTAAATTTCCTGGTGCAGTGACATGTTGATACTTGCATATAAACGAGTGTGTAGTGTTTGCATTAAGATAGCGTGGATACATCCAAATAGGTAATTGTTAATACGTCGCTGTGTGTTCGGCATTCCTTGCACCTGTACTGTGGACACCATGTGTTTGTATCACGTTTATATTTGGACAATGGTGGGACACGGTTTCTTATAAATAACATGAATGTTTGACTTTAACGTACCCTCAAACAACTTCACTCGTCTCAGTATGGGGTGTAAAAGTCAAAATTAGTAAAAATCCAGTCACTAAATTACATATTCCCTCCCTCTGCTGAATTCGTTATGGAATATAGTGAAATGATGGGATTTTTCATTTTTGTGTTATTTACAATAAAAATACCTAGTTAGGTGAGATATGGCACTGTAAATGATCAAAATAGAAATTCTCATAACAGCGAAGTAGAAAGGTAAAATTGTTAGATTAGATATCTTAACAACATCTGTATTGTGTAATTGCGTTCTGTATATAAAATCCACTTACTTTTATACACTATTTGGTCCTACTTTCATGAGATCTAGTATGTCACCACGTCTGTGTCGTATCTCGTCGGATTCATGTTTTGCATTAGGCTGGTGTTCGCGTTTTCCAGCTCATGCAAGTCCGTGCATCTTGTGTCTGATGCTCCTCTTGCTATTATCCTCTCTTTCTTTTTCAGTTGAAGACTTGAGGTTATTTTGGAAATTAGTAGAGCCTTTTAAATTCTATATGGAAAATGTAGGTGAAGATCTAAGTACAGCATTCTGATTGTTAACTAGGAGGTTTATAACCTCATCTAAACAATTAGCTTGTTCATAAGAGGTTTATTTCCCCGTAACAGCATGATCTGGGGGTTGTCACCTGTATTATACAAGAGAAAGAAAGGCTCTGATGCTACCTGCTAGATTGTTGAAGTTAGGACTACAGTCTACAGGTAGAGAAATTGTCGATATGCAGGGTTGAAGAATTCCCTACCAAGTTAGTTTATACCCTGTCGACTTGTTAGACAATCAAACAAGCTATCATCTTGCATGTAACAAGAGCTTAAGCTTGTGTCAACCTTTGGGCACCGGATAACTCTACTTACGCGGAGGCAAATGATCTGCTTAGATTACTTTAACACCCTAGGAATCATGAGCCAATATTTGTCTCCTAAGTGCAAACCCTGTAGATTATAATTTTTTTTATCCCTTTCGTTCTCATGGTGTTTGTATTTGTACTGGTGTCTTTGTGATGTGACTTAGTGTTATGACCTGGTGACTTAGGAGCTATTAAATTTGCCCATTTGCTGTGCCATGTGAATAGGAAAATCTGATTTCCCAGTGGTAAATGGCCAAATTCAACTAGTGTGCCTCAGCTTATACATAACTATTTTGTATTAACCCACTGGTTAAACTGTTACCATAGTGGAAATCTGATTTGCCCAGTCTGCAAATTTACTAGTGGCCATTGGAACTGCTCTTACAAGATCAATAATTTCTGATTTTTGCTGGTATGTGGATATGGACTGATTGTGTTCTTTTGTTGGAGTTTTTCTAGGGAAAAAAAGTATGATAGTCCTCTATATGCATGGAGTAAATCCAGAGATATATTCAGTAAGCTAGATTAACATGTTGACCATCGCTTCCGTGTTCTCAAAGTGCTAATTTGGTTCCTTCATCTTTTCCATTTTAAGTTATACCTATAAAACATCTGGAAACCCCTGTTCTATCTAAAGTCCAATTTTTCTTATGGAAGTGTCTAGAAAACATCTTGCCTACTAAGAACACTTTTACACAGATACAATCAAAACCAAGATATTTATTGTTGCTTGTGTGGTGGCACTCTTCTTTTGAATCTACTGAACATATTGTGCTGCATTGTTCTTTCTCTAGAAATGTGTGGTCTCTGATCCCTAGTGGCAATTTAGTTCTTCAAGATGCAGATGCCGACATATCCATAAAAGATTGGATTTGCAAATGGCTAAATAATTGTAAAGACGACAAGACTTTGCGTAGCATTTTCTCAACAGCTTGGTTAATATGGAGAGATAGGTGTTTTAAGCTCTTCCAAGGGGAAATTGTACTCCCAATACCACTGCCAGGCTAGCAATAAAGTTGTCTGACGAAACTATCAATGGTTTATCTTCCCAGAATAAACCCAACCTGTTAGAACCTCGAATGAACCTAGCTCAGAAATAGGATCTTATCCGGATAGATGCAGTAAAAATTTCTGTGATGCTTCTTTTTCTGAAGGTTCTAACATTATTGGCATTGGTCTGTACTTGAAGGATTCTACAGGAAACTGCCAAGGATACAGAACGATTACTGGACTAGCGAGAAGTGCAGAAGGCCTAGTTATCTTGGAAGCGGCCAACTGGGCAATCAGCAAAGGCATACCGGAAGTTTGCATATGCAGCAGAGGCAATGATGAATAAGACCAACCAGACTAGCTGGTTAAGCAGTTCAATTTTAGATGACTGTTCTCATTTATCAAACAGTTTTAATTTCTTTAGAATTCGAGAAAACTTTTTCGTGTCTTTCAATGGCCGATAAGGCCATTCTCCCTGCTTTCCTTCAAATAATGTAACTTTGCATTTTATCTGTAAAATTCCATGTTAAGAGAATGAATCAGTAATTCGAAGGATATACTGGTTTTAGATTTACGTTTCATTCGACTTGTAGTATGGTTTCATTATGTGAGCAAAAGCAAGAATTTTTTCCCTGTATAAAACTAGCAAGACCAAGTACAGAGACTTTGGTTTCTTGTCAGGTCTGTAAATCTGGTGGATATCTTACATCATGCATTACAATTGCAATCAAATATGCTCATTTTTACAGTTAAACATAGCAATTTCATGCATGTTTAGAAAACAATATTATGCAGACAATATTATGCAGACTCTTTACCATCCTAAATACACTTGGTCACAACAAGCTCAAGTGTATATTTTTCTTATGTCCTCCTCTTTCATGCCTTTTGGCAACCCCTCCGGCTGCCCAAAGGTTGTCCTCCAATATAATCAATTTTCAAACCTCTGGGATGAATCCGTCTGGCGTGTCCAACCCAGAATTCCTCGTGATAACCCAATACGAACTGATGAAGGTCTAATTCCTCTACTTCTGGATTCTTAATCAGTTCCATAATTTCCCAATCCTTGGTTGCAGAAGACGTGCCTATTCCAGCAAGGGATGGGTTTCTTTTACGTTTGAATTCTAAGCGGAGATATGCACAATATCTTCATCGCCAGAGAGACGCATACTAACTGCTTGTGAAAAAGCCTGAACCACCATCAGTTCAGAGTCCTGTTTCTTTTTGGTATTTTGATTGATGGAGGATCTTCCTGTTGATATAAAACTTGAGATCTTTTCTCGACTTCCTCCAGAGCCACTTTTGAAGTGCAAACTTGTTTGCAAAACTTGGGAGAAGCTTCTGTCAGATAGAAAAGTGGGTCTTCTTTTCTTGATCATTAATCCTCCAGCAGAAAGAAATCTTCAACTTTACTACGGCAGTTACGATGAGATTTATGGTAAGGCTAATTCTGGTGAGGAGTTTCCACACAAATGTCTAACAAAGATCAATCATCAGCGCATCAGCTGGATAGGCTTCTTGCGAACTTTGTTCATAGATCAGATGGTTGGTTCTTGCAATGGTTTGGTTTGTATTCGTGTGCCCCATCACAAAGTCGTTGATCCTGTTTACATTTGCAACCCTATCACTACGGAATACATCAACCTTCCACGAATCAAGCATAAGAAGGGTTTTGTTGTGAGTGGGTTCGGCTACCATCCTTCCAACAACAAATACAAGGTCATTCGGATTCATTACCCTGATAGAATGTACTCTGATAAGCCAGTCACGACGAAAGGATCTGTTGAGATATATACACTTGGGAGTGGCACTGGGTGGAGAAATATCGGGAAATCGACTCACGCAATCTCTAGAAGGGGTGCCCTTGCAAATGGATCACTATATTGGCTCGATCATGAGCAAGCAAACATCGTGGCTTTTAATTTGTTATCTGAAGAGTTTCGAGTGCTGGCAGTTATACCACCATGTTTGGACAGTAGGAGTGACATAGCCTTGTATAAACAAAGGAGGACCTCCTGTCAGATAAAGGTGTTGGGTGGGAATTTATGTTTTGTTTATCGTGAACTTGATAAGGATCTGCATATATGGTCGTACAGAAGCAAGCAAGAGAACTGTGATGTTAAAGAAGATGTTTGGAGTTTGGAATTTTGCATCCCTGCTTCAACGATTGTCATGTATAATGAATATGAGCCGTTTTCCCTCACCAGGAATAATGAGGTTTTAATGTGGGTTAATAAAAGGGGTATTTGTTGTTATGACAAGAAAACTGAATCTCTGAAAGAACTTGTAGAGGATGATTTTAGATCGGAGAGTAACTGAACCTCTACCTTTGTCATCACATTCCTGAGTACCCTCATCTTTGATTTTGTTGCACGTAAATGCTGACCATGCTCCAGCAGTCTTCCCATCTATCGATCATTTCAGACGATAAATCCACGTAATGGCATTTATGCATATCTATGATAGAACCCATCAAGTCTTTGACCACAATTACGAGGATTGGATACGACGCGATTGACATTACCTTGGTTGCTCAACCTTTTCAGTAGAAAAGTTTGACAGCCTTCGGTAGCTCATTTTTTAATTATTAATGGAGTTTAAACAACAAAATCCTTAAGAGCAACTACAGTGGTGCGAGGATAACTAAAGATCAAAGACCAAAAAATAAGACCAAATTTGAGTTTAGTCCGTAGTGTGACGCTACGGTAGCCGCCGAGTATATTTAGTCGAGCGGACGTTCGTTTGGCTGTGGAGCGTAGGTATAAAGTGTGTCCCGTTCAGGCATTGATATAGTTTACGCTCCGTGTGGGGCGGTGATAAAGATTACGCGGGTTGTGGGGCGTTCATAAAGTTTACGCCGGGTGAAGGGGCGAATGGGAGAATCAACGCCTGATGGGGCGTTGATATAAAGTCCGCTCACCATTTAACTAACAAATCAGCAAAAGCATTCCCTTGCATCCACGAGAGGTGATTGGAGGAAGTCGAACTATGATGATGGATAAAAACAGCATGAAATAAAGATGTGTAAGAAGAATTTGACAAAATGGTCGTATTTGAAACTTCTTAGCCAGGCGTTAATTTTATGTTCGCCTTAATGAGGCGTTGTCTATACGAATGCCTGCTGTCAGGCGTAAACTTCAGCAACGCCCAATCGGGCGTACATTTCAGCAACGCTCCACTGGGGCGGAGTTTATAAGTGTAGATTATACACCCGCCCGGTGATTAACGAAAAATTATATGTTCGCTCGACTATATTTGGTTTTGGTCTTGGTCCCAGACCAAATATAGTTTAGGATTTAGTCTTGGTCCGGATTTTAGTCGATAGTCTGTTCCGCTGTGTCTCATTTTTTTACCAAATTTATAGTTATACTCGCCCACTGTGATTGCTCTAAGGGGACTTTCTTAATTTCTAAATTTTGTGCTTTCATTGCAAGTTGTCTGCAAAAGTTCAAAAAAACACAAGGAAAACGAAATAAGTGAAAAACTCCAAAGTTAAAAAAAAAAAAAAATATATATATATATATATATATAGTCCAAGTCAATAGATTATGTTATGAAAGTCTAGGGACTTGCATTTAATTAAGGAGTTCTTAATTAAGAGATCAAAGCTTGGTATTGGACACACAAATCTTGGAGACTATAAATCCACCGATAAAATGTTCAACATTGCCTACTGTCACACCTTCAAATGCTCCAAGTAATTCTTCGCGAAAGTATAACCCGACGATACGGTGGTTCAGTGATTTCTCATCACCCACTCGTATTTCAGCCTTATAAGTTTACACGTATGCAAACAACCAACTTCACTGAGTTATGCAACAGAAGATTTAACTTGGATTTTATCTACCAGCAATGTAGCCATACTACAAAGAGGTTCCTGCCATGATTATGCTTCACAAAATTAGGGAGTATTATCGAATCAATAAGATACTAAGACTAACGTATAAGCCAACAAACTCTCTTTTATTAGCTTAAGGGGAAGATACAAAACTCGTCCAACCAATGGACTTTACAAGCTTATTCTCTAAGCCTAACACAGAATTTACTCTCTACTGCAATGTGGTTCCTCAACACTTGAACAACCCTGATATGCAAGGTTTCTCTGGCTATTTATAATGCCAAGAACCAAGGCCATTCTGTATGCAACTTTGTTGCACGCCCTATAAACAACCATCTGTCCATAGGCAGTAGTTCCCTAACCGTCATAGTTCACTTTTTAACTGCTAACTTTAGTGTTGGCCTGTAGAATGGCGCCACACTTGTCTCAAACGGTTAGGCTATGCCAAACTCGGTTATAAAGCCACTTTAGTGTGATGCACACACACTCGCAACTGACAACTTGAACTCAAATCTGACAATCATTATGCAGCACTGAACTTTGGCCCGCGCCAATGTTCGGCAATGATTGTGCTTTACTCACTATTGGCCTACACCAAGTGTCCGGCAATGGTGCGCTTCATTCAACTTGCACTTCTGCCAAGTATCTGGCACTGGTTGCGCTTCATTCATCCCGATCCTGCACTTAGCTTGTTTGGATGCCAACACCCACATATCATGCCAACTGAGTCTTGACTTGCTTGGTTCGACTTCATGCTTCATATGCATAACTTGCATCCTTTTTTGGCAAGCAATAATCACCAATGACACATTTGGCAATGCCACTGTTGCATATGCATTGTCCAAGCTTTAGCCAATGCTTGGAACGATGCCAAAGTCATCTCATGACTTTGCATTTCATCCTTTACTCTTTCCTTGAGATGGGCTAACTCTGAATAAGGATATGCAACACGATCGCATCGTATTGCATTGGCTAAGTAGCCTTTTTTGGTAGATAAGCCTAGCCTTATAAGGCGGATTTTGTATCAGAAGGAAACAATCAATCAATGAATGAATGAATCTCTAACCCTTAGGCTGTGTTCTCCTGAACCAGATTATCTTCATCTTTTCTTCTCTATCTCGTCTAATTCTCTCTTCTCATTGAGACAACTTTCCACATCGATCTTCCATGTATATCAAACAGCCAACATATGAAACTAACAAGGCCTCACTTTTTCTTTCAAGACTAAGTTCTCTTCAATACGCTTTAAATGTAATGGAAAACTTGGGATACGCGGGACATATCACGTTTTCTTCTTCCTAACTATGAGTTACTCTTAACTCATATGCTAAATGATGGACTTACATCTTGATTCTTGTTGCGTTACTCCATGTTATCATCTTCCTTGTTGCATCTGTCGCACTTCTACGTAACTCTCCCAACAACAAACTCGCCCATGCCACTAACTTTACTTCTTGCTTGGCCTTGCTTTCAGCGTTTCTTATTGCATACTTTGGTCAAGTATACTTGTAGTGCTTCCCCGTTGAACTAGCTTTACATTAAGCAAAACGAGACAAGGTTTTTGCTTAAACACCACCTTCATTCATTACACTAACCTTACATAAGAAACATAGGGATTCCTTCCCATTTACACCATTGCCAACACTCGGCCTTACTGAAAGAAACAAACAACCAAATCAAATACACCAACAAAAGTGTGATATCTTCTAAGACCATAAGATCAACAACACCCAACTTAAACTTCAAATAGAAACATGCAAAAGTATTCATACTTGACAACCTTGTAGGTTCAGGTACTTGCAAAAAGCAATGCAAGGCATGTGCTTCCTATATCTCATTCATGGCAAGCAAGGAATGCTAAGATCCATAGGATATCCGAATTCCTCATGCATCTCAGCTAAGCTTTCTTCAAACGACTTTACAGGCCCAAACTCACTTTCCCTAACTTTGTCGCGCCTCATGTCATACAAACTTACATTCCTTACACCTTTCACAAAACAAGGTGCACTTGGAATTTGTATGAAAATCCCTCCAAGGTGAGGTATCACTGTTGCCTCTGCTGTCTTGAAAAAGTTGTTACCAAGGATCATCTCAAAATCATTAAGATGAATCACCATTATACTGACTTGGCTAGCGACTCTCCAACTTCAACATTTGTCACAACCATACCCTTGATTGGTTTGGCTACATCCTTCATGCAGTGATCAACCTGATATATTTCCAAACCCAAGTACTCTGTCGTTGACAAGCTCATAACAGTGTGTGAAGCACCTGTATCTTCCATGCCCCGGGGTCGATGATTGTGAATGGCAACCTTCACATAAACCAGGCCAGCGCCACTTAGCATATGATGTGTTGCTGCCTTTTGTGCTACCATGTTGCATAGTTGAATTGGATTGACATGCTCTAATGTTAGAGCAGTGCTCGGTCGAACTCGCAAGCGTTGTTATCTCAAGATTGTTTGTCAAGTTTAGTTACAAAAACTATAAGTGTTGATTTCTAGTCTACTTATAGATATGTCTCGGATTAGGATAAAAAGTGTAGTTGAGCTTAGACCTCACAACGTTCATCGATTGAAGAAGAAAAACTACTAAGGAGAGTTTGTGGAACTTCATCAACAAAAGGTATGTGGAGACTTGAACTCATCTATCACTCAAAAGTTTATTTACTCTATCTCCTATTTGAGACAAAAGTCATATAGATATATAGACTTCGATTATACACATTTGATATTTCGAGCTGAGTTTAACTCGCTTACATATTTCTTGAAATATGTGTTGGTTAGCTTTCGCTTTAACCATGTTCATCTTATAATCTTGACGAAAGTCAAAAGATGATCATGTGAAAATCGCCTGGTAACATCTTACATGATTTGTGTGAGACAGTCATTTGATGTAGACTCGGAATATTTCGTATTGATCATTTGATCACTTTAAAATTGCTTTGAAGCTAATAGTTTGTGTGAGACAGTTATTCCCGTCTTCTAAGAATGTTTCAATGATTGAACTGGGAGTTTAGAACAAATGACCATGATTGGATATAGCACAATATGCGTACATATGTTAACTGTTGCAAGTTATTCCAAGTCTGGGAACCATAGTATGCATACCCGTATGCGTATTG
This sequence comes from Papaver armeniacum, assembly GCA_023531295.1. Lineage (NCBI taxonomy): Eukaryota > Viridiplantae > Streptophyta > Magnoliopsida > Ranunculales > Papaveraceae > Papaver > Papaver armeniacum. The sequence continues at coordinate 626,103 of JAJJWW010007659.1, forward strand.
GTTGGTTTAATGGAAGTATGGGAACTTAGTATGCATACCCGTACGCGTACTAGCGTAAAGGCGGGAAGGTATGCGCACCCATTCCATACTGAGTTAAAGTTCTGGGATTTAACTGAGTTTGGAAGGTATGCGCACCCGTTCGCATACTGGCGAACCCAAACTTAGTCCGACCACTTAGGTATGCGTACACGTTCACATACTTGAGTAGGTTATGTTCTAAAATCGGTTTGTTCATGAACTAATACATTTATATAATAAGGAATGCAATCTTTTGCAAACCGTGGCTATAATGTTAATGAATTGATTCGAGTGAATCAAAATCGATTTTTCTTCAATTGTGTCTTGTATACTTCAATGAGAATATAAACAATTGAATAACTCTATAACTAGTTTCATTTGAGTCATTTGAACTAGTTGTGTTAAGATAAACAAGGTTAATATGAAAGTGTTCATATGGCTAACTTCAGTTAACTATTGTTGAGCCAACAAAGTGTACACGTTTAGGTACGGTTACCCATATCTAAATGAAGTCACTTTTCATTTGTGTGTAACAAGCTAAGTTTGATCTGACGGTTTAAAGATATTAGCTTGAGTCTAATCAGGTTTACATCTAACGGTGAATATTGAATGCTTTGTTAATTACCAAGGTAACATTGACTGCAAACCCTTATTTGAAGACTATATAAAGGAGAACTCTAGCAACTGGGAAACCTAATCCCCACACCTTTTGTGTGATACTATTTCGACTAGAGTTGATTTTCCTTTAACCTAGGTTTTTCTAAAACCATTATAGGTTAAAGAGCTTCATTGGGAAGAACTATTTTCATGTAGTTTTGTGAATCTTACCCAACTATTTTATCTTCTCTAAGATTTGCTGATTTATCTTGCAAGATAAAAAGTACTCACAAACATCTTCGTTTCATCGTTTGTGATTCTATAATATCTTGTTTCACTACCATACAATTAAGATTATTGTGAGGTGATTGATATTACTAGGTTGTTCTTCGGGAATATAAGTCTGGTGTATCAATTGGTTCATGTTCACCTTGATTTATCAAAAGACGGAAAAAAAAACTTATAGGTATTTCTGTGGGAGACAAATTTATCTATTCAATAGATTTTTCTGTGTGAGAGCGATTGGTTTATAAATTCTTCAACTTTGGATCGTAGCAATTTTTAGTTGTGGGTGAGATCAGCTAAGGGAATCAAGTGCGTAGAGTCCTGCTAGGATTCAGAGACGTAAGGAGCGCAACTGTACCTTGATCAGTGTGAGATTGATTAGGGCTCAACTACATTCTAGTCCGAAGTTAACTTGTAGTAGGATAGAGTTTGTAGCGGCTTAATACAATGCGGTGTTCAAATCAGGACTAGGTCCCAGGGTTTTTCTGCATTTGTGGTTTCCTCGTTAACAAAATTTCCGGTGTCTGTGTTATTTCTTTTCCAAATTATATTTTCTATATAATTGAAATATCACAGGTTATACATAGTTCAATCAATTAGATAATCCAACCTTTGGTTGTTGGTATAAATTGATTGACACTTGAATATTGATCTTTGGTACCGTTCAAGTTGTTTCATATAATAATCAGGCTCGTGGATTTCTATTTGTTTGATTTGATGATTACATTGTGAAACAGAGACACAACTCTTGGATATATTTCCATTGATTGAGTCTGACTGTCTAGTTGATTCTCTTGGAATTATATTGGAGTTTGTCCATACAAATTGCCTAAATGAAATATTGGGTGAGGTTGTTAGACCCCCGCTTTTTCATATACTTCATTAGTTTCTTCTTTCTCGCCATTGTCCTTAGTGACTACCGCGGACAATTTTTCTCTCTTAGGATAATCACGCTCAAGGTGAGGACCTTGCATAAGAAACATCCAATAAATTTGTTCTTCACGGCCTGACTATCATCCCTTTGATAGTTCTTTTCCTTAGTCTCAGAAATTTTCCTACTCCCACCATCCTTCTTCTTATGGCCTTTCTTATCCTTGCACTTCCTATTAGCATCAGTTAAGGTATTGACTGACCTAAAATCAACAAGGTTGTCCACGATTGCAATGGCCGAAGGTAGGTTTTTGGCACCCTGCCTTCTTACTCCGGTCTGAGCCCATGGTTGCAAACCAGATGTAAAATTAAACAACTTATCTTCCTCAGACATGTTGCGAATATCTAGCATCGGAGACGAAAAATCATTCACGTATTCCCGTGGTGTATCGGTATGCCACAACTTACGCAAGTTCTCTCTAGCTATCCAAGACACATTGCTTAGTAATAATTGAACCTTCAATTATTTTTTCATGACATCCCATGTCACGATGCCTGGACGATCAGTAACGTCATCATTAGTTCTAGTTATCCACCACAATTTTGCATCACCCTATAGGTAAATGCTAACGAGAGTAAACTTTTGCTCTTCCGGGGTTCTAGCGGCCTTGAAGTATTGGTCAATGTCCCACATGAAATTCTCCAATGCTTTAACATCTCTTGCGCCAGAAAACACCTTAGGTTCTGGGACTTTAATCTTCGTAAAGTCACTGCCATACCACCCGCAGTAGCATGATCCAAACCAATAGTACTCACCATTCTCCTTAAGATACCTAACTCATCAGTTAGATCTTTCAAGGAATCTGTGAACAAGGTCTTAACAGCAGCGATTTGGCCCTCCAAATTAGCGTGCTTCTTAGTTGCTGCTTGGTATGAATCCATCATATCATCAACGTACTCATCAAGAGCCTGAATGCGAGCCAACACCGTTGCATTATATTTGGCATTGTTAGGATGACGCACCTCATCGCCAATCTTGTCTTCCAAGTCCGCTACCCTATTAGTTAAGGAATCCAACATACTCTTCTTACCATCCATTATCTCTAGCAAATTTCAGCAACTAAATTCGAGCAAAATAGAGAAAATCTTCCAAAACCAAAGCCAAAACAGAGCAATTTGTGCTATGATACCCGAACTGTCACACCTTCAAATGCTCCAAGCAATTTTTCCCGAAAGTATAACCCGGCGATAAAGTGGTTCAATGATCTCTTATCACCCACTCGTATTTCAGACTTATAAGTTTTCACCTACACAAATGGCCAACTTCACTGAGTTAGGCGATGGAAGACTTCACTTAGATTTTCTCTATCAGGAATATAGCCCATACTAAAAAGAGGTTCCTTCCATGATTATGCTTCAAAGAATTAGGGAGTATTATGGAATCAACATGATACTAAGGAAAACGTATAAGTTAAAAAAACTCTCTTTTATTAGCTTAAAGGGAATATACAAAACTCGTCCAACCAATGGACTTTACAAGCTTACCCTCTAAGCCTAACATAAAATTTACTCTCTACTGCAATACGGTTCCTCAACACTTGAACAACCCTGATCTGCAAGGGTTCTATGGCTATTTATAATGCCAAGAACCAAGGCCAATGCGTACGCAACTCTTTTGCACCCCTATGAACATCCATCTGTCCATAGGAAGTTCCCTAACAGCCACAATTTACTTTTTAACTATTAACTTTAGTACTGGCGTGTGGAATGGCGCCACACTTGTCTCAAACGGTTAGTCTATGCCAAACTCGATTATAAAGCCACTTTATAATCGTCTCTTACTTGCTCATTCACTTTGGCATGTGTGTGATGCACAACACTCGCAACTGACAGCTTGAACTAAAATCCGACAATCATTATGTAGCATTGAACTTTGGCCCATGCCAATGTTCGACAATGATTGTGCTTTACTCACTCTTGGCCTAAGACAAGTGTCCGGCAATGGTTGCACTTCATTCATCCTCATCCTACACTTAGCTTATTTGGATGCCAACACCCAAATATCATGCCAGTTGAGTCTTGACTTGCTTTGTTTAACTTCATGCTTCATATGCATCACTTGCATCTTTTTTGGCGAGCAATAATCACCAATGGAGCATTTGACAATGCCACTGTTGCTTGTGCATTGTCCAATCTTTGGCCAATGCTTGGAACGATTCCAAAGTCATCTCATGACTTTGCATTTCATCCTTTACTCTTTTCTTGAGCTGGGCTAACTCTGAATAAGGATATAAACATAACACTACCGTGTAGTAATGCATTTGCTAAGTAGTCTTTCTTGTCTTAGTCATGTTGGCGCTATATCGTCGGACTGTGCAGCTCCATCTGTTAGGCTACAACTTCAGTGTTTCATAATGATTATGCGCCACTGTTGGGGCATGTTATACCTACCATGAAAACCCATCTTAGGCCCATTTCTTTGAAATTAATTATCTAATAAGTATCTAAAATTTAAATGTTGTTGATATCTGCTACAAAAATTGAAGGAAGCTAATTATGTTTGCTTCTAGAAATGTAACGGATTTTTTTTAAGGCTAATAATCCCCCTCCAAAATGGAGTGGTGCCAAAAAAAAAACGGTCCTTTGTTTAAAGCTAATGGGATGAAGATCATATTAAGAATATTTCATATTTATGTGGTCCAAACACCATCCAATGTTAAATTCAAATTTCTCAGCCATTGTTATCATATTTTCCCATCCATGGATCATTTCAGATGATAAATCAACGTAATGTCATTTGTAATTTGTGATAAAACACATCAAGTCTTTGACCACAATTACTAGGATTGGATACGACGCGATTGGAATATGACCACCTAAACAGCAACAGCAACAGTCATTTTTTTTTTTTTTTTTTTTTTTGTTTTTGTATCGGAATTTTCGGTCCATCCATAACTGTTCGTTCTTTTTTTTTTAAAAATAAAAGCTAAAAGATTTTCATTAAGCACAAGGCAAATAGCAGTTAAGCATTACAGGACATTTTCTCAAAATCTAATTTAGAACTAACATACACTGGGAGATCAGAACTTCATTTCCTAGCACAATTGTTATTTCTAGCAAACTTGGAAAGCCTAGCCTGTCTGCTACTTGATTACTAAAACACACTTGAACATTACCTAAACATTTAACTAAATGTTGACACTCTCTAATAACATTCCTATCTTCCCATATGGTGATGATATGGTCTCCATTTATGCTATCCATCACTTCCTTGTTGTCCCCTTACACAATGACTTTCTGCAGTTGCAATTGAGTGATCCACTGGAGATCTTTTATAAGTGCAAGTGTTTCAGCCTGAGCAACATCCCTAACCCTTTCTACTAGAGTCCAGGCTTCCACCATCCTCCATGTAAAATTTCTAATTATTGGAGCAATACCAGCAAAAACAATATCAGGCAAGACAAAAGCATCAATGTTAATTTTCAGTTTTCCTCTAGGAGGGGTTTCCATGACTTATTGTCAATGCTACTGGCCATTCTTATGTTAGCTATATTATTAATTAGCTACCTGAACTAGGTTAGCACTAGAGTTAGTGTGAATTTTATTATCATTGCAGTAGGTTATGATTCTGCGCTTTAGGCAAGAGATAGAACATCTTTTGTTGTTGAAGATCAAATCAAATCTGGATTTCTATATAAACCACATAGTGATTGTAACACCCCGAGTACCGGACCAGGGTCAAACCCATATGAAGATCCGAACTCGAAGCGTTACGTGTCGGAAAGAGACTTATACATATATTTATTCTTGTTAACTTACTTTTATACCAAACATAATTAAAACTTTTATACATGAATTGAAGCATATGAGTACATTAAACATCGTTCAAAAATATTTTCAACTAAACATGTTTTTAAATCAATTTACTCTTCAAACAATACAAGAAAAAACAATGCAATCACTAATATACTCATTTCTAGCTTCCACTTCCAACTTGCATAAATCTGCAAAGAATGTCAATTGGGGTGAGATGACAGCTTAATAGAATGCATTCCCTTTCTCAAAAATATATGAAACATGGCAACCAATCAAACAGGATATGTACAAACAAGGGTATACGGTGCAACTTCAAGGATTTAATTATATATATGTTCATCAACTAACTCACAATCTATCAAATTCTCTTGAATGCACGAGTATCCTCGGTTCGTGCCCCGCCTATCCGTGTATCCTCGGCACGGGACCGACAACCTCACTTGCACGAGTATCATTGGGTCGTGCCCCACCTATGCGTATATCCTCGGTACGGGAACCGCCATTCAAACAAGTATATCCATTCATTTATAAACTCACACTACCGTTGCATGAGTATCCTTGGGTCGTGCCCCACCTATCCGTATATCCTCGGTATGGGCACCGCCATCCAAACAAGCATACCCAATTATTTACAAAATGATTTTATAATATAATACACATCTTGATATTCCAAACCACTTCATCAACAAGTTTATAAGGTCACAACCCAACTAACGATGTAATTCTTTTAAGCATTTAAGCAAACACACTAACTGCAGAATTTTACTTTATAGGTTTCGTAATTATAACTTTGTCCGATCTACCTCAAAATTTGAGTGAACATTCCTAACCCAATAATGTATAACATATCCAAATTTCACATGAAACTAACAACTCAATCAAAAGACATTGATTTTACAAACGCATTACAAAATCTAGGCAGACAACATCATTTTACCAAACTATTCATCATAAATTCATATTAATCTTAAATTGAGGAAACCTAAAGAAAAATGAAAGATAATACATTTATCTATAACTTTTGTTAAGACCTAAAATCATTTTAACATCATTAAGACTGCCCAAGAACATCAAAACCACAACAAAACGAAACTGTCCAGAATTTCAGAAATGACAATCCAAATTACAAGGAACATTCAACGGTGAATTTGCATAGGAAAGTTCTCAAATTTTAACAACATATACCTAATCATGTTATAAATCAATAGGAGAAGCCTGATCATCAATAAGACATATAAAATTATTCAATTAAATTTCATACGCCTAACAATACAAAGGCATACGAAATAAACACAAAAGAGAAAGGGTTTCACATTCTACCTCAATTCCATTGATTCTCCACTGATTTTCCTAATTAGAATTTATCCTCAAGAACCTTAGATCCAATTCATCTTCTTCCTCTCCATAGCTTTCTCCCCCAAATAACTCAAGCCTTTTGGTTATCTAATCTCTAAATTCTCTCTCCAAAAACCTAATATAAAACTTATACTAATAATAATAATCAATATTTATTATTTGCTTTATTTATATTAATTTCCCTTTCATTTTCTATTCATTTTGTTTACTTAATAAAAAATATTAGGTGACTCTATTTCTACCCAACTCCTTGTCTTTTCTAGTTCAAACAAATTTTGACTAGGCTAAGGCAAAAAGAAACAACGTATACCACATGATTAGCTAAATTGGGTATAACCCAACCCGAAACAGTAATTAAAAATACAGGGTATTACAGTGATGACTATTAGGTTTATTTTAGGTTTCTTGTCGAAAGATATATTGTTATCTGAATTGCACCAACTTCTTACCCACAGCTTGATGTCTGTAACAGAACTCAGCTCCTGAGCAATCTCAGTTGATATTTCTGTAGAATGTATATGTATGTCCAGTCCGTCTGTATGTTTAAGTCCATGTCTTAGAGTCCAATATGCCTTGTACCCATGTACAACACTATAAATATATGCCTCATAAACCTAATAAGGTTAAGAGAGCTTTCACAATCGTTCATGGTATCAGAGCCAGAACGATCTCTCTAAACCCCAAACCCTAACCTCAAAAATTTTCTACCTTCCAAAAACCCTAGCCTTCAATCTTCTTTGTTTTTCTCTTCTTCTTCTTCTCTTACCATGTCATCATCCAGACAAACTAGTCTCTATCTCTGACGTAGGAACTCCAACCATTGCTGCTTCTAAGTCCTTAAGCATTGTTCTCTTATGTCAACCTCGAAAAGCACCTTACTTACTCTACCAAAACATTCTCTGGGACAAACTAACTTCCTTCTCTATGGGAATCTCGATTGTCCCTATTCTCAAATCTCAAGTGACTTTACAAATATCTTGAAGATAAATATGTGATACCACCAAAAGAACTCGTGGATTCTGCCATCAAGAGAAATCGTATAACTCGACTTCTATGAAGAATGGGAAGTTATTGATCAAACCATTATCTCTTAGATAAATTCTTTCTTACCGAGCCTTTGAAATCAATGTGTTCGTCGTGGCAATTCTCCGTGAGGTATGGAAATATCTCCGCAGCACCTATGCAACCATTAATCCAACCCGCATACTCCAACTCAAAGCAAATCTCTCACAATCCGTGAGGGTAACTGGCCATCTCTCGAATATATCTTAAAGATTAAAGAAATCTCTCGACTCCTGGCACTGTCTTGCAACTCGCTTGATATTGAGCTTGTCTCCACCACCCTACGTGGCTTGGGTGCTGATTGGACCAATATTTACACCGCGGTCATTGCTAGAACCTCCTTACCCACGTTCGTTGAACGCATGCCTTGATTCTCCATCACGAGTCTCATCTCACAATATCTCAGAATCTTGAACAATGTTTTCGAGCTTCAAAGAACTAACCCGCTTTCTTTGCCGGTGTGCTTCTCCCGTCGGTCGTGGTCAATAATCTTACAACACTTATGTTGCATCATCTCGTTGGTGGCTCGCCTCGTGGCCGTGGCTTCTGCAATAACTCCGTGGTGTGTTTCGTGGGTCGGGGTAATGGCTCGTGGACGTGGTAACCGGAACAATGGTGGTCGTATACTTGGAATGGCGGTAACCGTAGCAACCGGAACAATGGTGGAGGACCTAATGGCAGCTGGTGTACAATAAATGGTTTTGGACGGGGAACTAATGGGGTTTCCAACCTAATAATGGATACAACGGACCATATGGTCGGAAATTCCTATCGTCCATCCACCGGCACCATCTCGTACTTGGACCATATCCACACTATCATCACTTTGTTGGTGCGGTGATAATGGACATACCGCCCAAGGTTGTGCTCGCCTCGACTGTGCTCGTAATATTGATTTACCTCAAGCTTTGGGCAATGTATGTCCATCTATGCCGTATGAAAACCACGGTTTGGTCGCATTACACCGCAGACGTGCTCATATGACATCCGATGCTTCTCGATGATGAATAGGATGGATTACAATGGTAATGATAAAGTTCTTGTTGGTAATGGTACACTTTACCTATCTCAGAATTGGTGATATAACTCTTACCTCTCCCGCATCAAAACTACTTTTGAAAAAAATACTTTCATGTACCTTCCATTGCAAGAAATCTTGTGTCTCCATGGCCAACTTACACGTGATACTGATTGTGTATTTCTTTTTGACCGTAATGGCTTTTGTATTCAGGATCGACGAACGGGAGCTCCTATGTACAAGGGCAAGAATGAAGCTGGCATGTACCCAATCTTCCAATGCTCCTCCTATACTCCAGCCATCCTCCACTTCACCCTTTTTCTCACAACTATTGGTGTTCAACTAGTCCATCCATGTGGCACATGCTTAGGGTCATCCGAAAATAATGTTTTTCTTTCTCTCAAATACAATAAGCTCTTATCTTTTAATTCTAGTTCATCTTCCAGTCCGTCTGTGTGCTCTAGCTGTGTTGGTGCCAAACACCATCGTCTTCCTTTTTCAGTCTCACACTATTTATTCAAACACAATTGGCTCAGTTATTCACTCTGATTTATGGGGTCCTGCACCGTTTCAATCTAATTGTGGTTTTCCCTATTTTCTGTTATTTGTGGATGAATGCTCACGTTTCACTTGGATTTATTTGTCCTGATAAAACTCAAGTGTTTAATTGTTTTCTAAACTTCAAAACCATGATTGAGAAACAGTTTTCCACATCTACTCTTGTCTTACAAACCGATGGTGGTACTCGAGTATGCTGATCCTTTGAAATCCTATTTACATAATAATGGAATTCAAAGTCGCTCTTCCGTCCTAACACTCCCCAACAAAATGGTCTAGCCGAACGGAAAATCCGAACACATCACCGAACCGGTCGTGCATTAATGTTACAAAGTGGTCTTCCCGAACAATTTTGGGCTGAATTTTATGCAGTCAGCCTACTTATTTGATAAATCGACTTCCAACTTCATCTCTGTCGAATACTTCCCCTTATTTTGTTGTGCATAATCGCTATCCAAATTATGAATTTTTGAAAGCTTTTGGTTGTCGTTGCTTTCCTCTTTTGTCTCATTTTCTCCAAAATAAGTTGCAACCAAAAAATCTTCCATGTGTGTTTATTGGTTACAGTGATCGGCATAAGGGATATAAGTGTTTAGAGGTCACTAGCAATCGTGTCTACACATCCCGTCATGCAGTGTTTGACGAGTCCATCTTCCCTTATCCACTTGATATTGGTGTTAAGCTTCAACTCAATTCCAAATCCCCAGCCACTCGTACTCTTCTCACTTGGCCCAATACAGTTGCAGCCACTCATTTTCCGTCATCTTCAACACAGTAGCATATCTCGTCTTCTACTATATCCAATTCCTTAACTCCATCTTCCGAATCGTCTGTTATTTCGACGTATATATGGACTCTAGTACCTCTGCCTCTCCACCACCATCACCGCTTCCCTTATCAAATCCTTCCCATCTATCTTATCCAACAGCCTCCACTTCCGTGTCTTCTACCCCTTCTTCTCCTAACTCTGTATCGTCAGTATCATCCTCTTCTCGTTATGCCAGCTTTGCCCAATGCCGGGGAGCTCCCATCGACTACTAATGTGCATCCTATGGTTACTGAGGTTAAAGACAATACAATACAACCACGAAGCTTTAAGGGTTGTTATTCTACAAGGTACCCGGTGTTGCAATGTTTTCTTTCTCATTATGATTCTCTACCTGCTGAACCTACGAGTTTTACCATTGCATCCAAATCTCCGGAGTGGTGGGCTGCTATGCTAGATGAAATCAATGCTTTACTTCGTAATCGCACTTGGTCGTTGGTACCTTTGGCGTCCAGATGAATATCGTTGGAAGCAAATGGGTTTATCGTGTTAAACAAATCGGGACGGCTCTCTTGATAAATGTAAAGCTCGCTTAGTTACCAAGGGGTTACTCTCAACATATGACATTGATTATGAGGAGACATTCGATCGCGTTGTTAAACCAGATCACTATTCGATTGGTTCTTAGTTTGGGTTTTCTTCTTCGCCTATCAAGCAACTTGATGTTAAAAATGCCTTTCTTCATGGTTCTCTTGATCGGGAGGTTTATATGGCTCACCTCGTAGATTTGTAGATCCACGGTTTCCTAACCATGTATGTTTACTGCACAGCTCTTTATGGCTTAAAACAGTGCGCCTCGAGCCCGGTATCATCGTTTTGCTTCGTTTGCCGCTTCACGGGTTCAAGTCATATCACCGATCACTCAATGTTTATCAAGAAATCGTTTTTCGGGTATTATTATACTCTTGTTATACGTTGATGACATCATTGTGATTTGGTAATGATACTACAGTATTCAATCTTACCGCCCCACACCACAAATCGAATTCACGATGACTCGATATGGGAGATTTACATTATTTCTTGGGATTGGAAGCTACTCGTACTTCATCTGGTCTTACTCTAACTCAAAACCGGTACACTCTGGATCTTTTAAAGAAAGTTGATCTCACGGATTCCAAACCAGTTTCTTCTCCGGTGTCTCCACGCTCTAAGTTGCACTCTGATGATGATGCTTTGTTCTCTGATGCAACTTTGTATCGCAGTCTAGTTGGTGGCTTGCAATATCTTAACATGACCCGGCCTGATATCATATATGCTGTAAATCAAGTTAGTCAGTTTATGCACCGGCCCACTAAAACTCATTTCATGGCTGTTAAACGCATTCTAATGTATCTCAAGGGCACATTGGGTCATGGTATTTGCTTCTGGCGTGATTCTACCTCTTGCACCATGACACTCGGATGCGACGGGGAGGTGATCCTGACACCTCTCGTTCAACCTCAGGTCATTGTGTCTTCTTGGGTAAAAATCTTGTCTCCTGGGGTTCTAAAAGCAGCTCATTATTTCCACCAAAGTGATTGTTTGAGTATCGTGCCTGTCTTCTACATCAATTTGAACTCATTTGGATTGAATATCTCTTAAATGATTTAGGTGTTTCCGCTTATGATCTCCTACGCTATATTGGACAACATAAGTGCTACTTATCGGCTATGAATCCAATTCAACATTATCGTTCAAAACATATTCAGATTCACTATCACTTTGTTCGTGAATGGATTGCCTCTGGTCTTCTACACCTACGGTATATTTCTACAGAGCATCAACTAGCGGATTTGTTTTACGAAGGGTTTATCATCATCCAGGTTTCTTTATCATGTAACAAGCTTTCGCGTTGCTTACCACCGCGTCCAACTTTGAGGGGGTGTAGAATGTATATGTATGTCCAAAGTCAAATGCTGTATGTTTAAGTCCATGTCTTAGAGTCCAATATGCCTTGTACCCATATACAACACTATAAATATATGCCTCATAAACCTAATAAGGTTAAGAGAGCTTTCACAATCGTTCAATTTCATTCCAAACGCTTCTACATAGTTGCATTGAATCAAAATGTAGTTTAGAGTTTCAGCTTCTGTGTTGCATCTTGGACACAACAAATCATGATCTTGAACATGCCTTGCACATCTTTCATTTAGAGGAATTATATCATGATCACAATTCAATTGAATCCCGCCAACCTGTTCTTTCTGTTTTCATAAATCAGTAATTTTGTAGCTCAATTTAACTGAATCAGAGCACATTACCATCTTTAGGCCCTGGGAATTTGGGTGTCCCGCCAAAACCATATTTGAAATGGATAAGATGAAGGGTGTCCCTTATCCTATTGTTGGGGTGCAGATAGTAATTTGGGTGCCCCTTAGTAATTGAGGTGCCCCTTAGTAATTGAGGTGCCCCTTAACCAACGACGAGGGTCCGAATAACACGTGTCCTCCTGGTGCAAATAACATTTTCCCGAGCCAATTCTCTACAAGAGCTTATTCTTCCATAAAAATCTAAAACAAGTTTATTAGAGAAATAATGAGTCTTAGTTATTGTAATTATGGGTGAAAAAGCATCGCACTTTCGTGCTTATCAATAGCCTCATTGAACACTTTCAAAATTTAGAAACCAAGTCCCCCCCATCTTTTTGGAATACTAATACTTGTCCAAGACTTAAAATATCAACCTTTGCCTTGATTTTTATTCCACCAGTATCTTCTTTGAATTGCTTCTAAGTTGTTTATAGGTTGCTGAGGAAGTATGAAACCACTCATCTGAAATTGGCCCATTGAGTTTGTAACTGACTGGATTTGAATGCTTTTACCAACTTGATTAGTCATCCCTGCCTGCCATTGTTGGATCTTGTGTTGCATTTTGTCTTGGATGTTTTTGAAGCATTTAGTCGTTTCCTTGCCAATAAAAAGATTGATTCCCAAATATTTCTCTTCAATAGGCATCAAATTCATTCCTAGAATGCTATATATTTTTTGCTTAACATGTTCCTTCAGATTTTTTTTGAAGTGAAAACTTGACGTGGTCAAATTCACCATTTGGCCTAAAATTTTGCAAAATTTGTTGATGATGCATTTGATATTGTTGATAGAGTTCACATTAGTAGCTGAGAACATAATGCAGTCATCTGTAAAGAAAAAGTGTGATATATGTGGGCTCTTTTTTGCAGGGAAAATAGGAATTATGCTTTTGTTGGTCACTGAAGAATGGACCATTCTACTAAATCCTTACATGCAGATTAAGAATAAATATGGAGATAAACTGTCATCTTGTCTGGGACCTCTTGTTGGCTAATGGTTTCAATTGGAGACCCATTTAATAGGAATAACTTGTTGTTACGGAGATGCATTGGTTAACCAGCTGACACCATTTTTCAGAAAACCCCAACCTCTTGAGGATGTTGATGATGAATTTCCACTCTATTATGTCAAATGCTTTTAACATATCCAATTTTATTGCCACAACTCCAGCACTAGCTCTAGTTGTCTTCATGTATTGTATGACTTCATGTGAAATAATAGTGTTTTCCATGATATTTCTTTCAGGGACATAAGTCATTGACATGGAGAGATTATCTTTTGTAAAAGAGGTTTCAATCTGTTTGTCATGATTTTTGAGATGATTTTGTAAGATATGTTGCATAGGTTGCTAGGTCTGAAGTCTGAAGTGTTTTGGACACAATTATTTTTAGGTATAAGAGTTTGAAAGGTGTGATTGAGTTCCTTGAGAAGTTTACCATTTCTGAAGAATTCTTGGACCATGCTTACAACATCTTCACCAACAATCTCCCAATTTTTTTTTATAGAATCCAGCTTGAAGCCCATCTGGTCCTGGAGCATACCAAGCTCTTATCTGAAACACATTCTTCTTTATTTCCTGCTATGAGGGAATTGCAGTTATATTTGCATTCTATGACTCTGTGATACAAGGAGTAATAAGGTTCATAACCGCATTGTCTTCCTCTGTCATTACTTGTTCTAGCAATTGCTTGAAAGTGTTTTTTTTTTAAGATTTCAGCTATCTCTTCGCTTGTATCTTTTCCATTCTCCATTCTTGTTCTTTAGAGAATAAATTTGGTTACATATTCTCCTGTAATTAGCTTGAGCATGAAATATTTTTTAGTTTCTGTCTTGATATTTAATCACTTGTTCTCTTGACTGCTGGTATGCAATTTTGTTTTTAATATCATACAGATTCTTTAGTTGATTTTGCAGCCTTTAATGCTCTTGAGTGTCAATCCGTTGTTGATTGAAGATATGTTGCATCATTTCTTGAGTTTCTTTTATTTTACTCCTTTATTCGCCATTCCTTTAGGCCCTTCTTAGCTGCTTTTAGTTTGCTTGTAAATTTAAATACTCATGTTCCCTGCTGAGTACACCTCAAACTCCTCTTTATTTCATTTTTACAAGTGTTGTTGAGAAGCCAATATTCATAAAATCTGTAAGGTTTTTTTAGATTTTTATTTTCTAGGATTGGTAATAAAATTGGTGCATGGTCTGAACCAGAGGGAATGAGGTTTCTGAGGATGGTATTTGGGAATAAGCTCAACCGAGCAGGTAAGCATAAAGCTCTATCTAGTCTGGCTCTAACTTGATTTATTTGGGCTCTATGATTTGACCATGTAAAAGGATAACCTGTAAAAGAAATGTCTATGAGACCAAGGAGGCAACTGTGTTTACTATTATTGGATTGGATTGGGTTGGATTAATTGAATAGCTCTCTCTTTCATAGTTGTAGACAGTAGAGTTGAAATCACCCATTATGACCCACGGAATGTCCATATTTCTTCCCATTTCATGGATGAAGCTCCACGGGTCTTGTCTATCATTGTCATAAGAAGAACTATACATACAAGTTAGAAACCATTCCTTGTTAGTTTCATTATTTTTAATGATCACATTTACCATATAGCTTGAGGAATGAATAAATTCTAATTCCACACCATCTTTCCGAGAAAGGGCTGAGTCCACCTACCATAATTCTATCTTCATTGCACTCAAACATTAGGTATTTCATTTGTTTTAGGAGATAAGAAGTTTTTTTCATGGTGGATTTTGTTCCCGACAAGAAAAAATTATTTCAGATTTGTAGTTATAAATGCAATTCTGAGATGGTCTCTCTCGTGAATTTGTTACTGCACCTTTGTAGATTCCATGCTAATAGTTTCATCTTGTATGAGAGGTTAGTACTAAAAATACTACAAGGATTAATGAGGTAAAAAGAATTGAGAGTATATAGGTTTAGTGATGAGTGCCAAATATTGCATATTTCTACACCTTTTTTATTGGCAATTAACTCATCTTTTGCGCTTTAAGACCATATATTATCCAAAATTCTGTACTTTCATTGTTTTCAAGAATAAATACTTGTACTAATTAATTTAGTGTTTTTAGGTACTAAATAAATCTTGGATGAATCGAGAGGCCAAAAGAAGCAAAAAATTGATGACAGCGGAAGAAAGACAACAATGCTCCCACTAGAACGTGATGAAGAATATATTCTGCACCTCATCTGCGAGTGAAGAATATTGTTGCACGACTCAAAAATAGATATGTGCTTGAGATATTAGCCTTGAAGAAGACATGGGCCTACAAGAGATAAAATTCCAAGACCCAAGCCCGATTTCAGTCTGAGCATTCGGATCCGGTTTTGCTTCCGTGCATCCAACGACGTCTCCAATCAATGCATCAAATATTGATACGCCTTCCTAACACCATAGCTTCCTATCTCCTCCCCTTGTACGAGTAGAAACCAAACACACCTTAACTCGTTTTCCATCTTCTCTCCAAGCTCTGCAGAAACTTCACTTCACCATCCCTCCATCAATCAATTCCATCCCCGACAACCTCTGAGATCAGCCACTCTACCATCCACCATATGTAATTAGACTTAATCTCTCATCTCTTTCAATCTTATATTTTATCTTGTCAAGAATAATAACCCTCGAAGCTATGAAGTTGAGAGAGATAAGATTAAGGGTAGATTCAATAAGTGGAGAACATCAAACCAAAGACTTGCAAAAATGAATTTGAGTAGGTCTGTCTGGGAAATCGTGATTTTTGGGTGAAGTGTGTATTCTTTAATTATAAAATTAAAGGGAATTGAGTGAAATTGTGTATAAATAGGAGAAGATTGTAGAGAGAAATCCATGTCCGGATTAGCCAATGCACCAAGTCGTAGTTTGTATTTGTTTTCAAAGATTATTATCATGTTCAAATTTCATTTGCTATGGTTTAGATGAAACCCTTAATCATATGTTGAGATAATTCATATTTCATGTTTTTGTTTTGCTATGCCTAAAATGAATTAAGAATAATAGTTAGCTGGTTGATCAAATTAGCCTGTGATTAGTTGTATTGTAAGATGACAACTAATACTAGCTAGGGGTGAATTAGTGATATTGGTTGATAAATCATCCATTTGAGACCTTTATGGAAGAAGAAGCAGCTTAATTGATATATGACGAATTAGCTTTAGTTGGTTGATCAAATTAGCCTCGTGATCAGCTTGTACCGTAAGAAGACAAATTTTATACTAGGGGTGAATTAATGAGATTAGTTGATAAATCATCCATTGTGAAGTTCCTTTAAAGGAACAAGAACATAATTGGAATAAGTATTACCTTAGCATAGGATTACGAGGTGGATTCACTTAGTGCTTTCTAGCCCTTTGTTTACAAATTACTATTTCATAAAACAAACATCCTAGTCGTACTGACACCCAAAAATAACCCATTTTGTTACTTTCATATTCTTGTCCCGCATTCAAGCCTTGGTTGTTGTCAATGTATTTTTCCCACGCTTTGTCTCTTGACAAACTATTTTTCCATTGATGTTGGCTAGACTCACCTTCCTCATATTCTTCAAACCATTCGATTAGAACTAGCTCGGGAACTTTTAGCATCTCTAGTTCTTTTGAATATTCTTATGTTGCCACTCATGCTTCTCTGCCTCTCACACGATTGTTGATTGCATTTGAGTTTTCTCGCATCTTGAAAATGCTCAGTGTACAATGAATTGCAAGACTAGCCATCTTGGTCCGACAAATAAACCACGTTGGACTTCCTGTTCTTGTTATTTTTCTTTGGGAGATTCTGGTTGAGCACGCCATATTCCAGAATTCATTCTGGTCATGTTGAAAGGAATCTTATCAAGGAATCTGAACAATTTTTGAGATAAATATCTAACATCATTCGCCTTGTTTTTGCAATCATCATCATTGTGCTCAATAATGAATCAAGTCGGCATAATGATGTGATTGTTTACGATAATAAAATGGAATCCATTGGGTGCAATCAGAACATTCTGGCTAAAACTTCTCTTATGAGGGATTTTGAGATCTCAATTTCGATGAGAGAAGCTACATCATTTGATTCCACTGGCTTAGCATCTTCAGGATCTAACTCCAGACATCTCCCATTATCATCCCATTTCCTTAACTACGGAGTACAAAGTGAGGAATTCTTGGCAACTCTTTGAATGTGACCCAAAATTGTCGCTTATCAAATGCTATGTCGCGAAATTTTGAGTTGGATTCCATGGCTTAATGATCCACAGAAGCCATTCAAACACCAAGGTGCTTCGTTAAAACCCATCTCTAGTCATCCTTTCATTTGAAAGTGACAGTGAACAAATTTTTGCTTTTCTTCATTAGTTCAAAGCTTCCCACTTTGTTTTCCCAAATCATTCTTGCTTGTTTTTCAGCAAAACTTATCCTTATGTTGACATGAGAGATAACCTTTCCAATGATGCTTGTTCCATGTCTTTGAAGGCAAAAGCTTGGATTGATTTGAGAAACATTGATGACTTCTATAATGTCATCAGAAGATTCAATTGAGGCAGAATCAAACTGATTGGTGAGATTTTTAACATCCTCATAAGCCATTGCTAGAGATTGAAAATGAAATTGGATATTTTAATACACAATGAGAAGATGATGTTGTTGAATAACAGAATACCAGTATTTATAGTATTATTCCGGATTCTTTTTCTTTACGTGGTTGATTCATATTGAGACGTGTTTGATTTGTCATACAGGTGCTTCCAAGTATCATGCAACAAGAGAGGTAACCTGCAACTTTCTTCAGAAGATCGTTTAATCGAGGAGACGGATTCTTCAAAGTTGCCATTGAATCGAGAAAACTCTCAAAGACTGGGACAAACGTATGAAACGACAACACCAATGTCTTCAACAAGACAAGAAAACTCAATCGGAATCAGAACCTGTGAGCCATAAAGAGAAAAGACATAAACAGTAAGAACAAAAGCAGAGGAAATCTTTTGATTTTTTTAAAAAAAAAAAAGTGAATGAGATGAGAAAACTTATAGCAAAATGACAGGAGAGCAATCAAATCTATTATGGTAACTAAATTCCTCGATTTAAAATGCGCCATACAGTTTAGATCACATTAATGGTCTGAATCGAGATGCTTGAGTTGACATCCTAATCGAGTCCGAGTTGATATCGATAGCCCCGAAAGGAAGGCATTAACATTTACCCTCGGTATGTTTTTCTATGAAAGACATCATTATCACTTACTTTTGGTGCGCATCTAATTGCTTGCTTCATCAAAGTCCACATTAGCTACTATTTTTGCTTTAAAAAAAAAAAAAAAAAAAAAAGTCATAACTGTTCGTTCAATAGTGGACCACAATATCTTTCGAGAGGGATTTGATGGACTAGCCCGTAACCTATTAAATGAAAACAATGTGGCTTCTACTTAATCAGCCCTTAAACCCGTTGAATAAAATCTAAAAACAGAAACCCTTCTTTCTTTTGTCCCACCCGCCGCGTAATAAAACCTAAGGAGAGAGTGCGGATAAACCTAAGCCTTCACACGCTCTCTCTCCTAGCATATCAAATCCAAAGCAATATCAAACAAGCATTCAACAAGAGTTGATCTATGAACTCCATCGTCCATTTGTAAGTGTTTCTGAAAATAGTTTGATCTAATTTCAATTTATGATTCATTCTCATCTTCTTTGGTATTAGAAATAGAAAATGAATCATCTAGATTGTTACCTAGGGTTTTGTTACGTTATGGAACTATACATGAGTCTATTTTACTAGGCGTCAATGGAGCATGTATGTGTGTGTTTGAGTAACCAGCCAACACCAAATGTAAATGTTTCATACCTCAAATTGAATTACACTCTGACAAGCTCCCAATTACAAACAGATAATCACAGCCGTCTACGAGATATGCCAGTCCTATAATACGATTACAACCGTTAGATCGATAATAAAATTGAAATCAACTCAACCCTAAAACATACGCCCAACCCTTATAAGTAGTATAGTTTGTGCATTCAAAATTCCTACAAGAGATAAAATTCCAAGACCCAAGCCCGATTTCAGTCTGAGCCTTCGGATCCGGTTTTGCTTCTGTGCATCCAACGACGTCTCCAATCAATGCATCAAATATTGATACGCCTTCCTAACACCATAGCTTCCTATCTCCTCCCCTTGTACGAGTAGAAACCAAACACACCTTAACTCGATTTCCATCTTCTCTCCAAGCTCTGCAGAAACTTCACTTCACCATCCCTCCATCAATCAATTCCATCCCCGACAACCTCTGAGATCAGCCACTCTACCATCCACCATATGTAATTAGACTCTTAATCTCTATCTCTTTCAATCTTATATTTTATCTTGTCAAGAACAATAACCCTGGAAGCTATGGTTGAGAGAGATAATATTAAGGGTAGATTCAACAGCTGGAGAACATCAAACCAAAGACTTGCAAAAATGAATTTGAGTAGGGGTCTATCAGAAATCGCATTTTGGGTGAGTGGGTATTCTTTAATTATAAAATTAAAGAGGAATTGAGTGAAATTGTGTATAAATAGGGAGAAGATTGTAGAGAGAAATCCATGTCCGGATTAGCCAATGCACCAAGCTGTAGTTTATATTTGTTTTCAGCATTATTATCATGTTCAAATTTCATTTGCTATGGTTTAGATGAAACCCTTAATCATATGTTGAGATAATTCATGTTCATGTTTTTGTTCTTGCTATGCCTAAAATGAATTAAGAATAATAGTTAGCTGGTTGATCAAATTAGCCTGTGATTAGTTGTATTGTAAGATGACAACTAATACTAGCTAGGGGTGAATTAGTGATATTGGTTGATAAATCATCCATTTGAGACCTTTATGGAAGAAGATCTGTGCTTAATTGATATATGACGAATTAGCTAGTTGGTTGATCAAATTAGCCTGTGATCAGTTGTACTGTAAGAAGACAGCTTATACTAGGGGTGAATTAATGAGATTAGTTGATAAATCATCCATTGTAGTTTTCCCCGGAAAGGAACAAGAACATAATTTGAATAAGTATTACCTTAGCATAGGATTATGAGGTGGATTCAATTTCCCAAGTGCTCTCTAGCCCTTTGTTTACAATCTGCTTTACTATTTCAGTTACAAACAAACATCCTAGTCGTACCGACACCCAAAAATAACCCATTTTGGTTACTTCTCATATTCTTGTCCTGCATTCAAGCCTTGGTTGTTGTCAATGTATTTTTCCCAGTCGCCTTGTCCTTGTACAAACTATTTTTCCATTGATGTTGGCTAGACTCACCTTCCTCATATTCTTCAACCATTCGCTTAGAACTAGCTCTGGAACTTTTAGCATCTCTAGTTCTTTTGAATATTCTTATGTTGCCACTCATGCTTCTCTGGCCTCTGTCACGATTGTTGATTGCATTTGAGTTTTCTGCATCTTGAAAATGCTCTGTGTACAATGAATTGCAGTACTAGCCATCTTCGGGTCTGACAAATAAACCACGTTGGACTTCCTGTTCTTGCTATTTTTCTTTGGGGAGATTCTGGTTGGAGCATCGCCAATATTCCAGAATTCATTCTGGTCATGTTGAAAGGAATCTTATCAAGGAATCTGAACAATTTTTGAGATAAATATCTAACATCATTCGCCTTGTTTTTGCAATCATCATCATTGTGCTCAATAATGAATCAAGCTGGGCATAACTGATGTGATTGTTTCTGATAATAAAATGGAATCCATTGGGTGCAATCAGCAACATTCTGGGCTAAAACTTCTCTTATGAGGGATTTTGAGATCTCAATTTCGATGAGAGAAGCTACATCATTTGATTCCACTGGCTTAGCATCTTCAGGATCTAACTCCAGAACATCTCCCATTATCTGTCCCATTTCCTTAACTACAGGTACAGTGAGGAATTCTTCTGGCAACTCTTTGAATGTGACCCAAAATTGCTGCTTATCAAATGCTATGTCGCGAAATTTTGAGTTGGATTCCATGGCTTAATGATCCACAGGAAGCCATCCAAACACCAAGGTGCTTCTGTTAAAACCCATCTCTAGTCATCCTTTCATTCGAAAGTGACAGTGAACAAATTTTTGCTTTTCTTCATTAGTTCAAAGCTTCCCACTTTGTTTTCCCAAATCATTCTTGCTTGTTTTTCAGCAAAACTTATCCTTATGTTGACATGAGAGATAACCTTTCCAATGATGCTTGTTCCATGTCTTTGAAGGCAAAAGCTTGGATTGATTTGAGAAACATTGATGACTTCTATAATGTCATCAGAAGATTCAATTGTGGCAAAATCAAACTGATTGGTGAGATTTTTAACATCCTCATAAGCCATTGCTAGAGATTGAAAATGAAATTGGATATTTTAATACACAATGAGAAGATGATGTTGTTGAATAACAGAATACCAGTATTTATAGTATTATTCCAGATTCTTTTTCTTTTACGTGGTTGATTCATATTGAGACGTGTTTGATTTGTCATACAGGTGTTCCCAAGTATCATGCAACAAGAGAGGTAACCTGCAACTTGCTTCAGAAGATCGTTTAATCGAGGAGACGGATTCTTCAAAGTTGCCATTGAATCGAGAAAACTCTCAAAGACTGGGACAAACGTATGAAACGACAACACCAATGTCTTCAACAAGACAAGAAAACTCAATCGGAATCAGAACCTGTGAGCCATAAAGAGAAAAGACATAAACAGTAAGAACAAAAGCAGAGGAAATCTTTTGATTTTTTTTAAAAAAAAGAGTGAATGGGATGAGAAAACTTATAGCAAAATGGCAGGAGAGCAATCAAATCTATTATGGTAACTAAATTCCTCAGATTTAAACATGCATAAGCAGTTTAGATCACATTAATATGGTTGAATCGAGATGCTGAGTTGACATCCTAATCGGGGTGCTGAGTTGATATCGATAGCCCTGAAAGGAACATTAATCTATTACCTACTGGTATGTTTTTCTATGAAAGACATCATTATCACTTACTTTTGGTGTCCATCTAATTGCTTGCTTCATCAAAGTCCACATTAGCTACTATTTTTGCTTAAAAAAAAAAAAAAAAAAGTCATAACTGTTCGTTCAATAGTGGACCACAATATCTTTCGAGTTCTGCTGATGGACTAGCCCGTAACCTATTAAATGAAAACAACGGGCTTCTACTTAATCAGCCCTTAAACCCGTTGAATAAAATCTAAACAGTAAACCCTTCTTTCTTTTGTCCCAGCCGCTGCAATAAAACCTAAGGAGAGAGTGCAGATAAACCCTAAGCCTTCACACGCCTCTCTCTCCTAGCATATCAAATCCAAAGCAATATCAAACAAGCATTCAACAAGAGTTGATCTTTGAACTCCATCGTCCATTTGTAAGTGTTTCTGAAAATAGTTTGATCTAATTTCAATTTATGATTCATTCTCATCTTCTTTGGTATTAGAAATAGAAAATGAATCATCTAGATTGTTACCTAGGGTTTTATTCTGATAGCTGTGATATGGGGTTAATTAGTTGTTGGAACCTTTCCACTGAAGAATACATAAAACTTACAAATCATCTCAAATACACTCTTCCGTATTGGTACTTGCTCCTAACAGCCTCTTTTACAAAATCATCTTGGTGATATCAGGCCCAATCACATCTTTTCAGAATATCATAGTTTAGGGGCTTAACTCCTCTTCCCTTATCCACATAATCTCGATAATTCCTTTTCAATCGCTGGAGTTTGTCTTAAACCTTCGTTCCAGTCTTGAATTTATAACCAAACATACCTAAATTGACTGGATAGAAATTGGGTTATAGGCATATAGTCTAAATCTGTCCTTCCACTAAAGAATACCACAATGTGAAAGCTGCAACAAGGAGTTGGTTTCAGGTATGCTGGTTTCTCATTGATCCAACCTGATAGATAATAGTCTTGTTGTGTTATGTATTTGTAATTGTAGTAATATCTCATTGATCCAACCTGTAAATTTTTGATTTTCTAATTTTTCCATATTTCTCTAATGCATTTTGGCATTTGTCATTTTAAAATTACTTTTTATGATACTTTTGCTGTTTTTAGCAAAAGTATCATACGAACAGGTCTTGTAATCACATCCTTGTCTCCTTATTTCATTTCATTTTAAAGCATGATTATCTTCTTCTCACCACCTTATCTCCTCGTTAAGAAAAACTTAAATGTATATATGAACTTTTGCTATACAGAACCTGACAAATGATGCATACCCTCTCAATGAATATGCGAGAGATAGTTTTTATTCATTCCTTTTCCTAGTTTTTATGATTGGGTCTGCTATATTTAGTGATGATATGATTGGGTCTGACATTGCGCATTACAGCACTTCAACTTTTTTTTTGTTTTTGTTTTTTTATTCGTGGCATTATGGAGTATCTTTATGCTTGAAATGCTGTGGTGTGCACCGAAGTCTTGGTACTTATATTTCAAAAGTAGCTTTGATGGATCTGTTATTTTGTAATTCACATATACTAGGTTTAGCTGTACTTTATCTTGTCATTCTGTTTTCTCACAATGAAACACTTGGAGGTCTAGGATCTAAAGATCCTAAGTAGCAGCACGATTAACACATGCATATCATCCACACATTTGCATGGGTCGCACAAGTTAATTCAGCAACAGAAGTATGCTTCACTAGTTCACTTCCATTTGGATCTCAGAAACCTGGCAGTAGAACTGTCAAAATGAGAGCCTAGATTTACTGTCCATTCTACTTTTTGAATACTTAGATATGACTGCTTAAGCTTTTATTTCACGAACTAAAACACTTCGCATTAAGTCAACAACCAAAACAAATTCCTTGTCGCACACAAAACAAATTTCTTGTCGCATGAACTTCCTTGACAAGATTGAATCCTTCAGCAAAAATGTGAGGCATGAGCAAATCTATTCTTTTTTTGTTGTATAGGAGTTCTCTTGTTATGTTAAACCAACAGGCGTTTAGGGTCTGTTTTAAGTTATTCTTTTTCTGAAGGTGCTTTTGCTTCACTTGTACAATTCAGGTCTTATCACCTTAGATGATTGAGATTGGTGGAAATTCTTCTGCTAATTCAACCTACGACACTTTTGCACTTGTTGGAATCACAAAGCTTGGAGCAGATTCAAGTCATGAACGGAGTTCCAAGATTATCAGGTGTGTAAAATTTCCTGGTGAAATAGCATGTTGATACTTGCATGAAGGAGTGTGTTTGTGTGTGTCTTTTCCTTAAGGAAGCATGGATACATCTAAATAGGTCATGTTTGAATATCTTGCATCTGAACTACATTGTGTAAAAGTCAAAATTAGTAAAAAACCAGTCCCTGAATTACATGACTAAGAATCTTTGAATGACGGACCAACTATGTAAAGCTAGCGACATACACCATACCAAATTACAGATCCATGAACTTCACTCGTTTCAGTATAGTGGTTTTCCAGAATCAAGAGCAAAGCTAGTGACAAACAACACTCCCAAGAATTTTCGATTCTTCGGGTGACATACGATGTTCATCTTCAATCCTTAGTTACCAGCCAAATTGCATATCTCTTAATCCCAAGTGCCTGCATGGTTTTATAGAGCGAGGGTGAGAGGGACTGACTTACGTATTCAAAGAAATTTTGAGCTTAAGGTAATTAATGAAATATTGAACTCGCTCTTCACTTATGCTTATTTGAGCTGTGTTAATCTGAAAACTCTTGGTCGCCTTCATCCCGTGACTGTCTACATGTTTATCTGTTCATGTTTTCGTTATCAGCCAAGTTGATTTCACCAGTTGCTTGCTAATTCAGTCCAATTGTGTACAATGTTCAGCCGGCCAAATTT
The DNA here is from genome assembly GCA_023531295.1 of Papaver armeniacum. Classification (NCBI taxonomy): domain Eukaryota; kingdom Viridiplantae; phylum Streptophyta; class Magnoliopsida; order Ranunculales; family Papaveraceae; genus Papaver; species Papaver armeniacum. Next base: position 651,621 of record JAJJWW010007659.1, read on the forward strand.
TTGTGTGTGTACGACGTTCAGGGCCTGAATTAAGTAGATCAGCAAAGCACACTGGACGATCTCAATAAGAAAAGATCTGGGGTCGCTAGTTCAGTCAGTTGTGCCGGCAGCACCGACATCCCCTGCTGATTTACTGCTGCTGCTGCTGCAGCTGGTAATGCAATATAAACCCTGGTTATTGCTTCTCGTGAGGATGTGTTAACTCAAGTAGCAGCACTTGGAAGAGGCGCTGCATCTAAGGGTTCCGAAGGTTCCTGGCCTTTCCGGAAGTTTTTCTGAGTACTGGTGATATGTTCATTATGGTATTCGGTTTCTATAAACAGTTTTCACATTTTTTCTCTCTGAACCGTATATAAAAAGAATATGTTAAGCCAATATACATTTACACGCACCAATAATGGCCTATGATCAAAGGAATTATCTTTTCTGTTTTTGGGATAATTCATATTTATTGGTATACTGATGATTAATGGAGGATCTTCATGATGATTATTTTGAACGATTCAGTTGGAAGAAGAGATGGGTATCTTTTAGATTTGAATTCTTTGCAGAGATATGAACAACATCTTCATCGCCAGAGAGGCGCACACCCTCTGCTTGTGAAAAATCCTGAACCACCACCAGTTCAGAGTTAAGTATCTTTTCTCGACTTCCTCCGGAGCCACTTTTGAAGTGCAAACTTGTTTGCAAATCCTAATGATTCCTCCGTGTTTATGACTTCCCTGTGGCAATTTCCAATTAAAGCAGTATAGGATATTGGCCAGCATAAATTCTGTCCACATGAGTGCCATATTCGTTCCTGGGAAACTCCTCCCACCACTGCCAAAGGTATGAAATAAAAAAAAAAAAAAAAAAATCTATGGGATCAATAGATTTTCAAACCTCTCTGGATGAATTTGTCTGGCAGATAGCCCTTGTTTCCGGGTATGCATCAAATCCGTCAAAAACACGAGTGTTTTGTAGTTTCTCTTTGAAGTAACAGTGCAGCTGGTGGGTGTAGTAGTACATCTTTAACCACCATTTTTAGGTTTTAGGTATAAGAAATCTCAGAAATATATCGTTTGCATGGGTTGCCTTGTGCTACTGTATCATCAAACAAGATGATAATTGAATCTCAAATCTCAATTCTCCTTCATTCTGACCCCACAAAAAGCTGAGGTGGACAAATATGGTGAGAGTATTTGGAAATGGAGCTTCCTCATTCATTGTTGCCCCACACGTGAAAATTCTTAAAAGATTTACACCCTACTGACATCACCATGAACGGTGAAAACCCAGCCCACTACTCCCACTTATCAACCAACTTCCATTTCCATAACCATTCACTTCTATCATTCATCCATAACTGCTCAAAAATTTACTCCTATTCTGAAAATTTCATCCAAAATCAAGTAAAGTGTAACCCGTGTACTTGGTGATATTAACTTCCTTTTCGTGTGGACACTGCACTTTCGGGAACGACATGGATTTATGAATCTGGCTAAAAAACCTTGATTTTTTCTTCCTCTATCAACAGTTTCTCTTTCCATCTTCGATTCGACTCGAGATTTTCTTGATCTCCATTAGATTTCTTGATCGCAACTCTAAGCATGAGAACAAACAAAATTAAATTTCAAGGTTGTCTTTAATTATTTATCTGAAAATAACCGATTCTAAGTCGGGTTTAATATTTTTGGTGCAGGTTTTCGAATCTTCCTTTTGGTGGGTGTTGGAGCTTCTGTTGTAATTTCACTTGCTATCGTTGCTTCTGTTGTAATTTCACTTGCTATCGTTTCTCCTTTCCATTTTAATTTAAAGAAAGGTACACAAATTTTTATGTTTTTTCTTCTTTTGATACAAATTTGGTTTTATGTTATTGGTTACTAAATTCAATCAGGAATTTCATGCCTTAACAGAACCTTATTATCATAACATAAATTGTGTTCCTGTTCGGAGAACAAAGGATCAAACTATTAAATCTAGGTATCGATCACAAGAAAGAAACAGAAACCAAATTATACATGGGTAAGAATTTGATCTAAAACAATAAATAGATTTCAGGTAATTTTGGATATGAAACTGCGGGTCTTTATGCCACGAATTTTGGTGTAATGTTTTTTTTTTTTTTTTTTGGTGATTAATTTTGGTGTAATGTTGAGATTGAATAATTGGTAGTATTAATTTAGGGTCATTCGTGATTAAGCTGTTAATTAAATTCATATGTTGTTCTTTTCATTTTTATTAGTGTTGAAATTTAGATGGATCCTCATATTTGAATTGTTTGCATAAATAGTGAAAAGTGGGAGGCTATATGCTATTGATAACTCTTTTCTTATATATGGATTTGGATTTTAAGCTACGAATTCCCATTACAGATGAAAAGTCACTATAAGGAGCAGGATTTTGACATTGTGGTTAGTCTTTACGTGATTTGCAAGTATATGCAGATGTGCCTTAGCCTTATATACATATATCGAATTGATGATATATATGCAGTGACCCAAATTTTCAGGTACATCAAATTCAAAAGCAGATTTAAAGATTGAATTAGCTTTCAACTACCAAGTGAGGTGTGGAAAAACTACAACCAAGGTGGTAAGTGCTACTTTGTTTTAACTTAACTGGATTAGGTCCTCTGTTGATTCGTTCTCATGTTTTGTTTTGTGCACCGTTATGTTTTGTTATATTATATCTTCACGCATGAACAAGCCAAACCACAGAAAAAACTTTCACAAGAACTTACTTACTTTTACATGCTGTGCCGAGAATATGAATTCCATGGCAATTAGTCAAGTAGCCCACCTTCTGTAAAGATATCTGGACATATTTGGCGAAGGTTCTCTTTTGCAAATCGTACTGCATATAAGTCTCATTTTATTTTTTTCATGGGGTTTGGTTAACTTTTCATTTGATGCCTTCAAGTTTTTTTTCTTTCATTTTTAGTTGATTTTATCTTGGTTTATTTTGTCTTTAAACAAGGTCGTGCGAAGATGTCATTTGCTGAAAGGCCACTCATACTGCGCAGGATGGTGCTGCAAGGATAAGTTTTTCATAACAAACAATGTGACCACAATAACAGCATGAGGCATAATGAAATTGGGATCAGGTAACCCATGGAGTAAATCCGTTAAATATACACATGTAAGTAAGCCAATGTCTAGGTGTTATTTGTAGGTTGATGAAGAGGTTGAAGTATGGGTGAGATCTGTTCGGATATATCAGATTGGAGGAAATTTTAGTGGTAGGCATGGTTTGAAAAGAACTGTCGGCATGACATGCACAGAAGAAGATATTCCATGGTGAAGGCATCACCCCAGATATCATTGTGAATCCACATTTATCCCTTTTCGAATAACAATTGGTCATCTTATTGACAGTAGTACCATTCGAAAGGTTGCGGATCATATATGGGGAATGAGGGAGATGCTACTTCCTTCAGTTGGCTATATTTGTTTAATTTTTCCTTTGGTGGGTTATATAATGGCTAAGTTAACACAGAGAAATCAGACATTTTGAGTGTCCTTAGAAATAACGAGCAAAGTTATGTCAATATGTTCTGCTATGAAACTTACGCCCATCTATACTACTTTTTAGTCCTACATTGAAAGTTGATTAACTTTATGATTTTTTTTTATAACAAGTGAATATTATTTCATTTGATTTTGCAATGCATTAGGCCTTTGAAGATTTATTTGTTCTATGATTTGTTCAGCTCTTAGCAAGCATCATGTGGACTCCAAAGGTGTCAAGATACTAAAGACGATTATTGCATTATTTAAGCTGTGAATTGAATCAACTTACAAGTCAACACATTTTTAGTTATTATAGTTAGAAAGTTCACACAATCTATTTGAAATGTCAAAATATATAGAATAAAATCAGAGCCAGATTAGCCAGTTCCACTAGCTAATAAAGGTAAAATAAAAATACAAAGGCAGCCCCCGATGCGTAGCACGGGTTACTTTCTAGTCTAATTGAACAACAAAATCCTCACTGGAAGACTCTATGGAAGTTGTCTAATACAAGGCTTATTTTCAGTAGTGTGCACCATTCTAAGTGAATCGTAGTCTGAGTATGAGTCATTTCGAGGTTGTATATCCACGAGCCTAATGCACTGCACTCGCCTAACACTATAATGTGCTTTCTTCGATTGTTGGCCTTTCATTTCCACCTATACATTGAGGAACATTGGGTCACGGCCGTCCTTGGTCGTGCCTTTTTTCGTCGCTGGCCCCCTTCGACTGGTGCGGTCAAATTACTAGTTCCACCCAGTAAACCCAAACTCTATAGCAGGAAACGAGTCCGCCATTTTCAACCCTGACCGAAACCTAAGACCTCAAATTTCAGCTCCAATTCCTGAAATTAAAGATGATGATTCGACCTAGGTGTTCATATCGATCGGTTGAACTTAAATTCTCCTCGACGATGTTGAAGATGAGATTTTGAATATGTTGGATTCTCTTAATCTTTGAGGTACGTGATTCTGATTGAATTATCCCGCCATTTTCAACCCTGAATTGAATATTATCTTTTCTGTTTCTAATTGAATTGAACAAGGTAGAGATGTTAAACGATTTGTTCTTAGCCCCTATCTTTTCTGTTTCTGATTGGATTCTCTTAATCACTGAAGTCACTGGGAACTTGTAAGGTTTTACTACAAACTGAATCCGTGAAGTACATGGATTGATTATTACTGAATTACATGATTTGGTCGTTACTCTGAGTGAATTATTATTGTTTTAGTTCTCTTATTTGGGGCAACATTTGGAGATTTGAATATTCGTAAGAATTTTAAAAAATTCATGGTCCTCTCTAGAGATGCTCAACCATGGATGAACATCATGAATTTTAAAAAAAATCATGGTTCTCTCTAGAGATGCTCCTTTATGTTCTGTCATTGCTTTAAGGTTTTACTGCAGATTGAATTGGTGAAGTTTATTGTGCCATTATTCTCCATTTGAATCTCATAGCAGATATTGAATTGGTGAAGATTGAGTAGATAGAAGATATTGTTCATGTAAACGAATTTGTATTCAGGGTTTCCTAAACCTTATGTTATTTTGATTCTATAAATAGTACTTAAATATACATAGAACTTTTAGAAGTAAGAGGATACCAAAAAGAAGCCTCAGCAATAGTCTGGATTAACTGATTTTTTGTGGTTTTTCAGATCTTTTACTTCTAATCGACTGGAAGGAGTCAAGTATTAATAAGTTTCACTCTCAAGTCCTGTTTATTGGTATATTGATTAATGGAGGATCTTCCTGATGATATAAAACTGGAGATCTTTTCTAGACTTCCTCCGGAGCCACTTTTGAAGTGCAAACTTGTTTGCAAAACCTGGGAGAAGCTTCTCTCACATAGAAAAGTGGGTCTTCTTTTCTTGATTATTTCACCTCGACAAACAAATCCAGAAAGAAATCTTCAACTTTACTATGGCAGCTATGATGAAATCTATGGTAAGGCTAATTCCGGGGAAGAGTTTCCACAAAAAAGTCTGACAAAGATCAATCATCCTGGCATTAACTGGCGAGGTTCCATGAAACATTATTTTTTAGATCAGATAGTTGGTTCTTGCAATGGCTTGGTTTGTATTCGTGTGCCCCATCACCACAGAGTCCTTGATCCTGTTTACATCTGCAACCCTATCACTACAGAATACATAAATCTTCCACGAATCAAACATAAGAAGGGTTTCATTGTTAGTGGATTCGGCTACCATCCTTCCAACAACAAATACAAGGTAATTCGGATTCATTACCCAGATAGATTATATTCTGATAAGCCAGTCACGACCAAAGGATCGGTTGAGATATATACACTTGGGAGTGGCACTGGGTGGAGAAACATCGGAGAAATCACTTATGCAATCTCTAGAAGGGGTGTCCTTGCAAATGGATCACTCTATGGGCTGGATTACGAGCAAGCAAATATCGTGGCATTTGATTTGTTAAATGAAGAGTTCCAACTCCAAGTGCTTGCAACCATACCGCAATGTTTAGATAGTAGTGACAAAGCCTTGTATAAAAAGAGGATGACCTGTTACCAAATGAGGGTGTTGGGAGGATATCTATGCCTTGTTTATCATGAATATGGTAAGGGTAGAAATAAGCCTATGGAAATATGGTCATACAAAAACAAGGAGGAGAACCGCCGTGATGTTAAACAAGAGAGATCTGAATCTTGGAGTTGGAGTTTGGAATTTTGCATCCCAGCTTCAATTCTTGATCACGTGAATAATGGATATGAGCCGTTTGCCCTCACCAGGAATAATGAGGTTCTGATGTGGGTAAATAACAGAGGTATTTGCTGGTATGACAAGAAAACTGAATCCCTTAAGGAACTTGTAGAAGATGATTATAGATTGGGTTATTGTCAAGGAATCCCACATATGAACTGTCTTCTTTCAATGAAATCTCTTGGCGAGAAGGTAAAGAATAGAAAAAATCAACACAAGAAAAAGAAAATGCCCATAAATTCATAGAGTTATTAGCCTGAGGTTTACCCTTTTTTTGTATAAGCATTTTTGTATATTTCATTGCTTCTTCTGTGCAACTCTACGACTACGAGGACATCATGAAGTTGTGGTTCTCCTTAAGGCAATGTATTTACTATCTGGTAATCCATTTAGTTGCCAGGATATAATGCACCTGACTAATTTTCTTGCTTGCTTACTTGACCGCCTTTAAAGTATATAAGTAATGAATTTTCTGTCAAATTATCTGTATAATCAAGACTGTTGATGCAGTTATATCAATCAGTTTTCTATAACAAATTATATGTATTCATTCTCATACTCATAATTGACAAGGTACACTTTGTGTCGACAAGCTTGATATTTCCCCAACTGCCTTCTGTGTCTGCATTTATTAACGGCTCACCTCAACTATTGGCTTAAGAATGTACGACAGCTTATCAGGGTTTTGCTATTTGAGATGGTTCTAAAGATAAAATTTTCAAACTTATGCTGCTGCTGCTATCTGGGTTTCCTGTACAAAAAGTGAGGAACACAGACATTTCTGAACATTGAGACTGTGTACGGGTTTAATGGGATAGGAACAGCTCTAATTGGAGCAGGTCGCACCATTGAAACTGGGTTTCCCTCTCTTTGCTCTTTACCCCTAAACATTAATATTCCGTTGTAAAACAGTTTTATCTACTGAATGGCAAATCTGCATTTCGCAGTAATTTACGATGCCAGATGCCCAGTTTCGGCTATCTGCTGATAATTAGTGCAATAATTCTCTGACTTTGTAACTTGCAGCAGGAAGGCATGGCTGAACTTATTGGATTACTAAAAGTCAAAGTGCTAAGAGGCACAACTTAGCAATTAGAGATATGTTATCAAGTGATCTGCATGTAGACTGTAGTTCTGCAGCTTGGACATCAGGTTAATCACTGTCGCTGATAGTTTTCTTGTTAAAATCATTGGATGTTTCTGCGTAGACGAACCTAGGAGGATCCGTTACATCCTTAAATAATCCCAAGAAAAACTGCAAGAGACGAAGGATGATCTATGAGCTGGTTTTTTTTTTTTTGTGTGGATGTTCTCCGGTCTCACCACAATTATGTCATTCTTGCCGAAATCAGGTAATGCCTTTTCTAATCTTGGTTTTTCCTTTGCCTACTTAGTATGGCAAAATTTTGATGCCTTGGAAATAGTAGACCACAATTCTGAGACTGCTATCTGTGGAACTTGCAAACTTTGTGTTTTCATGTGGTTGGCTTAGACTTATTGCATTACCTTCTGGCGAATCTGGCCCATGTTAACAGTAGCTGGCTAGCTCAATTGGCTGACTATGATTCGCTCAACCACACCTACCAAATGGTCCGGTAGATTTTAATATATGTTTTAACCACAGGGCATGAACCACGTTCATCCATAAAATAATCAAAAATAAATTATTTTTCTCAAAAAAATAAATAAGAAAAACTCTTTTGTTACTCTATAAATCTGCACACAACTCCTGTGGAGAGTCACCTAAAGAATACTTCTGCTGCAATCGATGAGAATGAACACCCAGCAGTCAGTTTTGGCTCCGGTTAGGCGGTTGTGGTGCAATGGAATGGCAATTTCTAATATCATGGTTGTTGTAATACTAGTAGTGGTGCAAAATTCTTCAACTTGTTGTTTAGCTTCTTCACAGCACCAAAATCTGGTGAGATGGAATCATCCGAACCGTGAATTGCTTGACAGAATCAATCGGAGAGGACCTTATGTTGGAATCGTCATGGCTTACTCTACTGAAGAAATCGCTATGAAATCTTCTGGTTTTTTCGTACCCAACTGTCATTACCCTTCGGTTGACTTGTCCGGTACACCCTGTCTCTCTCTATTATTATGGGATCTTACAGTTGCCACGTCACCTTTTTCTTTTGATATTCTTGATATTCTGTTGCCTGACTACAACAAACTCAGGCAGTTTGTGTAAAGTTACCAAAAGAAACTCCTAGTTTACATAAAGCTCTAAACTTGTTCATTCACATTTATCGTGCAGTAACAAAATCCAACCCGGAATTGCCCAGTTGGTCAGAGGTTGAAATCTCAAGTTATAGATTATAGGTTCAAGCCCGGCGTTGATCATATCAACAAAAATAAAAAGCAAATTCCAACCATTTGTGCCATAAAAAAATTGAATCCAAACATCCTAAATATTATTATTTCCATCTTATGAATTGTGAAATTGTTATTAGGTCGAAAATTCAACATTGGGAGCATTAAGGGGACAAAGGTCATTTACGTCATGTCAGGCCAACGCAGAGTAAAATATATTTCCTTTTCCCAATATTTTAAGCATACCTTTTTTGTTAGGGGTTTTGTTATCTTGCACAAGATAACATCCAATCATTGTATTGGGAAAGTGCAAAAATAATTAAAAAAAATAAGAGAGATGGTTTTCACTTGCATTGAAGAGTGCAAAACTTCATTCTCAATAAATCATGTTTGGTAGATCTATGTTAATTTACACTCTCCAATGCAAGTGAAAACATCTCTCCTATTTTTTGAATTGTTTTTTCACATACCCAATGCAATGATTGGGTGTTATCTTGTGCATGGGTGCACAAGAAAATAAAACCCGTTAGGGTATTATTGACTGCATGTTTAAAACAATATTTGATTGCCTTGTTTAATGCGGTACATGTTTTTCAGCTAAATGCAGGAATCACTGTACAAATTCTTCTGGATGTATTCGATATACGAGGAATTGTTCATTACGGGATAGCAGGGAGCGCTGATAACTCTATATCTTACGGGGATGTTAGCATCCCAAAGTATGTCGCTTTTACAGGTTCTTGGAATTGGAAGGTAAATTTCGAATGAACCTGTTTATAATTCCGTTTGGTAAACTGCTATCCAAACCTTCAAAAATATTTTCTTGGCTATAGAGTGGTATAAAGATATCTGATTAGCCGACGTCACCTTAGTACGTACAATGGTATATAAAGTCTTTGGATGGTGATACTTGCCTTGTTCAAAACTCGTTAGTGAAATAAAACAACAAATTGATCCCTATTTATGGAATGTTATACTTTTTTTTTTTCTTTTGTAGAATTTAGGATCAAAAAACGTGGATAAGTTTACAGAAATGAAGATCGGAAATTACAATCTCCCCGAAGAAGGACAAAATCTATTGGGGGAAATTGAATTCAAACCAGAGGAATTTTTTTCTATTGGGCAACCCATGAAAGAAGTGTTCTGGCTTGAAGTAGACAAAACTTGGTTCAATCTGGCAGCACAGCTAAAGGTAAGAAGAACTTCACAATTCTATATGAAAAGGCAAATTGTAGTTACAGATGTTGTTTAATTAAAATGGAATTGGTTGCATACAACAGGGTATGAAATTTCAACAATGCGAGAATGCTACGTCGTGTTTGCTAAGGGTGCCAAAGGTAGAATATGGGTTGAGAGGTGCCACTGCTGATATATTCTTGGATAATGCTGCTTATAGAAAATTTCTTTTCGAAGAATTTCAAGTTTCAACCGTAGATGAAGAAAGCTCTGCAATAGTAATGGTGAGTTCAAAAAATATAATAAAATAAAATTGGCTAATAACTCTTTATTATTGATTGGTTAAATGACTGATTGGATACTACGATTACAGACGGCCATGTCAAGTGGAGTTCCCTCTATTGTTATTCGCGGGGTATCAGATTTAGCAGGTGGAGAAGGAACAACAGTGTCTCCATTCCTTGGTTCTTTGGCAGCTGTTAATACTCTTAATGTTACGATCAAGTTCATAGAATTGATTGGAGCATCAAGAAATACTTTCGTAACGAAATGAGAGGAGCGCGCACTAAATCATCATAGATGATCAATCGAAGTTGTTGGTGTTCATCAATCATTTCCAATTGTGTTTCCTCTGTGGAGATCATCCCTTTATATATCAGCACCATAAGAATATGTGGTACCTTTGCGCTTTTAGGTCTTCCTAGTGTAACATGTATTCAAGATAATGATTATGAAATATGATTTGCCTCTTGCCGTTTGAACACAAGCTATATTTTTTTATGCACTCTTCTCAGGGCCGTAGCAAAGCTTTTAGGCGAACTTATTGAAATAGGGGCCTGTATAAGCAAAATAAATTTTTTATGACGATTTGATATAAAATATCACATATTGTTCAAAGCAAATATGTTATCTCATGATAAAAACTGATCTTCCTACTCTTTCCGACACAAAATCTTCAATTATACTATCAAAATTTATATTATCTAACATCTCGATCTTAATAGATAACATTGCTAACCCATTCAATCTTTCTTGTGACATCGAACACAATTCTTGATTCACTTTAACTTCGAAAAACTTCGTTCGGTCGAGGCAACTATAATTGAAATTGTCAATAAAATTCGGTATGATATAAACGCATTCAGATATCAACCTTCCATATCAATATTTCAATTTATTTACTGGTTTCAACATGCAGATAACTTTTTAAAACTTTCAATTCCGCATATAAGTCATGCCTGTTAATATGAGAACCCATACCATGCTTTAGATGACTTTCAAGGTTGATACAAGAAGCAATTAAGATATCATTATCAAAAGAACGTAACTAATAAACATTGTATAAGAATCCAAAAATTTCTGCGAACTCTTGAAATTGTTCAAATCCACTAGTGAGTGAAGATATAGCTTGATCTAATATGTAATTGAAATAATTAACTTCAAAGAAATCTCTACCTGATAACGGTGCTTGACCGATGAACAATCCCGACCAAGGCTGGGCCCATTTTACTCATTCACCATCCCAATGTTAAGAACGCGGCAGAACCGTCTATTCCACCTCGGGATGAAAATCTGGAGAAACTTTGGTGACTATATTACTTCCGCAGGGATTTGATCATCGGAGGGAACCCAGACAGCCAAACCCTAGAACATCTAAAAGTAAAAATAGAGAAAACAAATAGGATAAAGCAAGTTAAAAGTGATGGACGATGACCCAGAGATTCATTTTTATCTTTTTTATAACAAAATTTATTTAATATCGGTGGATTTAAATATCCACTGCTTTCTTATCTCTACCATAGAAAACCCTTTTTCTTTTGTACGTCTCGACCAAAACCTACAACAGCATAAACATTTTTATCTCTACCGTAGATAACCCTTTTTCTTTCCTATGTCTCGACCACAACCTATAGCAGCATAAACATATTTTGGGGGCCCAAAGATTTGGGGCCCTAGGCCATTACCTAGCTGGCCTATAGCCAGCGACGGCCCTGCTCTTCTCATGGCCTCACACACTAAAGAATGAGGTTCTAATGTGGGTAGATATAAAGGGTATTTGTTGTTATGATGGTTGCTATTTGATTATTAAGATTTTCAAACTTTTGTTGCTGCACTTTGATTTAAATTGTTGAGGAAATGGTTGCTATTTGAGATGGTTATTAAGATTTACAAACTTTTTGATATAACTTGTTGAGGAATCTTTCTCTTTTCTTGAAACATCCTACTATTGTATTCTATCTAACCCATAAAGCCCAAGTCATAGTTTGAGAAAATTAGTGACACAATCATTGAGCAAGAGTCAACAGATGTAATAGTACTCAACCAGAATCTGTCTGCCTTTAGTATTTCCTTTCTTTTCTGATTGTGTTTTTCACACGTATGTGTGTTGTCTTGTGAGTCTATATAAATAAACACAGTGTCTATTCACTTTCTTAAGGCGGATTATATTTTTATTTCAGTTGTTTTTTATTACTATGGTATCCTCGACAGGATTGATCTTTATTTTTTTCATTTGAATTTCTTTTATTAATATCAATCTTGATTGTTCTTCCTGTTGTGATCCCTACCGCCTGAACACTTTAATCTTTGGTGTATTTCTTATCGCATTTTTCTCATATCTACGTTCTAGTTCTTTTACTCCATGTTTGTGGTTTCTTTTTGAATCTCTTATCAATTTCGCTTTAATTTCTTCAATTTAATCACCAGTTACCTACAATTTGTAAGGATGCACAAAACCGAACCAGAACCAAAAACCGAAACCGAAACAAAGATTTTAAACCGAACCGAACCAAAACCATATTCTATGGTTTATTAATGGTTGTCAGTTTCAGATAACCGACAATATTGGTTTCGGTTTAGGTTTTATCTCAAAACTGAACCAAAAATCAATTGGTTAACCGATTAATAGTGACCATAGGATTAAATGATTTTAGACCATGGATGGGGATATTTATCCTTAATAACTGACTTCACTCGACTACTCGAGTCTTCCCAAAATCTTCTATTCTTTCGTTCTTCTTCCCTGATACCAGAAAGGGCTGTGAAAGATAACCCTACTGAGTACTGAAGCCTAAAACTACCACCATCACCTTCTTGTTTTACTTCTTCTTCTTCTTCTAGTTTGATAAGTAACAAACCTATCACAGTCCTAATCACTAATCAGTCGAACGAAGCTGGAGTAGATTTGTAGAAGAGACCGAAAATTGAAAAAGGTATTGTGTGTATCATTTGAACTGATTTTGATAAAGGTATTGCGATTGTGTATTTGTGTGTATCATTTGAAATGACTTTGATATTATGACTTTAATTATGATATTAGGGTTTGTAAAATTGAAAAAATTTGGGGATTTCAAATTAAGGTCATTTAGGTTGATTTACACAGTGGGTTTTGCTTAATTTTTAATAAATTTTACAAGTTAATTCAGATTGAATGTGTTAATTCAAATTGAATGTTTGTTTTTGGGGTTAAAATTTTGAATCAAGTTTATTCATGTAGCTCAACTGTATGATCTGTTATCTCTATGAAGTGTTGAGAATGGTCAAGACTTATATATGTATGAACTTTGGAGGATGGATTTCTGAATTTCCTGTGTATGTGTACGTAATTTACCATAATCAAGGAGATATGATCAAACAAAAGTTTGTTGAATGAACTGGCATATCATGTGAGTTTGATTTACTATAAATCTAGTTTTCTACTCTACCAATTTGTTGATAGTAACTAATTAACTATTCATTGCTTATCATTTTATATAAGAAGGAATACCAGACTGTGTGGTGTTCTGCACTAATTCAGTTCAAGTTCTTAACTCGGTAGTTTTAGGGAACCTTGAAGACAGTTGCAGTATGCCGTTTAGAGTGGTTGTACATTGACATTGTTTAACTGAGTTGTTTTGTTTCCCTTTCTATTTATAAATTATGATTAAATTGCTAGAACAAATTCAAAATGCAGACTTGCTTTTTGACATAAATTACGATTAACATAAATGTATGGTTTATCATATTGCAGACTTTCTTTTTGACAATGTGAGGATCCAGTTCAACACCTACTGCCTCTGTTTCTTCTAATAAGCATCCACCTAATGCAAGTTCAGTTGGAGGTGCAAGTTCAGCTAGAGGTGCAAGTGCTTCTAAAGATGCTAGTGTTGCTGGAGATGCTAGTGCAGATGGAGATGCAACTGAAGCTGGCATAGAAGTGACAGAAACACATAGCAATAAGCGTAAAACCCTTGAAGATGCAACTGAAGATGACACAGAAGTGACAGAACCAATGGGAAAGAAACATTCTGATATGTGGAACCACTTTGATATGGAACCCAAGCCTTTGAAATATGCAAAATGTCGCCACTATAAGACAAAAATTGCAGCTCAGGGTACCAAGTATGGGACAGGTGGTATGAATAATCATTTGAAGATATGTAATAAGAAGCCCAAGGAGGAAAAAGGACAGCAAACTCTTGATTTTCAACCGGCTAGGCTAGGAGAAGAAGGAAAATTGGTTGCGGTAACTTTTAATCAAGATGCATGTACAAAGGCAGTGACTTTATTTGTGATTTTAGATGAGCAGCCGTTTAGAGTGGTTGAAGGAGAAGGGTTCAAGAACATTGTAGGGTACTTGAATCCAGATTCAAGATCCCTTCTCGTATGACCATTTCGCGGGGTGTATTAAATTTGTATGAAGCTGAAAAGGAGAAGATGAAGAACTACTTCAAGGCAAACAATGTGAGAGTTTGTCTCACCACTGACACATGGACCTCAAATGCCCAAAATAAAAGCTACATGGTTATAACTGCACATTTTATTGATAAAGATTGGAAGTTTGCATAAACCTGGTAATCAACTTTTTCCAAATTTTAGGTCATTCAGGTGAGGTAATTGGGAATATGTTAGAGGAATGTTTGTTCGATTGGGAACTTCCTGGGGTTTTTACTATTACGCTTGACAATGTTAGTGTTAATTATTTAGCTATTGATTATCTAAGGGAGTATGGTCATTTAAAAGAGCAAGTGATTAGTTCATCAAATGGTGTACTGAATAATAAGTTTATGCAAGTTAGATGTGCTGCTCATGTGCTTGCACTTGTTGTGAATCTTTGGCTTGGGAGAGTATCACATGGCTATTAAGAGAGTAAGGGCAAAGTGGTGAAGTATGTGATGGGTTCTCCCGCTAGGTTGAGTAAGTTTATGAAATGTGATAAACAAGAAAAGATAGATTGCAAAAGGTTTAGTTTTAGATGTGGATACAAGATGGAATTCCACTTACATGATGTTGGAAGTCAGCTGTTTGTAGATATCAGAAAGCTTTTGAAAGGATAGCACGGATGATAAGACTTTCAAAAGAAGTTTTGTTTCAACGAAAGATCCATCCCTCCTATATTTTCTACTTCTCTTTGGTGCTAGAGATGATGTTGACATGGAAGAAGCTTGTACCCCTGCTCATAACAAAGGCAAGAAGAAGGCCCCTCCTCCGCCTCCTATGCATGCTCCATATATGGAAGATTGGGCCAATGCAAGATCATTTAGGAAATTTTTAAAGGTATTATATGATTTGAGTGTCAAGTTTTCTTACTGTACACGTGTTACTTCACATGAGTTCTTGTTTAACATAAGTGTCATTCATAGAACAATGAACACATGGGTAAAAAGTTCAGATCCATTTCTCTCTGGTATGGGCACTAAAATGCTAGACAAGTTTAATAAGTATTAGGAGAATATGAGAAAATGAACACTCTCATGTTCATTTCTTTGTTTTGCTTGATCCACGTGAGAAAATGAAAGGTTTAAATTTTATTCTTGATACTTTAGATATCACGGGTCCGTCATTACGTAAACACTTATCGACTTATGTGAGAACTGGTTTTCAAGAACTTTTCGAAGAGTACAAGTGTCTCTATGCAAATGATGAAAACATGTCTAATGCCACAAGTGATTGTGACAATGTTACTCAATATTCTGGGGTTACTGATGATGAAGATTCCGCGTATGCTAGTCTTATAGTAGAGAGAGCAAGAGAAGATGAGGAGGATGACAATGTTGAGGGGAAAACTGAGTTGGAGTTATATTTAGAGGAAAAACGTGAACCGAGAATTAGCCCTACCGGTGTTCAGTTTGAAATTTTAGGTTGGTGGAGGACTAATAGTACAAGGTATCCTATATTATCACACATGGCGAGAGATATACTAGCCATACCAGTGTCTTCTATTGCCTCGGAATCTGCCTTTAGTACTGGAAGGCGAGTTATTGATCCATATCGAAGTTCACTGCTGCCTAAGACAGTTGAGGCGTTGATTTGCACGCAAAGCTGGTTACGGACACCGGTTGATCTGATCCAAACACCTTAGGAACTAATGATGCCGAAGATGTTTCAGGTATTTTTTCTACTCACTGTTTGTAAAATTCTGATTTGTTATTTTCTCTACTCATTGTTTGTCACTTATTGATGTAATTTCTTGCAGAATTTTTAGATTCTCTTGCAACTTCTAAGTTCATCCGCATTGACATAGATGATGAAGAAGGAGAAGATTCAACTTTATTATCGTGAAGTTGATTATAAATGATTTAATGAGTTAGCGGTAAGTTTTTCGAGTTTGTAGTTTTAGCAGTTGATATTTATTTTTTAGAATAAAACTTAGATTTGTTTAAGCATATGCATAGCCAAGTTGAAACAATGAACTGTCAATAATGTGATTACTCTCCTTTATGCCAACATAGCTTAAACTCAGGCCATTGCCTTTGAAGGTAGATCATCTTAGTCAACTGTTATGAATGTTCAGGGCTTACTTTATTCTAAAAATATACAGGTACCAATCAAACCCAACCTAGAAAATGATTTGTAATTCACCATTTGTAGGCTCATCTTTGTTTGTTTATCATTCGCAGGAGTTCCCGTGGAGAGAGGAGAGGTATCTTGGGAGCCAAAGAATCGCACTGGGCTTGATCCCGTCATGCCTGGGCAGCTGGTGGCCGGGAATGAGGGGATCATTAAGCTCTTATATTTTTGCCGTATTTTATTCTCTTTTGAGCTAGTTTTGTTTCAATTAGTATGTAGTTAAAAGATGTTTGGGTTTTTTTTTATCTCGATACTGCGAACCTCTATTATTCTCATAGCAGAATGAATCTTTTCACACTGATGAATTGTAGTTAATGAATGGTTAGGACTCTTAGGAGGATTATTCGAGTTAAAGCCTTTTGTTGTCATTTTAGTTGCTCATCATTTATGCCTCTAATATGTTGCCAGCAAACTTTTCTGCCGCTTGTAGTATTGGGTGTATTGTTTGTGTAAACTATAAAGCATTGGCACATTATTGTTTATAAATCATTCGGTTAACCAAAAACCGTCTGGTTTTTAACAAAACCGAGTAGAAACCGAAACCAATGAAACCAAATAGGCTATATGGTTTCACTGGTTTTCATTACTGGAAAACCGAGTACTTTGGTTTCGGTTTAGGTTTTGACAAAAACCGATAAAAACCGAACCATGTGCAGCCCTAACAAATTGTAGTTCATACCTTGAATTTGTGTCTCTTGTCTTCAATTTTCTCTTTAATTTGAATTTTTTCGATTTTCTCTTTTCATTACTCGTTATGGATTTTGAAACTTCAGCTCAATACAATCGCCAACATTATTCCGACCAAACTCAGGGATGATAACTTTCTTACCTGGAAAGTAGCTATTCAACTTCTGTTTAAGAAATTTCAAGTTATGAAATACCTTTATGGATCATTCCTTGTGTTGAAGTGCACACAACTCTCCCCAACGCTACACGTGACAACATCAATCCTCTTTATACTCAATTGGAAAGTGAAGATGCTACTCTTCTTCCCTACAATTTCAGATTCAGTGATTGGTTATGTTAATGGAAAAATATCAATGATTGATTCTCATGAATTTCTGCAACTCATGTTTTCAATTGAAGATAAAACTTCATACTCTAGTTCAAGGTAATCATTATCTCCTTGCTGATTTGAAGAAGGTTGGAGATGAACTCGCTGCTTCTGGATCTCGAATTACTGATACAGAAATGGTGGTAATCATACTTTCATCTCTATCTCCTAACTATTATTCATTTGCTACGTCTATTAGAATCCTCCAGTCACTAGTTAGGAACTTCATAATCTTTTTACATAGTGAATAATTCGTTATAGCTCAGAGATTAGATAATGAGAGATCTGATAATCATAAGCATTTGCTGCTATGAGAGTAACTTTAGGGGTCGTGGTTCATCTTCTGGTGGTAGAGGTTATCCATTTTGTGGTAAAAACTATTTTTCTGGTGGTAGAGGTTATCCTTCTTATTTCAAAATACCTGCTCCTCCTCCAACATTTGTACCTAGTCATGTTTCTTCACGTATATCTTGTCAAATATGTCAAAAGTTTGGTCATACAGCTGTGGAATGCACACGTAGATTGGACTTCGCTTATCATGGTCGACAACCACCATGCAACATTCAATCCATGTTTGTTACTGCTACAATTCATGATGATGACTCTGAAAAAGCGGTGGTCTAACAACTACACCCAATATTTCGTTTAGGCAATTTGTATGGACTAACTCCAATATAATTCTAAGAGAATCAACTAGACAGTCAGACTCAATCAAGGAAAACATATCCAAGAGTCAATGTAATCATCAAATCAATCAGATAGAAATCCTCCAGCCTGATTATTATGAGAAACAACTTGAACGGTACCAAAGACCAATATTCAAGTGTCAATCAATTTCAATCAACAACCGAAGGTTGGATTTACCAATTGATTGAACTACGCACAAGCTGTGATATTTAAATTATATAAACAAATATAATGCAGAAAAGAATTAACACAGACACTAGAAGTTTTGTTAAAGAGGAAACCGCAAATGCAGAAAAACCTCGGGACCTAGTCTAGATTTGAACATCACACTGTATTAAGACTATACAGACTCTAGACTACTACAAGTTAACTTAGGACTGGAATGTAGTTGAGCATTAACCAATATCACATTGATTAAGGTACAGTCGCCTTCCTTACGCCTCTAAATCCTAGTAGGACTCTACGCACTTGATTCCCTTAGCTGATCTCACCCACAACTAAGAGTTGCTACGAACCAAAGTCGAAGACTTGATAAAAAAATGTGTCTTACACATTAAAGTCTATTTGAATAAATAAAATTTGTCTCCGACAGAGATACCTACGAAATTTTGTTCCGTCTTTTGAAAAATCAAGGTGAACATGAATCAATTGATACTACGTACGGTCTTATATTCCCGAAGAACAGCCTAGAAATAATTATCACCTCACAATAACTTAACTATATGGTAATAGAACAAGTTATTGTGGAATCACAAAGAATGAGATGAAGAGATTTGTGATACTTTTTATATCTTACCTATCGGAGATAAATTTCGAGAAAATATTAGAGAAGATAGTACTCAATACGATTGAACAAAGTAAGATTATAACACGCAACTATAGAGAAAATAGTTGGGCCTGACTTCGGGATACCAATGAAGTCTTTAAATCGTTTACATATAATGGTTTTAGGAAAAACCTAGGTTAAAGGAGAATCGACTCTAGTCGCAACCAATTATCACACAGGAGGTGTGGGGATTAGGTTTCCCAGTTGCTAGAGTTCTCCCTTATATAGTCTTCAAATCAGGGTTTGATAACTTTGTAACAAACCAATCAATATTCACCTTTAGATGAAACCTGATTTAAGATTCAAGCTAATATATTTCCACTGTCAGATGGTCATAGCTTGCTACACACAAATGAAATATACTTTCAATTAGATATGGGTAACCGTACCTAAACGTGCATATTGAGTTGGCTCAATAACAGTTAATCGAAGTTAGCCATGTGAACACTTTTCTCTTAACCATGTTCATATTAACACTTCTAGATCAATTGAAAATCAAATGAATCTAATTATGTTACTCATAGAGTTGTTCAATTTTTTATATTCTCATAGAAGTATACAAGACACAATTGAAGAAAAATCAGTTCATGAATATTTTAGCCACGGTTTGCAAAGATTGCATTCCTTAATTTATAAATGTATTTTTTCATGAGTATAAAAACATATTTAACAGGTTTAAGAACTTGAACCACTTTAGTTTGCAAACGGGTATGCGAACTTAAGTTCCGGACATTGGTCACAAGCTGACATTTTGCAAACGGGTACGCAAATTTTAGCTTCAGACCGAACTCAGCCGAAATCGTTTGCGAACGGGTACGCAAACTTGGTTCCCGGACTTCAACAGTTAAATCAGTTTGCGAACGGGTATGCAAACTTAAGTACCCTGATTTAAACAGTTGAATAGGTTTGTGAATGGGTATGCAAACTTCCGGACCTGAATTCTGTCAAAACAGTTAGTAAACTAAGCACAGAAACCGTAATGTATCCAGACATGGGTTTTATCTCTTAACTCCCATTTCAATCATTAAAACATTTATGGAAAACGACAATAGCTGTCTCACACAAACTATTATCTTATCTTATAAGCAATTTTCAAGTGATCGAATGATCAATACGAAACATTTCGAGCCTACATCAAATGACTGTCTCATACAAATCATGTAAGATGATGTTACCAGGTGATTTTCACATGATCATCTTTTGAATTTTCGTCAAGAATAATGATGAACGTAGTTAAAGCAAAAACCTTTCTAACACATATTTTGAGAAAGATATAAGCGAGTTAAACTCATCTCGAAATATTAAATGTGTATAATGTAAAGTCTATATATTATATGACTTTTGTCTCAATAAGAGATAGAAAAGAATAGACTTTTGAGTGATAGATGAGTTCAAGTCTCCACATACCTTTTGTTGATGAAGTTCCACAAGCTCCCCTTAGTAGTTCTTCGTCTTCAATCGATAAACCCTTCAAATCCTAAAGCTCAATTAGACATTCTATCCTAATCTGAACATATTTATAAGTAGACTAGAAATCAAGACTTATAGTTTTGACAACTAAACTTGACACACAAGCTTGAGATAGCAACGCTTGCGAGTTTGACCGAGAAGTGCTCTAACAATCTCCCCCCTTTGTCAATTTTAGTGACAAAATTATCAATACATATGGATTACAAAATAAATAAACTTCTTAGCTTCTCATCCAAATGCTTGATTTCCTTGGTTCTTCAACATTCTTTGAATTCTTCGTCACTCCAAGTACTCCAATGATTTTAAACGTGTTCAACTCAACATCATAGTTGTTGAAGATTCGTAGCCATAACAATAAGAAAATAGATGTTCTCAATTATTGTTATACAGAGTCATAGTATTATTACACAACATCAAAGTTCAATTGTTTCACAACTTTGACAATAATACTACGGTGATATGTATCACACCGCTTTAGTCAATACTTCATCTCACAATGAAAACCACTCCCCCTTACATAATGGTCCATAAACCATATGTATATGTAGTGTGAACTACAAATAATTCTCCCCCTTTTTTTCAATATAAATTGGCAAAGTTACTAAAACTAGCGGGATCATAATGAAATTCTCAAAGAGATACTTCATGACTAAAAGAGAACATATCAACTTTGTTTCGATGATTTCACATAGTCGAAACTTAGTGTATTCATCAAGAAGTTTATAAATATACAAGATAACTCCTACAATATTCCACAGCCGCACTCCCCACAAAGATTTGGAAATTAAGCACAAGTTCAATTATGACATCTCCCTCATAAAATGTCATTCCCGAAAGAACAACAAGAGAGAACTTACTTTTACAAGAACATAAGGATTTCTTTGGACATTAACAAATCACATGAAACATGAATTTGTATCCAGAAAACTACATTAAATTAACCACAAAGGAACCTCAATGATTAATTTACTCGGAAATGCTCAACATAAGAAAACTTATGGAGCCGTACAGTACTTTCACATAGAAGTGGATCAAAGAAAGATCAATACTGTGGAATATGTAAAGATTCATTCTATTTTTCATCAATATTTGCATAATCATACCATAGACTTAATCTTTGACATATAAATCAAAATTTCATTCTATATTCATCAATATTTGCATAGTGACACAATAAACTTAACTTTTGACGTATATGGGCAATCATAGTTCACAGACATAAACACACATATCCCGATAACATTATTTGCAATATATAAAACCAATAAAGATTAATACTGCAAAATCATCTTCCAAATAACTTAGAATTTAAATAAATAAATAAATCTAAAAACATTGCTAGATGAAAATCGTTGGCAATAGCTATGTGTAATCACAATATATGCTATTCCAAACCCTAGTTATCCTTCTTAAAACACAAGAATAAATTCTCATAAGAAGTTTCCTAGACAAAATAAAAATCAAGTTTATTTGATAACTTCATACCTTTGGAAGACTCTGTCATAAAAGGTATCACTGATATCCTTGATTCTTTTGACCGTATATATTCCATGTTCATGGGTTAGAACATTAACTTTTCGATCAACAATGCGGGCAAGCTGACTGGCTTTGACGCAGTCCACGATGAGTTTCTTTTGATTCCGTATCAAGACATTTTGATTTTCCAGAATTTTGGTCTGCCCATCAATGAGCTGGTTTATTTGTAGTTGAAGATTTGCAAATTCGACCTTTGAGTCATTTTGAAAAAGAATTAAATCTTTGACAGATTCACCAATCTAGGAGTTGTACTCTTTCCTTGCAATCATCTTTTTAAAGATAATTTCTTGAACTGAATCACATCCTTTAATGTCTTCTTCCATCTCAAGATTCTCCACTTCCTGAGGCCTTGAAGAGTTTTCCATTTATTTATTTTTATTGGGGATGGGAAAAACAATATAATATCTATATGTTTACGAACAAGAGAAGGACACCCTTGTTATGGAAACCCTAAAAACTCCCAAGTAAAAGGCACGGATGTCCCTAGACCAGTTATGGAAGGTTAATGGATCAGAAAATATCCAATAATAAAGAAATATACTCTGTTTTTAGATATCTCATATTTTCATAGCTCAAAAATTAAAAGATTTACTTTAAATCAGAGCATTACTAGGAGTCAAGATATGACTCAACATTTAACAAACAAGAAAACAACTACTTCAAACACAAGACAGATGGTAGCCTACAGTAGGCTTGAGCATCTCACAAATGTCATCCTTGCAACTCTCAAGTAAGATACAAGGGTGAAATTACCTAGAGCTAGGTAGCAAAGTGAGACATAATCCCACCATGAATATTGAAAGATGAGGTGTAAATACCATCTGATTTTTTGAGTCTCGTATTCCTTACCTTCCTTCGGCTGTTTCTTATCCCAAAGGAATAAGACATAAACCTTTTTGAGTATCCATCAGAAGGATTTTTCTGAAGACTAAATCTATGACCTCCAGAGATTGGTTCCAGAGGATCAGAATTGAGAGAATTCCATTTCCTAGACTTAGATCTACCAGACTTATTCTCATTAGCACTGGGAATGTGTACATTTGTAGCGCAAAAATTAGCACCATTAAGAGGGACATAATTCCTGTAGAGATTTCTAGAAGAGTGACTTTGGAAACCTTGTGCACGATAATTCTGGTTTTCTGCAGGAATGAAATCCATTATAGACGTCGTCAGAGAATTCACTCTGTTAACAAAGAAAAGGAAAAATATTTTGAAGATCAGAAATATGTTTCTTTCTTGCAAAATAATGTGAATCATAATGATTTATTTTCCCGCAGAAAAAACAGGTTCGTGGAATAGAGATATCGGAAGGAACCTGTTTTAAACTCATAGCCCTATTAGAAGACTGTAAGATATGTAAACATTAGCAGACGCTTCCTTTGGAGTAATTTTCTTCATGTACTGTAATCCCTCATGAGAATTAGAAAATGGAACAGAAGAAAGTTTACTCATTAAGAATGAGTTTTCATTTTTCAAGGAATTGCATTATTCCTGGGCTAGGAGAAGTGATGCGACCAGTTTCTCTTTTTCAACACGAATGTTGTTCAGATATGATGAATGAGTCTCGATCAAACATTTTCTCTAATTGAATCTTCTTTAACAATCTCTTCAAGAACACTAATCTTGTAATGACCCGTCCCTCCACCGATGCTGTCCCCACTTAGGCACTGCGATCATCCGGCAGTGTGGGGTTTTCAACGGGCATCGCTGCGGTAATCTAACAGGAACTTCCCGGATGGTCACCCATCCCTGGATTACTCCCGCCCGATCACACTTAATCAGAGTTTTCTCGCCAACTCGGAGCCAATTGTGCTGAAAAAGGCCTCGGTATAATGTAGACGTTCCTTGTCTCATAGGAAAGCAGTATCTGGCATAAACCCCCCACTTGAGCACAAGCGAAAGACCCCTAGTTGTATCCCTACTAACACTGATATTGTTCTCACTTACCCACTGCAGTTAACCAGTGGTGTGGGATTTTTAAATAGCACTACTGCGGTTATCTAGCAGCAGCTTCCCGAGAGGTCACCCATCCCGTGACTACTCCCGACCGAGCACGCTTAACTATGAAGTTTTTCCCACTACTCAGTCAAGTGTACTCACCAGGCCTCGGTATAATGTATACGTTCCTGGTCTCATGTGAGAGCAGAGAGGTCACCCATCCCGTGACTACTCCCAGCCAAGCACGCTTAATCGAGAAGTTTTTCCCACAACTCCGTCAAGTGAACCCATCAGGCCTCGGTGTTAGGAAAGGTCAAATATTACTTATATTTCATTCGGCTAACCACTACCGAAATCGGGGTATTACAATACAACCACCTTAAATTGGAGCCGTCCTCGGCTCCAGAATATATTCGCAAGCCCAGATCTCGAACATTCCCTGCCCCTCATGAGAAGCACTGGACCAACCCCGTCCGGCGTACCTTCCCACCCTCGGCAGGTGACCGTCGTCGGCTCTGTTACCATTTGTAATGACCCGTCCCTCCACCGATACTGTCCCCACTTAGCCACCGCGGTCATCCCAAGTAAAGTGTGTGGTTTACAATGGGCATCGCTACGGTAATCCAGCAGAAACTTCCCGGATGGTCACCCATCCCTGGATTACTCCCGCCCGAGCACGCTTAACTGGAGAGTTTTTCGCCAACTCGGAGCCAATTGTCTTTGAAAAGGCCTCGGTATAATGTAGACGTTCCTTGTCTCCTATAAGAGCAGTATCTGGCATAATCCCCAGCATACTCCCCCACTTGAGCACAAGCGAAAGACCCCTAATTGTATCCCAACTAACACCGATATTGTTCTCACTTACCCACTGTGGTTAACCAGTAGTGTGGGATTTTTAAATAGCACTACTCCGATTATCCAGCAGTAGCTTCCCGAGATGTCACCCATCCCGTGACTACTCTCACAACTCAGTCAAGTGTACTCATTAGACCTCGGTATAATGTAGACATTCCTGGTCTCATGTGAGAGCAATATCTGGCATAATCCCCCAGCATACTCCCCCACCCGAGAACAAGCGAACGACCCCTAGTTGTATCCCAACTAACACCGATATTGTTCCCACTTACCCACTGCGGTTATCCGGAAGTGTGGGATTTTTTAACGACACTATCTGCGGTTATCCAAAAAGAGCTTCCCGAGAGGTCACCCATCCCGTGACTACTCCCTACCGAGTACGCTTAATCGAGAAGTTTTTCCCACAACTCGGCCGGGTGAACCCATCAGGCCTCGGTGTTAGGAAAGGACAAACATTACTTATATTCCATTCGACTAACCACTGCCGAAATCGGGGTATTACAAATCTTTTCCCGTTGTTGGGTAGTTTCTTGAACAAGTTTTTTGATATTGTTAGAGAAGGACTCAACGATACTGTAGAGTTACCGTTCTCGGTCAAGAGACTTCTCAAGTTCATCAATGAGTTGAGCATGTATTTCTTGAAGATACTTTATTTTAGAGTCTCGAATATCAATAATCTCAGCAGATTTTTTAATGTTCAGTTGAGTTCCATTTCAGCTTCTGACATAGTATCAACTGTCTCATCAAAGAGAATGTTATCAAAATCTGATAGCAAAAAATTTCTACATCGGAATTTGGAAGAATCATCTAAGGAGTTATCCTTTGAGGTAATCCCAAGAAATTTGGGATAATCAAAAACTTTGGAAGACATTTTTATGTGCGTAAAAATGAGACAATCTTCTATCCAAAGAAATCAGATTGCTACAAACACAGAATTATGAGGTCTTGAACGTGTTTGCCTTTTATGATACCAATTGAAAAAGCGGGGGTATAACAACCACACCCAATATTTCGTTTAGTCAATCTATATGGACTAACTCCAACATAATTCCAAGAGAATCAACTAGACAGTCAGACTCAATCAAGGAAAATATATCCAAGAGTTATATCTATTTTTCTCAATGTAATCAGCAAATCAAACAAATAGAAACCCGCGAGCCTGATTATTATGAGAAACAATTTGAACGGTACCAAAGACCAATGTTCAAGTGTCAATCAATTTCAATCAACATCCAAAGGTTGTATCTACCAATTGATTGAACTATGCACAACCTGTGATATTTCAATTATATAAATAAACAAATATAATGCGAAAAAAAATAACACATATACCAGAAGTTTTGTTAACAAGGAAACCGCAAATGCAGAAAAACCCCGGGACCTAGTCCATATTTGAACATCATATTGTATTAAGCCGCTACAAACTCTAGCATACTACAATTTAACTTCGGACTGGAATGTAGTTGAACCCTAACCAATCTCACACTGATTAAGGTACAGTCGCATTTCTTACGCCTCTGAATCCCAGCAGGACTTTACGCACTTGATTCCCTTAGATGATCTCACCCATAACTAAGAGTTGATACGTCCCAAAGTCTAAGACCTGATAAACAAATCTGTCTCACAAAGAAAAGTCTATTTGAATAGATAAATCTGTCTCCCACAGAGATACCTACGAAGTTTTGTTCTGTCTTTTGATAAATCAAGGTGAACATGAACCAATTGATAATCCGGTCTTATATTCCTGAAGAACAGCCTATAAATATCAATAACCTCACAATAACTTAACTATATGGTAGTAGAACAAGTTATTGTGGAATCACAAAGAATGAGACAAAGAGCTTTGTGATTACTTTTTATATCTTACCTATCGGAGATAAATCTCGAGATAATATTAGAGAACATGGTACTCAATGTGATAGAACAAAGTAATATCAGAACACACAACTACAGAGAAAATAGTTGGGTCTGGCTTCAGAATACCAATAAAGTCTTTAAGTCGTTAACCTATAATGATTTTTGGAAAAACCTAGGTTAAAGGAGAATCGACTCTATTCGCAACTAGTATCACACAGGAGGTGTGGGGATTAGGTTTCCAATTGCCAGAGTTCTCCTTTATATAGTATTCAAATCAGGGTTTGATAACTTTTTAACAAACCAATCAATATTCACATTTAGATGAAACCTGATTTAAGATTCAAGCTAATATCTTTTCGCCGTTATATGGTCTTAGCTTGTTACACACAAACGAAATATGCTTTTATTTATATGTTGGTAACCGTACCTAAACGTGTATATTAAGTTGGCTCAATAACAGTTAACTGAAGTTAGCCACATGAACGCTTTTCTCTTAACCATGTTCATTTTAACACTTCTATATCAATTGATAATCAAATGAATCTAATTGTGTTACTAATAGAGTTGTTCAATTGTTTATATTCTCATAAAAGTATACAAGTCATAATTGAAGCAAATCGGATTGATTCACAAGAATCAGTTCATGAACATTTTAGCCACGGTTTGCAAAAGATTACATTCCTTAATTTATAAATGTATTTGTTCATGAGTATGAAATCATACTTAACTGATTTAAGAACTTGAACCACTTAAGTTTGCAAACGGGTACGCAGACTTAAGTTTCGGTCATTGGTCACAAGCCGACAGTTTGCAAATGGGTACGCAAACTTTAGCTCCGGACCGAACTTCAACCGTTAAATTAGTTTGCGAACGGGTATGTGTTAGAGAATTTCTCGGTCCAACTCGTATGTGTCGCTATCTTAAGCATGTTTTCAATGTTAGTGATCAAAACTATAAGTCTTGATTTCTAGCCTATTATAGCTAAAGGTCTCGGACTAGGATAGAAAGTGTAGTTGAGCTCAAGTCTCCATGGCAATCATCATACAAGCAAAGGACTACTCAAGGAACTGGTGGAACTTCATCGCCTAAAAGGTATGTGAAGACTTGAACTTATCTGTCATTCAAAAGTCTATTTATACTATCTCTTATTCTTGAGACAAAAGTCGTTTTGATATACAGACTTTCATTATACACATTTGCTATTTCGAGCCGAGTTTAACTCGCCTATCTATTTCTCGAAATATGTGTTGGTAAGCTTTCGCTTTAGCCAAATTCATCTTTACCTAGTGATGAATGTCATGTTATGTTTCAATCACTTTGAAAATTTCTCTGACGAAAAATGGTCTTTGAATAACGGCTATATAACGTCCTCTGAGAATGTTTCAATAATTGAAATGAGAGTTTAGATTACATAACCATTGGTAGGATATAAGCATTGTTGTGGAAACACATATATGTATAAGTCCTTATTCCTTGAACCAAAGTTTGCAAACTTTGTTGATAAAGAGAAACGGAATGTGGCGTGAGCTAAGTCCGCGAACTGGCGGAAGTTCTCGACCCGAGAATTTCTGCTGGAGTGTGTGAACTCCTTCCGTGATCTTAAGTCCGCGAACCCAGTCCGCGAACTTGAGTAGGTTATATCTAAAATCGGTTGTTCTTGAACTCATGTTTATATAAACTAAATAATGCTTTTGCAAACCGTGGCTATAAAGTTCATGAACCGATTCGAGTGAATCAAAACTTTTTTTGCTTCGATTGTGTCTTGTGTAGTTACATAAGATCTAAGAAATTGAACAACTCTCTAACTAGTTCATTTGAGTCATTTGAACTAGTTATGGTGAAGAAGAATATGGTTGATATGAAATTGCTCATATGGATAACCATTTGGTTAACTATTGTTGAACCAACAAATGTCAATGTTTGGGAACGGTTACATAAACCCAAAATTGGACATTTCATTTGTGTGTAACAAGCTAAGGTTTCGATCCAACAGTTGAGAAATATTAGATTGAATCTAATCAGGTTTTTATCTAACTGTAAATATTGAATGCTTTGTTACTAAGCGAACATTGATTGCAAACTCTAATTTGAAAGACTATATAAGGGAGGACTCTAGCAACTGGGAAACTTAATCCCCACACCTTACGTGTGATACTAGTTGCATAATCTAGAGTCGATTCTCCTTGAACCTTGGGTTTTCTTCTCTAAACCAAGTTAACGACTTAAAGACTTCATTGGGATTGTGAAGCCAGATGGATACTACTTTTCTTGTACTTGTGTGATCTGATCTTGCTATTTCTATCGTACGAGTAGAATTGGAATAATTGGCTTGAGATTTGTATCTCCGATAGGCAAGATAGAAAATAAATCACAAACAATTCGTCTCATCATTTGTGATTCTGCAATATCTTTTTTCGTTGCGTCGATTAAGATTATTGTGAGGTGATTCATAATACTAGGTTGTTCTTCGGGAATATAAGTCCGGGTTATCAATTGGTTCCTGTTCACCTTGATTTATCAAAAGACGGAACAAAAACTCGTAGGTATATTCGTGGGAGACGGATTTATCTATTACCATAGACTTATCTGTGTGATACAGATTTGTTTATTAAAGTCTTCGACTTTGGGTCGTAGCAACTCTTAGTTGTGGGTGAGATCAGCTAAGGGAATCAAGTACGTAGCATTCTTCTAGGATCTGAGACATAGGAGCATAACTGTACCTTGGATCAGTGTGAGATTAGTTAAGGTTCAACTACAGTCCATACCGAAGTTAATTTGGAGTAGGATAGTGTCCAGGTAGCGGCTTGATACAGTGTGTATTCAATATGGACTAGGTCCACCGGTTTTTCTGCATTTGCGGTTTCCTCGTTAACAAAATTTTGGTGTCTTTGTTATTTCTATTCCGCATTATATTTGTTTATATAATTGAAATATCACAGGTTGTGCATTGTTCAATCAATTAGAATATCCGACCTTTTGGTTGTTGATTTAAATTGATTGACACTTGGATATTGGTCTTTGGTACCATCCAAGTTATCTCTCTTTGATAAAGACTCGCAGATTTCTATTTGCTTGAGTAAAGATCAAATTGAGAGATTGAGATATAAACTCTTTAATATACTTTTTATCTAGATTGAGTCTGACTGTCTAGTTGATTCTCTAGAAAGTATATTGGAGTTTGTCCATACAGATTGCTAAGCAAAATATTGGGTGTTGTTGTTGTGCCCCCGCTTTTTCAATTGGTATCAGATCAAGCAAACACGTTCAAGACCTTATAAGTCTGTGTTTGTAGCGATCTGACTCTATGGACAAATGTGCTATGTCTATTAACGTACCACCAGTCTTCGATGGCTCTAATTACTTATGATGGAAAATTTCTATGCGAGCTTTTCTTCAAGCGCGTGATTTTCAATCATGGGTATATGTTGTTAATGGCTATGATCCTCCCGTTGTGGCAGTTGGAAATGTAAACGTTCCTAAGAATATTGGTGAATACAGCCCTGCTGAGATACTTGTTGCAAAGAAAAATTCCGACGGTTTGAATGTCATCATACATGCCATTACCCCAAATCTTCAGCACCATGTGTCAAATTGCACTAAGTCGCAAGAAGCTTGGGATATCTTGGAAACCATTTTTGAAGGTAATACCAGTGAAAAGGAAGCTAGGCTTCAAAACCTTAATTCCGATTAGGAAAACCTTCATATGGCAGATGAAGAAACATTTGATGAGTTTAATCACAAAGTGTCTGAAATTGTTAATGCATCTTTTGCATTGGGTAAGACTATTCCTAAAAAGGACATTGTGATGAAAATTCTCAGATCGCTGCCATCCAGATACGATTCTAAGAAGCATACCATTATTGAGGGAAATAACCTTGATAATCTCTCCAGAAATACGCTGGTTGGGAAGCTTAAGATCTTTGATCATGAACATTCATCCAAAGCTAAGGATGTTGCGTTCAAATAACTAAAGGACACTAAATTACTGGATAAAAGTAAAAAAGTGTATATATCTGAAGATGATCACTCTGAGACAGATTCATCAGATGAAGATCTTGACAAATCAGTCTCGATGATCACAAGACAGTTTAGGGATCTTCTACTGAAGAGAAGTAAATGATTCTCCATGTATCTGCCTAAGGCATCAGTCAAAACTCATAATCGTGTTCCTCCTAAAAATAGGGATATTGATGAAACTGATGACGAGGATATGCCTCAGTGCTTTAAGTGTAAAGGATTTGGTCATTTTGCAAACGAGTGCCCAAATCGTAGAAAATACACTTGGAACAAAGGTCTTATTGCAACTCTTGATGAAATGTCTGACAACTATGATTCTAATGAAGATGAGAAATCAAGTGTTGCACTTCTTGGTGAAAATATTGATTTAGATAATTGTAGCAATACATACATCAATCTTGATATTCTTTCAGAAGATAATCCAACTATTCTGGAAGACAAAGTTGATCCATTCTTTGGAAACTCTGTTTATAATGTTTCAGGTTCCAATATGTGCCTAGCTACGTGCACATCTCAAAAGCCTGACTTTTATCCTAGACTGACGTGTTTGTATTGTTCTCTAAAGGGTCATGAACTTTCAAGGTGTTAAAAGTACAAACATCAACTGAGGCAGTCAACAAACTTCAACGAAGAGTAAATCATTTAACAAGGAAGCTTAAACTTGCTCAGAAGACCGCTGAGGTATGTAGGATATTATCTTCATCTAAGAAGTTAGTTTCCAAGGACAAACCAAGACCATTAGAGAAGAGAGTATGGTCGAGTCGGTTTGATAGACGTAGAGGTCGAGGATTCCTCTCATGAGGAAAATGGTGGACAAATCGTTGTTGGCACTTAATGCAATTTAATTGTGTTAATTGATGAAAATCTTGTCTCATGTGCCTGATCAAAAGAGAAAATGATTTTGTACCTCTTAGGCTTTAGGAAAAGTTTTTTTCTTAGTTTTTGCTCTTTCCTGTCTTTTTACAAAAAGAGAGGGTTATGATTGTCAATTCTACTCTTTATAGGGTTGAGAGTTGGACGTGTACGAACCTGTTAAAGGTTTTGAAACCCTACATTCCTTTTCCTTCATTGAGACTCCTTTTTATCCCAAGACTACTTGTTGAGATTGTGATTTCCTCTCACAAACCCATACACCTATGGATGCTCCAAGTGCCATGTCTTCTAATGGAAAGGATGTTAATATGATTGTCAAGCCATCAATCATGAAGGAAAAAGAGAAATATCCGTTAGCTCCGACATTAAAAAAAAAAAAAAGGAATGTGAGGAATCCAAGAGTTGTTCCTTCAAACTCTCAGAAGTTTTTTGATGTTCTTGAACTGCTGAAAGAGATGCGAAAGGAGATTCAACAAATAAAGGCTTTTGTGTATAAGACTTATGAGATTTAGAAGGCCCTGGTTCGACATCATCAGCCAAGAAGGTTTATTGATATAAACTCCTAACTTAAGAACCTTGCGTCCCAATGGCTGTTGATAACAAGGAGTTCGGGGACGATAAAGAATTCTTCAAAGGTCTTAACATCTAGTAACTTTTTTATTTTTCTATTTTTGTTGGAAGAATAACTAGAGTTTGGAATATCCATTATTGTGATTACACATAGTTATGTCCAAACGTTTTCATCTTCATGTGTTTAGATTTTGTTTTAAACTCTAAATTTGTTTGGAAGATGATCTTTGCAGTATTAATCTTTATGGTTTTATATATTGCAATTTTTATGGGATATGTGTGTTTGCGTCCGTTAACTATGATTGTCCCATATCTTGTCAAAATTAAAGTCTTTCTTAAGTCGATATTCATATGTTGATAGAGGAATGAATAGACTTTTGACAAATACAAAAGGTAAGCCTATATTGTCAATTTTTGACGCAAGATAGGTTAAAATCTTTTGTTTTCAAGGATTATGTCTATTGTTTGTCATTGTGCAAATGGTGATGGAAAATAGAATGAATCCTTGTGTATTCTGCTGTAATTGATCTTCCCTGATCCATATTTTATGTATTACTGTGAGGCTCCATAATGTGTCTTATGTTGAGCACTAAACGACCAAGTTGATTATTTTATGATTAGCTTTGTTGTTGTTCCGTAAGGTACTTTATGTCGGGCATTTTTGAACTAAATTAATCATCTTGTTTGGTTATTTAGTTATAACTCCATAAGTCTTCTTATGTTTGAGCGCTTTTTGATTTGGGTTGATTATTTTCATGATTAACTTAGTCATTGCTCCATAGATTCTATTATGTCAAGTATGACCAATTAAATTGATTACTTTTTGTGATTAGTTTGGTTGTGTATTTCGATTAGATTAATTATGGGTTCTCTTGTGATTAATCTAATTGAGTATTTTTGAGTCTCCATAAGTTCACTTGTGTTGAGCATTATCAATTAAATTAATCATGAACTTCTTGTGGTTAATTTAATTGAGTATTTTGGATTCAAATTCATACTTGTATGTAATTTGTTATGTCCAAAGAAATCCTTCTTTTCTTTCGAAATTAAGGTCGCTCTTGTTGTTCTTTCGGGAATGACATATTATGGGGGAGAGTTCTTTTTGAACTTGTGCTTAATTGCCAAATCTTTGTGGGGAGTGCGGATGTGGAATATTATAGGGGTTGTCTTGTATCTTTAAACTCCTTGATGAATGCATTTAGCTTCGGCTTTATGATTGCATCTAAATAAGATGATATGTGTTTCTTTCTCTTGGTCATGAAACGTCTCTTTCGGAAATTTCATTAGGATCTCGTTCTTGTACCTTTGCCGATTTTATTGACAAAAAGGGGGAGAACTAATATGTAGTCACACTACAAATCCATATGGTTTTCGGATCATTATGTAAGGAGGAGTGGTTTCCATGTGAGATGGAGTATTGACAAAGGGGGAGTGATACATATCACCATA
Organism: Papaver armeniacum; assembly: GCA_023531295.1. Classification (NCBI taxonomy): domain Eukaryota; kingdom Viridiplantae; phylum Streptophyta; class Magnoliopsida; order Ranunculales; family Papaveraceae; genus Papaver; species Papaver armeniacum. The sequence goes on from JAJJWW010007659.1 coordinate 685,290, forward strand.
GTATTGTTGTTGAAGTTGTGATACAATTGGACTTTGACGCTGTGTAATGATACTATGACACTGTATAAGAAATGATTGAGAACTCTTATTTTCTTGTTGTTATAGCTACGGATTTTCAACAACGATGATGCTAACTTACAACCTTTGGGATCATTGGAGTACTTGGAAGTGACGAAGATTTCGAGTAATGTTGAAGATTAGGCATGTGGAATAGGAGCTACAAAAGTTTATTTATTTATTTTTTGTATTCCATATGTATTAATAGTTTTGTCACTAAAATTGACAAAGGGGGAGATTGTTAGAGCATTGATCTGTCAAACTCGCATGCGTTGCTATCTCAAGCATGTTTGTCAATGTTAGTGATCAAAACTATAAGTATTGATTTCTAGCCTATTATAGCTAAAGGTATCGGACTAGGATAGAAAGTGTAGTTGAGCTCGAGACTCCATGCCAATCATCATACAAGACGAAGGACTACTCAAGGAACTGGTGGAACTTCATCGACTAAAAGGTATGTGGAGACTTGAACTTGTCTGTCACTCAAAAGCTTATTTACTCTATCTCATATTCTTGAGACAAAAGTCGTTTTGATATATATAATTTCATTATACACATTTGCTATTTCGAGCCGAGTTTAACTCGCCTATCTATTTCTCGAAATATGTGTTGGTCAGCTTTCGCTTTAGCCAAATTCATCTTTACCTAGTGACGAATGTCATGTTATGTTTCAATCACTTTGAAAATTGCTCAATTTAAAAAATGGTATGTGAATAACGGCTATATAATGTCTTACGAGAATGTTTCAATGATTGAAATGAGAGTTTAGATTACATAACCATTGGTAGGATATAAGCATTGTTGTGGAAAACACATATATGTATAAGTTGTTATTCCTTGAACCAAAGTTTTGAACTATGTTGATCAAGAGAAACGAATGTGGCGTGAGCCAAGTCCGTGAATCGGCGGAAGTTCTCGACCGAGGAATTCGGAGTTTGTGAACTCCTTCCGTGACCTTAAGTCCGCGAACATGAGTGGGTTATATCTAAAATCGGTTGTTCTTGAACTCATGTTTATATAAACTAAGGAATGCTTTTGCAAACCGTGGATATAAAGTTCATGAACCGATTCGAGTGAATCAAACCGTTTTTGCTTTGATTGTGTCTTGTGTAGTTACATAAGATCTAAGCAATTGAACAACTCTCTAACTAGTTCATTTGAGTCATTTGAACTAGTTATGGTGAAGAAGAATATGGTTAATATGAAATTGCTCATATGGCTAACCATTTGGTTAATAATTGTTGAACCAACAAATGTCAATGTTTGGGAACGGTTACATAAACCCAAAATTGGACATTTCATTTGTGTGTAACAAGCTAAGGTTTCGATCCAACGGTTGAGAAATATTAGCTTGAATCTAATCAGTTTTCATCTAACGTGAATATTGAATGCGTTGTTACTAAGCTAACATTGATTGCAAAACCCCGATTTGAAAGACTATATAAGGGAGAACTCTAGCAACTGGGAAACCTAATCCCCACACCTTACGTGTGATACTAGTTGCATAAGCTAGTTATGATTCTCCTTCAACCTTGGGTTTTCTTCTCTAAACTAGGTTAACGACTTAAAGACTTCATTGGGATTGTGAAGCCAGACCGATACTACTTTTCTTGTAGTTGTGTGATCTGATCTTGTTGTTTCTATCGTCATGAGTACAATTGGAATAATTGGGTTGAGATTTATATCTCACGATAGGCAAGATAGAAAATAAATCACAAACACTTTCGTCTTATCGTTTGTGATTCCATAATATCTTTTTAAACTGCGTCGATTAAGATTATTGTGAGGTGATTGACAATCTAAGGCATTCTTCGGGAATAAGAGTCGGGTTATCAATTGGTTCTGTTCACCTTGATTTGAAGCCATTTATCTATTCGTAGACTTTTACGTATGTCTGATTAGTTTATTAAAGTCTTCGACTTTGGGTCGTAGCAACTCTTAGTTGTGGGTGAGATCATCTAAGGGAATCAAGTATGTAGCATCCTACTGGGATCAGAAAAGTAGGAGCATAATTGTACCTTGGATCAGTGCGATATTGGTTGGGGTTCAACTGCAGTCCAGAACGAAGTTAATTTAGAGTAGGCTAGTGTCTGTAGCGGCTTAATACAGTGTGTGTTCAATCTAGACTAGGTCCCGGGTTTTTGCATTTGTGGTTTCCTCGTTAACAAAATTCTGGTGTCTGTGTTATTTCTATTCCGCATTATATTTGTTTATATAATTGAAATATCACAGGTTGTGCGTTGTTCAATCAATTTGAATATCCGATCTTTTGGCTATTGATTTAAATTGATTGACACTTGGATAACTGGGTCTTTGGTACCATCCAAGTTATCTCTCTTTGATAAAGACTGTGATTTCTATTTACTTGAGTAAAGATCAAATCGAGGGATTGAGATATTAACTCTTTGATACTTTTTGTCTAGATTGAGTCCGATTTGTCTAGTTGATTCTCTAGAAAGTATATTGGAGTTTGTCCATGCAGATTGCTAAGCGAAATATTGGGTGTGGTTATTGTACCCCGCTTTTTCAGTATGCAAACTTAAGTACTCTGACTTAAACAGATGAATAATTTTACGAAGGAGTATGCAAACTTCCGGTCTTGAATTCCGTCAAAAAAGTTCGTACATTAAGTACGCAAATCGTAATGTATCCAGACATGGGTTTTATCTCTTAACTCCCATTTCAATTATCAAAACATTCTTAGAAGACGACAATAGTTGTTTCACACAAACTATAAGCTTATAAGAAATTTTCAAGTGATCGAATGATCAATACGAAACATTCCGAGCCTACATCAAATGATTTTGTCACACAAATCATGTAAGATGTTACTAGGTGATTTTCACATGATCATCTTTTGACTTTCGTCAAGAATAATGATGAACGTAGTTAAAGCAAAAATCTTTCTAACACATATTTCGAGAAAGATATAAGCGAGTTAAACTCAACTCGAAATGTCAAATGTGAATAATGTAAAGTCTATATAGCTATACGACTTCTGTCTCAATAGAAGATAGAAAATAATAGACCTCTGAGTGATAAATGAGTTCAAGTCTCCACATACCTTTTGTTGATGAAGTTCCACAAGCTCCCCTTAGTAGTTCTTCGTCTTCAATCGATGAACGCCGTGAAGCCTAAAGCTCAACTATACATTCTATCCTAATCCGAGACATATTTATAAGTAGACTAGAAATAAAGACTTATAGTTTTGACAACTAAACTTGACACACAAGCTTGAGATACCAAAGCTTGCAAGTTCGACCCAGTAATGCTCTAACAGACTCTACATGGTATGCTTATTAAGGAGCTATTCAACACATAACTATTGATGGTTCTTCTCTTACTTCCGTCTCTCCTTATGGTGGTTATGGTAAGATAGCTACATCATTATGGATATTTATTCATAATTGGTACATCTTGAATAATGTTCTTGAGGCTCCATCCTCGTCCCATAATTTATTATCTGTGCACAAATTTACTTCTGATAACCATTGCACACTGACCTTTGATTGTGATGGTATGTGTCCACTTCACTTCGACACCAATACATCTTATCATCCTTCCATCACCACACCAACAACATTATACAACATTAATTAAATTCATCCCACATGAAGTTCTTCACAAAATACATGGTCATCCCAGTTTTCAAACTCTCCAACGTGTCTATCAGAGTCTCAATTTATCTTGTAACAAAATCAACTTGAATCTCTTGTAATCAATCACACACAGCGCGGAGTCTGTTAAAAATGGATTATCACAAGACGTCTTTAGATCTACAAACAGTCTAAAGATCCCCGTCGATACTTCGATCTAGTTTGAGTGAATCTTATATCAGAAGAGAAGATTCTCAAGCATAAACAAACTAGGTCAAAGTTCAATAACCGTTAGTCAATCAAATCAATCGAAAACTAATAATAAACTGCAATTATCTAGTTTCCCACCAATCTTAATCGTAGAGCTTCCCAATCCCAAAGAAGTCTTTAAAACGAGCGATCATAAGAGATTTCGCCTAATTAGGGTAATCTCCTCTCCGAATAGACGGCTCCACCAGTAACAACACAACAAGGTAGTTTTGCTGTCTCTGAGGATTAGTTTGCTCGAAATGAAAACTTCAATATTTATAGACCAAGGAAGTTTGGACACCAAGGAATTTCCAAAACCGAATATTCTCAAAGATATGCAATAAACACAAAAACGGTTTTCATAATTCCTAGAAATGCTCTGTCCAAATATTGACCGGAATCTCAGTAGAAAATCTTCAATTAGTAAATGCACATTACCAATTTTTATTTTCTAAAGATATGCATTTAATTGCTGGAAATTAAAAGCATATGAAACTAAAACCTTAATTAAAAGATTCTCAATTTATTTCGATCCGGGATTCTCCTTTAGTTATTAAGGAATATATTTAAACAATAATAGATAAGAAATATTGCACGTGTTCAAAGTATTTCGACATCTTTACTTTATAAATCCTCTTTCATATTTACAATATTGGAACCTGAAAAAGTGGGGGGTACAACAACCTCACCTAATATTTCGGTTAGCAATCTGTATGGACTAACTCCAATATACTTTTAAGAGAATCAATTAGACAGTTAGACTCAATTTTAATAAAAAATATATCAAAGATTTATATCTCAATTTATCGATTCAATACATACTCAAGCAAATAGCAATCTGCGAGTCTAATTGAATACAAGAGAAATTAACTTGAACGGTACCAAAGACCAATGTTCAAGGATCAATCAATTTCAATCAACCAATGGTTGGATTTACCAATTGATCGATTCAACGCACAACCTGTGATATTTAAATTATATAACAAAATATAATGCGGAAAATAAATAAACACGAGACACGAGAAGTTTTGTTAACGAGGAAACCGCGGTGCGAGAAAAACCCATGGACCTAGTCCAGATTGAACACACATTGTATTAAGCCGCTACGGACACTCAGCCTACTACAAACTAACTTTGGTCTAGACTCGTATTTGAACCCCAATCAATCTCACACCGATCCAAGGTACGGTTGCGCTCCTTATGTCTACGATCAATGGGATACTACGCATTTGATTCCCTTAGCCGATCTCACCCACAACTAAGAGATGCTACAAACCCAAAGTCGAAGACTTTAATAAACAAATATGTATCACGCAGAAAAGTCTACGGGAGTAGATAAATATGTCTCCTGGGTTTAAATACCTCTGAGTTTGTTAGTCTTTTGATAAACCAAGGTGAACATGAACTAATTGATACACCTGACTTATATTCCCGAAGAACAGCATAGAAATATCAATCACCTCACAATAATATTAATCGACTAGAGAAACAAGATATTGTGGAATCACAAACGATGAGACGAAGATGTTTGTGACTACTTTTCTATCTTGCCTATCGAATAAATTAATCTCAAGCCAATCTTATGATTGCAATCAATCACGATAGAAACAACAAGATCAGATCACGCGACTACAGAGAAAACCTATAGTTAAAGGAGAATCGACTTTAGCTTATACAACTAGTATCACACAGGAGTTGTGGGGATTAGGTTTCCCAGTTGCTAGAGTTCTCCTTTATATAGTCTCCAAATCAGGGTTTGCAATCTAAAAGACCTTGGTAACAAAGCATTCAATATTCACCGTTAGATGAAAACCTAATTAGATTCAAGATAATATCTTTCAACTGTTAGATCGAACTTAGATTATTATACACAAATGAAATGCACGTTCATTTAGGTTCGTGTAACCGTACCTAAACGTGTACACCTAATTGGTTCAATAGTAGTTAACCAATGGTTAGCCATATGAGCACTTTCATATCAACCTTATTCATCTTCACCATAACTAGTTCAAATGACTCAAAAGAACTAGTTAGAGAGTTGTTCAATTGCTTAGATCTCATAGAAGTATATAAGACACAATCGAAGCAAAAATGATTTTGATTCACTCGAATTGATTCATGAACATTATATCCACGGTTTGCAAATATGCATTCCTTAGTTTATATATGTCTTAGTTCACGAATAAACCGTTTTTAGAAAATATCCACTCAAGTATGCATACTTATGCATACTTAAGTACCTGAGTGAGTTTGTTTTGGTTCACAAACTCCAAAGAAAATTCACGGGATGTGAACTTCCGCGCAAGACGCGGACTTAGCTTTAGGACATCCTCGAACCAAGAAAGTACACATACTTTAGTTCAAGGATTTTGGACTTACACAAGTATGAGTTCACATACAATGTTTATATCCATTCAAGGTTATATATTCTAAACTCCCATTTCAATCATTGAAGCATTCTTAGAGGATGTCAAGTAGAGGTTATTCACACACTATTTTTCATCAAAGCGATTTTCAAGATATTGAAATAATCAACATGATTCGTCACTTGTAAAGATGAAATTGGCCAAAGCGAAAGCTTACCAACACATATTTCGAGAAATAGATATGCGAGATAAACTCGACTCGAAATAGCAAATGTATATAATCGAAGTCTATATAGCAATACGACTTTTGTCTCAAGATAGGAGATAAAGTAGATAGACTTTTGAGTGATAGATAAGTTCAAGTCTCCACATACCTTTTAGTAGATTAAGATCCACCAGTTCCTTGAGTAGTTCTTCGTCTTTGCATGATGAACGTCGTGGAGTCTATAGCTCAACTACACTTTTTATCCTAGTCCGAGACTTAGCTATAAGTAGACTAGAAATCAATACTTATAGTTTTGGCAACTAAACTCGACAAAAAATATTGAGATAGAAACGCTTGCGAATTCAACCGAGCAGTGCTCTAACAATCTCCCCTTTTTTCAATTTTAGTGACAAAACTATCAATACATATGAAATACAAAATAAATACAAAATAAATAAACTTTGCAGCTTCTCTTCCACATGCATGATCTCCTTGGTTCTTCAACATTACTCGAATCTTCATCACTTACAAGTACTCCAATGATTCCAAAGATATTCAAATCAGCATCATCATTGTTGAAGATCCGTAGCCATAACAATAAGAAAACAAAAGCTCTCAATCATTGTTACATAGTTTCATAGTATTATTACACAACATCAAAGTTCAATTGTATCACTACTTTGACAACAATACAATGGTGATATGTATGACTGCCCCCTAGTCAATATTCATCTCACATGAAAACCACTCCCCCTAACATAATGATCCGAAAACCATATGTATTTGTAGTATGAACTACACATTAATTCTCCCCCTTTTTGTCAATAAAATTGGCAAAGGTACGAAAACTAGAGGGATCCTAATGAAATTTTCATAGAGACACTTCATGACCAAAAGTAAGTACATATCAACCTTTTAGATGCAATCATATAGCCGAAACTAAATGCATTCATCAATTAACAATATAACCCCTATAATATTCCACATACGTACTCCCCACAAAGATTTTCTAATTAAGCACAAGTTCAATTAAGAACTCTCCCCCATATAATGTCATTCTCGAGAGAACAACAAGAGCGAACTTACTTTCACAAGAAAAGAAGGATTTCGTTGGACATTGACAAATAACATAAGGATATGAATTTGTATCCAAAAATCTCAATTAAATTAACCTCAAGAGAACCCATGATTAATTCAATCGGAAATGCTCACATAAGAGAACTTAGGGAGCCTCACGGTATTTACATAAAAATTATGGATCAGGGAAGATCAATACTGCGAAATAAACAAAGATTCATTTTATTCTTTATCACCATTTGCACAATGACATAATAGACTCAATCTTTGTAAACAAAATCTTATCCTTTCTTTTATCAATATTTGCATAATGACATAAAAGGCTTAACTTTTGTTTTTCAAAAGCTCAATACATGCATATCGACATTATGAAAGACTTAGCTTTTGACCACGTATGGGACACTCATAGTTCACAGACCCAAACCCACATATCCCATACCAAGTTGCAATATATGAAATCATAAAGATTAATACTGCAAAATCATCTTCCAGATAAACTTTAGAATTTAAACAAATAAATCTAAAAACATTGAAGATGAAAATCGTTGGACATAGCTATGTGTAATCACAATAATGGCTATTCCAAACCCTAGTTATTCTTCTTAAAAACACGAGAATAAAATTCTCATAAGAAGTTTCATAGACATCAAGACAAACTCATAATGCACATATAAGATGATTTGTCCTTACAGGGTAGAATCAATCTTTTTTGCGCGGATTTACACCAAGAATAGCTACCAAAGGCGTATGAAAAGATTTTCAAAGAAGAACATACAAAGCCATTGATGACCATGCACCATAGTTCACACAAGATGATTGTGAATATTCAAGAATCCCATAGCAATGCGTACTACTGCCCATTCTTGAACTTCTTTCTTTGCGATTCACCAACAACATTCTTTTAAAAGCTACAAATGAGCTTATAAGATTGGTACTCCAAGAATCCAAGTGCCCAAGTCCAAGAGAAGTGGAACACGTGCTACGAAACTGAGCAAAATACTCAAAAACAAGAGACGGGACAATGACCAGTCTTAACTCATCCAAATTCAAGAATTCTCATCTCCATTTTGAAGGGAATTCAAATAGGAATAGAATCCAAAAAGAATGAGGTCATTACGAGTTCGGACGAAGAAGATACGACCAAAACAGGTTTACCGAATATCGACGTCTACATGCAAGTATGCATACGGGCATGCAAACGAATTTTCATGACCTGTGTAGTTGCAGGAAATCCCACAACACACCCCATGTAATATTTCCTAGATCTAAATCTATTTCATAATCAAAATAAAGATTAAAGTGCTAAAATTATAAAATGGACACAAGGATTTTTTACATGGTTCGATCAATGTGATCTACATCCATGGTTCTTCACTATGATTGTTGAGGTTACATTAATATTACATTTAAAATCTCCATTAATGAATATTTTGTAGAGCTCTAGATCTAGTTTTAGGGGAAGAAGATGATAAAATAAAGTCTCACCCTCTCTCTTACAAAATTGTGTATCCTCCTTTTCTCTCTCCAGCTCTCCTCTTTATATAGGTGTTTACATAGTTAATGCACGTCGTAACCACAACAAATTAATTAATATTTTTCCACCTAATTAACAAGTAATATAGTGTAGTCAAGTTCATTCCCACGAGGAGCAAGAGATTCTAGTTGTCAAAATTGTCACAAAAAGGGGGGTGTAAAGCAAAAGAAAGTAAACAAAGCAATTAAAAGTTAAAGTTGAAATCAATAAGAGAGACAAGATCAAGGAATCCTTCTTCGTTGCAAAACAATGATTAAAGTTATGTTCTTTTCTACTTGTTATTAGTCATGATTATCACCAACCGTAGGATAGCAGGTCCGCTTAGCTAGCCCCATAATCCCTTATTTCACTGAGTAACAAGTCCGCTTAGTTATCAGATTCTATTCAAAAGAACCACCTTGAGGTTCGCTTACAAGATGTAATTCCCTGAATGCGTTAAGATTTATGAATTTAGGTTTAGTACTAGTAGTTAAACTCGGTTCGCTTGGTTCACTTTCTAGCGTTGTTTCTACACACAATTGCTCCACGGAATCCCTCCGCAAGGTCTCGTGTTTTCTACTTGTGTAAAGTGTCGAGAACGATTACGTATTCCCTAACTTATACTAGATTTAGATCAATTAACAAATCAATTTAGCGTGCACTCCAAACAATCTATCAATCAATCATGAATGAATAAACATTCCTATTAGTAAAAACAATCGATAATCATGTGAAAAATCTCAAGATAGAATTGAAACAAAACTCAAATCATGTTAAGAACTAGGAATTCATCCTCAATCAATAAGAAAATTAGCTACTCATGCTTTTGAAATTCACACAAATAATTATTTAAAAGGAGAATTTTCAAGTTTACACAAATAATTAAGAAGAAGAATCAAAAGCAAAAACACAAGTGTAGTGTGTGTAGAGAGGTGTGTAAAGATGTAGAAAACTTTCTATTTTATAGGCTTCAATATTCTCCAAATCTTCCAAGGAATAGAATCCTTTTTCTTTTGCAATTCAATTTCCAAATCCAAGCCTTCCTCAACTCTTCATCTTCTCTTTTTCCAAATTTGAGCCCAATTCTCCATCCAATTCCTAGTCCAAGTCTTCACACCCATGAGAGAAGTCCATAGAAAATTCCGAATTTTTAGCTCCGAAAATCTGGTATTATGGCGAATTCGGGAATAGTGATCGCCGTCGCTGAATATCATTGCCGGTCGGACGAATATTCTCAGCATGATGCCGCCAGAGATAATTGGCCAGATAACGGTCTCCGTTAGTCAATCGGGTCGGTTGTGGAGTTAGCGAATCAGTTAGACATCCGACTGTCCGAATCGTCTTAATCAACCGAGTCACACGGACGGACGGCCATCGGACTCGGGAGTCGACTCGCTGCAATAGAACTGGACAGTTCCTCTATTTCTGGCATTTTCGTGCCAATTTTAGGCCGATCTTTAGTCTTCTCTGTTAAGAAACCTAGCATATATCTACCGTGTTCAATGACTTCACTTCTTTGTTACTTCTTAGCTCAATCGACCAGCCTTCAATTGAATCAACAACATCTCACAAATCATCAATCACCCACAAATTCAAACCATATTCCATCCTAGAGAGACCATTAACAAAAGATTTAAGGTGAACACCCAACTTCACTAGCACCATTCCCTGTCTCAGAATCTATTCAAGCAATTCACCATTCATCTACAATCATTAGCTTCTTTCTGTATCAATTTCTAATTCTCAATTCTTCTCGACAGCATCACTCTTCACAATTCAATCCATCGTTCCCTGTAAACCAGCAGACTCCATCAAACCCCCATCTGTAATCTTCCAGCCGATCGCCAAGTATGATAACACCACTCTCACGGCATCCAATAGAAACGTCTTCCGCTCCTCGTCTTGATCTTCATGGTCTTCGTCTTCTGTTTCAACTATTGATGATAAACCTCGAATTTCATAAATCCTTGACAATTTTTAAATCTTTTTACCTTAAATCCTTGTCGCTTGAAACTTCCTTATATATTTTCCTTCCCCATGGCTTATTAAATAAATAAAAACAAACAAATATTTCTCTTTTTTTTTTTTTTCTTTTCTTTTCTTTTTTTTTTTTTTTTTTTTTTCTTTTTTAAATTAGAGAAATAAAATACAAAGACAAACCGTGGCCGTGGAAGAGGTATTTTACCGCTTGATTCTTCACAACTTGTATCGTCTTGAAATCATAAGCTTCAAAAATTCTCACCTTTTAATTTTCTTCGGTCTTGTGAATAAGTCTTCATACTTGAATATAAAATTACCTCATTGTATTGTAAGTCCTCAACATATATGTGAAATCCGCTCTTTGTATGTTGCTTTACTTGTATTTGAAATTTGCTCTTTTTCTCGCCGTTTGCTTGTAAACCTTGAACTTTTTCCAACTTTCCTTGTAGATTTTGATGTCGCTCATTGTTGGTGATGATGGTGTTTCTATGGACCCGTTGTTGCCGCGAGAGAGAATGGTGCTAACTGCAAATCGAACTACAAGAAGGAGGCTTTCATCTATAGACGTCACCCTTATGATTGACAAAATTAGCACTCAAGAGATCAAAGAGTAATGCTTCATTGGTGGGAAGTTGGGTAGCTCACCATTCTACCCGGAATTAACGTGACGGTGACACACACTCAAAAGAAGCTCTTTAGTAGATGGAAAAATTTCTGGTCGGTGCCTCACATGATATGAATACGGGTAGTCTCCACTAATGATTGATCAGCAACTCTAATAATGCACTTCCTCCCCCCACCAAATTCGCATCACCGACATGATTAAATCCATTATTTAACACTCTAACAAGCAAGAAATCCGAATGTAGTTCTCTAACATTTCCAAGTTCAATTATGTCGGTCAAAATCTCTATGTAAACATACCTAGAAGTATGCTAGTGACTCTAGAATCTTTAAAAGTTGGAGGTTTTAAGTAAAACTTTTTTTTTTAATTTTTTTTTTTTAAATACATGCTTAACCACTCCCCCACACTTAAACCTTACATTGTCCTCAATGTAATTGAATCCTCCTAGTAAAGTCAAGGTGGGAAATTTTAACATGATATGGAACAAGAAAAAATAAACAAAAATAAAAAGGATAAGGAATACAAAACCGATGGGTTGCCTCCCATTAAGCGCTTGTTTTAAAGTCGACGGCCCGACTTAGCTCTTGCTGCATATTACTCCTCCAGAGGGAGTTAATCTTGAAGTTCAATCACGTCCACATACTTAGTTTTCATAATATGGCTTTAACCTATGGCCATTGACTTTCAAATGTTGTCCTGTTTTGTCACTAACAATTTCAACTGCACCATGATCATAAACATTAGTAACAACAAATGGTCCCACCCAACGGGACTTAAGCTTACCCGGAAATAAACGTGAAACGAGTATTAAATAAAAGAACTTTTGCCCCACAACAAAACTTTTCCGGGCGAAATCATCTTGTCATGAAAAAGCTTAGTCTTTTCCTTGTAAATCCGAGCACTCTCGTAAGCATCATTACGTATCTCCTCTAACTCATGTAGTTGTAACTTCCTTTGTTTCCCCGCTTCATCATACTCCATGTTGAATTTCTTTATCGCCCAATAAGCCTTATGTTCAAGTTCAACCGGAAGATGACAAGCCTTGCCATAGACCAACCTATATGGAGACATACCAATCGGTGTCTTATATGCCATTCTATACGCCCAAAGTGCATCATTGAGCTTAAAGCTCCAATCTTTCCTTGTGGTATTCAACGTTTTCTAGAGAATGCACTTGATCTCACGATTTGAAATTTCCGCTTGTCCACTAGTTTGTGGATGATAAGGCGTACCAATTTTGTGTGTTATGTTGTACTTCTTGAGGATAGCGTGGAAAGCCTTCTTGAAATGTGAGCCTCCATCGCTTATCACCACTCTTGGTGTACCGTGCCTATTGAATATGTTTTCCCTTACAAAATCACAAACAACTTGAGAGTCATTATTTTGGTGGCTCTAGCTTCCACCCATTTCAAACATAATCTACGGCAAGAAGTATATAAAAGTTTCCATTCGAATTGACAAAAGGGCCCATAAAATCAATACCCCACACATCAAAAATCTCCAACGGCAGAATTGGTGTGAGTGGCATTTGATTTCGAGCACCTAGATTGTCTGCGTTCGTTGACATCTATCACACGATTTTTACAAAACATATGAATCTTCAAACAAGGTGGGCCAATAAAATCCACTCGAGAACTTTGAGAGCGGTGCGTTTAGAACCAAAGTGGCCACCACAAGCAAAAAGTGTGGCAAAAAGGAGAGGATGGATTGAAATTCGGAGTTAGGTACGCACCTTCGCATTATTTGATCAACGCCATATTTCCATAAGTATGGTTCATCCCACACATATTGCTTAGCTACCTTCTTAAGTTTCATCTTTTGAAATTAGACATTGTACTAGGTACCTTCATTGTCACCAAGTAATTCACTATATCCGCATACCAAGGTGTTGATTCTTCCATGGAGAAAAGTTGTTCGTCCTAAAGCGGTCTTGTAATGGAAGTTCTTGAGACATAACAAGTCTACTAAGATGATCCATAACGGTATTCTCCACACCCTCTTATCACGAATTTCTATGTCGAACTCTTGTAACAATAGGATCCACCGGATTAATCTTGGCTTAGCTTCTTTCTTCTTTATTAAGTGTCTTAGTGCGGCATGATCGGAATACACAATAACCTTTGTACCCACCAAGTATGATCGAAATTTTTCCAATGCAAAAACTATAGCCAATAACTCCTTTTCCGTGGTAGAATAATTGATTTGTGCATCATTAAGGGTCCTAGATGCATAATAGATAACATGGGACAACTTGTCCACCCTTTGACCCAAAACGGCTCCAACCGCATAATCACTAGCATCACACATTAATTCAAATGGAAGATTCCAACTTGATTTGATAATTGGCGCACTTGTCAACATTTCCTTCAATTTGTCAAAAGCATCCTTGCATTCCTTGTTGAAGTCGAAAGGTACCTCCTTTTGTAATAACTTGCACATCGGCATGGAGATTTTGGAGAAATCCTTGATAAACCGCCTATAGAAAACCTGCACGACCAAGAAAAGAACGGATCTCCCTCACCGAAGTGGGATATTGTAAGTTTCTTATTAAATGTATCTTTGACTTGTCCACTTCGAGCCCTCGAGAGGACACAATGTGACCAAGTACTATGCCGTGGTTTACCATAAAGTGACATTTCTCCCAATTAAGGACAAGGTTTGTGTCTATGCATCGTTTAAGAATTCAGTTCAAGGTTGTTTAAACAACCATCAAAAGAATTGCCATAAACACTAAAGTCATCCCATAAATACCTCGATGATGCGCTCCACATAATCCGAGAATATACTCACCATGCATCTTTGAAAAGTAGCCACAGATTGCAAAGGCCAAACGCATCCGTCTATATGCAAATGTTCCAAACGGACAAGTGAAAGTGGTCTTCTCTTGGTCCTCCTAGGTAATAACAATTTGATTGTATCCCAATAACCATCCAAGAAACAATAATAAGAATGCCCCGCTAACCGCTCCAACATTTGATCAATGAAAGGTAAAGGAAAGTGATCCTTTCGGGTCATGGAATTAAGATTTCTATAATCAATGCACACTCTCCAACCGGTTTGAACTCTTGTAGGAACAAGTTCATCGTCTTGATTTCGAACAACCGTGACACCGGACTTCTTTGGTACCACTTGAAACGGACTAACCCACTTGCTATCGGAAATTGGGTAGATTACCCCCACACTTAGCAATTTGAGTATCTCTTTCTTCACAACCTCCATCATGGGAGGATTAAGCCTACGTTGAGCATCACGCATCGCTTTACGCTCTCTTCCATTAGAATCCTATGCATGCACATAGATGGACTAATTCCTTGATATCCGCAATTGTCCACCCAATAGCCGCTTTGTGCTCTCTCAAGACTCTAAGCAAACGGTCTTCTTGTACCGGGTGTGAGGTTCTTAGAAATAATCACCGAAGCTCATCTCCATCTCCCAAGAAAGCATACTTCAAATGGTCCTAGGCGGCTTCAATTCTAGTTTGGGCGCCTTCACAATAGATGGTACAAGTACTTCATCATTCACGGTAAAGAAATATATGAAACATTACCCTTTTTAGCTTCTTGTAATGTCGCCAAGGCACCACACATCTCCACCAATTCATTGAGATTTCAACATCCAAGTTAGACAAGCCGTGATGTCCAATTCAATGCTCTTTGCAACACCACATCAAGTTCATCCTCTCGATTCAATTCCACCATTTGTTGCGCTAACGAATCAACCACATCAATGGAGTAAACGGAATGCACATCACTTGGGTAGCGCATGGCTTCAAATATATTAAAGTGTATTATCTCCTTGTCGAATTCCATAGTGAGTGTACCCATATCCACATCAATCTTCGCCTTTGCGGTCTTCATGAATGGCCTCCCAAGAAGTAAAGAAGTAGATGCTCTGTTCTCATTTTATCCATATCCACCACAAAGAAGTCCACAGGAAAAATAAGCTCATTTACTTGCACTAGCACGTCTTCTACAAGTCCCTTTGGATATATGTTCGACTTGATTTCCAATTGATAATAACTCTCGTATCTTTCAAAGGTCCAAGATTCAAGGAGTCATATATATCGGCCGACATCACACTAATGGAAGCACCCAAGTCAAGTAAAGCATGTTCAAACCTTTGCTTACCAATAGTAATTGGTACCGTGAAACCACCGGGATCCGTGCACTTTGTAGGCATCTTCTTCAATAGCATAGCCGACGACTCTCACCAACTTTAGTAATTTCATTATCAAGCAACCTATCCTTCTTTGTGCATAATTCCTTCATGAACTTCATGCCGTGGCATTATCTTGACGGCCTCGATGAAGGGGATGTTGATTTCGACCTTCTTGAAAATATCCATGAGTGCCTTGTCTTGAGCTTCTTTCTTGGATTTAGCAAAACGATTTAGGAAAAGGAGGTGGAGTAGTGAAAGTAGGAACCGGTTCCTTGGATTGGTCGGTTGATGTTGAATTCTCCTTTGGTGCGACTTCCTCCTTGTCTTTGACTACCTCTTCACTAGCTTCTTCATGATGACTTGGACCCTCCACTTGTCTTCCACTTCTTAAAGTAACCGCATTAACATTCTCTCGTGGATTCACAAATGGTTGTGAAGGAAGCTTTGTAGATGCTTGTGATTTCAATAGGTTCACATCGGTTGCCAATTGTCCCATTTGAGTTTGTAAATCCTTGATGGCTTAATCGGTCTTTTTGTTGATTTTGTTGAAACAATGACGTAATACCTTGCATCATGACATTAAGCTTATCATCTATCAAGATCCTTGTTCCTTCACTTGAGGTTGGAATTGTTGTTGATGTTGAAAGCGTGATTGTTGGAAACCACCTTGTTGTGCATATGGATTAGAGCCGCTCGCTTGCTTGTTTGCATAACTAAAGTTAGGATGATCCTTCCAACCGGGATTGTAGGTATTGGAGTATGGATCGTACCTTGGCCTTTGATTTGGAAATAAAGCATTTACTTGTTCGGTCTCACCATCCGGAATAATTACATGGGCCATCCTTTGCATCATTATCTCCATGTTACTCATCCTTTGATCAAGATGTGAAGATGAATCACTAACTTCATGCACTCGCCTAACCATTGGTTCATCTCTTTGTGTGTAGAATTGTCATGAGTTTGCAGCCATACTTTCAATCAACTCTCTAGCTTGGGTCAAAGTCTTGTTTATTAGTGCACCACCACCTGCGGCGTCAAGAAGAGATCTATCACTTGGGTTGAGAGCTCAGTAGAAGTATTGGAGTATCATAACGTCACTAAATTGATGATGTGGACAACTTGCCACCAATCTCTTGTATCGCTCCCAACATTCATACAATGTTTCTCCCCATGTTGCTTCATCCCACAAATCTCCTCGAATTTGAGTAGCTTTTGATGCGGGAAAATATCTCTCGAGGAAAAGTTTCTTCATCCCATTCCATGTTGTGATACTTGGGAAGGTAAATAATATACCATTCCTTAGCGTTGCCCGCCAAAGAAAACGGAAAGCTTTCAACATTGCTCCATCCGTATTAGTCTCCGGTGGAAGCATGGCCATAACTATAGTATAGAAGTCCATAAGATGTTTGTTTGGGTCCTCATTCACCATGCCATGGAACTTTGGTAACTCTCTAATCAACCCGGCTTGATCTCAAAAGTTGAGTTAGTTTTGGATACACCATTGTTGGTCAAGCTTATGAGAAGCTAGGTCCTTGAGTGTACGATCAGCCATTGTTTCTTCCTCTTTGTCCGAATCTGTGAATTCACTTGATGAAGGAGGAAGTGGAGTGTTAACCGCAACGAATGAAATCCTTTAGTTGAGTGCCGGATCGAAGACGTATTGGACTCGGTCTGCCTCATTAAGCATTCACCAAAGGTATAGCACCTGAAATAAGATTCTCGAAAACTAAGTTATATACTAGATAGAATCTAACAAAGCAAGAATAAAGCAAAAAGAAAAACAAAACAACTATAAATCGCCCGCTGTTCCCAACAACGGCGCCAAAATTCTGATGCGTGTCGTAACCACAACAAATTAATTAATATTTGTCCACCCAATTAACAAGTAATATAGTGTAGTCAAGTTCGTTCCCACGAGGAGCAAGAGATTCTAGTTGTCAAAATTGTCACAAAAGGGGGGTGTAAAGCAAAAGAAAGTAAACAAAGCAATTAAAAGTTAAAGTTGAAATCAATAAGATCGACAAGATCAAGGAATCTCTTCGTTGCAAAACAATGATTAAAGTTATGTTCTTTTCTACTTGTTATTAGTCTGATTATCACCAACCGTAGGATAGCAGTCCGCTTAGCTAGCCCCATAATCCCTTATTTCACCGAGTAACAAGTCCGCTTAGTTATCGATTCATTCAAAAGAACCACCTTGAGGTTCGCTTTACAAGATGTAATTCAATGCGTTAAGATTTATGGATTTAGGTTTAGTACTAGTAGTTAAACCTTGGTTCGCTTGGTTCACTTTCTAGCGTTGTTTCTACACACAATTGCTCCACTAATCCCTCCAAGGTCTCGTGTTTTCTACTTGTGTAAAGTGTCAGAACGATTACGTATTCCCTAACTTATACTAGATTTAGATCAATTAACAAATCAATTTAGCGTGCACTCTAAACAATCTATCAATCAATCATGAATGAATAAACATTCCTATTAGTAAAACAATCGATAATCATGTGAAAAATCTCAAGATAGAATTGAAACAAAACTCAAATCATGTTAAGAACTAGGAATTCATCCTCAATCAATAAGAAAATTAGCTACTCATGCTTTTGAAATTCACACAAATAATTATTTAAAAGGAGAATTTTCAAGTTCACACAAATAATTAAGAAGAAGAATCAAAGCAAAACACAAGTGTAGTGTGTGTAGAGAGTGTGTAAAAGATGTAGAAAACTTCTCTATTTATAGGCTTCAATATTCTCCAAATCTTCCAAGGAATAGAATCATTTTTCTTTTGCAATTCAATTTCCAAATCCAAGCCTTCCTCAACTCTTCATCTTCTCTTTCCAAATTTGAGCCCAATTCTCCATCCAATTCCTAGTCCAAGTCTTCACACCCATGAGAGAAGTCCATAGAAAATTCCGGAATTTTTAGCTCGCCGGAAAACTGGTATTATGGCCGAAATTCGGCCGGAATAGTCGCCGCCGGTCGCCTGAATATCACTGCCGGTCACTGGAGGAATATTCTGTTACGATGCCGTCAGAGATAACGGTCAGGATAACGGTCTCCGTTAGTCAATCAGTCGAGAAGCGAGTGGAGTTAGCGAGTGGTTAGACATCTCGAGTGTCCAATCGCCTTAATCAACCGAGTCATACGGACGGATCGGTCATCGGACTCGGCGAGTCGACTCGCTTTAAGAGAACCGGACAGAAGTTTCCCTGTTTTGGCATTTCTCAAAGCCAATTTTAGCCGATCTTTAGTCTTCTCTGTTAAGAAACCTAGCATACATCTACCGTGTTCACGACTTCACTTCTTTGTTACTTCTTAGCCAATCGACTCAAACTTCAATTGAATCAAAGAACATCTCACAAATCATCAATCACCCACAAATTCAAACCACATTCCATCCCACAGACCACCAACATTTCAAGTGAACACCCAACTTCACTAGCACCATTCCTCGTCTTAATCTATTCAAGAAATTCACCATTCATCTACAATCATTAGCTTCTTTCTCAGTATCAATTTCTCATTCTCAATTCTTCTGCAGACATCACTCTTCACAATTCAATCCATCGTTCCTCTGTAAACCAAACAGACTCCATCAAACCCCCATCTCGTAATCTTCCAGCCACTGATTTCTTCTTTTATTCCTAACAAAACCCATCTCTCTCACTCGCTGCTCCACCTCAAACTCTGAACCATTTCGTCCTTCTGAGTCTGTCTAAAAACTTCAAACTCCATCACAGATCCATCTCAACCCATTCTTTGCTTTATCCTCGATTCAGATTCAGTAGCAGCTTCATATTGAAACCCATCTTTTACATCTCAGATATCTCTTCAATCGCCATCAAATTCATCTTCAAGAACCCAGCATCGATCTGTGACAACTCTTCTTCTTCTTTATCTGCTTCGCGGCTTGATTAGATGACTGTAGCTCTATCTTCTTCAATCTTCAGATTCAAACACCCATCTCCTTGAGCTTCTTCAATTGCAGAGACTACCACCGAAACCCATTAATTCTTCTTATTCCCTGAGTTGAATCTCTCACAGCAGATCGAGCAACTTCTTCTCCATCTCTTGATTTCAGACACAGCCGCTGTCTGTTTTCTTGTCTCTCAATTTCTGGTGTAAGATGATTGAGTGAATGAGATGAGAAAGTCCTCTCTCTCGAATATAGGGTTGAATTGAATGAGGGTTATTCAAGTGTCCCGGCCCCTTTGATAAGGGCTAACCTGGATGGGCAAACCCCTTAACCTCATCCTGATTGCGTCTAGTAATCCTCCCAAAAGAGTTGCCTCTAACCTTGGTTCAGCTCCACATAGTGTTTAGCCCATGAAATGACAATTCGCCCTTTTGGCTCAAATAGAGTAATTTCTTCTTCTTTCCTCTCAGTGTGACTCCCAAAATAGCTACAAAACTCAAAACAAGCGTAAAATACATAATTTACGTAAAAATAGCAAAGAAAGCATAAACAATAGATAGTAAATAGGATGTATTCTACACCCTATCAATAGTGGATGACAGCTCATACATAGTGGGGTACAACTCATATTCCCCTTCATTTTCGGATCCCCTACTACGTTCTCTCAGACTCTCTTTATAATTTCGCAGGCTTACTTTATAATTTCGTAGGCTCTCTCTCTTAATCATTCTCGCAAGTTAAGGAAATAATTGAATCTCGCACGCTAAGAAAATATGTTGTGCGATATTTGAACCCTACATCTTGCCTCTTTTTTCTTGAATATTGCTTGAAAAACGATCTTTAATAAAAAATCCGTTGTTGTAGTAGTCTTTGATCTTTGTTGATGAAGGAACGAGCGAAAGAATACTGGACTTGAAAAGTACGTACTTGCCTCTATTCTTTTGTAAAGTTCCGAAAACTTGATAAGTAATTAGAAGTATCATCTTTTGAAGTATGCGAAGTATGAATTATCCTTGAAGAAGTATAAGAAGTACTCAATCCTCAAAATATAAGAAGTATCTAATCTTTGAATGAGAATAATAAGTACTCTATTCATGTGAAATTATTACTCCATTTTTGGCAGGATTCTTGTTGTTCATTAGTGAACGTCCACTTTGGAAATGATTCTTGTTGAGAAGATAAAGAACATAAATGTTTTCTTGGTAATCCATAGTTGCCTCATTCTTTATCCGTGAGGGTAGAATCCTTGAGAAAGTGTTGAATGAGCGGAGTTGTTTCTTCATTCTTATCTTGCCTCTGCTTTCATGTTTTGTGCTCATGCAATAGTATAATTTCTTCAAGTTGCTTGTAATTTTTCTTATAATCGATCGAAATAATTACATCTAAATTCTCGACACATTTTGCGTAAATCGAATAATCCCGCAAATTCTAATACCGTGATAATATAATGCTTATGTGATGATTATGTTATGAAATGTGTATGCGATGTGTATTCCATGAAATGCTTATGTGATGCTTTCATGATGCAAGTGTAATGCTTATATGATGAGAATGCTTATCTATTGCAATGTGTAGCTAATTTTTGTGTTACTTAGCTCATTTTGCCGCGTTAAAATTGATGTAGATTTAAATCGTTTCCATTCTTCATTTCTCCCGACTTTGTCTATATGCATTCCTCTTCGTATTTATTGTTCCTCATGAGTTCTTACTTGTGCTTCATCTTTCCTTATTCCTCCACTATTAGTATCTCAATAATATGATCATAATATCAAGTGTGTGGCATTTTCATTGCCTCTACCCCTCATTATCATGTACATGTTCTAAGTTTATCATAAAATCATTTTCTCAAACTCACAAGCTTATCACGAATCTCTTTCACAATCTTATCATATAATCTTTTCACAAGCTTATTTTGCTTACTCATTTTACAAGCTTATTTGCTTACTTTTTATGTGGTCTTATTTTACCTTCCTAGTTAAAGGTCTTATTTTGCCACCTTCTTGTCATTGCGATAAAATCGCAGGCCGTCTTTACACTTTCTCATGTAATGACCCATTGATCTTGTCTTATCATTTCTCTAGTATTATTGCCTCTCGGGCAGGATGTTTTTCATGCGACAATATGACAAGCCTAAATATTCTTGCGAACGTAAAGCCCCATGACATTGAGCCGTTTTGAGACGAAATCGCAGGACGCCCTTACACTTTCATGTACGAGGACCCATTGATGCCTTTTATCTTTCTCTTTTTATATTATTGCTTCTTGGGATTGTTGCACAAATATGACAAGCCTAAATCTTCTTAAAATAAAGCCTCGTGACATTTGCGTCTTAAGACACTTATCGCTCCCTAGTGGAGGGTGCCGCCCTTATCTTCCCCGGCTGCCTCCTTCAAGGAGGCGTACTTCGCTATACAAGGCTAGCTCCTCCCATCCGGCCTTAACAACAACCAGCTTGTTTTGCAGCCTCTTATCCCTTTTGCCTATAAGGCTTATGGTTACGAGACCGCACCCTAAGTGGAGTTTTCTTCAAAGGCAAAGATAAGCCAAGACTTGCCAAGAATGGCCGAGACACTTCAAATGCCCCTGCACTTGGATCAACGGTGTACCTCGGTGCCTTGATCAGATGCTCACTCTTTAGAAGAGACCCTCGGTCGTCCAACCTAAGTCATAAGCTTAGATTGAAATCCAAGGTACCTCTCCTGGATGGTTTTTATTGACCCCAAATCTCCATGACTCAGGTTCCAGGGGCGGTGTAACCTTTTCGCTGAGCCATGCAATAGGTACCCCCTTCTATGACGCACTTTAGCCTCTTACGAAATTTTATTCGTGAACTATGGTGTACGCCATAGAAGGTTTGCCTCTATCTTTTTTCTTTGTTCATTCAATCTTTGACTTTTTTTGTTAAAGTCATAACTTTTGCGAAATTATCGTATTTATATTATCTCTGCGAAATTATCGCATGTCTTCGTTCTTTCATTCATCCTTTCACTCATTCCTTCATTTTTGTCACTTCTTTCACTCGTTCTTTCATTTCTGTCATTTCTTTCATTCATTCTTTCATTTCTGTCATTTCTTTCGTTCATTCTTTCATTTCTGTCATTTCTTTCATTCATTCTCATAATATCATATCATTTGAAGCAAAGTAAATATTCATTTCTTTCATTTCTGTAATTCTGAAATCTTTGTTGTTGTGAAATCTTTGTAATTCTGCGATTGTAACGCGTTTTGTAAATCAAATAAAAAATCTTTTATTTTTTGTAAAAGAGATATTCTAGAGAAATATATAAATTGAATTTTCTCGGTTTTCTATAATTTTGAAATCTCGAAACCTTTGTAATTTTGAAGTCTTTGTACTCTTGAAATCTTAGTAATCTTTATAATCTTGCGATTGAATCGCTTTTTGTAAATCAAATCAAAAATCTTTTTATTCGTTATTAGTATAAAGTAAAGTGTTCAAGGAAGTGGTACTTATCTTTCATGTGAGTCGCTGTTGTTATTAAGGAAGTGAATTAATGCCTTGAAGTGTATGAATTTCGCGTAGCAAAAAGAAGTGTGAGAAATGAGATTTGAACCCTTGACTTGCCTCTTGCATATTCTCGCACTATACCAACTGTTCTAACCCTCTCTTGCGAAATTAATTTGCGAAATAATCATCAACTTTCTTTAGTGTAAATAATCAAAGTCCGTGCTAAATTTCAGAATAAAATAAATGCGCGAGAAGCAAGAATTGATCCTCCATGACCGCTACTTGCATTCACGCCTCCCGACCAATGTGCAAGCTTCTTCTTATGCGAAATTATCGCACACTTGTTAAAACTTTTCTTCCTCTGGTAGTCCAAAAAAGATGCGAAAAATTCGCGGGAGGTGGGAATTGAACCTGCGTCCTCAAACTCATTTTCTTCACCTCTGACCAACTTTGCTGGCTTCTGTTTGCGAAATTTCTATGCGAAATAATCAAAGTCCACAACACACCCCATGTAATATTTCCTAGATCTAAATCTATTTCGTAATCAAAATAAATATTAAAGTGCTAAAATTATAAAATGGACACAAGGATTTTTTACATGGTTCGATCAATGTGATCTACATCCATGGTTCTTCACTATGATTGTTGATGTTACATTAATATTACATTTACAATCTCCAATAATGAATATTTTGTAGAGCTCTATATCTAGTTTTAGGGGAAGAAGATGATAAAATAAAGTCACTCCCTCTCTCTTACAAAATTGTATCCTCCTTTTCTCTCTCCTGCTCTCCTCTTTATATAGGTGTTTACATAGTGGATGACATCTCACATAAGTGGGGTACATCTCATATTCCCTTCATTTTGGATCCCCTACTACGTTCTCGACTCTCTTTATAATTTCGCAGGCTCACTTTATAATTTCGCAGGCTCTCTCTCTTAATCATTCTCGCAAGTTAAGGAAATATTTGAATCTCGCACGCTAATAAAATATGTTGTGCGATATTTGAACCCTACAACCTGGGGTAGTATGCAAACGGGTATGCGTACTAAAATCCCTGAATTTTTGATTTTAAATGATGGTATGCATACTTGGTATGTCTACCATGAAGTCCAAACATCGCGAACTACTATTTTCATACCTAAACATTTAAGAACCTTAAACACATATCAAGTTAGGTAGAAATGAATGATAAGCAAGGTACATGGATCATTATAAGTACTCTAAGAAAATAAAAAAACAAATCTTGCTCAATTTTATAGACATACATTTTTAGAAGAATCTACAGCCTTACCGAACATAATCTGCGCGCCCCAATTCTTGTGCTTCCCTCACCGTATACATGGCAAAGCATTTCTTGGTGGGAATGCACTTCCAACACAATCAAGTTGTATTGAGGTGAACAATGTCTTGCTCACCATGGCACCAAGAAAGAGTTTCTTTCCAACTAGTCTTACATCTTACAGTATTGAAAGAAACCCAAGGGACTATTTCTACAAGTTTTTCAAAGAACATAAAAAGATCACAAGATAATTTGTGTTCCTGATTTCTTCGTTTACAATTTATAACCCATAGTATTTGCATATAATGTTTAGTACTGCACAGGGAAACTCTTTTGATAAAAAGAAACATCCTGACTTTCTCACAAAAAAGGGCAATACCATTATCTTGAGAAGATGCATCAGGGCTTGAATGATGAATTGATTCATGCTTAGAGGTGATGCAGTCATATGACTTAGACTTAAACTCTTCTTGTAATTCGTTTAGTTTGCTAAAACCAATTGGATTACACAGAGGAGGAGCATTGCTCTCACTGATTAGTAAATAAATGTCAACCTCAACATGAATATTATTCATCATAACTTGATTTAGCCTGTCAAGAGACTCTTGTTCATTCTGGAGAAATAAATCAATATTAGAAGATAAGCTTTCAAGTTTATTTTCAAGCTCTGAAAAAACTTCAAGGGATTTTAAAACCTGGTGGAGGTTTAGATAGAATTTCTTCTACAGATTTCATTAAATCAGTCATGTAAGAGAATTCTGGAATCCCTGGATCTGGTGGTGCATTTATTGAGATAACAATACTATCCATATTTAGATCGCTACAAATACATACTTATGAGGTCTTTAAACGTCTTTGCCTTATCTGATACCAATTGAAAAGGTGGGGGTACAACAACCTCACCCAAAATTTCTCTTAGCAATCTGTATGGACTAACTCTAATATACTTTTAAGAGAATCAACTAGACAATCAGACTCAATCTTGATAAAAAAAAGTATATCAAAGAGTTATATCTCAATTTATCGATTCAATACTTACTCAGGCAAATAGCAATTTGCGAGTCTAATTGAATACAAGAGAAATTAACTTGAACGGTACCAAAGACCAACTACAAGAAAAGTGGCCTTTGACAACACGGAGAAACCGTTGTCGAAATGGTACGACAACGATTTTCCAGACGTTGTTGTATGGGGGGGTTGTTAAAAGTTTCTTCACTTCAACAACAGTTATTCTCCATTGCAGGCAACGTTGTCATACATGATCCAACAACAACAGCATTGTTCCATTGTGAGATGTTGTCTCAACAACAATGACAAAACGTTGTTGAAATATTTTTAGATTTAAAAAAAAATAGGAAACAAATCACAATATATCAAATATGAAATTTATATATATATATATATATATATATATATATAAATGTAATTCACTTCTTTACATTAAATCAATATTCATAATTGATCACAAACAAAAGACAAGGTCAACAAATCCCAGCAGACTAAGATCATTACCAGACAATGAATATTCAGAAGACGATCGCTCAAGCAAGGGACAATTCTCAGAACCTAGGAGCCTTATCTAAGGCCTTGGTGTCGAACTCACCAGAAGTTTCAAGATGGACTTAAGTTTGAGCTCGTGTTGCATGAGAGCAGAAAGCTTCCGGACATACATAAGAAGGCCTGCGCTCACTTAACGTTGAGAAACTCACTAGTTCCCAAAACTCTGGCATTACTAGTGCCTCTTAATAGCAGCCTCTGCTGATTTGTGCAAGCATTTGCAAGATACCTGCAATCTCATGGATATCCTTTGCAAAGTATGTAATGCAGAAATTGAGTTCATTGACATATCCTTACCTCCAAGAGCAATCCTGCATACCAATCTTCCACTACACATGCTAAATTAAAATTTATCTAGATGTACCACATGCATGTGGAGAAACAAGAAACTATCCTGAAATGTTCCAACAAGAGAAAATACAAGCATTAGAATCATAAATTCATGACAGTTGCATTCTCCTTACCCAGTATGCATTCCACATAACACATTAAGGAAAAAAAAGCAATCACTCGCACTAACCGCTGGGTCACCAGTCAAAACAACTGGTTTTCGAGAGTCATGCCACCGAAGTAGAGACCACAGTAAACAATAATTCCAACATGAGAAATGTTGAATCAACGGCAAAGCCCAATGACACCATCAGATTTGATAACTAGTTTTTCTGTATACATCAACCAAATCATTGAACTGTCTTTCTCCTCCCTTATTTGCGGCCTTGACATCATTAGAAAGACGGGTTCTGGCATAGTCAGAGATTAGGCAAAGAAATGATCAAAATTAAGAGAGAAGACAAAGAGAAGTTAAGAAGCACCAGCAACACCTCCAGATGCCAAGTTACCAGAAAACCATTTACACTAACCTGCCATTATTGAAACTAAAGAGCCTCTTGAAGTTATCCTTGAATGCAAAGTTCAAGGCCTATAACAGATTTTAAAACATGTTAAGAGATCAAGCTACGAAAAATTCCAGAATATTGAGAATAGATATAAGTTAAATTAAATAACAAATTAACGAGTCGAGATATGATCCAACCTGAGTAGGAAGTAACGGATGAGATTGGTTGTGTTTCTCCCACAATGATCCAAACCCTTCTTCCTTGATTGTTTGTCCAAAATATTCCAATTCCCTTGTAGGGTTCAGTGAGCCGGCAAGACTTGATCATCTCATCCTGGTTCTGGATCAAAATCTTCACACGCTCAATTAGAGACACTTCCCATAATAAAATCAACAACAAAACTGGCCAAACCTTTCTCAGCAGGTTCTTGTACAAAGACAGGTGATGCACATGAGTTACCAAAGATAAATATTGGCTAACACGTATGTCTCGAATGCCCTGTCAGTGTTTCCGTAAGCATAACGTTTTTGGTACATGGATTAAGAATTGAAAGCACCATTAGTGAACCAACACCCTGCGAAAACTTCTCGAGCACTAATTCTCCAAGAGTACATGAACTACACGGACAGCAGGTTATAGAATTAGTAGAACAAACACAATTTGAATAAAATCTGAAATTTCGACTTCATTGGCTATCAAATTACAGAAACTACTTATGTTATCATCTCACCATACATTGTTATTGTCTAAGCAAAAACATTGAATCTCCCTACATCTAAAGTTAAACTATTATTTGAATAAATTGAGGATAAATTTAAATTACGCTATTTATTTAAAAATCAATACCAGATTTGAATTTCATCTTATTCTGCCATTGACCTTATACAGTAAGTTTCCATTTCAAAATTCACCGTATACCACAACACCAACAAATTTCGAAGCTATCTAAGGGTCCAAGATATCTATCCTGCAAATCTATCCAAGGGCTAAGCTAAATTCGCTGCATTCAAATGACTATCTGGAACCAATCGAGCCAAACACTTGGATAGAAGTTCAGGACCGATGATGTTCATAGCATTAGCTAAAGACCCTCATAAATAGAAAGACATGTATAAATTTTATTTCATGGGGACTGGAAAAAAAAGGACTTCGAAAACCTATTTCCCTGTTAACCATACTTTGGTGTCTCTATGCACAACAATGTTCAAAGTGCATTATATGGGCAGGCCCCAGTCATAGATTAGTAGCACAAACAAAATTGGATAAAACGAAACAAACTGATTCAGTTTCATGATTCAAATAACAGATAAAAACTACACATTTAAACTGGGAAAATCGACGCATATGACCCTAATAACAAAAATAAATCGGATTCAACTCAACCCTAGCTTTAGCTTGAACAAGGAAAATATCATCAACAAATAGAAATTCACCTCTCCCATGTTAACCATGAGCTTGCAACTTCAATCTTTACAGAAACAAGCATCATTTGTTAGCTTTGTACACGGATACTTAATGAGAGATTTGTCCTCCAGCCTCAGCGATATGAGCCTAAAGCAAACAGAAATACAAATCAATATTTGGATCTATTAACTAATCAATAAACTTCGAATAGAAAAGAGTAAATAGCATATAAAGATGTAATTTCAAATACTAACCTCATTGATTTTTTTGAATGACTTCGGATCTAATTTCAAAAGCATCATTTGTTAACTTGCTGCGGAGAATAATTAAGCCTTTCGGTAGTATTCGAACCAAGATTTCGGATTAGAAACTCAAAGAAGTTTTGAGTTTGTGATGGTTTACAGATCTTTTGTTTTAGTGATTTTAGGTGAGCAAGAAAGAGGAGAAAGAAAACCAGAGAGATAGCTGGCGGAAGAGACGAGAAAGAGAACAAGAGAATAGAGGATAAGGTTTTGGTTTATATGATGCCATAGCCGTGAGATCTAAAAATAAAAAAATCAATTGGATCGAAGGGTTGTGATGTGAGATAAGTGTGTTTGTCACGTGTATGGCATACTGGGCACTCACCTCTCTGTAGCATAAGTGGACAACACATAATATTCACAACGTCTTTAAGACTAAGATGTTGTCGTATCTCATTTCTAGACAACGTTTCCCAAAGCGTTGTCATATACCCGTTGTTAATGGCCAATTTTCTTGTAGTAGGATCAATCAATTTCAATCAACTACCAAAGGTTGGATTTACCAATTGATCTATTCAACACACAACCTGTGATATTTCAATTATATAACAAAATATAATGCGGAAAAGAAATAAAACGTAAAACCAAGTTTTGTTAACGAGGAAACCGCAACGCGAGCTAAAACCCCGGGGACATAATCCGTGATTGAACACACACTCGTATTAAGACGCTAAAAAAAATAGCCTACTACAAACTAACTTCGGTCTGGACTGTAGTTGAACCCCAATCAATCTCACACTGATCCAAGGTACATTTGCGCTCCTTACGTATCTGATCCCAGCAGGATACTACACACTTGATTCCCTTAGCTGATATCACCCACAACTAAGAGTTGTTACGACCCAAAGTCGATGACTTTAATAAACAAATATGTATCACATAGAAAAGTATACATGAATAGATAAATTTGTCTCCCACATAAATACCTACGAGCTTTGTTCCGTATTTTGATAAATCAAGGTGAACATTAACCAATTGTTATCTTAGGACTTATATTACCAAGAACGAATTAAAATATCAATCACCTCACAATAATCTTAACCGAATAGAGAAACAAGATATTGTGGAATCACAAATAATGAGACGAAGATGTTTGTGACTACTTTTCTATCTTGCCTATCGGAGAAATTAATCTCAAGCCAATCTTACAATTGCACTCATCACAATAGAAACATCAAGATCAGATCACGCAACTACAAAGAAAACTAGTTGGGTCTGGCTTTACAATCCCAATGAAGTCTTCAAGTCGTTAACCTACAAGGTCTCGATAGAAACCTATGGTTAAAGGAGAATCGACTCTAGCTTATACAACTAGTATCACACAGGAGGTGTGGATTAGGTTTTGGCCAGAGTTCTCCTTTATATAGTCTCCAAATCATGGTTTGCAATATAAGTTACCTTGGTAACAAAGCATTCAATATTCACCGTTAGATGAAAACCTAATTAGGTTCAAGCTAATATCTTTCAACAGTTAGATCGAACTTAGCTTGTTATACACAAATGAAATGCACGTTCATTTAGGTTTGTGTAACCGTACCTAAACGTGTACACCTAGTTGGTTCAATATTAGTTAACCAATGGTTAGCCATATGAGCCCTTTCATATCAACCTTATTCATCTTCACCATAACTAGTTCAAATGACTCAAAAGAACTAGTTAGAGAGTTGTTCAATTGCTTAGATCTCATAGAAGTATATAAGACACAATTGAAGCAAAAAGATTTTGATTCACTCGAATCGATTCATGAACATTATAGCCACGGTTTGCAAATATGCATTCCTTAGTTTATATATGTCTTAGTTCACGAATAAACCGTTTTTAGAAAATAACCCACTCAAGTATGCATACATGTACGCATACTTAAGTACCCGAATTGAGTTTGTTTTCAGTTTACAAAATCAAGCAGAAATTCATGGGATGTGAACTTCCGTTAGTACGCGTACGGGTATGCGGACTTAGATTCCGAACATCCTGAACCAGTAAAGTACGCGTACTTTAGTTCAAGGATTTTGGACTTACACAAGTATGAGTTCACATACAATGTTTATATCCATTCAAGGTTATATATTATAAACTCTCATTTCAATCATTGAAACATTCTTAGAGGATGTCATATAGAGGCACTATTTTTCATCAAAGCGATTTTCAAGATATTTAAATAATCAGCATGACTTTCGTCACTTGTAAAGATGAACTTGACCAAAGTAAAAGCTTACCAACACGTATTTCGAGAAATAGACAAGTGAGATAAACTCGGCTCGAAATAGCAAATGTGTATAATTGAAGTCTCTATAGCAATACGAATTTTGTCTCAAGATAGGAGATAGAGTAGATAGACTTTTGAGTGATAGATAAGTTCAAGTCTCCACATACCTTTTAGTCGATGAAGATCCACAAGTTCCTTGAGTAGTTCTTCGTCTTTGCATGATGAACGTCGTGGAGTCTAGAGCTAAACTACACTTTCTATCCTAGTCCGAGACTTAGCTATAAGTAGATTAGAAATTAATACTTATAGTTTTGGCAATTAAACTTGACAAACAAGCTTGAGATAGCAACGCTTGCGAGTTCGACCGAGCAGTGCTCTAACAGAACCGATTTGCCACACTTCCAAACGAGTTTAGAATTGGTTCATCTGATTTCCAATAACTATGTAATTGATCAAAAACATTCAATGACCATTCATGGGTTTAATGGTTCTACCAAAACAAGTTTCGGTTCTACCTCCAAGTGGCTACTAGGATGTTACACTAGTTTCCATAAAATGGTTAACTAAGTGCTAGGATTGGTTACCACTTATATATGGTACTTACTTGTGATCGGTTGCACAAGTTATAGGATCGGTTGCACCAATTACTAAAACTTGTTAACCTACTAAAAGGATCGATTACACATCTTGTGATTATTCCCAAAGAAGTTCTAGGATGCCACCCAATGACTAGGAATGGTCACACCAATTACAAATATCGATCATACCATCTCTGTGTGATTACTTAAGATTGGTTTCACTAATAAAGTCATACCGATACATAAGTCAGGCCTTGTGAATATTTTACCAAGATACATAAACAAGTTATGAGCGGTTATACTAAACACACAGATTGGTAATCCAAAGATTTGAAATGAATAACAATACCAATAAGCCTAGCGATTTCCCTTTCGATTCACAAAACAAGTTTATGAATTGTACTTACTTTAAACGAATGTAAAACATTGTTTCCTAGGATGAAATATTCACCCATACCCATACATAATCACAATAGAATTCATACGATTATGTCGATGTCTTATATACGAAGTTCAAAAGATAGGCATTATACTTCGTATTATAATTCCTTAATACTACGTCTAACTAGAGTATAATCATTAATAGCTTCGCAGTTATGTTTTTAATACAGCATGACTTGACATATATGTTAGGAATGAAACAGTTCAATTCAAAATATTACTAACCTCAAGAGGAAGGATGATGTCGTCGTTGTAGCTCTACTTCTTCACATTCTTTAAGTCTTCGAGTAATACTTGTATGTTTCATATCCTAATAACTTTCTAGTAAACCTATACGAAGTTGACTCTAGTAAATAATCAAGCGACTCTGTAAATGAGTTTTGGTTCACTAAAATATGACAACCAAACTTGACATACCAACGCTTGGTGGGTTCAACCAAGCAATGCTCTAACATGGATAAAGAAGTGTACATATCTCAAACTATGGGCTTTGAAAATCCTGACCATCCAAATTATGTCCGCAATCTAAAGAAATATATATATGGATTGAAACAAGACTCTAGGGGTCTGGTATTCCAAAATTGTTGATGTTCTTTTATTCTTGAGCTTTGTTACTTTATTAGCAGATACTTCTCTATTTGTTCAAAATGTTGGTACTAGAATTACTGTCATGCTTGTGTGTAGATGATATTATTTAAATAGTAATGACTACCTTTATCTTGGGTTCAACCCGCTCTTCCAATAAAAAATTTGGGCTCTCTTCATTACTTTCTTGGTCTTGAGTCAAAAGTTCTTCTGATGGGTTATTCCTTTCTAAACCAAATACATTCTTGATCTATTGAAGGAAACTGATATGGTTGGTTCCAAGCCTTGTACTTCTCCTACTGTAGCCCATACACATATTATCGCTGAAGGGGTACTACTTGACAATCCCACTGATTTTAGGTTACTAGTTGGCGCACTTCACTATCTTACTTGGACAAGACCTGAGATTGCCTTTACAATGATTCAGGTATGTCAACATATGTCTCAGCCTACTACACTTCATATATTGGAAGAAAAGAGGTTTCTTAGATATCTCGAGGGTATAATAAACCATGGTTTTTGTTTCACCAAAGGTCCTTCTTCATAGTTTCTCTGAAGCTGATTGGGTTGGTGATGCTTCTGATAGCAAATCTAGTGGCCACTATGGTAGATTATTCTTATATTTTGGCTCAAACCCAATTTCTTGGTCTTCTAGAAAACAAGCTACAGTCTCCAGATCCTCCACAAAATCTGAATATAGGGCCTTGTCTATTGCTGCAACAGAGTTGGTTTGTATTTTCAATTACTAAAGTATTTATTCTACTTTCTCAAGTTACCAATTTTCTTCACTCGGCCTCCAATCCAGTTATGAATAACAAAATAAAGAGTTTTGAGAGTCGATTTTTATTTTGCCAGAGATCTTTCAGGCAAAAATCTTTATAGGTGGTTTATGTTTGTACTATTTATCAAATATATGATGTGTTTACAAAAGGGTTGCATGGTCCCATATTTGCCTTTCTGAAGTCCAAGCCCAAGGTCTCTGATTCATAACCCTTGATCTGGGGGTTGTGACACAATCATTGATTCAGGGTCAACAGATGTGGTTAGCTCTCAATAAGAATCTGAGTCTAGTAGTACTCAACCAGAGTCTGTCTGCCTTTAGTATTTCTTTTCTTTTCTGATTGTGTCTTTCACACGTATGTGTGTTGTCCTGTGGGTCTTTATAGGCACAATGTATATTATCTTTCTTACGGTATATTTTTCTTTCATTTGTTTTATGTTAC
This sequence comes from Papaver armeniacum, assembly GCA_023531295.1. Classification (NCBI taxonomy): domain Eukaryota; kingdom Viridiplantae; phylum Streptophyta; class Magnoliopsida; order Ranunculales; family Papaveraceae; genus Papaver; species Papaver armeniacum. Next base: position 718,910 of record JAJJWW010007659.1, read on the forward strand.
TAAAAATGATGTGCCAAACTTTTCTTGATAGGACCATAAATACCTTAGGGCATTCCAAAAAGAAAAAAAGGCGAATGTTATATTATTAGGAAGAGCCCAAAGTAAATAAGAAGGAATAAGATGGAGTCACACTTGTTTATATAAGAGGCACAATGTTATCATATATGTCGATTATATCAAATCAAAAGTTCGTACACTAGATCAAGTATCAAATGAACAACATAGAGATTAACTAATTAGCGGTTCCACGGTACTGCAATATTTGTACTTGATGCATATATATATGTGAATCTAACTGTCTAAGGTTTTCTTCGAATTTATGAAACATGAAAATTACTAAAAATAAAATCATAAAGAAAATGAGACAAATTTTTAAGTAAGATAAAGTCCATAGAGATAGTGTTATGCCCAAGAATGTTAATTACAAAGTTTTTATCTTTTTGTTTTTTCTCACCTTTGACAACCTTTTTCCTTTTATAGTGGGTGTAATTATGCCCGTTGGATGGTGAATCATTGAGCGATGAACAAATCTCCGAGCGATGGAAACATATCATCACTAGCATTATAATCATGACCGATCAAGATAGTTACTATCGAGCGTTAGAGTCCCTATCGCTCGGTAGAGACTGGACACTTAGTCAATTGTGTTTATACCACTTTAGTATGGTGCCAAAGTGGAAAATATACATACACCTCGCTTTATGCGTATGATCTTGCCTTAGGATTTTCTGGATCAGGTAACATTTGGGTTAGTGCGCCCAAAACATGACTATAATTCGAACTAGAGATTGTCAGGCTAGGACTAGGGAGATTAAAGCCCAACAAGTTTGGAACTCGTTAGTTTTGAACGGTTTTTTGGGCGCCACTCTTTTTTGAAGGGGCCACGATTTTATTTCGGACATTTGGAAGTAAATTGAAACACCCCTTATCCAAATATTTATATTAATACCAAAATTAGCCTTTTTAATTTATTCAGTGAAATGATTAGTTAGTGTAATGATTAGTTAAGTGATTATGTTTATATCAAAACCTACTTCATCTCCTAGAATATTCATTAATCTTCATAACGATCTGGAAATGAGTTATTTGTTAGATAGTGATTGCATTCTTCCTCAAACTCAACCTCAAGATCAAAATGATGGTTTTTAAGAGCCACTACCGGAGGATGATGCTTTGGGTACTCAGGGGTAAACTTAAAATTTAGTTAATGTTGCTTGATATTGCCCATAAAACACACCAAAAAAATAAATACTGTTATAATGGTTTTAAAGACAAACACCATAGTTTCGAGAACAGTTGTTATCAAAATAAGTAAGAACAATTAGTAAACTTTGATACTAGTTAGTGTGCAGTCCACCCGCTTTCATACGTTATTGCTGTCTTCATGAGGCTAGATTTTTTGAAAAAATCTATAACATCCGACTTGTTCATAGTATCATTTATTTGTATCATTTGTTTCTCACCAGCCTGTAAGGTTTCTCACTCGCCTGTAAATATATATTGAGCCACTACCGGAGGATGATGCTTTGGGTACTCAGGGGTAAACTTCAAATTTAGTTAATCTTGCTTGATTTTTCCCAAAGTTTGGAAAAATTGAAAAATATTAAATAAATTTCGGTTATGTCAACAAAGTTCGGCTAAGAACAGGTAGCTAAACTCACCTGCAGGTGTAGTTTGACTAGTGTATCTTCAGACATAGGTAGTCGAATTTCTCTTGAATGGAGTTTTTACAAAATTCGGTTGTCGAGTTTCTAGGATAGGTAACTGAACTTTAAGGCTGGGGTTTACAGAATAATATTCGGTTTAATTTTTTTTTTTACAATTCAACCGAACACTTATATTGGTAATACAGAAAATAGATCGACTTTGAAGAAAAGTTTGCGATTCATCCAAAGTATAGAGTTGGCTGTACATAGAAAAGTTCGGTTAGGCATTTTTTTTTTTTTCATTTCAACCAAACTCTAGAGTTAACTATACATATACGAGTTCGGTTATGCAAAAGATTTTGTGACTCAAGTTCCTTTTAGCAACAAATTTATTTTCCTAATCGAATTGTTCTTGGTGTTCTTCATTTCTAAAAAGTTCGGTTATAAAACTAAGTATTTTTTCAAAAATCTCCTAACCGAATATGCTACTATAACTACCGATTTCACCATTTTTTTGATGATTATTAATTGATTTCTTCAAATCAAAAAGGAATTAAAAGAGATGGGTTGGCGGGAAAATACCTACCGTGAATATACAATTTAGGAAGGATTCATTAATTAAATTCCCTTATTATATAGGCCCAACACAAATACCTCCCCCAAAATAATAATACACTCCCCTCAAAAACACGGACAAGTAGATTACTATAATGCCCTAAATAAATATCACGATTTTAACGTTACAAGAGATTTATCACGAGCCGTTTCTTTCATTTGCACGATCTCTTTCTCTCTCACTCAAGAACAAAACCGAATTTGAAATTTGAAAAACAACCTAGAAAAAAAAACAAAAATGAATCATCAAAGAATCGAAAAAAGAAACCGCTCGATCTATATATAAAACTCGCTTAACTATTTCATTTAATCATCTTTTGTTTTGAAGAAAAATAAAAAAATAAAGAAGAATGATAGAAAACTAGGGTTTAGTGAAGTTGAAGATTCAATCAAAAGATTCAAAAGGTAAATGAATTTCATCTTCTATTTCATCACATTATCATTGAGGATTTTAGTATTGATTTAACTATTTAGGAATTTGATTTTGAAATCAGATTCATCAAAAACCGATGCATGTATAATTATTCTTTATCTTTTATCTGATTCATTGTATATACATCGTTTTGATTCATAATCGATGAGCATCTTGTGCCGTTAATGACCTAATTTTCATTTTTTCTGTCGATTTTGATTTTCTTCTGTACATTTTGTTTTTCATGCTTTGTTGTTCTTTGAATGTGGATGACAAAACATAACGAATGAAATCGACCTAATGTTGATGACGGGGTCATTAGTCACGATTTGATTGATGTTTATGCTAATAGATGGGGTCAACAATTAGAGTTGATACCCTAAAATGCTTTGTTCTATGTATGGTATCAATAATTAGATTTGATACCCTAAATTCCAATTTCAGTTAATGTTGGTTCTGTGAACTTCAAAGGAATAAGAATAGGAGTCGATGTTTCAGTTGTTGATACTTTAGATGAGGTGAAATAATAGGAGTTGATCACGTAAAATTGTGTGTAGATGTGTTGTTTATTACTTAAAATAAGAATAAGAATATGACTTGATGTATGTGAGTGATCTTATTACTTAGAAGTAGATTTTTGACCTTTTTTATTGGTGGACATGCCATTACCTTCTTTGTATAAGTTCTTTCACTATAACTAATAAATAAGCCATGAATTTATTACTTGTTGAATTCTTGAAACTAGAGATATAATGCTAGTTCAATTTAGGTTTTGGTTTTAATACTTATGTTATATAGATCAACAACAGATGTTGATCCCTTTTTACTAACTGTTCAATTGTTGTTGTTGTGATTATAAGATTGATGACTAGATTAATGATGTTTGAAATAGATGAAAGGAGCGAGAAGATCACCAAGGATAAATCCGAAGAGTGTACAAGAAGACAATTCACAACCAATTCAAGAAAATGTAACCACCAAAAGGAAGAGAGTGAACAAGAAATTATTAGTTGAAGGACAGCTACAAATTGAACCACAAGAAGATGAACCGCTACAAATTCAGGATGATGTGCCAAACAAAAAGAAGAGGATAAACAAAGAAAATCAGAAAGATAATAAACCAGAAGATGAAGATTCAGAAGAAGAAGATGCACAACACATCCAAAAAGTTACAATATCAAAGCGAAAGAGAATTGATGACAAGAAAGTGAAGGTGCAGAAGAAGAAGAAAAATGAAGAGGAACCATCACGTAAAAGAAAAAAAATTCAAGAATCAGAGGAAGAGTAATAGGATGAATCAGATGAAGAATAATCTAGTGAAGAATAATCTGGTGAAGAAGAATCAGATGATGAGAAGTACCCGAAGACGTGAAGCCGGAAAGGAACTGAAAGGTAAGAATATTGAGTTCTGCTTTATGCTGCCATATAATTAAGTTGTTTATTTATAAAAGAAATAAGTAAATGTTGAGTTGCATGCAGGTAGGATAAGGGCAAACGAAGTTGCATTCAAAGGAGGTCTAATTCCATTGGTTGAAATGGGGATTTTTCTGTACAAGCTGTTTGAATTAGAAGAAGAAGGAAATAAGAAGAAACCAATGCTTGCAAATGCACTGAAGGCCATGCCTTTCTGGGACTTCTTCGGCCCATTCTACACAACAGACAACAAAAAGATAGTGACTCCTAAATGGTTAGAAAGAATCAATCTTTCAATACGCCTGTTGCTTCGTGGATTTGATAAGGTAACGAAGAAGATCAAATTTGGAAAACGAAAAAGTGGGAAGAATTATCAGAGTACTCTTTGGATGCAAGGAATTTCGTTGATCTCCAAAATTAGAAGAATTGCAGAGAGTGAAGAATTCAGAAGAGATCTCAAAGCAAAAAGAATAAAATGATTGCAGGGAATTCTTGAATAACAAGTTCAGACGAGAAAAAGTACCAGATTGTAAGGATAAAATAACTAAAACTGAGGTTGAGAACAAACTAAGACTTGCAGCTCAATATGAGTCCGACCCAGAATATTTTGTTAGAATTTTTGCAATGTGGTTGTGTGCGGTGCTTTTCTTTGTATTCTGGAACTACAAGCTTTGCGAGGAAATGGTTACCTCATGTTCTACAAATGGATAAAGTAACCTGGCCAGATCACATTGTAGCTTTTCTGATTGCAAACATCTCAAGGCAGAAGGAAAAAAAGGAATTTTTATCGGATGCACTTCAATGCTACCGGTAAGTAAAAGACATTTATATCAAAGTAAAATATTTATATTCGTATATAATACAATGTTGCATGCAATTTGTAAAACTTCTTTCATTTCTCTGCATCAATTATTGGTTCTGTGAACACACTGAGGACTACATCGAGAAGAGGCAGGGATTTGAAACCAGAACTCCAAGATTCCTAAGATGGAGCCAGCATACATTGTTCAAGAAACTTCGCGATGAATTTTCAGAAAAAACTAACCAAGATATATACATGACTTGGTTTGAGCATAAGGTAGTTTTTTTCTTACTCTCTTTAAATTTCTTAGTAAAGAATGCTGTTTTTTTTTTTTTTTTGTGTGTGTAAACAATTGAAGTTGATTCCAGCAAATGGATCAACTTCCATTGTTGACAAAAAATAACTGAAAATGTACCAGAGAAAAGATTGATAATGCACATTATTTTGTATCTGTGTATTTAAATTAAAGATTGAGTTGTAGAAGATAGAGTTAAAGAAATGATACTGAGTTCCATATGATGAAATATAGTACAGATTATGTGTATCAACAATGAAATTTGATCCCAAATGAATAGGATCAACAACCAAAGTTGGCACAATATCTAAAATATTTTATAGATTTTTTGCATCAACAATAGAAGTTGATGCAATTGTATGGAGTCAACAACAAGGGTTTACACAGTAACTGAAATGTACCCCACTTTGTTTCTGTCAACAATGGAATTTGATCCCTAATGAATGGAATCAACAACCAAATTTGACATCACATCTGAAATGTACTCCACTTATATATTGCTGCAATTTCATATACGTCGCACCTCACTCGGGGGCTACGCCCCTTCGTGAAAGATATATTATGGGTAGAATGTGAGAAAAAAAAAGATTATTGTCAAAACAAATATGTTGCTCACTGATATTTGCAGTTTCATGAAGATTTTGTTGATCCGGTTACAGATGAAGAGATGTATTTGATTGTCCTGTCAGCACCAGCATGACAGTTGGAAATAGAGAGGCAGAGGAATGAGGATCTGACAGAGCAAAACATTAATCTTGAACTTGACAAGCAGAAGATAACATATCAAAGGAGAGGGCAAGCAAAGATATCAATGGGAAACATAATATTCATGAAGAAACTTATTGACAACAACAAGTACAAGATGCAGTTGAAGCCTGAAGATGAAGCGAGACTTAAAGAAATTGCTGAAGAAGTGAAGGAATGGGAAGAAAAGGAGAAACATCTCCATAGAGCAAGAGCAAGATCAGAGAGTAATCAACAGGAAATCAACAGAGCAGTCAAGGATATGCTTGAGACTGAATTAACTCCAGTGGAGAATACAGGTGAAGAACCATCTGGAAAGGAGACTGAAGCTGACTTGGAAGCTGTAACAAATGAAGAACCACTTGAAAAAGAGAATGAAGCTGACTTGAATGTATAAGAAGAACAAGAATCAAGTCAACTGGCATTGTCACTTTCAGATGCAGGTGAAGCTGATTTAGAAAAAAGCTTTAAGAAGGGTTATCAGAGTGGATTACAATTCCAGGTACACCCTTTGGTGTCGGATGCTTTGAAGACAAACTGGCAGAAGGGCTTCCATGCAGGAAGAGAAGACAAGAAGAAGACAAGAAGAAGCATATCTCCAAATAGCTAATGTGATAGCAGAGATTGGTAACTCAGATCAACAGTTAAAAGAGGAGAAAGATATTCAGATGAGTATTGTGGTTGCAGAGATTGGTAACTCATCTCAACAGATAGAAGAGGAGAACGAAGTAAAAGAAGGAGAAAGGAATACAAACATGCAGGAAGCGAAGATGGTGGGAGATGTAATTTTTTATTCAACTCCTCCAATGAACATTATACGTCCAGAACATCGGATTATGTCCTTCACAGTCTTTATTTTAACTCGATTGAAGAAGTAATAAATTTGAAAGACATATTAGTTACTCTAAGAATTGTATGCAAGTATGTTTAAGTTATACCAGTTTGGATAATCTATTGATTTGTTATGAATTAATTTGCTTAAGTTGTTTATATATGCATTTTTATTTTTTTTAATCAAGTGTCAACAATGAAAGTTGATCCATGAAAGCAATGGATCAACAAATAAGGAATGATTGGTTTGTTATAAAGAATAGAATGAGTGTTAGCATTACAGATAATGGAATTAACTTTGTGCATACAGATAAAACAATGCATACTTTTTCTTTTATGTAAGTGTCAACAATAGAAGTTGATACAATAATGTGGGGTAAACAATGGAAGTTGATCCAATAGAAGAACCAACAACAATTTTTGATCCCAAAAAAGAATGAGTCAACAATGATATGTTGATACTGTTTAATCTAATCAGATTATTTCCTGCAGTATTACCCCAAGCTTCCCAAGGTGTGATCACTCTTTGGAATATTTACTCCTACTCCTCCAGAAAAGATGGAAGATGCTCCCACTCAATAAACAGAAGATGGTGATTCTGAAACTCCCGATGATGATAATGTGTTGGAAGTCCTTATAGTTCTATTCAAATTAGATGAAATTGATGGCCCAACTGAAAACAAAGACACCACCCAAGACGATGATGATTCCGAAGCGACGCAAAGCCAAAAAAATCAGTCTGAAGCTACTGGAAGAGCAAGGAGGTATAACACAAGGTCATCAAGGAATGCGCCCGATAAATACACACCTGATGATAAAGTGAAGAAGAGGACCAGATTAGGAAAAGGAAAGAAGAAAGAGGGAGGTGTTGAAGAAGAACCGATAGTAATCGACCTTGATAATTATGTTGATGTGACGCCACCTGAGCCAAAAGCGCTGAAGAAGCCAGAAAACCTCAAACTCTGGAAATCCTGCACCAAGGCGGAACAAGAGGTCCTTCGTCCATTCTTTGAGCAAGCAAAACAATGGTATGTAACTCTGTAACAAATCCAAGTTGTAGTTAGAATTTTCTAATATGTACTGCTTCAACAATAATATGTTATGTGATGTCAGGGAGTTAACATAATCTTTGCAACTGCAGTACCAGAGCATGTACCTTTTATTTCAACAATGTACTGGAAGAGATCGTCTATGGAAGGCATCTCCAATATCTAATGGATAACCTGAACATTAATAGTGAGATTGTTGACTACTACACCAACATGCTGCAATCAAAGATGGAAAATCCATCTAAGCCGGCATACTATGGGAAGAAGCACTTAATTATGTCTACAAATTGTTATGTAAGTAACGAAAACTCTTAATCTGTCTTTTGAAAAATTTGTTACATAAACTTATTTAGTTCTACATTATCGTAGTTGAAAACTTATTTAGGTGAGATGAAAAGATTTAGTGTACTAGGGATGGTTCAAGTATACATGATGAATAAATGAATGAATTATTGTTGTTATATGCCAAAATAAACTAAATGCCAAGAAAATGATGCAGCAAATAATGAGGGGTGCAGTAGCTAGCCAAGATGCAATGAAATTGGAAAAATGTGGCATTCCAGATATATTGAGGAAAGATTACCCAGTGGATGACGATGATGCAATACTGTTGATACCAATGTGTCTACAAGACAAGAAACAAAAACCCTTCCATTGGGTGCTTCTTATGTTGATGCGTGGAAGATGGATGATCTTCAACACCATTTATCACTACAAAAGATACAACGAGCAGTACAATGTCATGGTCCAAACATTGACTCCAGTCCTAAACCAAATGGGTATAAAAGATGTTGAGACAAGGTGGACCAGTAACTACAATTTTAGACCATTACACGGTACCACAACAACAGGGTTTGGACTGCGCAATGCGCCTCTGCTTGTTCATGAAGTGCTTGGTGAAGCGTGGATACTGCTGGGATCTAGATGGTAATCCAATACCATGAGAGCATAAACAGGAAGAGAGCGAAGATTGCTGCCAGGATGTTAGCTGAATTCGGTGCATGGAAACCAACTTTGGAAATTACTGACAAACCGTAAGAAGGTAAGCAAGTTGAAGAACTTACAGATTCAGTTGGAGAGGTACTCAACATACAAGATTTTGTTGAACCATTAGAAGGTAACCAAGTACAATAAATTACAGACTCGGTCGAAGAGGTACTCAACATACAAGATTCTGTTGAACCATTAGATTAGTGCAAACACACTTAGGTGTAGTTTAACATATGCTGGTAAGTAATTTAGTTACTCTGTATAGGTCTGCTAATTTATTTAAACTCTTAGTTTGAAAAGACATCTTTTAGTTACTGTAAATCTATGTGTGAAAGTCTGTTTATGTTCTCAAACAATTTGGAGGATATGTTTAGTACTAGTTTGTTATGAATTAATATTACTATTAGTTATGAAATTGATTATCAAGTAAATGAATGATTTGGTTATGAAAGTGAATGAATGTTGGTAGTAAAGATTGCAGGTATGCTCAGCTAATGGAGTTAACTTGTAAATACAGATAAAACCATGAAATTTTTTTCTTTTTATTGAGCATCAACAATGGGAGTTGATCCATTTTTGGGATCAACAATGGAAGTTGATCCAAAAAATCAATGGCTCAAAAAAATAATTGATGACTAACTGATTGGTTTCACATAAAGTGAATGAATGTTGGTAGTAAAGATTGGAGGTATGAACATCTGATGGAGTTAACATGCATATATACAGATAAAACCATGCAAAATTGTTCTTTTCAGTAAGCATCAACAAATGGAAGTTGATCCTGTAATAGGGGATCAACAATGGAAGTTGATGCCATGACTTGGATCAACATAATATGTTGATACTGTTTACATAGTAAAGATTGCATGTATGAACAACTAATGGAGCTAACTTGTAACCATGCAAATTTTTTCTTTTCAGTAAGCATCAACAATGGAAGTTGATCCGTAATGGGGGATCAACAATAGAAGTTGATACCCTGACTTGGATCAACATCAATATGTTGATACTGTTTACATAGTAATTTTCCCTGTAAAAAAACCAGTAAACCTGCAAACTGACATAAACTGACAAGAATAACATTCAAAAAACCAATAAAACAGATTGTATGTCATTAGAAGCACAACAAATCCAACAAGAAAAATATAGGGAAAGCATAAAAATAACTAACATCCATGTTGATCATTCAAGAACTAGCATAAAAAGGTAAAAAAAGGAGTTCAGAAAAATAGTAAATCATCCACTAAAATTTCAGAACAACATCCTCCTCAAAAAGTTGATCATCCTGGAATTAGACTCCGCGAAACACTGGTGCACGAGGAGCCAAAGGAGCTATGCGACATCTACGACAGTTGTGTAAGGCAAGTCTCCCACAAGGGCCACACTTCATTTTCTTGCAAAATTTCTCTCGAGAACCCATGTACCTTGAAGTAGTTGGCCTTCCAGCTGACTCACGACCATCATTGGGGAGGCAAGACATAACCTTCATCATTGACTTTAGGCGGCCTCTCACTATCGGGGATAGGATAGATATGTCTAGCATAGAGACCTCTATAGTACTCGGTGGTATAATAAGGAATGATATGCTTGTAAGGTTCGTCTGGCCCAATCTGCAACATCTCTTTTATTGAATGGGTGCAAGGGAAACTATGCTTCTGCCACTAATTGAAAGTGCATGTCTTAGCATCCAAGTCGACTGTGTGCTTTGCAGTAGGAGAAATGATCTCAAAAACTCTATCACTAGATGTACAAAACTTGTAAAAACGACAGTCGGTAACCCTCTTGTTGAGCCTAGCCTGCATCTTTGGAGTAAGATTTGAAGTCCACTTACGAGACTTCACCAACCTATTGTAGTTCTGCACTATTACCTTAGCACGAATACAGTCGATAAGCTCAAGTGATGGAAGGCGCTTATCATGCTTGATCACACTGTTAAAACTCTCCGCAATGTTTGATGTGTTCTCACTATACCTTTCTCCTAGAAACGCATGAGCAGCCCAGTTCTGGAATGTAATCTTCACCATCCAATCAATCACTTTGAATCCGACTCTTCCGATTGCTCATAATTTTGGCAGCAACATAGAATTTCTCCTTTGTTAACGCAGTGTAGCACTCTTCAAACAACTTCACAGCAGTTTTCCTAGATTTCATGTGGTACAAACAGTACGAATGGTAAGCCTTTGGGAAGACAATAGGGACATGCTTCAAAAGGCCAGCTCCACGGTCTGATATGATGGTCAATGGACGGTCTTCACCTGATAATACCCTTCAAATTAGTTAAGAACCATTCCCAACTCTCGCAATTCTCGCAAGGTACAATTTCAAATGTAACTGGATAGATTTCTACAAAATACAAGAAGAACCAAAGATTCAAAAAATGACCCATGAACAAGTTATGGGTGTGAGCAACAAAAAATTATGGGATCAGCAACTGAAGTTATGGAATCAAAAATTGAAATTAAGGGATCAACAACATAAGTCATGGGATCAACAATTGAAAATATGGACCAACAACAAAAGTTGATACAAAAAAATGTGATCAACAAACAATAATTATGGGATGAACAAAAATTTATGTGATCCATATAATTGAAATCCATATATTGTGTAATTCAAGAACAAAAGTTGAAAAACTTAATAATTAAAAAAGAGGAAAAAACATTAAAAATCATACATTGGTTACCAGTTTTCCCGCAAGCAACCATAAGACCTCCCTTATAATTCCTAGTGAGAAAAGTACAATCAATGAATAACATTGGACGACAGTACTTATTGAACCCAGTAATGGAAGCTTCGAAAGCAACAAAAAATCTCGGGGAACTGCTTTGTTACACCATCATACTCAAACTTGACGACGCTTCCTGGATTATAACGCTCAATTGACTCCTTATACCAAACAAAGTCTGAATAAGACTTGATGTCATCACCCCAAAGAGACTCTTTAGTGAAATGCAACCCATGGTATGCCTGACTATACGAGAGATCAATACCATATTCATGATGAAGCAGATCTTGGACATCAGCTGCAGTCTTCTTCTTCTTTGATGCTCAGAAATTCATCTATTAAGATATCCTTGAGAAAAGACTTCGTCATCCCGACTTTTCTTTGGATCAAGAAGCTAAATCACATGCATGCTCTCAGTGAAATGTCTTGAATCAAACACACCTTTAGTATTGGAAACGAGAGATGCATGAAACCTCCAGCTACAATTTTGAATTTCCTTGTTCATACACCGCACAGTGTAACGTGTCTTGTCACTCTTACGTACGTCAACTTTGTAACCACTATGATATTCATACTTCTTAACAGAATCACGACAATCGATTTAACTTTCAAAAACCTACCCTACCCCGGTTAAGATGTTGGCCCAAGCATCTGACTTCTTGGGGACCCTTTTGACCAAAGATGAATCATCAGTCAAATCTTCTACAACATCAATCTCATTATTTGAAACACAACTTGATGATGACGAAGATGGAGCAACGAAGAAGAAGAAGGAACAGGGATCAACAACAATCTTAAACTGGATGTTAAACTTCACCATATCACCTTTGGAGATGCAGTAGTGAATGAAAAACCTCAACTCCAAATCGTGATTGATCACATGTGATTTTCCATCTACAGTGTAACCAAAAAGTACGAGGTCTTCAGGGACATAAGGCCAGTATTGTTTCACCACACTAATCATCTCGCTGACAGTAGTTGACTCCGAAACAACATGCGATACGGTCAAATTGGACAAAGTGAACTCTGCAACAACCATCTTTGGCCTACAACAATAAAACAGTCAAATTAGATCAACAAATCTAATAAAACATAAAAACAATGTTGACACCATAATCGATCTCAACAACCAATGTTGATCCAATAAAAAACAGCTATCAACAACCATAATCAGAAAAATATCCAGGTTATTGCATCAACAAATGAAAGTTGATCCAACAAACCTGCATCAATAACCAATGTTGATCCAATAAAACAGCTATCAACAACCATAATCAGAAATTTATCCAGGTTATTTGCATCAACAATGAAAGTTGATTCAACAAACCTGAATCAATAACCAATGTTGATACAAAAAATCTGAATATTGTACAAATTTTCAGTGCCAACAATGAAAATTCTATGTCAACAACAAGGACTTTAAAACAAAAAAAACAACATAAACAACATCATATATGTTACTACGCATCGAATTAGTATGCAATCGGTGCAAATGTGAACCTGCAACATGAAATACTACATGAACATACATGCTCCATGTTAAATAATTCACTGCAAACCATAAGAAAATGGCTAAACATAACATAAGATACAAATTCAGCTTACGTCGCACATCACTCGGGGGCTGCATACTAACTGAGTATATATTCAATGTCGAACGTTAGATATGTAAACTGAGTATATAAACACTAACTTGTAAATTCTAATTGATTACACTAACTTCTAACTTCTAATTATACCAAAGCGATCAACATACTCAAAATAATTCTTACTTTGAACATACCCTAACTTCTAATTATCGAGGTGATCAACAATCAAGTATTATCCAAAATAATTCACCTACTAACTCATCAACACTATGAAATTCTACAGAATAATTCAAAAAGAGAACTGATTCAAAGTACATTGAAGCGGATATTGGAGATTGAAGAATTGAAGAATACATGTTTAAGATATCAATACGATCTCGAATTCAAATAATATATAAATAAACCAATCAATCCAGCAGAATCAAACACAAACAATCAAGCTTTCAAATTCTCGATCTCTCCAAATGGAAAATACAAATAAAGCGAAATCAAAATATGAAGATTGAGATACTACAAATCGAACATGCAAATATAAAATAAATCTCTACTAATCTTGATAACGAATCACCATTACCAATTTATTTCAGATCGCAAATTTTTTGTTGATTTTGTTTTTGATGAAGAAACCATTTCAGATCTGAGATTGATTGTTGTTGATTATGATGTTGATGAAAAGAGATTGGTAATAGAAGAAGAAGATGATTTTCATTGTTGAATCTGCTTTGATTTCAAATAGAATTTTTCGAATTTTTCTCTCGATTTCGGGACGAAAGAAATGACTTTTGCCCTATCTCTCCAACTCGTTTTTCTTTCTTTCAGTTGGATCAACTGTTTTTTGGTTTTAAGATATTAATTATATACAAAGGGTAATTTAGTAATCTAGTAAAATTCTAATTGAGCCCTGATGAGCTTTGAATGGAGACGGGTATTTTTATTGCTTCATAAGGGTAAATTTGAAGCCCGTCAAAAAGGAGGTTATTTATATAATTCCCACCTTTAGGAATTAAAAGAGAAGGAAAAAAAAGGTTTCTTTTTTAAATTTTTTGTTTTTTTCTGCTGGCTCGGTAAGTTTTGTTCATGATTTTGATTAGAGTTAGATTAATATATTTGATTAGATTTATGGTGGTTATTAATTAGTTATTATAAATAAAATAAAATTAGGACAAAGGACTTTAGGACACCCTTATAAGTGTAGGCACACGTCCATATACAGTATCCGTCTGTTCTTTAATGATTTCGACTAGTGCCATCTTCAGTTTTCTGGAATGAGCATCATCTTTAGATGCGGCAGTTGAAGAGTGGGTTTTTAAATTAGAACCAAGGATTATCGTTCATTTTCGTGCTTGATTCCGATCTTGTTAATCAGGAACTATATCGAGGTTAGATCTCTGCTTATCTCATGTAACTTCTTCTTATTAGTATATCAATTTGATTATGGAAAACAGGGTTTTAACACTCAATCTTTGATATGTTCATTCTAAATCACTGTAATTTCATTATTATCTTTGAGTATTTTTCTTTGTGAAAGAAATTTTAGTGATCGGTGATGGTAGGGTTTTGTGAATCATCTGATTAGAATTGGAGATTGCAATGGTCTTTTCATTTGGTATATTTCCTTGACAATTCCTGTAACTGAAATCTTAGGACTGAGTTTTGGCGATGAAGATGGTTGTACAGGGTATCTTTTTCATTTGTTTGTGTTACAGATATTTTTGTCTGAAATTGAGGACAACTGTAGTTTTTCTAATGCTATAGTGGTCACTGGCTGATGAAACCCTTAAACATGACTCATTGTGATTTGAGCAGGAAATTTGAAAATGGGATACAGATTCTCACTACAGGGAACTTTTTCGGTTCTCCGGACTAGCTCTCATTGTATAAAATTTCCTTACAGTGTATTCGAATTAAATTAGCTCGACTAAGAAAGATGCATGGAGTTAGTAATGAGAGAGTTTGAATTAGAGAATAATTTCATTTGTTTTCTAAGAGTTATACTACCTCTGTCCCAAGAAAAGAGATACTATCAGCATTTTAGCCTATTTTGTAGAGTAGTTGTTGTAGTACTGGCTGTGCTTGACCATAAGGAAAAGAAACCTAAATTTGTAGTGTCCTGCGAGGGTGCATGTTACTTGCTAGTTGCACGCATACATGATGTGTCGCCTATCCAGACACCCTAAGAGGCTAAAACCTCAGGATGGTACATAGTGGACACATCTAAATCTGCGAGGCCTTAATTGTTTGAAATTTTAAAAATATTAAAATAAGAGCATAATGAAACCTTCAAGATTTTATACCTGATATGTTCCTCCATTTTCTAATCATCTCATTTATAAACTACTGCAGTTACATATTATAAATCACTTATGATAAGAAGAGAAAAGAAAGCTAAATCAACTGCTGACATATCAAGTTTAGTTCCTATACTAACTTTTTCCCTTTAACATTACATTGGAGAGTTCTCTTATCAAATATTGTAGGCCAATATGTAGAACGGACCATTTCAACAAACAACGGAAATAACAACCACACAAACAATGTAACTGGCACACAGCCAAGCGATGTTATAGGTATTACAATCCATCTCCATCGCGGGCAAAGAATAATATCTATTGCTGATCCAAACGCTATCATCATGGTGGCCATTGATATGAAGAGTGTTGCAAGACCTAGTATAAACTTTTGTGGTAATGCTTTAATAAAATCTTCTTCTGAATATCGTGATGTTAGGATGGCCAAGAACATAAGAACTGATGTGACGGAAGAGAAGAGAGCTAAGGCATCTGCTACTGCAAAGACAATGAATGAATTGCTGTTCAGAAGTATAGGAAGACCATTGACGGTGTTTCTCTCAGCATCATTGTAGTTACCACCGGGTACAGTAAAAGCTGCAGCAAATGCTACTGTGGAGATGAGGGTTGCTGCTAGCATACATGAATGTGAGGTACCTCTCATCCATTTTCTCCCTTTGTCACTAAAGCTTTGTGCTTTTCTGTAAATATATATTGAGCTGTCATTCCATCTTTGTTTCTCACTAGCCTGTATCTCTCTAGCAAAATAGATTCCACCCCCTGATTGAAATAATAGAGCTTAAAAATAAGAACAAATCATATTAGTGGATCTAAGGAATAAGACTGATACTTTTAGGAGGCGCCGAAACTCTTTTGATTTATGTACAAAATATATAATCTAAGCTACCCTCTTATATGATCTTATCATTGGTTACCTTAAACCACTGCGCGTCTCGTTGCATTTGAAAAGCTACGCCAGAGATTGAATTTAGTTGATGAGAAGGTGCAATATCAGCAGCATAATGCAATATAGAGTTACCTCTTTCATCAGTTCTGGAATTCAGTTCATCCATGTCATCCTCACTCTTTTTGCATATGAAATTGAATACCTTATTATTTCTTTCTGCAATCGCAATTTGTACCATTGTTTGACCCTCCATTTCAGACCAGAGGAGGTAAGGAAATTTCTCAAGACACTGCACAATGACTTCTGTTGTCCCATACGTTATTGCTGTCTTCATGAGGCTAGATTTTTGAAAAATCTATAACATCCGACTTGTTCATAGTATCATTTATTTGTATCAACATATTAGAGATCAATTTAGAGGCTTGTTCATTTATCAACTTTTGGTCGTACATTTTCTTGATAAAAGAAACTGTAATTAAGAATACACCAAGTCAACGGTAAATTAGATTTCTTCATTTAGGGATAAAAATTAGTTAATGATTAAGTTTCACTTTAATAGACCTTGAGTTATGTAGGTGATGAGGTAGTCTGGGATAAACTTCTTTATGGCTACTCTACACACTGTTGAGGACCCTTTCGGGGATTCTGGAAGGTTCTCTATGTCTGCTCTGTTGTCAAGGTGATTAGGTGCCTCTATGTCCACTTGGAGAACTGTTTCAATAAGAGATTGGCAGACTGTAGTCCCGACTATAAAAAAAATAATGAATTGAGGGTAAAGCAAGGATACTAACATGGGTAGAGGAGGTTTTGCCACCATGTTGTCTTATTTCCACTTTTAAATGAAAATGGTCTCCGAACGAGCACTTCCAATGCACAAATACCATCGTTCTTTGTCTTCTCAGTGACTAGCTTTGGATAATCTTGCACAATAGACATCGCAATATCTGCAAATAAACAAGCGGTACACTATAAACTCAAATAAATCTAAATAATTTAGCGAGTGTGAGTCCCTTGTCAAGCATGTATACTTCTTCTGATTTCAATTTCAGTGCACAAATATTTATTTATCAATCTGATGGGTTGATTTATATGTATACACTCACCGTAGAAGTTAGAATCAATTAAATCACATAGGAGGGAAGCACCATGTTGACCAGTGAAATGACTTGGGTCATTGTCTCTACTAACAGAATAAAGATATTGCAACACCTCCTTTTGTCCATCAGAAACATACTTTGCAGCTGTGTGGAGTGGCACTCGTCCATAGTTATCACGTATCTGTGTCAGAGCACTATTTGTTGTCACCATCAATTTAGCTACACTGGTGTTTCCTTCCATGGCAGCGGTGTGAAGTGCTGTGAATCCGTACTTACTATCCTTTAGTGCAAGTGCTTCTGATGGCATGAGTTGTACAAGGTTTTCCACAAAATCCCACTTTGTATGATCTGCAGCTATATGCAATGCTGTTTCTGATTCACTTGTGATCTCTGTCGTCATCATATCTGGCTGATCCTTGAAAACTTGTTCAGCCCATCCCCAGTTGCCATCTTTTGCTGCTTCATACAGTTGCTTGTGTTCCTCATGAACATAATTCATTGCCTGATTTCCCTCTCCTTAATTTGTTTGACAAACAAGAGCCTAAATATTTTAGCTTTAAAAATAAATAAAAAAACAACCAAGACAATATTGAATAGCGCGTAATTTTCAAAAATACAAAATTTATTGACAACTTGGTCAGAAGTTCTATGCAGCTATTTAAATGTTCAGTGATCGGATCTGCTTGTAAGTGAATCAGTGTATGGTAATTGCAAGTAAATGGGTTGGCTATGGCCAATGGGTGGTACAGGTATCAGACTCTTAGCTGGGATGAAGTTGGTTAACAAACACAATTTTGCTCATATACCTGGGTGTCGAAGGAAAATAACGCAAGTTTGTATAGATAAGATTCATAGATAGACTTGAAGCTTGAGGAAATCACTAGTATATATAAATTATAAAGCGTATGATTACCTTGTTGTTCACTGACTGATGCTGGGTTTTCAACTTCACCATCCCCGTTTACTTCAGTTTGATGATTGTTGTTACAATTAAAATGCCTTATCTGGTTGTTGGGAATTATTTTAGGACTATGTAGACCATGTACTGGAATTCCATTGTTCATACTTGTTAAAGTCTCTAATATTTGTTGTAGAGTACGTGCCTGAGATTCCATAAGTCTAACAAGAGTGGTTTCTGAGGTACTGGCCATCATTTGATTCATTTCTTTAGACTTTTTGTTCATGGTATCAGTTGATAAGTATGATATATGTAGGCAGAAGCTAATAAAGGTGATTTCTTATGAAAGCTTGGTTCTTTATTTCTTTTTCCTTTTTTGCTTATCTTTTCAGGAGAAGAAACTTAAATGAGTATAGCAGGATTATGGAAGTAAGAGAAATGAGTGGAGATTGAAGAATATAAATAACAGCTAGAGAACAAAATTATAAGATTCCAAACTCCACTAAGATGGCAAATTGGAGTCTAAAGGGAAATGGAGAGAATGAGAAGAACAAAAGTTAAAATCCACTGTATATGGTCAATTATGAACACTGCAAATGCAAGGAAAAGATCTTTGCGATCCCATGAAAAGGCAAGCAAAAAGTAAAGATGCAGTACAATCCACTGTGAGTACTTGGTCATGAACTGACTGCTTCTTTTTCGCATCTTCGTCTTCCACTACATTCAATAAATGATTTACTATGACTGCTTTGTGTAAGTCTTCTAAAGCTCAAAAAGCATTATGATCCATTCACCTAACATCACTTGCATACAAAACAACTGGACCTTTCTCAATCTTCTCTAAAGGTGAAGGTATTGTTGGAAAATTCTTCTTGTTTACCAAATTGAATGGTTTTATAAGCTTAACTTTTGAAATAAACTGTTGAAAAATTGAATCAATATAGGTAACCACTTTCCGAGCATTGTTCACTTTGTAATTGGTGCATGGAATGATGGAAGACCAACTGGTGACCCAAGATGACCTTTGCAAGACTACCAAGTCTGTACCACTTTCCGTTAAGTTCTCGTTCCTGGCCACACAGTTTTCAAGAAGTGACTGCGTGCTTTATGCGTGTCTGCAGAGGAATAGAATGAGAGTAGAGTCCGATTCTATTGCACTGAGTACCAAGTACACATGCCATTTACCATGCTCACACCCCCTTGTATGATAAGATGGTCCGAGGTATTAGCTTCTGCAACCGCACACCTAGTGACAATAACAACAGAAGTAATTAGATATAGGGCTCTCTTTTTTGTGATATCTCTAGGCGTCCATGGCTTTGATACTTTTAATGTCACTTATGACGATGATGATGAAGTGACTGACCATGTTATTCTTTTTTCTTTTTTTTTTTTTTTTTTTAATATTTAATGATCTTTTTGATGATGAAAAAATCAGTTCTGTTGTGCTGACTATTGAGAGGATAACTCTATTTCTAATTGCAGGGAAGAAAATATTGAAGATGTAACCTATCCTGAAACCGATGTTGAATCCGTGAGTGACAACGATTTTGATGATGTTGATCCTAAAATACCCTGGGGCATTGTCATGTCGAATCCCCACAGGAAGTATCTTGGAGCATAGAGAAGCACGTTCAGAAGGTCGGACAAAGCAGAGGCAGAAGCAGGGTAGTTGGAGTCATCTTTAAAAATCTTACAAGGTTTATGTGGATGCCTGTTTTAGAAAGAACAGGAAACCCAGATATGGGATTATCATTTTTGAACATCTAAACTTTGAAGAACTCCTTATATGTGCTTATGTTGGTCTTGTCCAAAAAACAGGAGTTTGTCAAATTCATGCCTACTTGGAGGCAATGATTAAAAGCTGTAAAACTGCGCAAGCAACTTACTGATAAAGCAGCTGCCCAGTGGAGAAGTATGTCAGAGCAAAAATATTGTCCAATTCGAGACATGCTGTTTAAGAAATTAGATTTTTGTATGAGATCAGGTTGTTGGTAATGAGAAAAAAATTGATGTTATGTTATTATAGCATTACAAAAGGAAGAGATGGGAACAGGTTGGTTTTGGAGCTAGATTTCAAGGATTTTGTGAGTATTTGCAATTTGGTTACTGATGACGTCTGGGCCCTAAACCCATACAAAAATCGGACAATTGGTACAAGTACAACATTTGATGCCGGGCGAGTCAAACACTAAGCCCATGTCACGTTCCCCGGAACTGTGAAAAAAATTCAACTGCTAAACCTTTCTTGCCACTGACTAAACCTCCCTTTCTTGACCATCAATAAACCTTTTTCTTGCACCTCAATAAACCTTCTTAGCTTATTATTATATTCTCCTCCCTCGTCCAAGCTTAAACGTACGTACAGATCGTAGTTTCTTGTCAACTAAACTCTCGTTAAGAATATGGCCGCTGAAGCTGGAAAAGCTGGGTTTCTTGAGAAGAAGATGACCAAGGTTACCGACTGGATCAGGGAAGGAAAGACTACTATTGCCGGCAAACTTGATAACTTCAAAGGAAAAGCTACTGCATTAGAAGGAGAAACTGGGGATGCAACTAATCGTGCGTTTGAAGAAAAAGCTGGTGACGCAACTGGTGCTTTAGAAGGTAAAGCTGAAGATGGGACTGCAGCAGGTGCTGTTTGTGTTGGAGGGTACTGTTTACTCAAGCCAGAGCAAAAGGATAAGTTGCTCCAAAAACTAGGGATGGGAAAATAATTTGAATGATGTATAAATTGAATTCACTAGTTTGTTTGTTTGTTTGTTTGTTTGTAGAAGTTCTAAATTAGCTACCCTATAACTTCTATGGAGTAAGTTTTTTTTTTCTTTTTGGAATTTTTTTTTTAGTTACTCAATTTCGTGAATCAATTGTTCCTGTCATGAGAATGTGATATACGAGGTATCTTAGTTATATAGTCGGTTTTGTTTCTAAAATAATTTGAATACAAGGTAATCTACACCGGCGATGCTATTGAAACTTGTATCTACACGGGTCACCAAATACATTATTTCCCCAGCAAAACCAACTACTAGTTTTTTACTAGACAAAACCCCTCTGTTCGTTTGGCGCAGGAAGTTTCCTATCACTGTATTTCCCAAACATACGAGCAACTCTATTTTCATTCAATGTAGTCCCAACTCCCACACCTAATTCTATCCGTCCCTTTGATTAAGAAACCTAATATTGGGGTGTCAGGTTCCGATAGAGGGGCTTCACTAATAAGACAAAAACGGATCACCCGTTAATAATTTCAAAAACCCCTTATCTAAAATATTTTTGTAATGGCTAAACAACCCTCATTTTATTAATGTTAATAATTTAATTAACTAATAATTAGATTAATATGTTTCTTTTATACTTAGTGAAAAAATTAAATCAGATTAAGTGTTAGTTTTGGTGAGAAGAAAAAGTAGAGAAAAAAATATTTTTTTTTGGGAATTTCTTTTCAAAACTCTAGATTTTGATTCAACCAAAGCGAAGAAATCTATGGACGAAAATAATTAGGTATACCTCTAACTTAGCTGCAATGTCATTTTTATTGCTCAAAATTGGTGAAAGTACGTGAAAAGATTGGATTTTTATTGATTTTCAGAGTGATTTACGGTCTGGTTTATCCTTCGTAGCCAACCGTAAGAGCGATTTCTGATTAGGTGCTTAGGTGAACTCTAGGTCATCAAATTGGGAAAACTTAATCATAATCCAGTTACGGTTGGGTTTTTGTTTCTTGGCATCAACCGTAAATAAGGTTGACATTTTGGCTTCTCACCAACCGTAAGTCAAAGCTTTTAGGAAGTTTTAACTATTCCTATATGCACTACAGTCCGTTAGTTCATTCACATGGCGGCCTAGAATGGGATAACTGTTATGTGTCATGAAGTTGATGGCTAACCCCCCCGACTGAATCAGTAACACTATAATGGATTAACATCTCCTGGAATTACGAATTGTCCCATTAAATACGCGTCAAAATGTAAATTCACTACTTTTTAGGATTGAGAGGATAATAGTGTTGGAGAAAATTACATAGGTAATTTTTCCATATACCCATATTTATTATACATAGGTAATTGTGTTGGAGATAAGACGAAGGGTAAAATAAGAAAAAACATATAAAATTATGAATCTCATGTAATTTTCTTAATCTAAGAGAATTGTCTCTCTCCGCCTATATATGTGGGACGGATGGAGTATTTTTTAGGATTGAGAGGATAATAGTGAATCTCTGCGTCAAGAATAAGTTAGTGGATTAACTAGACAGTTTATGGAAAATGTAACCGGACTAAGACTTAGTTTGGTATTGGTGCAGCTTTTGTAGAAGCACTTTTCTATTGTGCGTTGCTGTGCTGTGAGAAAAAAGCAGTTTGATGTTTGGTAAAATATTAACTAAAGTTACAGCTGATTAAAAAAGCAGTCAAAGTGTGTTTGGTAAATTATCAAATTCAACCATTGTTATTGTAGCAAATGACAAAAACAAACATATCTTTGAAAATAGTTCTATTCGATTTTATTGGCTTTAAAAATAATTTTTTTTATTTTACTATTCAATATAAATATATATAATATTAAATTTACTAATTGTTACTATTATTATGATTGTTAAAAAAAAAAATTTACATAACCACTTTTTAATATTTTTTTTTTTTAAGAATGGGCCCTAGCTCAGCTGGTCATCCCCGTTCCCCAAAAGTTTAATGCGCTCCAGGAGGTCTCAGGTTCGAGTTCCCAATGGCGTAATATTGCAAGAATTAACATGAAAGGTAGTGTTAGCTTGCCCCCCTTGTGACACAATCTCAGCCGCCCTCCTGCCGTTTCGGCTCCCTTGGCTAGGTTACCCATGAGGCTCGCTGGTAGGTTAGCACATCAACCTGTTCAATTAATGTAGTAGTATGTCGTTGGAGCTTAGCTTGTTAGGCTTCCAACTAGTTTCATGTAATAATCCTTAAAAAAAAAAAAAAAAAAAAAAAAGGATTATTTATTGATGTATTGAAATATGTGGAAATTTCTGAGGAACCCATGTTTGGTTCCTCACTCTTTTAAGAACCCATCATTAAGATAGTATATATCTATAGTCCAAAACACAAGATTTTACATTGAATTTAGGTTTACATTTTGTATGTGAGACTAAATTAACCTTGCTTTATACTTTAGGTAATTTAGAAAAAAAAAAAAAAAGGCCATATTTTACAGTCAATTAGGTTATGAAATTATTTGTCATTTTTACGGAAAAATAATTTGGAGTGATTATCTTAGATTCTTAGGAGTGATTTACGGTATTAGTTGATAGCATAATTAGTGGGCGGCAGTTAGGCTTCTCCTTCTTCTTTTTTTATTCTCAAAAAAGATCTATATCATCACATTAAAAACACCGTCAATTAAACGTCAGTGTTCAAGATACATTAGATCCTTCCGGTCGTTGCAAGCTTGGTGATTTCGACAAATATGCCTTTAATAAAATGGATCCGGCGCGTTTTTTCTTCATGGATTGTGCAGTTCTCGAGTCAAGGGCTTGAAACTAGGCGACACTAAGCATCTCATACAGAAGCAAATCACTTTTTTGTTATACTGTTGCTATCTGTTTTGTCTACTATGTTTTTCTCTTCATTAATATAGGATTTGAAAAGGATTCTGAGGTTCGTGTTTAATATATATTTTTTTACAGTACCTTTATTGTTCTAAACTTTGT
This sequence comes from Papaver armeniacum, assembly GCA_023531295.1. Classification (NCBI taxonomy): domain Eukaryota; kingdom Viridiplantae; phylum Streptophyta; class Magnoliopsida; order Ranunculales; family Papaveraceae; genus Papaver; species Papaver armeniacum. The sequence goes on from JAJJWW010007659.1 coordinate 742,894, forward strand.
GGGTTGTGGCTTGTGGTCTCTTTAGTCATGAAACACTCAAAAATGTCAAAGAAATTAACCCGTCAGACATGATCCTTTCTAATCCTTGTTAGTGAGCCACTCACATGCTCTTCTTACTGATCAAAGAGAACTCGTTATTACTCCTAGTTTTCTTTTGTTTATGAGATTTTTTTGTGATACGGTTTACCTTAGGAATTAATTTGACATCCCTCAGTTTAATTTAGTTTTGTTCAATTGGTATGCTTTTCATAAAATACAATTGATTCCAACACAGGAAATTGCAATTATCACCAAATTGCTATTTTATAAACTGAAAATTTCATTAAAAATTGTAATTTTCACTGAAAACTAGAATTTTCACTGAATCAGTTACGTATAAAAATCGGAAGTTTCACAATCACACCCGTTTTCGTGTGAAAACTGGAAGTTTCACTAATCACCCATTGTGAAAACTGGAATTTTGACAATTGGGTTTGTTTGGTCGGTGCAATAAAAACAAATTACTGGATAAACAAATTTAGGGAAGTTTTTTTTTTTTTTTTTGAAGAGAAACAAATAAACGCCATTTAGGGAGATAAATTAGGAGAGAATTATTCTAAGGAAGTTATTTATGGAGTTTTTTTAGGAATTATATAACAAATTAATTTTCTTAGTAAAAGGGTATTTATGTAATCAATTTCTACTTATAAATATATATGGGTTCTTCGTATATGAAATTTTAATGGTGGGTTTCATATATTAAAAAAAGCATAATTGGGCTACAAAAAAAGTTCCCCATTGAAATATTGCTTTGATCTTGGGCTAGTAGATCATTAAGTTCATGCCCAAAATTATCAAACTTGAGTAAATCGATGTTGAGACTCGACGCTTTTTGCAATAAAGTGACCACTTTATTGTCATCTCTACTAACATAAGTAAAAGAGCAAGAGTGAAAAAAAGTACTTAAATGTTTAATCTCCCTAACTAAATTCCTGTTTTCCCAAAGTGCTATCCATGGGTCTTCAGTGATGGCTTTTATTACTACTTGAGCATCAGCTTCAACTTGAATGTCCTCCAGGTTCATCTCCTTAGCCCATGACAGAGCTTCTCGAACTGCTAAACACTCCCCTTGCTCTGGATTTAAGACTCCATGTTTGAAACATCCTCTGATCCCGTCACAGTTGCCTGCATGATCACGTAAAACAACACCCGGTACTTATTCGTTTAGTATCATGATCAAAAGAAGTATCAACATTGAATTTAGCAATGCCTTGTGCTGGAGGACTCCATTTAAACAGTTTAGTATAGTTGTTATGATAAGAACGATTCAAATTTTCATGTAAATGAGAACTTAAATGAAATTGAATCCTATTAGATGTAGAGAAAGGGTTTAGTTTAACTCCCTGAAAAATTGTCTCACATCTGTCTTTCCATATGATCCAAGCACCAATCATACAGGTTAACAGAAGGCGTTCATCTAAGGCAGGGTTATTACCTCTAAACCAGCTTACCACCCATTCAGAGACACTGCCACAGTTTGTAGAAACTGAGTCTATATCTATATTGATATTTCTCCAAACTGCTCTGGCATGTCTACATTCAAAAATGAGATGTTCTATTGTCTCTTCTTCTCTTCCACAGACTCCACATTGAGTTTCCATGTCAGGATTATGAGCAGCAAGTTTAGATCTTGTTGGGTGGCATTCATTAATGCATTTCCAAGAAAAGAGCTTAATTCTATGAGCAGCATTGCAATTCCACAGTTTTTCCAAACTTGAATTTGAATACTAGCACTGATAAGTCGGGTTACCGGTATAACTTGTAGAGGACTTTGTAAGCACTCTTCACTGAAAATTTACCATCTTTTGAAGGGGTCGGATCATTATATCTTGTTTGGAAGTATCAATAAAGATTCCTTGAATGAGCATGGAAGTATTGATATCAAACAAAGTATCTAGAAGAGGTATATTCCAAGTATTTGTGTCTGAGTTGATTAACTCATCCACAGTTTCATAGAATCTATGCATATCATTCATTGGTGTAGGTGAATGATTTAAACTTGGAATCCACTTATCTTTCCAGATTTTTGTTCTTCTACCATTGTTAACTTCCATAAAGTAGTTATCTTTGATGACTTGTAAACCTTTGGTTATCCCATTCCACATATATGAGCAATTCTTGGCTTCAAGATTTTGATGAAGAATATTACCATATTTGAAGTACTTGCTTCCTAAAATTTGAACCTAAAGTTGATCATCTCCGTACATACTCTCCAAGCCGTTTTGTAAGCAAAGCAAGATTGAGTTTTCCATATCTCTGAACACAAGGCCTCCATGGTCTTTTGGTTTGCACAGTTTAGAGTAAGAAACAGGATTGAAACCTCTGTTAGAAGAATAACCCCAAAAGAACTTCCTTTGAATTGTGGTTAGCTTCTTCATGAGTTTATCAGGTAACTTAAAAGAACCCATTTGATAAACATGCAAAGAATTAAGTACATGTTTTATCATAGTAGATCTGCCTGATTGAGAGAGAGAAGTATAAGACCAAGTTGATAATCTATTATTGAAATTTTCTTCAATAGTCTTGAAAGCTTCTTGTTTAGAATGCCCAAGGATAAGAGGAGAACCTAAATACCTTTCTTTTGAGCTCATGGTCTTGACTCCCAGTATTTGAGTGAGTACAGCTGCAGTTTCTGGTTTAGTGTGTTTACTAAAATGTACAACAGATTTCTCAAAATTGATTACCTGTCCTGACTGTGTACTGAAATTGTTGAGAAGTTCAAGAAGATTGTTAACAGAGTCCAAATTTGCTTGAGTGAAAATCAGCGAGTCATATGCAAACAACGAGATGATTAATGGCTGGAGAATTGGCAACCACTTTAATTCCTTTGATGCAATTGCTTTGTTGAGCAGCTACAAGATGTCTTGAGAGAAACTCCATAGCTAGAATGAACAAGTAGGGAGAGAGTGGATCACCCTGTCTAATGCCCTTTGATGGATGAAAATCTTCACAAGGAGAACCATTAAGAATTACTGATAAAGTAGTAGTGCTGATGCATTGGTGAATAAGTTCACAAAAATCCTCACTGAAACCAAAATATCTTAAGACCTTGATAAGAAAATCCCATTCTAATCTATCAAAAGCTTTAGAAATATCTAGTTTGAGTGCCAGCCAACCAATCTGACCTCTTTTCTTCTTCATGGAGTGAATAATCTCTTGAGCAATTACAGTGTTGTCACTAATTAGTCTCCCTGAGACATAAGCAGCTTGATATGGTGAAATAATCTTCTCCATTAATGGCTTCATTCTGTTAACCAAGATCTTTAATATTACTTTGTAAGAAGTATTGCACAGACCTATAGGCCTATAATCTGCAGCACAAAGAGGTTTGTTTTTCTTTGGTATTAAAGAAATATAGGTCTTGTTGATTTGCTTAAAGATGTGTCTTGTTTGAAAAAATCTGGAAACCATAAGGCACACATCATCACCTACTATATTCCATTGACTTTTGTAGAAACCAGCTTGAAAACATTCAGGGCCCGGGGCACTCCAATTTTCCATACCTTTGATTGTGCTGAAAATTTCTTCATTACCTGGTATACTTGTAAGATTAAGATTGTCTTCAGCAGTAACAATTGTTGGAATGACAGAGAAAATACCTTCTTCAATTTGATGAGAGGATGAAGTACTGATTTCTTGAAAATGCTTTGTTAAGTGGGATCCAATTTTTTCTCTAGTATGAAGCCAATTACCATTGTAGTCTTGAATGGAATCAATATTGTTTCTTGATCTTTTCCTGTTGATTTTGTTGTGGAAGTATTTTTTGTTGTTGTCCATATCTTTAATGAAGTTGTCTCTATACTTCTGCTGCAGGAATTCATTTTGGATAGTATGCCATTTATTCAGATCTTTGTTGATTCTCAAAATTTGCTCATTAATTTCACTGCTTGGCTTCTGATTTTGAGCAAAGTTAAGCTCCTGTTGAAGATGATCAATATTTTGATTGATGTTACCAAAATGCTTTTTATTCCATGTGGAAAGATCTTTCCTTGTGGATTGAAGTTTCTTAACTAGCTGAAAACCAGGAGAACCACTAACACTAATATTCCAGGCATTTGCTATAGTAGAAGAACAAGTTTCATCATTAAGCCAGGTTAGAAAAAACTTAAAAGGTTTCAGCAAGACTCACTTTAGAATCGATTAACAAGAAGAATAGGGGTATGGTCACTACCAACTTGATTAAGATGTAATAACTTTGCCTTAGAAAAGTGTTTACTCCACTCACTATTTCCTAGTGCTAAGTCAATTCTAGATTTTCTAGAGCCAGTACCAAGGTTATTGCTATTCCAAGTGTAGTTCTTTCCTACATAGCCTATGTCTTCAAGCCCACATTCGTAAACATTTTTTGTTAACCCAACCATCTAAAGAAGAAGAGGTTTTGTTATTATCATCAAAGAGATGAAATTTTAAATCTCCTAAAAGGATCCAAGGGTAATTCCCTTCTACACTAGTTTGTTTAATATAGGACCATTGTTCTTTTTTGTTGGTGTATTTAGAAAAGCCATACATACAAGTGAGAAGAAATTCTGGTTAGCTTGGATCACTTTGAACAACAATGTTAAACATATTTTGTTCATTACTAAGCATCTCACCAGGTGAAGCCATTTTTCCATAATAAAACTAAACCTCCAGATAAACCAATTGGATCTATAAAAGCACTATTAGGATAGTGATATTGATTCAGAAGGGGCTTACTTTTAACTTGAGAGATTTTAGTTTCACATAGGAAAACAATATCAGGATTTTGAGCTCTGACTAGATCACTAAGGTGGTTTCTAGTAGCAGGGTTTTTAAATCCTTGAACATTCCAGGATAGAATCTTCATTGAAACAGATTGAGTGTTTAAAGAGTAGGAATGCACAGAAACCAAAAGTTGGTGAAAAACAATGAGAAGGGTGAGAACTAATTGAGTAATATGCCAATGATTATGGTGACTACTTACTATAGAAGGGCATAAAGAAACAAATATGTGAAAAACCTTTAAAAGAATGGAAATTAAGAGAATAGAAGTGAAGAAATTTTGTACCTGATTCCCCTTGAGTGCCTGCACTTCTGAATTATCTCCAGTTGAGATCATATGAGTATTCTTGGAGGCTTGGATTGGATTCAGAGTGGTGTTTTGGGAGATGTTATCAGTGGAATGAGAAACATTAGTTTCAGTTTCACCAACTCTATGCCTTTTTCCAAGTCTATTGTCCTCTTCCATGTTAACTCCTTCATTTTTGAGCAAAGATTCTAAGTTGATTTTTTCACCATCTTTAGGGGGAACAAACACAGTTGATTTGGTGAACTTTTTCTGAGGTTGCTTCACTGCTGGGGCTTTTGTAGAGGAGATGTCAGCGTTGTTAGAGATGATGCTAATACTCTTTCGGATGTTATTAATTTTACCAACAAAGTATGGTTTTTCATGGGCTTTCTTCAGGAAATCAGCAACATCCTTACACACTGATTTAGAGTGATTGATAATGTAGCATTCTGTGCATATGCATTTTGGCTGGCGTTCAAAGAAAAATTGCTGCCATTTGGTGACTCCAGCATTGGTGGAGCATTTAACTCCTCTTCTCATGGGCATAGAAAGATCCACATTAACACATACTTTAACAGGCACACTACCAACTGGAATTGCATCTTTTGGTTCAATTGAGATAACTTCCCCCATAACTTGACCTATTTTTGTGACAGATGAGACGTTCATATGTTCCGGCAAAAGGTATTTAAGCTGAATCCAAAAAAGTTGGAAGCCCCAATGCTTTTCAGTATAAACCATTCCTGGAATGTAGTCATGAATAACAAGGAGATGCTTATTGATGCTCCATGGTCTTTCATCAATTACCTTGTTTAGGAGATCCCATTGATTAAATTTTAAGATGAAGATATTTGGTTCCACCTCAATGATTTTCAAGTCTTCCAAAGTTAAAAAAGGCCATGTGAAAGTGATATTTTTTTCTACCGAGTCATACCCCATTCTGCCTTCTATGATAACTTTCCCAATAGCCCTTGCTTCCCAATTATCCTCTGATTCATCTTCGTTGTTATTGTTCTTAACAACTAAAACTTCATTAACATCACCCAGATCAAGAGTAGCTTTCTTAAACTTGTTGACCAAATCCACCACTTGACTAGAACCGGTTTCCTCCATTTTTGAAAAGGTTAGAAATTGAGGTATAGTCCTTAATAAATTGAAGGATAAACTGTGATTGGGTTTATGAATGTTTGAGTTATAGGAGATGAAAGAATGAGAGTGATTTTTAATAGGGTTTTGAAGATAAAATTTTGCTAAAAATAAGCTATGATTTGACTGCGGATTATCTTTGAGCCTACTTATAAGGAAACAATTTTGAGGAGAATTGTCCGTGAAAAGGGAAAGTTTGTAGCTGTCAATGTTGACATTGAAAACCAAAATAAGGTAACTAACTAACCAAATGTAGCTGATTCCACTATTTTTGAATTTTTTTGAATTCCTTGATTGGCGTGATGAAGTACAACTGAGTTTCTCTGAGTTGGTACCGATCTGAATCATCTTCCCTTGAACACCATGAGCAAAAGCTATGAATCCAATCCATTTTGAACCTTTAAGCAAAAGCTTGTAGATATACTCAACAAAAGCTATGATCACAACAACAAAAGTGGAAAAAGCCATTAGAGAAAAATCCATCAGCAAAAGCAATAAGAGGAATACAAATATTAGAAATCCATTAAACCGGATAAAATGTTTAAAATGAGACTAGAGAATGAAGATTAATGATAACTTCTGAAAAAGAAACAAGGAAAAAGATTAAGTAGAACAGGTAAACATGATTGAAAGAAAGTTTTAGTAAAGAAATCAACTGAAAACAAACAAATTGAGAGATTAGAGGTTACTGAGTTGACTCAATTTAGGCATCCGATTTTAGGAGAGAGAAGAGAGCTCAACTTCATGGAAGGATGAAGATCGAGCTGAAACCACTTTTTAATATATATATATATATTAACCACTTTTTAATATATATATATATATATAATTTTCAAACAAAAAATCAAACTAAAATTAATTAAGTAATTATTTAATATTTGTTTGTATTTTCATTATTGATAACTGAAATGAAAAATAATAATATTTAAAGACTAAAATATAAGAAATAAAAAATTGATTGTATATAATTTAAGGGTAATTTTTGTCAATTTTAAAATAAAATAGGGACAAAAAGATAAATCATGCATTAAATTTAGGTGGGACCAAAGCTTATGCTTTTGTAGCTTTTAAAAGCTCCTCCTCCCCAGCTTTTGAAAATTGAGGAATTTGGGAAGTGCTTTGGGTAAAAAGCACTTTGATTTTTTTTTTTACCAAACACTAATTTCAAAAATTATTGACATATATAGGTTTTGAAAGTGCTTTTGGAAAAATAAAAGCATTACCAAACTCAGCCTAAAATCTTGGTTTATAATTTTACCATGCATTTAACTCCAATATTTCCCATCCAATGATGGACCCGGTAAGCTTGGTAATTAGTAAAATCTTAGCAAAAGGATAAACACATGAATACTTACGGCTAGCTATGTGTAAATCAAAACCAAGCCGTAAGTATCTACGGCTTAACTACATGAATATTTACGTCGTCGGGGTTGGGTGCGGTTAAGAAATTTGAAATTGTGCACCAGTTTCATCTTGATTATCAGTTTTCGTTGGATTATTGACCGGTTGTCAGCCGACACAAATATAAATTACACTTTCTTACTACTCAAAATATATAATGAAGCAAGGGCAAGAAAGGATCGTTCCACGTAGAGGTCTTGGTTGTCAATATGTTTCGGTATCTTATAAGTAACACGGGGTTTTCTGATTTTTATAAACGAAAATAAAATAAAAGCAAAACAATAAAAGTAAACACGCAAAATCAAGGATGTGAAAATATTGGATAAAGGTTTCATCTTCAATTGTAAACAAGTTTATGAATATATGAATATAATTCGTATTTAATCTCATTATCATCAAAAGCCATAGAATACCTTATTGCAAGAATACTAAAGTAAATTTCCTAATTCATCACACACACATTAGAGCTGCGTATGTGAATTCTACCTAAAGAATAACCTAACGCCTTGCGCTAATCAAGTTCAATTCCTAGGAGCATTAAGTTTCAGAAATAGGCTAATCAATGCAATTCTAATACATTGCGCAAACAATTCGAACAAAGGTCAATTTCTACATATGACTACGAGGATGTATCACTACAACCTAGAATCATATCATGGTACTCGTATTCAAGGTTATCGCTTGATGAAAAACCCTAAAATAGCTATAGATATGGATGTGAGTTCAATCAATTCTAGACTTAACTAAACAAACATTCAATCATATTGCAATACATCAATCATGCAATTATTATAACCCGTAGAAATCAAACGATAATATTGAGAGAAAACTAATTCATAAAAATCATAACTTGGTTGCAAAATCCAACTACATCTTCAACCAATAATAAAAACTTAGTTACTTGTGTTTTTGGAAATCATCATAAAAAGTTTAGAAGAACCTATCATGTGAAACCCTAGAACAAAAGTAGAGTCCTCCCTAATGGAGATATCAGGTTTAGAGAAAAGACTTTTCTATTTATATGCTTCTCCCCTTCCACAAGGATACTCTTTCCAATATTAGGTCAAATCTTCTCAAAACCCATCTCCAAGTGGTCCACCAAGCCCATGTGTGAAAATAAGTCTCTGGAAATTTTGAGTCCAAAACGGGTCGCCGGATTGCTGACGTCATCGCCGGAATCCGGTCACCGGTCGCCGGAATTTGTCGTCGGAAAATTATCTCCGGTCACCTGAATGATCGGAAACTATCACCAGACATTTCCACACTTCCAGTATCTCAACTCTGCTTCTCTTCAATTCAAACATTCACAAAATACCATCTAAACCAATTCCTTGTTCTTGCGAAAACGTACCCAAAAGCGTGACTCGTAGCTCATATTTGCCGCGTAGAATCATGCATCCAACACATACCCCTTTGCGATTCACTGAAATATTATGATTCATGCTTCAAGTTCAAATCCGGCATCCCGGGCTGGTACCACCGCTCGCCATTCTTCTTCACCCGCACTGCCATCCGCATTTTTGGTTGCAGAATCTGTTTTACTTCACTTTGCCAATGCAACCTTGACCTGTACTCTCATTCATTCAAGCCAATAGTACACAGCTCCCTGAATCTTCAGTCACATTTCAACCAATTCATTCCGCCTGCATCCATCTGTTGCTTCAGTAGCATCAGCCATCAGCAGCAGTGACCAGCACTAGCTAGAGCACCAGTTCATCTTTCCCTGGCTCAACAAACACCACAAACCCATTACAGCGACCACCATTTCCTACCAAATTCAACCACCAACAGCTGCACACTTCACAACTCACGCTTTTCACAGCCTCGCCTGCAACTTAGCCAGACAAACACACACACATTTATCCCTTGCTCTCCAGGTATAGCCCAGCAATACTAACTGAACTTCACTTCTTCTCGCAACATAGCCAATGCGCTTGCACTTTCATCCATGTAGTTCAAATCCACCAGCTTAAGTTTCTCAAATCCACCAGCTCAATCTCCCTGTAGTTGCTCTTCATTCTTAGCCATTCCTTCTTGTTCATTGAAGACATAAAATCCTGCGGCTTGTTGAATTGATCATGATACTCTCCTCATTCCCTGTCAAATATATACCAAGATGCGGCTACAATCATTAGTTCCTGTAATTAGCCTTGGCAACCACAGTTTCACAACTGCAACAGCAATAACCTCAATCAGCACTGCATTGCAACTTGCGGCTCCAACTCCAGCTGCTACTCCATCTCCATAGGCACACCACCATGTTATACTCTGCTCAACAATGGCAGCAAGTCAACACTCCCTGTTGTGTCTCAGCCATCTCAAGCCAATCTTTCTTTCCCTTCTTTACTTGAGCCAATGCTAACCCGAAACACCATCTTTATGTTCAACTCTTAAAACAACATATAGTCTGTCGAGAACCACCACCAATTATTGTAACTCCTTCTCTTCATTCTCCACCGCAATCCCAGTTCAATATCATTGCTAACACAACTGCAATTCCAAGCTTCCCGCATTAGGACTCAAGCTTTTATCTCCAAGCCACTTGACCTGCAATTCCAATCCCAGCTGCTCCATTGCAGCCAACACAGCTCCAGCAGCACAATCCTCATTAGTGCCACCTCAACCTGCAGTTTAAACCATTCATTGCTGCCATGATCCCTTCCACCATGTCTGTACAGCTCTACCAGAATCATCTAAAACTATAGCTGCAAGCCACATCAACTTCTTTATTTTCTCTGAACTTGAATGCCACCAGAACTGCAGTCTTCTTTAACCTCCAACTCTAGCTCACTTGCACACTGCAGTTCAGCCCAAAGCCTCAACATTGTGGCCTCTTCAATCTACTCAACTCCATCACCAAAGCAACACACCCCTGCTCAGTCCATTTTGCTCAGTGTAACTTCATAGCCACCATCACACCCAGACTCTTCCAATTATCCCTGCAATTGCGTCGCTTCAACCATTCTCAGCTGCTCCATCTGTTGCCTAAACTACATTCCTACAGCTCCAGTTTATCCTCTCATTGCCAGCAAACTCCTCAGCTCAAAACAACATCACCCAAATCTCCTTGCAAGACAACAAATTCTCTCCAGCTTTGCCTCAAGCCATTCCAGTATGTATTTGTAGATGCACCTGCTCATAATCCCGAGTCATGCCTAACCAATGCACATACAAACTCAGCTTCAATTCCATCTACACCAATTCATACCAAACCCCATCATTCCTGGCTTCATCCATGGCTTAAATCCAAATCCACCAAATGCAATGCAGCATCAGACCACCTTCTGCTTCATCTCAAGAACCCTTGCAAACAATGCCGACCAACAAACCGGTATCAACCTCTCAATGGCCTTGTAGTGTAACACCTTCAACTGTTTGCAAAGCGCTTTTGAAATCTACACAAGCTCGGGCGGAACCACAGCTCCATTATCTCAAAGACCAAAGCGCAACTCTGTTCTTCTCGATTCTCGGGCATTTTATCAAGCACTAATTGTGTGTTCGGTGATGATGCGGTCTTCACCTTGCTATAGATTCTTAAGCTCTCAATATCTCCTTCCCTGTAATCAGTCATACATTTAACACAAACCCATTACCCAAAGTCAATTCAGAACACTAAATCAATCAGCCACCATCAGTCCAACAAATCAACACCAGCAGACCAAATTCTTCCTCCATCTACTCAGCCTCAAGATCCCCTTTAACCAAAACCGATTGAACAACAGCAACAACATCATCTCCTTATTAAATTGACCTGGAATTCGATCTTCTCTTATAGCCACCTTCCTTCCTCCATCTTCGATTTCTCGAACACTAACTTGGAGCCGCCATGGCTATTTTCTTCTTCTGAATTTGAGAAGTAAAGCGAGATCGAGAATGTGATAGTTTTAGAACATCGACATTCAAGGCTAGGTAATAACCAAAAGAGCTATAGGCACCCGAACCCGGATAAAGGCTATCCAATTACTATTTGGCTTGTCGGTCTCGGAAAGCGACAGGTTCATTCATTCTTGCGACCTAAGCCGGCTCCATGGATCATTCGCCCGTGAATTGACCTTTTTTGCGTTTTACGCCCCAAGTTGACGATTTCTCCTTCTTTTGCTCCAAATGACTCCAAAGTACCTATTTAACTCAAAAGTACACATAAGACACATAATTTACATGAAAACTACAAAGAAAGCATAAACTCTAGATAGTAAATACGGTGTATTCTACACCTGTCGATTCCCCCACACTTAGACTTTGCTAGTCCCTCGAGCAAATCAAACAAAACAATTCTAAAAGATACATACAACTCCGTGTCGTCGAGGCTACGGTCACTTTTAGCATAAATAACAAGCCTTTAAACCCTAGGTGTCCCTAGTGGACGAGTTATAGTCTCGTGAGGGTTTACTAGAGATATACCCACAAAACCTATATTTCCAACTTAATAGTTCTCCGTAATGATAGCATCCAACGCGCTAAGAAGACATAGAGATTCTGCACACTAGTCATAAGAAGTTAGACACATAAATGAACACAATCTCATTCTTAAAAGTTGAGAGAGAAATAACCATCCCTTCTCGAAAGAAATTCGGGTTCGGAGTGATCAAAAGTCTCGACTCTGCCTCACAAGAAAAGGGTTTTATGATATTACTCTCAATAATAAATAGCTTTTTATGGGTCACACATGTGTCCAGGTAGGAATGAAGAGAGAATCCTACGACACGTTGAATGGTAGGAAGGTAAAAAAACCTTCCGAAGTATTTTGAAAACCCACATCTTTTATAATTTTTTTGAAAACCCATTTTTCTGACGATCTCTTCGAAAGGAAATCAACCACTTAACGAAGGTGGGAATATGCTTACTTACCTCGTTATCCGTTCAGCGTGCGGCTAGCACCACTCTCACAAGCATCCATAGAAACGTCTTGGTCTTCTATCGGTGTCTTCATCTTCGTCTTCGGTCTTCAACTCTTGATGATAACTCTTGAACTTCGTAGAATCTTGACAATATGATTCTTTCCTCTCAAATTCCTTGTCGCTCGAAACTTCCTTATAGATATTCCTTCTTTCCATTGGCTTCATTGAAAGAATACAAAACTAAAAACGAACTATACAAACCCAATATAATACAATGAATTTTTCTTGTCTTTTTTTTTTTCTCTTTTTTTTTAAAATTTTTTTTTTTTTCAAATTTTTTTTTTTTTCAATTTTTTTTTTTTTCAATTTTTTTTTAATATGAGACAAGAAAAATAAAACAAATACAAAATAAAAACAAAACAAAATAATAAAACTATTAACAAACCTAAACATTTTCTCTTGTCTTTTTTTTGTTTTTTTTTTTTTTTTTTTTTTTTTTTTTTTGAGACAAGAGAAAAATAAATACAAAATAAAATAAAATAGAAAGGCCATGGTGTAAGTACTTTACCACTTGATTCTTCACAACTTGTATGTCTTGATATCATAAACTTCTCGAACTCTCATCCTTGATAATTTTGCTCTTATACAATAGTCTTCAACTTATAAAAATTCTGCTCATTTATGTATTGTTGCTTGTAAACCTTGAACGTCTTCAACTTTCCTTCGAATTTGTGATGCTCCTCTTGTTGATGATGATGGTGTTTCTATGGACCTGTTGGTGTAGAGAGAGATAAGGTGGATGGTGCTAACTGCGAACAAGATTACAAGTGGTATGTAAGTTAGCAATTCGATGTCACCATCATGATTGAAAAAATAGCACTCAAGAGATCAAAATAGTGCTTCTATGGTGGGAGGTTGGACAGCTCACCATTCTGCCCGGAATTTACGTACGGTGACACACACTCTAAAAGCACATATTTAGACAGGTACAAAGAATTGAAGGTTGGTGCCTCACATTATGTAACATGGGTAGTCTCCACTATAGGGGATCACTACTCTAATACCGAATTCGATCTCGCACCTTATTTGCCATTTTGGCATGGTTAAATCCAACTTTAACTCTCATACAATTAAGAAACCCGGTCATGTTCTCTGTCATCTCTAAGTTCGAGTCACTCTTATGAGATTCTCGATGTAATCTTAGCGACATGTATACTATGTGACTCTAAACTAACTACAAGTTGGAGTTTTTATTCACTATTCTACAAAAAGTTGAAAAATTTGAAAAATTTACAACGCAAATGTTAACCACTCCCCACACTTAAACTTTACATTGTCCTCAATGTAAATTGAATCGTCCAAAGAAAGTCAAGGTGGGAAATCATATAACAATATGCGACAAGAAAAAAATAAATAAAAACAAAAACAAGACAAGAAAAATAAAAGATAAAAAAAATACAAAACCTATGGGTTGCCTCCCATGTAGCGCTTGGTTTAAAGTCGTCAGCCCGACTATATCCTTGCAAGATTCATTCCCCATATACCAACAATCTGAAAAGTTGAGGATCCTTCCATAGAACCTGTTTTGGAAACACTAGCTTCACACAAATATTAGTAATATAAAGCAAAAATGAAGCTATTAACCGATAAAAGCTTCCCCCACACTTATTCTTGTCCACACTTGGAAGTGTATAAAGAATATAGGAGTCGGGTACTTCCACGGTTTCTTGTTCCATAACCTGCATAGTATGAGAATCAAGTATCTCTAATGGTGGAAAACGAGAAACAAAGTCATTCAACAATATTCTCGAAGCACATACATTCAAACCAATAAGAGGTAAAGGATAAGAAACAATAGGCAAAGGGTTAGATAAACCTTGCACAATCTCTTGTATCACGGAATCCTCTTCATCCTTGAAAAACTCAAGTGAATTACTCACCTCTTGTATATCATGGTCCTCTATCAAACCTTGCAACCATTCTTCGTCCATTTCTGTCTTAACCAAAGTCTCGACATAAACATCATCATTACAATCATTCACAAGCTCAATTGGGTCTTCCACAATATTGGTCAAACCGGTTTCATTCTCAACATACTCCTCTTCATTAGACTCACACCTTGTTGCAAGAAAGTTTGGTAACACACTAGTTTTGACATACTCAAGTACCTTTTGAATAGGTGGTTGATCATTATAAAGATCAAGAGTTGAGTCAACTACACTAATGTCATCAAATATTTCCAAAGGTTGGTCCTTTTCAACACAATCAACTCTACCATACAAAGACTCCATTGTACACTCCTGGGATGTCACCATAAATTGGTTCAAGCGATGTATTTGCATAATAATCATCATCACTATCATAATCATCATAAGATTGGCTACCACTTCCCAAAGATTGGTCTTTCGCGAGAATTTTGCATGTCCTCTTTGTATTCTTCAATGCCTTGTCTTAAAGTGGAAACACCTTTTTGAAGCTCTTGGAGTGATCCATCCAAATTTTGAAAATAGTGTTCCATTTGTTGGTAAAGCTCATTCGACAAAGAAAAGTAGAATTACTTACTTCAGTATTGCTAGGCCAATTATATTCCCTTTGAATGGGTGGATGATCATAACTACGATCGAAATTGGGCCAAACATACTATGAGCACATTCGGTCGATGAAATTGGTTCCACGCTTGGTTGTCTACGAATGGACTCCATGCTGACCATAAATTGTTGCATTTCATCTATCAAACTAGAGGAAATATGAATAGGAGTACAAGTATCATCCCCTCTTTGTGGTTGCTCACTTACATACCCACCGTAAGAAGGTTGGAATGTATGAGAATAACTAAAGGGTACGTGGAGTATTGATCATAACCAAAGGATTGATTTTGATTATACTCCCCGTAAGGGTGATAGTTGTCATATTGTTGAGGTTGAAAACCGTATTGATTGCTCCAATATGCTCCTTCCATGAGAAACAAGCACCTGAAACGAGATTCTCAAAACTCGGTTAAGAACCAAAGAATAAGAAAAGTAAAACAAAAACAAAAAACAAAAATAAGAAACCAAAAACAAGTGACAACCGCTGCCTCCCCGGCAACAGCGCCAAAATTTGACCGGTTGTCAGCCGACACAAATATAAATTACACTTTCTTACTACTCAAAATATATAATGAAGCAAGGGCAAGAAAGGATCGTTCCCACAGAGAGGTCTTGGTTGTCAATATGTTTCGGTATCTTATAAGTAACACGGGGTTTTCTGATTTTTATAAACGAAAATAAAATAAAAGCAAAACAATAAAAGTAAACACGCAAAATCAAGGATGTGAAAATATTGGATAAAGGTTTCATCTTCAATTGTAAACAAGTTTATGAATATATGAATAGAATTCGTATTTAATCTTGCTATCATCAAAATCCATAAAATACCTTATTGCAAGAATACTCCATAAATTTCCTAATTCATCACACACACATTAGAGCCGTGTATGTGAATTCTACCTAAAGAATAACCTAACGCCTTGCGCTAATCAAGTTCAATTCCTAGGAGCATTAAGTTTCAGAAATAGTCTAATCAATGCAATTGTAATACATTGCGCAAACAATTCGAACAAAGGTCAATTTCTACATATGACTACGAGGATGTATCACTACAACCTAGAATCATATCATGCTACTCGTATTCAAGGTTATCGCTTGATGAAAAACCCTAAAATAGCTATAGATATGGATGTGAGTTCAATCAATTCTAGACTTAACTAAACAAACATTCAATCATATTGCAATACATCAATCATGCAATTATTATAACCCGTAGAAATCAAACGATAATATTGAGAGAAAACTAATTCATAAAAATCATAACTTGGTTGCAAAATCCAACTACATCTTCAACCAATAATAAAAACTTAGTTACTTGTGTTTTGGAAATCATCATAAAAAGTTTAGAAGAACCTATCATGTGAAACCCTAGAACAAAAGTAGAGTCCTCCCTAATGGAGACATCAGGTTTAGAAAAAAGACTTTTCTATTTATATGCTTCTCCCCTTCCACAAGGATACTCTTTCCAATATTAGGTCAAATCTTCTCAAAACCCATCTCCAAGTGGTCCACCAAGCCCATGTGTGAAAATAAGTCTCTGGAAATTTTGAGTCCAAAACGGGTCGCCGGATTGCTGACCTCATCGCCGGAATCCGGCAACCGGTTGCCGGAATTTGTCGCCGGAAAATTATCTCCGGTTACCTGAATGATCAGAAACTATCACCAGACATTTCTACACTTCCAGTATCTCAACTCTGCTTCTCTGCAATTCAAACATTCACAAAATACCATCTAAACCAATTCCTTGTTCTTGCGAAAACGTACCCAAAAGCGTGACTCGTAGCTCATATTTGCCGCGGCCGAATCATGCATCCAACACATACCCCCTTTGCGATTCACTGAAATATTATGATTCATGCTTCAAGTTCCGAAATCCGGTATCCCGGGCTGGTACCACCGGCTCGCCATTCTTGCTCACTTTTCGCACTGTCACTGCATTTTTGGTTGCAGAATCTGTTTTACTTCACTTTGCCAATGCAACCCTGACCTGTACTCTCATTCATTCAAGCCAATAGTACACAGCTCCCTGAATCTTCAGTCACATTTCAACCAATTCATTCGCATGCATCCATCTTTGCTTCGGTGGCATCGGCCATCAACAAAGAATGACCATTTGTTGATGGTGGTTTTTAGACAAGGGTAAAATCGTAAAACCCCATGACCTAGTGTTACCCGCAACACATTGAATAAGAGCATTTAACTCGGTGTAAATAATTAATAGGGTATTTTTTCAAAATACCAGTTAGGGTTTTCAATACTGAGAACCCTAATTCCAAAACCGAGCACGCATCTCTGCGCACCATGGCAACCATGCCAAACCAAGCCGCATCTTGCGCACCATGGCAACCATGCCGAACCAAGCCGCATCTTTGCGCACCATGGCAACCATGCCGAACCAAGCCGCATCTGCGCACCATGGCAACCATGCCAAACCAAGCCCATCTTGCGCACCATGGCAACCATGCCAAACCAAGCGTATATCTTTTGGCACCATGGCAACCATGCCAAACCAAGCCGCACTCTGCGCACCATGGCAACCATGCCAAACCAAGCCGCACTCTGCGCACCATGGCAACCATGCCAAAACAAGCGCATCGCGCACCATGGCAACAACGCCAAATTACGAGCCGCTATGCCTTTGGCCCACGCCAAACATAGCGCCCTAGGCTTGCAAGACTTGCAACTAGGTCAACATGGACGCACGTGCCATTGGCACATGCCAACACGTGTCGCAAGCCATAATTCCAAGCCGCTATGCCTTTGGCCCACGCCAAACATAGCGCCCTAGGCTTGCAATACATGCAACTAGGTCAACATGGCCGCGCGTGCCATTGGCACATGCCAACACGTGTCGCAAACCATAATTCCAAGCCGCTATGCCTTTGGCCCACGCCAAACATAGCGACCTAGGCTTTGCAAAACATGCAACTAGGTCAACATGGCCGCACGTGCCAATGGCACATGCCAACATGCTCGCTAGCTAGCTTCCCTATCAAGGTCACGGCCCTAATGGCCCCGCATGCCATTGGCACATGCCAACATGCTTTCCTTAGCTAGCTTCCCTATCAAGGTCCGGCCCTAACGGCCCCGCATGCCATTGGCACATGCCAACGTGCTCGCTAGCTAGCTTCCCTATCAAGGTCACGGCCCTAATGGCCCCGCATGCCATTGGCACATGCCAACATGCTCGCTAGCTAGCTTCCCTATCAAGGTCACGGCCCTAATGGCCCGCGTGCCATTGGCACATGCCAACATGCTTGCTAGCTAGTTTCCCTATCACGGCCCTAACGACCCCCGCGCCATTTGGCACATGCCAACATGCTCGCTAGCTAGCTTCCCTATCAAGGTCACGGCCCTAACGGCCCCGCATGTCATTGGCACATGCCAACATGCTTGCTAGCTAGTTTCCTTATCACGGCCCTAACGGCCACGCATGCCATTGGCACATGCCAACATGCTCGCTAGCTGGTTTCCTTATCAAGGTCACGGCCCTAATGGCCACGCATGCCATTGGCACATGCCAAACACACACGCTAGTAGCCTAACTTGCAAAACCGTGCAACCTACCACCAAGGCATTCCGCACATGCCATTGGCACATGCCCAAACGCACTTATTTGGTAGACTAACTTGCAAACCGTGTAACCTACCACCAAGGCATTCGCACATGCCATTGGCACATGCCAAACGCACACGTTGGTAGCCAAAACTTGCAAACCGTGCAACCTACCACCAAGGCATTCCGCACATGCCATTGGCACATGCCACCACGCGCCACTAGCGGCGCCACTTGCACTCAGATGCAACCAACACTCGAGACATCCCACCTGTTTGGGGGATGCTTCTTTAGGGTTTTGGTTTGGCGGTCACTGACATGCGCGTACACTACGCTCACATTAAGAAAGCGTGAAAAGGAATAAAGCGGTCAAATAAAAGAGGAAATAATGGTGAAAAACGTTTTCACCCATTAAACCATGCGGTTACCACCTCCTCCCATTATTTCACCCTTTACTCTCTTCCTTCATGAGGCCAGGGTACGTTTCAATCTCGACTTGTATAAATAGGTCTTACCTATTTCCACCAGACAACAAGTCTCGGTCAGGAGAAATATACTACACTTACACTCTCAGAAAGGCAACTTTGCAAGCTCTCTCAAAAGCTTCCATCTCTTGCAAGCTTCCTAAGCTTTCACTTTCCTCGATACAAGTCGAGATACTACTCTCCTCAACACCTTTCTTTGCTTCCCTCCCCAAATCAACCCTTCTCCTCCACTTTGTGATAGGAAGCAAGTCTCGAAACGGCCATTTCTTGGTTTAGGCCGGACTTGTACGGATCGATCTCTCGAATCTACAAAGTGCTCACGTGCAGCACATTTGTTTAGGGTTTGAATCAATTTCTCACTCACCCCAGAAATTACGAAATCGGCGAAGCGATTTTCACCCATAAACAATTGGCGACCACAGGCGGGAGGATTGATCTTTCGGTTACAACATCAAGTTCTAGCTCCCATCCGCAAATTTCTCGCAAGCATGGTCGGCTATCGGGCAATCTCCACAAACATGGATCCCGCCCAAGGTCATGATAACTCCTCAATTTCCAAAGCGGCACCACCAATGGAGAGGTCCCAAGACTGGTTGACTGATACGTGTTCGGGAGATCCACGAGAAACATGGACCTAATGAAGGGCGCGATTACAGCATACTCGACTTCCTCATCAATCTAGTATCGGGGCCAAGTGATCCATGCTCCCCAGAGATCAAGAAGCAGGGACTAATATCCCGAATGACGGGCTCAAATCAATCTGGTTTAAATCCCGATCGGAAGCCGGCGGACCGAGGAGGGCGACCATGTTGATAGAAAACTTATGCGAAGTGTTTGCACCTCTCAAGGACCGGCGGATAAAAACATTCTCTGCTATCAATAGAATATCACTAAACGCATCACTAGTTCCTGCACCCACGGGGACACCGAGGATCCCCGGAAGATCCGCCAACAATATTGTTTTCACCGAACTGACGACATGATGGTAGAAGACGGTCACAATAGGGCCTTGCATGTCACGGCTCTCGTCAAGAACATAGAGTTTGAAGCTGCGCTCATTGACACGGGTGCATCTTCGATGTCATCACTCTCAAGACACTCAAAGCTGCCAAGGTGCGACCTAATGAGATCGTCTGACTGACCCACTACGATGACGGATTTCGAGGGCAACCAAACTAGCACATACGGCTACATCAACTTAGAAAGCGCGGTAGGGCCAATCCAATCAAGCGTGAAGTTTGAAGTAATTGAAAAAGAACCGAGACTACCACATGATCTTGGGAAGGCCGTGGCTGCACAATCTCAAATCGTCCCTTCAACATACCACCGGTGCACTGAAAACAGTATTGAACGGAGAAGTCGTTCTCATTTCGCGTCTCTGTCCCCACATGCACCGAGTACATTGCGTAGAAGCACATGGGCGAAGGAGTGTTCAAAAGGCGTGGCGACCAAGATTCACGGTTTTCTGCTACCAAAATGGACATCGCTCAAAGATAGCGACAAACCAGGAGATACCCCGCGAGAGAGACCGTCCTTCCACCACCTCCCTCGAAGAAGGAAGACTCGCGATCTCTTGCCATAGGCGTAACCCGTACCCGCACCTGCCAAGCGAGAGTACACCCCTACCGCAAGACGAAGCAAAAGGAAAGCTCACACATTATCACATTGTTAGCAATTGAGGGGAGACCATGGCCGGTCTCTCATCCGAAGGAATGTCTTCACAATAACCGGGAGGAAGTTCCACGCCCTCGAAAACTACAAGATGGGACCGACTTAACCACCGACGAACTCAAAGCTGTCAATATAGGGAATGAGAGTTTCCGCGACCCATTCCAATCGGTTCGACTCTACATCTGCGGAACGCTCAAAGCTAGTCGACCTACTCAAAAGAATATCGGGACGTCTTCGCATGGACTTATGAAGAAATGCTGGTTTGGATGGGCTTGGTCACCCACCATGCATGTGATACCGGATCCAAACCCGGTCAAGCGGCCTCAAGACAATTCGGACACGATGAAGAAGAAAAATCAAGGCGGAGGTCCAAAAATTACTAGCCATTTGGATTCATCAGGCCTATTCATCATCCTACTTGGTTGGCCAATATCGTTCCCGTTAAAAAGAAGAATGGTCGGATCGGATGTTGTGTCGATTTAGAGATTTGAACAAGTCTTTTGCCCCAAAGATGATTTTCCGCTACCTAACATCGACATCTTTGGTAGATGCTACCGGTGGGAATGGTATGTTCTCTTTCATGGATGGATATAGCGGCTACAACCAGAGATAAAGATGTATGAGCACCACGCAAGTAAGGCGCTTTCCGTACCCCTCTCGGAAACTTCTATTACAGTAATGCCTTTCGGTCTGAAGAAGCAGCTGGCGCTACTTACCAACGCGCCATGACTACCATCTTCCACGATATGATGCACAAGCAAGTCGAAGATTACGTAGATGACGTGGTGGTTAAATCAAAGACTCGAGCGGATCATCCGAAGCTTATTTGCGCCAAGTGTTCGAAAGATGCCGCGAATACAAGTTGAAGATGAATCCTACGAAATGCGCCTTTGGTGTCTCTTCGGGGAAATTCTTAGGATTCCAAGTGACTCGCGCGGGAATAAAAGTTGATCCGGTCAAAACGCAAGCTATCCTCACGATGCCGCCACCACGAACCGTAAAGGAGCTCCCGAGTTTCATGGGCAAGGTAAACTACATTCGTCGCTTCATACATGGGGTGGCACAACTCACCACTACGTTTACTCCTGCTAAAGAAAGGAGCGAATTTCGCATGGGCTACGCCTCGGCAAAAAGCATACCGGAAGATCCAAAGCAAATTGTCCTCTCCGGCCATCATGAAGCCTCCTATGCGAGGGAAACCACTATGTGTCTCTACCTGGCCTTTAGCGATCTTTGCCCGTTGGAGCTCTCCTCGCGCAAGAGGACGACAAAGGAATGGAATACCCCATATACTATTTCAGTCGAACGCTGAGAGACGCTGAACTCAGATACCCCAAAGCGGAAAAGGCGTGTTTAGCTTGATTTATTCCATCCAGAAGTTCAGGCACTACCTCCTCTCCAATAAAGTGGTGCTAGTATCCAAATAAGACCCTGTAAAGTTTCTCCTCTCGAAACCGGCTCTGATAGGAAGGCCGGCTAAATGGCTCCTGCAGCTGTCAGAGTTCGACATAACGTGCGTCTCCCCAAGGGCCATAAAGGGACAAGCTGTTGCGGACCTGTTAGCAGCATTCCCATGGGAAGATACCGCAGAATTACGAGAAGATCTCCGGAGATCTTCCGGATATCTTTTAGTCAAAGAAGAAACGTAGCTCTTGTTCTTGACGGCTCTTCCACCCCGCACTAATCTGGGAGGAGCGGGTGTTGTACTAGTATCTCTATGGAGAAGTCTTCTCGCACTCTTTCAAGCTAGACTTTCCGTGCACCAATAACTCAGTGAATACGAAGCTTTCCTCATCGGACTATCACTAGCTAAACAAGTCGGGGCCACGCGTTTGGAGATAAGAGGAGATTCCAAGTTACTCATCAACCAGTAAACGGGATCTATGCATTGAAGGAACTAAACGGCACCATACAGGGCTGAAGCACAAAAACTACTCAATTATTTATTTGAAGCAACCGTCACACATGTCGGCCGTAGCGACAACAAGCATGCCGATTTGCTTAGCTACGCTAGCCTCAAAGCTGTGGTTTGAAGGAAGCGAGGAAACCACGAAAGTAAAGCGGCGAACGATAGCTTCAACGTGGCTTTCACAACCCGAGAAAGCC
The DNA here is from genome assembly GCA_023531295.1 of Papaver armeniacum. Lineage (NCBI taxonomy): Eukaryota > Viridiplantae > Streptophyta > Magnoliopsida > Ranunculales > Papaveraceae > Papaver > Papaver armeniacum. The sequence goes on from JAJJWW010007659.1 coordinate 765,749, forward strand.
GAAGATGACCATTTGGAGAACTCTATCATTCAAGAACTCAACAACTCACTCTTTCAAGGAAGGTCGACCTCAAGACCTTGCGGAATTTCTTTATGCTTCAAGGTGTTCTGTATCGCCAGAAATCCGACGGATCTCTGTCAAGGTGTCTCGGGAAAGAGGAAGCACGGCGGCGGCTTGAACGTATTCATCTTTGAAGTACGTGGGATAACATCGGTGGTAACTCTCTACCGTCGTTTACAACGACTTGGATACCTGCGGCGAGAGATGGAAACCCAATCCCGATTGCTCCAAAAGCGTGCCCAAATTGCCGAGGCGCCCCCATGTCGGTCAAATCCTCAACATCGGCCATCGGGGGCGGCGGGAGCCGTCACATCACTTTCCTTCGCGATAGCATTCTTCCTACTAACAAAGAGGATGCGTCCAAACTAAAGAGAAGTCCAAAGGTTCGTTTTCCATGATGGGGTTTTATATCGCAAGAGTTTCGGGGGAGCCTACTAAGGTGTTTGGATGACACGAGAGGTCCCGAGTTATGTTAAGAGAGATGCACGAAGGCGAACACCAAGGAAAACGAAATTATTCCTGCGAGATACACGAGAGGTACTACTGGCCGACCATGGAAGACGACGCGGCTACCTTCGTTCGAAATGCCGAGAATGCCGGATTCATGGAAACCTCATCCACACGCCTCAACACCCTTGCACGCAATAAGTAGCCGTGGCCCTTTTTATATTTGGGGACTCGACATCATCGGGAAGATCAACCCCCATCCTCAAAGCGACATGAGTACATAATAACCGCGACCGAGTACTTCACCAAGTGGGTTGAGGCCGTCCGTGAAAGGAACCACTTTGGAGCCACAATCGCGGCATTCATCAAGGAGCACATCATCTGCCGTTTTGGCGTACCTAAACACATCATCACCGACAACGGCACACCTTTCGCTAACAAGCAAGTACAGGAACTACTTGAGAGGTACGGAATCAAACAAGTCTTCTCTACCATCTATTATCCTCAGGGAAATGGGCAAGCGAAAGTACCAACAAGACTCTAATCCGAATCCTCGGTTAGGACGGTACATGACAATCCCCGGGCCTGGCATGAGCAATTGCCAATGGCCCTCAGGTACACGAACATCTCTAGAAGCTCCACCGGCGTGTCTCCTTACTCCCTCGTCTACGATGCAGACGCAATCCTCCGTGCGAAATCAAGATCCCATCCGCGAATTGCAGCGACGGCGAACCCGGTGGAGCAAAGCCGAATCACTCAATGCCGGGTGTGGGCTGGATACTCTAGACTCCAAAGATCCGAGGCGGAGGAACATGCGCAAATATACGAGGAACAGGATCTCCGGGCGTACAACGGCCATGTAAAACCCGGGGTTTTCAAGGAAGGAGATACGGTGCTAAAAACCGCCAAACACATCCGTGCAAGACGCATCGGCACCAAAGTTTTCTCCCAAATGGGAAGGGCCGTACATAATCACTAAAGCATATAACGGCCGGTTACTACAAGATCATCAAAGAAGATGGAGGAAAGCTAGAGACGGTTATCAATGGAAAATGGCTAAAGGCGTACTACGCCTGATCATTCCACTCGCAACATGCTACATCAAAAGTGTGAACGTCCGGGCATTTTCTCCGCTTTTACTTTCTTTCTTACCGGTTATGGAATTTCAATACAAAGCCAATGGATTAACAAAATCTCTTTATTTTCTTCAAAAAAAAAAAAAAAAAAAAAGAGAAAGGGGAGCCGAATCTCATAATGCAAATCGAGAAAAGCCCATCTAGTAAATTATAATCCCTACAAAATATCATCTTCAATCGGCCATGATATCTTTCAGTCCTACTCTTTAAATCTCGAGTTAACTCCTCAATCTTAGAGACTCCCGGGCCAAAATTTCCTCTTCTTCCGGCATGGCTTTCGTGGCGGGAATCACACCGGCAAGAATACCCGGCCACATCCTTCACAATATTGAGGGCGGTGCATGACACCTAACGTTAAATTCCAAAGACTCGCGAGGTAGACACCATGTTCTCCCACTTTTGAATGGGTGACTCCACAGCGGCATGAATGGACACATTCTCCATCTCAACAATCATTGGCGGAAGACAGTTCACTACGGAAACCAAAGCGGACGAACACACTTCACCACGTTCTGGTAGCAATATGGCCATACGTTTTCCATATCCTCGTATAAAGGGCTACGAATTCTTTCCGCACCAAGAAACCACCAACATTAGATAATTGGAGGAGAGAGACACCTCATACGAGTCCCAAGCGATGAATGCGAGAAGGGTATTCGTGACAAGAGAGCCCTAAATCGGCATTCTCTAAATCTGCCGGTCAACAAGGTCGGACTGAAGGAAGAGGAACAACTAGGTCATCCTCGTCGATAACGGTGACACATGCTCCAACGGGATATCTTTGCACAAGGAAATTCTCCCATTTACACAACAAGCATTAAAGTGTGTGTCAATCCGCCAAGAAGAAGAAAACATACTGGGGTATGATTTTCTTAACAGAATAACATTTGTTGGGACGCTCATGCAAGAATCGGACCTCGCCCTCATCAGGAGAGCACATTTGGTTAGAAGATGACTCGAATCTGTGCGACATGACAAAGAGGGAAATCCAGCAAGAAAAATCTTTTCTCAAACAAAGGAATATGATGCGTTTGCATTGGGAATAAATACGGGTTCTAAAAAGGAAAGGAAGCAATGAGGACGTAACGCTTTGGATCTTAGCATGAACAATGCCCTAATTGAAGCCGCACGTAAAGTAAAGCAAAATAAGGAAACTTTCTTTGTCGAAGAAACGCCTACTCCCTCTCTACATAAGTCACGCTGCAAGCCACGACTTCCAAGTTGCAGAGGCCCCACCATTGCGCCGACCTCCCAACGGTCGCCCAAGTCACGCCTGCAAGCATGGTTTCAGATTAGGCCCGACTTCCCAATGCCGCCCAAGTCACGCACCAAGCATTGTTTCCAAGATTAGACCGACTTCCCAATGTCGCCCAAGTCACGCTTGCAAGCATGGTTTCCCAAGATTAGGCCAGGCCCCACCAATTGCGCCAACTTCCCAACATCGCCCAAGGCACCAGGGCCCTGGTGTGCCGGCCTCCGATTTGTGCAAAACTACTAGAGGCAAGGATTCCAAATCCTATTTATAAAGGTCGAGACAAGCCTCTTTCAATTTTCTTTACGGGTTGTTGTTAACGGTTTGTCACCATCTTATGCTTACCTCGCAACAAAGCCCCTGTTAGAGCTAAGCGGGGGACTTAATGTTGATGGTGGTTTTTAGACAAGGGGTAAAATCGTAAAACCCCATGACCTAGTGTTACCCGCAACACATTGAATAAGAGCATTTAACTCGGGTGTAAATAATTAATAGGGGTATTTTTTCAAAATACCAGTTAGGATTTTCAACACGGAACCCTAATTCCAAAGCGGGCGCATCTGCAGCACCATGGCAACCATGCCAAACCAAGCCGCATCTTGGCAGCACCATGGCAACCATGCCAAACCAAGCCGCATCTTTGCGCACCATGGCAACCATGCCGAACCAAGCCGCATCTTTGCGCACCATGGCAACCATGCCAAACCAAGCGCATCTTCGCGCACCCATGGCAACCATGCCAAACCAAGCGCATCTTTTTGGCACCATGGCAACCATGCCAAACCAAGCGCACTCTGCGCACCATGGCAACCATGCCAAACCAAGCCGCACTCTGCGCACCATGGCAACCATGCCAAAACAAGCCGCATCTTGCGCACCATGGCAACACGCCAAATTACGAGCCGCTATGCCTTTGGCCCACGCCAAACATGGCGCCCCCTAGGCTGCAAGACTTGCAACTAGGTCAACATGGCCGCACGTGCCATTGGCACATGCCAACACGTGTCGAAGCCATAATTCCAAGCCGTATGCCTTTGGCCCACGCCAAACATAGCGCCCTAGGCTTACAAGACTTGCAACTAGGTCAACATGGCCGCACGTGCCATTGGCACATGCCAACACGTGTCGCAAGCCATAATTCCAAGCCGCTATGCCTTTGGCCCACATGCCAAACATAGCGCCCTAGGCTGCAAAACATGCAACTAGGTCGACATGGCCGTACGTGCCAATGGCACATGCCAACATGCTCGCTAGCTAGCTTCCCTATCAAGGTCACGGCCTAATGGCCCCGCATGCCATTGGCACATGCCAACATGCTCGCTAGCTAGCTTCCCTATCAAGGTCACGGCCCTAACGGCCCCGCATGCCATTGGCACATGCCAACATGCTCGCTAGCTAGCTTCCCTATCAAGGTCATGGCCCTAATGGCCCCGCATGCCATTGGCACATGCCAACATGCTCGCTAGCTAGCTTCCCTATCAAGGTCACGCGGCCTAATGGCCCCGCATGCCATTGGCACATGCCAACATGCTTGCTAGCTAGTTTCCCTATCACGCGCCATAACGGCCCATACGCCATTGGCACATGCCAACATGCTTTGCTAGCTAGCTTCCCTATCAAGTCACGGCCCTACTTTGCCCCGCATGCCATTGGCACATGCCAACATGCTTGCTAGCTAGTTTCCTTATCACGGCCCTAACGGCCTCGCATGCCATTGGCACATGCCAACATGCTCGCTAGCTGGTTTCCCTATCAAGGTCACGGCCCTAATGGCCACGCATGCCATTGGCACATGCCAAACGCACACGCTAGTAGCCTAACTTGCAAAACCGTGCAACCTACCACCAAGGCATTCGCACATGCCATTGGCACATGCCAAATGCACATGCTGGTAGCCTAACTTGCAAGCCGTGTAACCTACCACTAAGGCATTCCGCACATGCCATTGGCACATGCCAAACGCTGCAGTAGCCAAAACTTGCAAACCGTGCAACCTACCACCAAGGCATTCCGCACATGCCATTGGCACATGCCACACGCGCCACTAGCGGCGCCACCGCACTCAAGATGCAGCCAACACTCGAGACATCAACACAAGCGGGGATGCTTCTTTAGGGTTTTGGTTTGGCGGTCCTGACATGCGGCGTACACTACGCTCACATTAAGAAAGCGTGAAAAGGAATAAAGCGGTCAAATAAAGAGGAAATAATGGTGAAAAACGTTTTCACCCATTAAACCATGCGGTTACCACCTCCTCCCATTATTTCACCCTTTACTCTCTTCCTTCATGAGGCCGGAGTACGTTTCAATCTCGACTTGTATAAATAGGTCTTACTATTTCCACCCCGGACAACAAGTCTCGGTCGGGGAGAAATATACTACACTTACACTCTCGAAAGGAAACTTTGCAAGCTCTCTCAAAGCTTCCATCTCTTGCAAGCTTCCTAAGCTTTCACTTTACGATACAAGTCGAGATACTACTCTCCTCAACACCTTTCTTTGCTTCCCTCCCCAAATCAACCCTTCTCCTCCACTTTGTGACCAATGAAGCAAGTCACGGAACGGCCATTTCTTGGTTTAGGTAGGACTTGTACGGATCGATCTCTCGAATCTACAAAGTGCTCACGTGCAACACATTTGTTTAGGGTTTGAATCAATTTCTCACTCACCCACCGAAATTACCGAAATCAGCAGAAACGATTTTCACCCATAAACACCAGCACTAGCTAGAGCACCAGTTCATCTTTCCCTGGCTCAACAAACACCACAAACCCATTACAGCGACCACCATTTCCTACCAAATTCAACCACCAACAGCTGCACACTTCACAACTCACTCTTTTCACAGCCTCGCCTGCAACTTAGCCAGACAAACACACACACATTTATCCCTTGCTCTCCAGGTATAGCCCAGCAATACTAAGCGAACTTCACTTCTTCTCAACATAGCCAATGCGCTTGCACTTTCATCCATGTAGTTCAAATCCACCAGCTTAAGTTGCTCAAATCCACCAGCTCAATCTCCCTGTAGTTGCTCTTCATTCTTAGCCATTCCTTCTTGTTCATCAGCAGCAGAATTCAGTCGCAGTACTCTCCTCATTCCCTGTCAAATATATACCAAGATGCGGCTACAATCATTAGTTCCTGTAATTAGCCTTGGCAACCACAGTTTCACAACTGCAACAACAATAACCTCAATCAGCACTGCATTGCAACTTGCGGCTCCAACTCTAGCTGCTACTCCAGCTCCACAGGCACACCACCACTGTTATTCCTCTCCCAACAATGGCAGCAAGTTAACACTCCTTTGTTGTGTCTCGGCCATCTCAAGCCAATCTTTCTTTCCCTTCTTTACTTGAGCCAATGCTAACCCGAAACACCATCTTTATGTTCAACTCTAAAACAACATATAGTACGTCGAGAACCACCACCAATTATTGTAACTCCTTCTCTTCATTCTCCCTTTGCAATCCCAGTTCAATATCATTGCTAACATAAGCGCAATTCCAAGCTTCCGCATTGGACTCAAGCTTTTATCTCCAAGCCACTTGACCTGCAATTCCAATCCCAGCTGCTCCATTGCAGCCAACACAGCTCCGGCAGCACAATCCTCATTAGTGCCACCTCAACCTGCAGTTTAAACCATTCATTGCTGCCATGATCCCTTCCACCATCTCTGTACAACTCTACCAGAATCATCTAAAACTATAGCTGCAAGCCACATCAACTTCTTTATCTTTCTCCGAACTTGAATGCCACGTAAGCTGTTAGTCTTCTTTAACCTCCAACTCTAGCTCACTTGCACACTGCAGTTCAGCCCAAAGCCTCAACATTGTGGCCTCTCCAATCTACTCAACTCCATCACCAAAGCAACACACCCCTGCTCAGTTCATTTTGCTCAGTGCAACTTCATAGCCACCATCACACCCAGACTCTGCCAATTATCCCTGCAATTGCGTCGCTTCAACCATTCTCAGCTGCTCCATCTGTTGCCTGCACTACATTCATACAACTCCAGTTTATCCTCTCATTGCCAGCAAACTCCTCAGCTCAAAACAACATCACCCAAATCTCCTTGTAGCAGCAACAAATTCTCTCCAGCTTTGCCTCAAGCCATTCTAGTCTGTATTTGTAGATGCACCTGCTCATAATCCCGAGTCATGCCTAACCAATGCACATACAAACTCAGCTTCAATTCCATCTACACCAATTCATACCAAACCCCATCATTCCTGGCTTCATCCATGGCTTAAATCCAAATCCACCAAATGCAATGCAGCATCAGACCACCTTCTGCTTCATCTCAAGAACCCTTGTAAACAATGCCGACCAACAAACCTGTATCAACCTCTCAATGGCAAGCAGTGCAACACCTTCACTTCTTTGCAAAAAGCGCTGAAATCTACACAAGCTCGAGGCGGAACCACGGCTCCATTATCTCGGCAGCCAAAGCTGCAACTCGTTCTTCTCGGATTCTCGGGCATTTTATCAAGCACTAATTGTGTGTTTTACTGGTGATGATGCGGTCTTCACCTTCTGCTATAGATTCTTAAGCTCTCAATATCTCCTTCCCATAATCGAGTCATACATTTAACACAAACCCATTACCCAAAGTCAATTCAGAACTCTAAATCAATCAGCCACCATCAGTCCAACAAATCAACACCAGCAGACCAAATACTTCCTCCATCTACTCAGCCTCAAGATCCCCTTTAACCAAAACCGATTGAACAACAAACAACAACATCATCTCCTTCTTAAATTGACGGAATTCGATCTTCTCTTATAGCCACCTTCCTTCCTCCATCTTCGATTTCTACGAACACTAACGGGAGCCGCCATGGCTATTTTCTTCTTCTACGAATTTGAGAAGTAAAGCGGATCGAGAATGTGATAGTTTTAGAACATCGACATTGAGGCTAGGTAATAACCAAAAGAGCTATAGGCACAGAACCGGATAAAGGCTATCCAATTACTATTTGGCTTGTCAGTCTCGAAAAGCGCGATTCATTCATTCTTGCGACCTAAGCGGCTCCATGGATCATTCGCTTTGTGAATTGACCTTTTTTGCGTTTTACGCCCCAAGTGGACGATTTCTCCTTCTTTTGCTCCAAATGACTCCAAAGTACCTATTTAACTCAAAAGTACACATAAGACAAATAATTTACATGAAAACTCGCAAAGAAAGCATAAACTCTAGATAGTAAATACGGTGTATTCTACACCTATCAATTATTGTCGATCATCATCATTGTTATTGGTTAGTAGAAGAGAAATTGATTTTGATTTTAGTTTTTTTATTGATTAGGTTTAAATACATGGAAGGGCAGTTGAGACTTTTTAAATGCCTTTATGCCACCTGCTAACCAACTAAATAGAAAATAAGATCATGTATAATGTGAAGCCCCTATAATAGGTAAGCACAGACGGTTCATGGCCGGCGGAAAATACCTTGCAAGAAATTAGGAAAATATTGAGCGATCTTCCTCAAGCGAAAGTGAAATATATTAAGAGGAAGAATAACTCAGCAGTTGACTATATTGCGAAGGAGGCAAGGATTAAAAGGCTGCAATATATATCGGATAACATGGAGCTAACAGTTCAATCAACTAGCATAGATTCGAATGTTTTCGATAAAATTGATATTGTAAATCTCATATACTATATTTGCTAGTTAATATATTATCTCTTTCAAAAAAAAAAAACTCAGGGACATCGGTGTTTTCCCATCGGTGTTCTATTGATATTTTTTTAATATATTATCTCTTTCCTAGGAGTGCAGTACATGGTGTTTTCCCCCCGGACATCGGTAGACCTTCTAAAGGTGTTAAACTTTTGGGTGGTCCAGTGAGTTTAGATATGGGCTTCAATAGCGATATGTTGTTGAGCAGGGTGCATAAAGCTGTTGACTAATGGAAGCGATCAAAAAACTCGGGGATCCTCAAAGCGAGATTCTTTTACTTCGCGGTTATCTGGGGTGTCCAGACTTTACTTTGCAATGCGAACTACCAATCCTGCTGCTCTTCAACCTGCTACCGATCTCTTTGATGATCAGTTATTTCAATATCTGAGACTTTTAATTACTGGGGATGGTGCGGGTTTTGGTCCTTTACAGAAAAGATTAGCTACCTTACCTATCAGAGATGGTGGACTTGGCATCTATACCATGGCTGACACTCGTGCTTATTGTTATCTCGCTTCTCGAGCCGGACTACTTGGTGCAAAAAGTGATCCTTGGTAATTTATTCTCAACGGACAAAGGTTCAGTTTATCAGTTGGCTCTTCAGACCTTCACCCAGGTATGTGGATTACCATCTACTTACTATGTCGATGATTCTGCCCCCCCTTCTATGCATTCCTTGGCAGTGGTTTACTTTGATGCAGTTAAGAAGCTAATCCCAGGCCAATTTCTTATGTCTGAAAGAGATTCCATCTTATGGCAATGCAACCGTGTCAAGCATGCTCAAGACTATCTTTTGGTGGTATCTATTAGTGGGCTTAACCAATGCCTTGGGCCTAGACAATTTAGAGTTGTGCTTTGTTATCGCCTTGGTATCCCTATGTTCGTTGAGAATAGTTCATGTCCAAGTTGTAGCAAACCTATGGACATATTTGGTGACCACGCGCTCCATTGTGCTAAGGATATTGGGTACAAGTTTCGCCATGATGTTGTTCGTGATGTTGTCTTCGACGTTTGTTACAAAGCCAATGTACTGCTGGCGCAAAGAGGTTTCCCTTGGTCTTCGGTCGGATGATGGTAGAGATCTTAAGCCTCTTGATATTCTTGTTCTTAAGCGGGGAAAACGGGCAAGATGTTTGTATGGATGTCTGGTGTCTCTCCATTCCTTTGGTGATGGGGTTTGCTCATTTGCCCCTGGGAAGGCTATTTTGGGGTCGTTTCTCGCAAACGTGCCAAATATTTGGATAAGTGTGTTGCACATGGTTTTGGGTTAGGAGTTCTGGCTTTCTCTACTTTAGGGGAACTTGGCGAGGATACTCTTGTTTTTTTCAAGCGTCTACGGAATTGCTTGGTGAGCAATGATGCCATTAGCGGCTTTGGTAGTTTTATTCTTTCTAGATTAGGTGTTGCAATTCAAAGAGATGTTGGAGCCCAGCTTGTTGCTAGGTTAACAACCACAAGCTCTGTATGATACTAAGATATTTATTAATAAATATTATTAAAAAAAAAAAAAAAAAAAAAAACTACGGTGAAGAATGTGCCCTTCTCTGATAACTTAAGCTGCCTCTCCTACGGCTCCGTTACACTACTAAAAATCGAAAACAAATAGCTTTTGGAAAGAAAAGAAAAAAAAAAAAGCTTTTGAAGTGTACAATATACTAGATTTTGTGCCCGTGCTACACACCGGGCGGACCAGAAAACCACTTTGCCTCGCCCTGTTCCGATGCATGCTTAGAATTTTTGATTTGGTGTAGCTCGGCTTCGCCTCACCCCGTACCAATACATGCTCCCCTCCCGATGCATGCTTAGGATTTCTGATTTGGTGTGGCTTGGCTTCGCCTCACGCCGTCCCCATACATTTTTTATTTTGGTGTGGCTCGGCTTCGCCTCGCCCCCTCGCCATGCATTTTTGATTTTGTGTGGCTTGGCTTCACCACGCCCAGATGCATTTCAGATTTGGGGCCCGAGCTCACAACTATTATAGGCAGCTGCTTCCTATAGCTCCATAACACGGAGGAGTATGAGCTACATTATACACAAAATGGGAGATAATAATAATTAGTTACTTCATTAGTACCATGTAATATGTACATTTACACAATTCAGTACATCCTACTGAATCATTCATTACTTATAGATATTCATTGATTATCTAGATTCCTTGTTGTCTATCTTCTTCCACGCCATTTCAAATAACATCTATATCATATTCTTTCTGGACGCCTAATCATTTGTCACAAAAGACCAAATACAAAATTAAACGACCCCGATATTGTGGCCTGATGTAGTTTCTAGTACCAAAACCAATAAATAGTCGGTGACTAAAAAAACATTCAAACATAACATGTTCACCAAGATTATTGTGCATTGTCATTAGATTCCTGCCATTTTGAATTCTTCTACCACCTGGTCCACAATTGAAAAGGTGGTATGAGACAGGAATGAGGCTGGGCATTAAAAAGTTAAAAAACCTTAGATGGAGATGATACATGAGGTTACTAAGATGCATCAATTGCATAAACAAAACAAAAAAAGTTCCAGAATTAAACCTTAGGATCAGTTTTTCGGTCCAATCTTGACGGAAATCTTTCCATCATCATGAAAGTGTTAATCGCACGAAACCCGCACCAGCCTTTGAATCGTGGTTTTCCCAAATATAAGCTTTCATAACACAAAAGAAATTCCTCTCTCCCGTCTTTTCCTATCCATAGACCTGTATTCAAGAGAAAAATATGATCAATAATGAGTAAAAGAGATCACCATATGTGAGTAAACTGATCATACTACCGTACATGAAGTACGACGCACTCATTTGAAATCCAAAAGCTGCGAGGGTAATGTGCAAGCGGTGAAGCACAAAGTCATGCGATAAGAATAAAAGAGCTAACCATATGCGATGGCAAATGTTGGTCTGTAATGACAGTAACAAAGAGAACCTTATTATGAAGGCACCCATTAATGAATGTGTTGCATATGGGAATGCACACTGATGAAGGAAACGAATGGAATGAATTATGAACCTTGAGGAAACGAATGAGGGAAAACAAACATCATCAATTTCATCTCCTTTAGCTAAGTGACTGAATGTCGTGTGAAATTGAAGTTTAAGTCGTTCTCCAAATCTTCGAAGGTTCAAGGGCTGGAGAGAAAAATGAGGAATAGTTAGTTAGCAATGACGCAAATTAACCACATTAGGTAAGATGACCCATCCATTTGAAAACATTTTGAGAAATCCACATTGGTGAAGCTTACATTTGTAAGTTAGTAAACAAATAGCTAATTATTGTGCAACCTTATATTGTTGTTACGGTATTGAAGGTGTGATGCATCTTATGTGGAAAACGGCATTTGTATATTATCATTGCAATTGGAAGATTAATGGATTTGTAAACAAATATACAATAAAGCGCATGTTAGTTTTTTACAGTGTTGCGGTATACTGGTAGTGGTTTGTTACATTCAATTTTGATGAATTTGACCAATTTCGGGCGTCTCTTGATTTACACCCGCATGCATGAGTGATATTGAAATATCACGAACATGACTACTACTGCACGCACAATTAGCATGATTACGATTCCGTAAAACAATTCCAAGTCCAAAACACAACTCTATAAGTTTAACAAAACACAAATTTAGCCTAATCAAATTAACATATAGTCAGATCACCAGTAAAATAAATCCCTTAAACATTTTACAACTTCTAAAATAAACCCAATTTCAAGCAAATAGGCACCCGTAGCTACAACACTGTGAAATAAGAAAAGAAAAATAAACCCAATTTCAAGCAAGTGCAACCAAATAGAAGGATGATGAAAAATCAAATCAAATGGTACCTATTTGCCCCAAAGCGAATCCATACTGCAACAATATTACATGTTTATTCTTTTACCTGCAAAACAGAAATTGAGAATGCAAATATATAAAAAAAAATAGACAATAAAGAAAAAGCTCATAAGCAATATAAGCATGAATGTGAGAAATACCCATCATCAATTGACAGACGATAAATGAAAGAAAAAAAAATATCAAAAGTAAAAAAAAAAAACTAATTTTTTTAATCGTCTACATATACTTAATCTTCTACTTCATATAATCTACTTAGATCTTCAATTTCAAATGAGAAGATTGGTGGCGGTGTATTCGATACTTGCTAAGGACTTAGGGTTGAGCATTCAACCTCTCGCAGAGAATCAAGATGGCGGAGAAAAAAAAAAGTTTATTTGGGAGAAAAGAAAAGGAAAAAGGAGCTGCAGTTTTCATCAGTATAACAGATTTCTTATGGGTGTATTGTACACTTAACTGACGTCATTGACGTACAGTTAAATTTTTGGTGTAAACCAAGTGTAAATTATTTTTTAATTGTAAATACTCACATAAGTGTTGTATACCCACGATTTTTCTAACGGTGTTACAAACGGTCAGTTAAATATAGGGTGTAAACAGAGTGTCATTCATGATTTAATGTCTCGACCAATAGAATCCCGCCACTTGTCGTCACCAGAATTGTTCTTCCTCAAAGAGTTTATCTAATTTAATTTGAAGGGGGTGTTACACTCACCGTGCAACGTGAGAGCTTATATGACTTAGCATTTTAAAGGAGGAGGCTGGGCATTAAAAAGTTAAAAAACCTTAGATGGAGATGATACATGAGGTTACTAAGATGCATCAATTCCATAAACAAAACAAAAAAAGTGCCATAATTAAACCTTAGGATCAGTTTTTCGGTCCAATCTTGACACGAAATCTGTCCATCTTCAGTAGAAGTGTTAATCGCTTTTAGAAAAAAAGGGAAACCCTCACCAGCCTTTGAATCGTGGTTTTCTCAAATATAAGCTTTCATAACACAAAAGAAATTCCTCTCTCTGAGTCTTTTCCTATCCATAGGCTTGTATTCAAGAAAAAAAGATGATCAATAATGAGTAAAAAGAGCTCACCATATGTGAGTAAGGCGATCATACTACCGTACATAAAGCACTGACGACTCATTTGAAATCCAAAAGCTGCGAGGTAATGTGCAAGCGGTGAAGCACAAAGTCATGCGATAAGAATAAAAAGAGCTCACCATATGCGATGGCAAATGTTGGTCTCGTAATGACAGTAACAAAGAGAACCTTATTATGAAGGCACCCATTAACGAATGTGTTGCATATGGGAATGCACACTAATGAGGGAAATGAATGGAATGAATTATGAACCTTGAGGAAACGAATGAGGGAAAACAAACATCATCAATTTCATCTCCTTTAGCTAAGTGACTGAATGTCGTGTGAAATTGAAGTTTAAGTCGTTCTCCAAATCTTCGAAGGTTCAAGGGATGGAGGGAAAAATGAGGAATAGTAAGTTAGCAATGACGCAAATTAACCACATTAGGTAAGATGACCCATCAAGCTGAAAACCTTTTGAGAAATCCACATTGGTGAAGCTTACGAGCGTAAGTTAGTAAACAAATAGCTAATTATTGTGCAATCTTATATTGTTGTTACGGTATTGAAGGTGTGATGCATCTTATGCATTTTCGGGAAACGACATTTAAGTATATTATCATTGCAATTGGAAGATTAATGGATTTGTAAACAAATATACAATAAGACCGCATGTTAGTTTTTACAGTGTTTGAGAGAGAGTAAGTTGCAGTATACCTGGTAGTGGTTTGTTACATTCAATTTTACCTGAATTTGACCAATTTCGGGCTTCTCTTGACTTACACCCGCATGCATGAATGATATTGAAATATCATGAACATGACCTGCCTGCACGCACAATTAGCATGATTACAGTTACCGTAAAACAATTCCAAGTCCAAAACACAACTCTATAAGTTTAACAAAACACAAATTTAGCCTAATCAAATTAACATGCAGTCAGATCTCCAAGTAAAATAAATCCCTTAAACATTTTATAACTTCTAAAATAAACCCAATTTCAAGCAAATAGGCACCCGTAGCTACAACACTGTGAAATAAAAAAAGAAAAATAAACCCAATTTCAAGCAAGTGCAACCAAATAGAAGGATGATGAAAAATCAAATCAAATGGTACCTATTTGCCCCAGGCGAATCCATACATCTGCAACAATATTACATGTTTATTCTTTTACCTGCAAAACAGAAATTGAGAATGCAAATATATATATAAAAAAAATAGACAATAAAGAAAAAGCTCATAAGAAATATAAGCATGAATGTGAGAAATACCCATCATCAATTGACAGATGATAAATGAAAGAAAAAAAAATATCAAAAGTAAAAAAAAAAAAAAAAAACTAATTTTTTAAATCGTCTGCATATACTTAATCTTCTACTTCATTTAATCTACTTATATCTTCAATTTCAAATGAGAAGATTGGTGGTGGTGTAGTCGATACTTTCTTAGGACTAAGGACTTAGGGTTGAGCATTCAACCTCTCGCAGAGAATCAAGATGGCGGAGAAAAAAAAAATTTAGGAGAAAAGAAAAGGAAAAAGGAGCGGCAGTTTTCATCAGTATAACAGATTTCTTACGGGTGTATTGTACACTTAACTGACGTCATTGACGTACAGTTAAAATTTTGGTGTAAACCAAGTGTAAATTATTTTTTAACTGTAAATACTTACATAAGTGTTGTATACCCACGTTTTTTTCTAACGGTGTTACAAACGGTCAGTTAAATCTAGGGTGTAAACAGAGTGTCATTCATGTTTTAATGTCTCGACCAATAGAATCCCGCCACTTGTCGTCACCAGAATTGCTCTTCCTCAAAACTTTTATCTAATTTAATTTGAAGGAGGTGTTACACTCACCGTGCAACGTGAGAGCTTATATGACTTAGCATTTTAAAGGAGGGGAGATGTTGGTTCACTAGGAGTACGAACTAACCAAATGATTTCACCAGTGCATGGACAAAACTGCATTTGCATAAATCTGATCCTAGTTAGCAACTCCGCATTTGGGTAAATTTTGGACCTGTATAATTCGAGTTTTTCTTCATTTTGACAAAATGAAAATCTGGTCAAACATTCGTGATTCGGAAATAATCCCTCTACCTTTTATGTTTTGGAACTTGGTATATACTTGTATAATTCATTTTAGAGATGTGAATTTGACACTTATAATTTGATGGTATGGGCTTAGTAACTTGTAAATATGTGCATAATTCAAATTTTTTTTTTTTGAAACATAATTCGGATACACGAGAAAATACCATTGCATCACTAAAATAGTGACAAAGAGACCAAAACAAAGTTGCATATTTATGGATACCGTTGCATCCCAACTAGAAATGCTTTGTACATGAATGATGCATTGCAACAAAAAAAAAAACTTCATTATATGCGTGGTAGCAAAAATGTTCCTACAATGCTTTTCGAGATTTGTATTGAAAGATATAATCTTAACCATTGGATGAGTCAAAATTTATACCTGATGGATGAATGGTAGACTTTTTAGATGACTCATAATTTTCCTCGTGATGCGTTCTTGATGATGAAGAGTTCCAGATCAACTCTCTAATAATCTTGGCTTTCTAAATATTCTTGATGAATGAAAAAGGGGTAGCTGCAAGGACACTCCGATGCCTCAATGGTTTAAGTGCGGGTCCCACCCCCTCCCTCTCACAAAACATAAATCGGGATGGCCCGCGGTATTCAACCCGCGGGACATCAATCATTTCCAGTTCACGGAATGATACACCCACCGCGGGCTGGTCCCGCGGTGTGTCCCGCAAAGAAAAAAAACAAGCAAATCCCTATGGCTTGGCGGTTTGCACGGGGTGGGTTAAGTGCGCGTCCCACCCCTCCATCTCACAAAACATAAATCAGGATGGCCCGTGGTGTTCAACCCGCGGGGCATCAATCATTTCCGGTTCATATTTCCCTAGGAAATTAATAAATTACAAACCTATCCTTAGACTTTTATAAAATGGACTAACACGGTCCTTCCTCCTGCCCACGCGTCCCAGAAGAAAGAAACGTTTCTAGCTGGCCGAACCAGATAATGACACAACACCAAGTTTAGTAACCTACTTTTAATTATATTAGTTCTTTTTATTGCGCGTCTGCTACGAAATTTTGGAAGCTCCCCTTGACAAAGATATTCACCACAAATTAGTGGATATCGATTCCGATGCACCATTGGATCACCGGCACTGCTTCCGTCCCATCTCATTATGGCAGGGGCAATCTACTAGTCTCTTTACAAAGAAATACGATATCTTTGTGTGAACAATTTTCTGCTTTACAATTATCTTGTCCAACACCGTGCCATTATGGCGGAACTAAACTGTAAGTACCATACTTAGGTTTGCGTCATTTTTTTCGGTCGGCCTTCTCACCGTGGCAGCGGTCATCTAGTTTTATGGATGGATTACATGCCCAAAACCTCAAACATATTAAAATCTCGGGTAGGTGTGATTGAGCCAATCATACTCAAGCTAATCGAGAATATCTTTCGTATTTTTATCAAACCTTTTCTTTTGTTGAAAAATGGTTAACATGAGCCACAAGATTGCACTTAAGTTCGATAATAATATGGTAGTAGTTGGGATTGGGACCCGAAATTCTACACCAACACGGCACCACATGGTTTTGATCAAATACACCGAGCAGGTGATCCTGCTGAATAAAATGCGTAATTCTACAATTATTGCATTTTGAGTCCCCCAACCCCAACTATATACCATTATTAGGCAACCTTCTGGTCCATGTTGGCTAGCTCAATCACATGGTCTGGCAGATTTGAAGTCTGGGTATGTAACACGTTTATCCATCCATAAAATAATTGAGCTAGTTTATAAATCTGCACACCATTCCTATTGTTAGCCTATAAATATGTAAACCAATCTTATGTAGTTATCATCCTCATCAAGAACATTTCCATAGTAACCGATGCGAATGAACACTCAACATTCAGTTTTGGCTCCCATTAGGCGGTTGTGGTGCAGTGGAATGACAGTGTTAAATATCTTGCGTGTAGTAGTATTAATACTACTGGTACAAAGTTGTTTAGCTTCTTCTTCGCATCACCAGAACATGATGAGATTTAATCATCCAAAGCGTGAATTGTTTGACAGAATCAATCGAAACGGACCTTATGTCGGAATCGTGATGGCTTTCGCACCTGAAAAATTGGCTCTTGAATCTTCTGGTTTTTTCATCCCCAACAGTCACAACCCTTCTGTTGACTTGTCTGGTATATGAAATCCTTTTCTCTCTTTACAAGTTAGCATTTTTCATTCTTTTAATTGCACATTATTGAATTGAGTGAGCTAGCTACAAAGTTAGAAGTTTATTTAACTTGTTCACTCATTGTTAACGTGCAATAACAAAACCAACATTGAATATTAGGTCGAAAATTCAACATTGGAAGTATCAAGGGGACAAAGGTCATATACGTCATGTCAGGGGAGCGCAGAGTATAAAATACTTCTTTTCCCCATTTTTGTAAACAAAAAAATTAATTATTACACGTTAAAACCAATATTTGATTGCATTGTTTAATAAAAATGCATGGTTTGCGATTAAAATGGAATAAGCTGTACAAATCCTTCGGATGTATTTGATATACGAGGAATTGTTCATTACGGGACAGCAGGGGAGCGCCAATAGCTCACTATCTTTTGGGGATGTTAGCATTCCGTAGTATGTCGCATTTCATCGGGCGCTTGGACTTGGAAGGTAAATTTCTAAACAACCGATTTATAACCCCGTTTGGTAAATTGCTTTTCAAGCCTTCAAAAGTGTCTTCTTTGCTATAAATTGGTAGAAAAGTCTAGCTAGCCAATATTACTGTAGTACGATGTGAATGTCTTTGGTGATACTAATGACCTGTGTTGAAACACGTAATTTGCATCAAAGGAAAAGAAATGTCTTGTGAAATAATCAACAATGCTTATTTCAAAACTGATCCACATTTATGGAAAGTTGTGTCACTCTATTATTTTGCAGAATTCGGAAACAAAAGATGTGCATGGAATCAAAGAAATGAAGATTGGAAATTACAATCTTCCCAAAGAGGGTGAAAACTTATTGGGGAAAATTGAATTCAGAAGAGAAGAATTTTTATCTATTGGGCAACCCATGAAAAAATTGTTTTGGCTTGAAGTAGACAAAACTTGGTTCAACCTGGCAGCACAGTTAAAGGTAAGAAGAACTTATCTGAAAAACTGTTACATATATTGTCTGATATAAACAGAATTGGTTGCATACAACAGGGTTTGGAATTTCAACAATGCGAGAACGCTACCTCATGTTTGCCAAGGGTACCAAAGGTAGAATATGGACTGAGAGGTGCCAGTGCTGATATGTTCTTAAACAATGCTGCATATAGGAAATTTCTTTTCAAAGAATTCCAAGTTTCAAATCGTAGATGAAGAGAGCTGCAAAGTAGTAATGGTGAGTTTAAAACCGCAGAAAATAACTTTGATTAATAATCCTTTAATCTTGATTGATGAGATGACCGACGGATATTACAATTAAGAGTACGGCCATGTCAAATGGAGTTCCATCTATCGTTCTTCGAGGCGTATCGATTTGGCGAGTGGGCGGGAAACAAAATATCAAAATCCCTTAAAAAATTGGGGTACGGTAATTCTTTTAATGCTCTTTGTGAAGTTCATAGAATTGATTGGAGCATCAAGTAATACTCTTGTAATGAAATGAGAGTGGTGTTGAATCTAAATCATCATAGATGATCAATAAAACCTACGGGTATGGTTGTATCCATCTACTGGTAATCTTATGTGCATGTTATGTGTCTGGATCTCTTTTTATTTGTCTGAACTCTGAAGGTCGTAGGCTATGCGCCTCTTTTATTTTCGTTTTTTGTTTTTTTTAATAAATAAATTCTCCTATGAATATGTTTTTAATATATGATAAAAAATAATATTTATGTATGGTTTGTATGTCTAATTCGTCGACTATGAAGAATCTTGATTTCCATGTCGTGATCGTACATTTATATTTTACTGCATTGTTGCCCGGTGTGTGTGGTTATTATTCAGCTTTTTGCATAAAAGTGAACTTACCAAAAGCTAAGTTTGTGTTGTAATTCTGCTTGAACTTAACAAAAGCAAAGATTTTATGATATAATAATCATATATCATGGATCATTTTGGTACGGAAATAAATTCAGCTCATTGAAACTTGACGCAGTCTTAAACTTGATTTTCATTAAATAAATTTATGAGTGCGAACCATAAAATTATCTTGTGGACTATATGATAACTTAATGGGATTTTTAATAAAGTGGTCTCCTTTTTGAACTATATTTAAAGCTGTATCTGATCAAACTATGTGGTGTTTCGCTTAAAATTATTGTCCCCAACCCCGGACTACCATTATTATTGTACTGAAGCAACCTTCTGGTCCATGTTGGCTAGCTCAATCACATGGTCTGGCAGATTTGAAGTCTGGGCATGTAACACGTTTATCCATCCATAAAATAATTGAGCTAGTTTATAAATCGGCACACCATGTCCTATTGTTAGCCTATAAATATGTAAACCAATCTTATGTAGTTATCATCCTCATCAAGAACATTTCCATAATAACCGATGCGGATGAACACTCAACATTCAGTTTTGGCTCCCATTAGGCGGTTGTGTTGCAGTGGAATGACAGTGTTAAATATCTTGCTTGTAGTAGTATTAATACCTTTTGGTACAAAGTTGTTTAGCTTCTTCTTCAGCATCACCAGAACATGATGAGATTTAATCATCCAAAGCGTGAATTATTTGACAGAATAAATCGAAACGGACCTTATGTTGGAATCTTGATGGCTTTCGTGCCTGAAAAATTGGCTCTTGAATCTTCTGGTTTTTTCATCCCCTACAGTCACAACCCTTCTGTTGACTTGTCTGGTATATGAAATCCTTTTCTCTCTTTACAAGTTAGCATTTTTCATTCTTTTAATTGCACATTATTAAATTGAGTGAGCTAGCCACAAAGTTAGAAGTTTTTTTTGACTTGTTCACTCATTGTTAACGTGCAATAACAAAACCAACATTGAATATTAGGTCGAAAATTCAACATTGAAAGTATCAAGGGGACAAAGGTCATATACGTCATGTCAGGGGAGCGCAGAGTAAAATACTTCTTTTCCCCATTTTTGTAAACAAAAAAATTAATTATTGCACGTTAAAACCAATATTTGATTGCCTTGTTTAATAAAAATGCATGGTTTGCAGTTAAATGCCGGAATAACTGTACAAATCCTTCTGGATGTATTTGATATACGAGGAATTGTTCATTACAGGACAGCAGGGAGCGCCAATAGCTCACTATCTTTTGGGGATGTTAGCATTCCAGAGTATGTCGCATTTACTGGCGCTTGGACTTGGAAGGTAAATTTCTAAACAACCGATTTGTAACCCTGTTTGGTAAATTGCTTTTCAAGCCTTCAAAAGTGCCTTCTTTGCTATAAATTGGTAGAAAATTCTAGTTAGCCAATATTACTGTAGTACGATGTTAATGTCTTTGGTGATACTAATGACATGTGTTCGAAACACGTAATTTGCATCAAAGGAAAAGAAATGTCTTGTGAAATAATCAACAATGCTTATTTCAAAACTGATCCACATTTATGGAAAGTTGTGTCACTCTATTATTTTGCAGAATTCGGAAACAAAAGATGTGCATGGAATCAAAGAAATGAAGATTGGAAATTACAATCTTCCCGAAGAGGGTGAAAACTTATTGAGGAAAATTGAATTCAGAAGAGAAGAATTTTTATCTATTAGGCAACCCATGAAAATATTGTTTTGGCTTGAAGTAGACAAAACTTGATTCAACTCGGGCAAAGACAGCTTAAAGGTAAGAAGAACTTATCGAAAAAACTGTTACATATATTGTTTGATATAAACGGGGTGGTTGCATACAACGGGGTTTGGAATTTCAACAATGCGAGAACGCTACCTCATGTTTGCCAAGGGTACCAAAGGTAGAATATGGACTGAGAGGTGCAAGTGCTGATATGTTCTTAAACAATGCTGCATATAGGAAATTTCTTTTCAAAGAATTCCAAGTTTCAACTGTAGATGAAGAGAGCTCTGCAGTAGTAATGGTGAGTTTAAAAACTGCAGGAAAATAACTTTGATTAATAATCCTTTAATCTTGATTGATGAGATGACCGACGGATATTACAATTACAGACGGCCATGTCAAATGGAGTTCCATCTATCGTTCTTCGAGGCGTATCAGATTTGGCAGGTGGGGCAGGAAACAAAATATCAAAATCCCTTAAAAAATTGGCAGCTGGTAATTCTTGTAATGCTGCTGTGAAGTTCATAGAATTGATTGGAGCATCAAGTAATACTCTTGTAATGAAATGAGAGTGGTGTTGAATCTAAATCACCATAGATGATCAATAAAACCTACGGGTGTGGTTGTATCCATCTACCGGTAATCTTATGTGCATGTTATGTGTCTGGATCTCTTTTTATTTGTCTGAACTCTGAAGATCGTAGGCTATGCGCCTCTTTTATTTTCGTTTTTGTTTTTTTTTAATAAATAAATTCTCCTATGAATATGTTTTTAATATATGATAAAAAATAATATTTATGTATGGTTTGTATGTCTAATTGGGTCGACTATGAAGAATCTTGATTTCCATGTCGTGATCGTACATTTATATTTTACTGCATTTTTGCCCGGTGTGTGTGGTTATTATTCAGCTTTTTTGCATAAAAGTGAACTTACCAAAAGCTAAGTTTGTGTTGTAATTCTGCTTGAACTTAACAAAAGCTAAGATTTTATGATATAATAATCATATATCATGGATCATTTTGGTACGGAAATAAATTCAGCTCATTGAAACTTGACGCAAGGTCTTAAACTTGATTTTCATTAAATAAATTTATGAGTGCGAACCATAAAATTATCTTGTGGACTATATGATAACTTAATGGGATTTTTAATAAAGTGGCCTCCTTTTTGAACTATATTTAAAGCTGTATCTGATCAAACTATGTGGTGTTTGGCTTAAAATTATTGTCTCCAACCCCGGACTACCATTACTATTGTACTGAAGCAACCTTCTGGTCCATGTTGGCTAGCTCAATCACATGGTCTGGAAGATTTGAAGTTTGGGCATGTAACACGTTTATCCATCCATAAAATAATAGAGAATTATGTTACAGGGCCTACAGCCCATAAATGTGCGGTCCAAAATGGAAGTCTTTTGGTCTTCCCTTTTCCATGTATATAAAGGATATTTTATCCATATAACTAAGACTGATTCTAATCAATGGAAAATCCCTCTCTCTATGTTCTTCGTCTTTCCCTATTATTCACTGCAACACGTTATCATGCACGAAAGCTACCGCAGAGCTAGATTAGGCTAATGTTGAAATCGGGAATCAAATCAGCTAAGTTGGATCTAAAAATTTTTTCCATATGTTTTTTCTTCTTCTTTTCCAATATTTATCTACGATCCTCGGATTTGATTTTTGATCAACAATATATATGTCACTGTGTATAGATTAATTAAATCTGCCGTGTGATTTGATTCATGAATAGATAGAGTTTAGATTAATTAAATCTGCTGTGTGATTTGATTTGTGAATAGATACAGTTTATAATATCGATGCACCAATGGATACAGTTTATAATAGATGATGATATGCGTTTGTTTGTTTATGCGATCATCAATTGAGTTGAATTTCAGTATATATTAATATGCGTAAAGAGGAGAAGAACAGACGTTCCGGCCCAACTCGGCCGGTCCATTGCGGCTCACCTATCCTGTTCCAGTTTATGTGTCCTGTTCCAGCTGTGGTGTTGGGGCGTGTGCGACGAAGTATATTCCGGTTCCGTTTATATACATGGAGAGCCAGAGTTTGAGGTATGTAATTATAACGTGGACTTTTACATTGAGCACCTACTAGGCTTATTTATTTGTTTTTTTAGAATATGCCTAGTTTTGTTTATTTTTGTCTTAGGATAAGTCAACAGCATATAAACGGTCAATTTAAATTATTTTATTGATCTCAATCATTAAGAATTTTGGTCTTAATGCTAATTGTTCTCTTGAATATGATATTGGTTATAGTTGAATGGCGTATTTTGTTTAATTGGTTGTACCAACTCAATTCCAATATATTTATTTGGGGTTTATAAGTACTTGAGCACCATTATTGTGTACTTGATATTTTCTTCCCAAATTTCAAATGTTCCATGGGATGCAATCCACTGGCTCGACTATTAAGAGTCGGTATTTTCAAAAGATATGTTGCAAATAAAATTACATGTATTCCAAATTTTGTGGAAGAACTCACAAAAGATGATATGAGTCAGAAAATTTCCATTTTTCTACTTAATCAATGATACTAACGAACCAGTATATGTTGAAATATGACAAAAAAGAGAACTATCTTTAGTAATCTACTCAACCTAAAGTAATTGGTTGACATGTGTAGTGAGATTCTCTTGGCCTATTGAGATAAAGAAATTTCTAAAATTAAGCTAAATGTAGCAAAATTGAAAATGGAAAGAACCCCGAAGTAATAAGGGTTAGACGTAATGACTCATATAAAGCATGTGAAAAGGGACATATATATAATGAGACAAAGATGTATTTTTTCCCAGTAGTAATGACACCAAAGTATAGGTATCAGCTGAATATGGGATGAAGCTAAGATGTAATTCTAGCTCCCATCATAAATGAAAGAGTTGGAAAAAGCACAGGTCATAGGTGTTGATATAAACAATGTGTGTATCATAGTAGCAACCAATTTTCACTTAAACTTTAATGGCAACAAGAACTTTGCCGGGCCAATTGACTATCTTATTCAGTTGAACTAGATCCAATATCTGCACCTATGGAATGAAAACGCTAGACATAAATTCTCTAAAGCACTTGAGATATATTGGGTGAAACGTAATTTATATTCAGTCTAAAGTACTTGAGTTGAATCCAACTTTTATTACGTAATAAGGCCACACCACTTATTAAAACTCTCAAGACCCAAATGTCTAACTCATAGTTGTTTTTCTTCCACTAGCTTAAGGAATTTAAACTAGTTGTTGAACTATTTCCTTATAATGTGACTATGAGGATTGGATCATCGAGCACAACGCTGATCAAAAATTTGTTTTCAACATAGAACAAAGACGTCACAAAATCTTTATATGTACCGAGAGTGTTTATGGGTGAAAACTATTCCTGCCGGATTTGGTAATTTGGGGTGTGTAGATGAGGAATGAATCTAAACCCTAAACAAATGCACTGCGCGGTGAGTGCTTGTAGATTCGGAAATCAATATGTGCAAGTCCGGCCTAAACCAAGAAATGGTCGTTTCAGACTTGTTTCGGTCACAAAGTGAAGGAGATGGGGTTGATCTTAGGGAGGGAAGCGAAGAAGGTGTTGAGATTGTGAAGGTGTTGGATTGCTTATGACTTGTAACAGAAAGGTGAGCAGGCTTACGATTGATGCAAGCAGGCTCTAGGTGTTTGAATACGTTTTGTATTAACACTTGGTTTCTGTCTCGTCTCGACTTGTGTTGTTTTTCTCCTGTTTTTCCTGTGTTGAAAATAGGGAGGAGAACCTATTTATACAATTCATTTGAGCCTTATTCACGTCTCTCGTGGGAAGTGGAGTGATGGAGTAGTGGAGGTGTGTGCTGGTGTTACACGACTAATCTTGCCCACTTCTCCTGTCATCTCTAACCGTCCATGACTTCCTGACACGTTCTTGTGATGGCGCATTGCACGCTGCACGCTGTAAACCGCCATACCAATACCCCAGTATGTATCCCCCAGTTTGTGACATGATTGATGTCTCGAGTGTGTGGATCATGGGATCCACAAAAGGTAGCATGTAATGCTAAATTGAATAACTGCGTTATTCAGGAAGTTGATACTTGTGAAGTATCATGTGTATTTTATGTAGGTACTGCATCCTGGTGTGGTAGAGTGATGGGTGGTGATTACCATGACGCCTCACCGACCAATTAACTCCCGACGAGGGGTTGTATAACCAAGCCGGTGAAGTTGGACGGACGAGATGATCTTTGAGACACTCATCCGCGACCGTTGATGGAATCGTAGTTTTGAAGAGGTGCGCAGGCATCACTCTTGACTTGGTCGAAACCAATCATGGGAAGGGTTTTGGAAAGGACCGACCGGGCATGCGTGTAAACAAGCATGCCGGTGTACACGTCCGTACCTCTGTCCCATAAAGGCGCGATCTAGGCCACTCGATTTGACCCAACAAAGAGGGGTGGTTGAGATCGGTTTGCGCGTAAATCCATTGCCGCAAAGGAATTGGAAACCGCGTGACACGCCTAGTTTGACGCGTTGCGTTCCAAGACGACCAATCTTGGTCGGTCTTGGTCGATCGATCTGGCGTGTAGGTAGTAAGTCGGTGTTCACGCCTATACCTGACTATCCCATGAAAATGTGATCTAAGCCACTCAAATCGTCCGGTGAAGTTGAGTGGTCGAGATCAGTTTGCAATTTGGGAAGTGTAACCACGCAAGTTTGAACGCGTGTTTTGGGATAGCCAGGGCATGATATGCCTTGGCCGATCAGTGAGGGGATAAACGGGCCCACGATGGTCATCTTTGGTATGACCGGACCTGCTTAATCTAAACTGGGACCCTCCATTCGTGCTTAGGAGAAGATGGACGCTCATGATGCTCAAAACCCTAATTTTTGGGTTTCACGGCCGTGCGTCATGCTATGTTTGGGCGCACGGGTGGGATGACCAACCATGGTTGAACCTGACCGATTGGTCAGGTATGTAGGCGGGCCCACGGTGATTGTGTTGACATGCTCTGGGCCCTTTGAATCTACATCTACGCCCTCCATCTATACCTGCGAAGATGGATGGTTGAGGCTATTTTGCGACACATGTAATATGCCGCAAACCCTAATTTAGGGTTTTCCGTCCATACACTCTGGTTTGGACGTTTTGGCAAGCTATGCCAATATTTTTGGGAGGCCGACCATGCGGGTCCGCTTTGGTTCTAAGCAGTGAATATTCCATACCGCTTGGGGGTTATGGAATTGATCCGCCATCCAATCACTTATTTGGTGAGGTTGGATGAACGAGATCATATCCGACCGACGATACGGACAGTCCGGATGCTCAATCGGGCTAGTATAACACACCGAGAGTTCTCAATCGGGCTAGTATAACACACCGAGAGTTGCAACGGCACACGGGTATTTCGTACATGCTTTCATTATAATGCTTGGAGGTTCGTGTTGCTCTGCCGAGAGCAACACTCAGTCGTCATGGACTTGATAATGAGTACAAAAGAAATACAAGGCTGCTCACGCATAAATTAATAATGCTATAAATTCATTGTGGTATATGGGATTGTTGCTACATGCTCCAACCTGGATGAATTTCATGTATTCACGAGAATGGGATTGTTGCCACATGCTCCATTCTAGGTGAATTAGTAAAGTGAATGAGTATCCAACACTTATTAATGGCTTTATCTTTTACAAGATGTCAACGCATGATTTTCTCGGTTTTTTACAATTTTAACCTTAAATGAAAATCCACCATCAACATTAAGTCCCCTGCCTAGCACATAATGGTTACACTATTGTGGGGTAGGCATGAGATGGTGACAAATTTGTACATTGAAATGACCAAGCTAAGGTGAATATATATTTACCGGATAGGCCGAAATCGTCTGATCAAGGTTGTGAAGGAAGCATGACTTGACCTGGTGAGTCGCTTTGGTTCCCCTTGTGTATGTCCAAGCTTGGTCCCTCTTTGGGTCAGGTGTATTCCCTTTCATCACACACATCTTTCCTCAGATGTATCTGATAAGCATCGCTGATTGCTATCCCGAATTGGTAACCTTTATAGGTGGTAGGTAAAGACTTCTTTTCTCCTGGGATTCCGTCCGACTTATGAGATTATAAAGAATCATCTCACGCAAATCGTTTATTCTATATCTCGTGCACGCTCCGCACTTATCTGATCTCCTGATTGATTGATTGATATATTTTTTTTTGTGTGCTCATAACCTCTCCTTCTTTGCAGTTTATCATGGAAGCGGTGGACGATCATTTTGTCGCTTCTCCAGAAAGAAGCTTCGAAGTTGACAAGCCCGAAACCCATGCGCACGAAGAAGTAATGGCTAAGATCGATCTTCCACTTCGTGAAGTCAGCCGTGCTATACATGGGATGTCTATTTTGCACCTGTGTATTGCCAGGGGACGCATCTGTGCGCTTTCAGCTGCGATTGACATGGAGGAGCGGTGGAGGCGCGAAGAAGCGTTGCAAGCGCTAGTAAGCGCAAGGGCAGAGAGATATGCAGCGCGGTTGAAGAGGCGGAGGGTTGAGCATGAACGACCTCTGAATGAAGATAAGTGTGATTACCCAATCCAGGACGGCGTGATAATTCTTGATTCCGACACATACGAACCTGAACATTTGAAAGCAATCGGCACGACTCCTAATGTTGTTGTGTCCTTTGATGCTCCCGCTGAGAATGTTGGGATGGAGTGCGTTGCTGTGGAGATGTCTGATGCAGAAGTTGAGGTAGATCCAAAGGGGGGAGCATCAACAGGTGATGGCGCTGAAGCAGAGCCTAACGGTGGTGTAGGCGATGTCGACCCTCTTGGCGACTAAAACCTCCATTCTTCTTTTTCCGCTTTCCGAGTATATTCCGTATATTTGAACATCTTCCTTGTACTCAGTGGCAGCCGAGTTCAAGGTTTTCTTCTATTCGATTGTTTGAATAAAGGTTTTTTTTTTATAATCCTTTGTCAAGACTCGCATTGAACCTTCTCAGGCGCAAGGGTGCGCCTTCACACGTAATTCTTTGTGATAAAAGAAATAATGCCATAATGGAATGCCTACGGACCTGTGTTCCTGATGCAAGATTTTCCTGGTCTTGCTGGGGTGAGTGGCTCAAAGCTTCTTCCCTTCCCGCGCATGTCTTTTCCCTCAACTCTTTTCAGGATGTTTTTTGTCTAGGGTTTCTTTCCTGACTTGAGATCGGAACCTTTCAATGTATGCTGGCAGGCTCTTTCCGGGAAGTTGTGTCACATTGGCAAGTTTCTCAGTGCGGCACGGCACAACCATCGAGTCCGGAAGGCGTGTTGGAGATTCTTTCAGTATCGAAACCGGTAGAGGAGACAGGACTTCTAGTATTGCTTTGTTGTCATGCATCCAAGAGCGTCCTAGGATCATGTCGTAGTTGGGATGATATTTGACTATGTAGAACTTTTCTTGCGTCGAGGCATCATCCAATTTGACTTCAAGATCGACGTATCCATATGCATCTCTGAGTTCTCCTTCTGAATATTTAACCACAGTTGGGTGACGAGTAGCTTCCGCTTTGAAATATTTCTTGCTCTCAAGGTCTTGGATAATTAATGATGTTAAATTCGGAAGCCGTATCAATCAACGCGCTGTCGAACTCAATGTCTCTCAAACGAGTGACAGTTAGGAGTCCCTAGTCTCCTTTGCTCACGTCCTTCAAGAAAGACTGGGGTTCCTGGACTGTTTCTGGATTCAAACGCCTGCCTGACACAACGTGGTTGAGGGCCGTAAATATGTCTTGATGCTGCCCTTTGGAGAAGTACAAGATTTCACACAAGTGCTCCATCATAGATTGTACGATCTTGCGAACGGAATCCTCTCGAAATCATGCGGTTCTCGATAGGGAGAGGGTCTCTACGAACACCTTCGTTTCCAAGCTGAGTTTCCCTGTCTCTATCTTTTGCCTGAATATTGTTTCAACTGTTACAATCTTTGGTTGGATGATGTACGAATGCGTGGTAGCAACAGTATTTGGGATCTGCCATGTCTTTCTCAGTTGGAGGACGCCTGATAGGAGGCAGCTTGACGACATCGTCTTGGATCCACGCTTCCAAGAGTTCTATCACTTCATTCATGGGGAAAGGAAAACCTGTATCTTCGGTGTCTTGTGCAGGAGTTTTGTCCGCTCCTTTCCGAGACGAAGTCTTGTGTGCCGGGGATGCCCGCTTGGTTTGTTGTTCTGTCGCTGAAGCTTTCCTTTTTCTCCTCCGCTCACTACACTCACGTAAGGGCCGGTGTTGTATTGCTTGTTCGTGAGATGCCCTGCTTCCCTCGACTTTCACGTGAATCTTCGCTTCGAACAACTCCGGTTCTTTCTAGCAGTCTGGTTGGTTTGTTCTTTGAACGTTTGGCGGCTTCATGTAGTTGAGAGAACGTTTGAAAGCCCAGATTCTCTAATAGAGCACGGTATATGGGTATCATCCCATTGATACACAACTCTACCAATTGTCGTTCGGTGACGTTCGGGTCGTGACAATCTAGCGCTTGGGTTCCGAATATTTTAACGAAGTCGTTGGGATGCTCGTTGTTCCGCTGAAGAATTCTTCCCGAGATGCGAAAAAGGTGATGCATCTCGAGACACGAAGAAATACTTTTGTAGAAGGCACCGACCATCTCACTCCAATTGGATATCTTTGTTAGGCTCGATGTTGTTGTACCAGGATGTACACCCTCCCGTAAGTGACTTCGAGAATTCTTTTAGGCGCGAGAACATGATTGTATTCATGTTCCCCAAGGATTCCAAGAATCGCGAGACGTGTTCACGAGCATTACCGATGCACTCGTAGAGGGAGAACTAGGGAGAGGCGTAACCTCTTGGAAGAGGAATTCGTTGTACATCTTGAGGGTACGGTGGTTGATGTTGGTGTACATCCGTTCGGTCCCCTTTTCCTCGATTTTGGAGAAGCCGTTCCAGATCCTCGCGTGTGATGAAGTTGGAAGGCTGGTCCCTCTCCTTGGGCGTTCGGGGCAACATGAGTTTCTTCATTCATGTGGGTCCGAGTGGAAGCGCCTGCTACGGGTGTATTGAATGCATCTCTTGACGACTCAAGGGTTGCGTGAATCTTGTGGCAATCGTTCGGTTAAAGTCTTAAGGAAAGTGAGTACCTCTTTCTGAGTTGCGGCCATATCCGTTTGAGTCTTAGCAAGAACTTCCTGCTTCTCCATCAAGTTTGCAATGGTGATAGATGGTGGTCCTCCTCTTGTGCCTCCGGCTCCTCGTCCTGATGAAGGATTGAAAGTTGTTGTTACGGTGACCACTTTGGAGGCGTTACACTTGAAGAGACGACTGGATTTGCAAGCCTCCGGCTCTAGTGATGGGAGGCGTTACACCCACTGGAATGTCTCCTGCTCCACTAGTGTTGGTGATAGAAGTAACGGCTCCTCGAGATGTATTGACTACGGTAGCTCCACTGACAGGTATATCGACACCGGGAGTGTTATCCGTACTAGCTCCATCGCATTGATTGCTGATCCAGACCTGAGTTCCACCATTTTGAAATGAACTGTTGATTGAATTGATTCTAAGATCTACCCTTTTGAAATTGATGAAATTGAATCGAAATTGAAGAAATTGACTTTACAACCGAGAGATTAACCTCCCGCCGTGGTCGTGGTGTGTATGGGTGAAAACTATTCTGCCGGATTTGGTAATTTGGGGTGTGTAGATGAGGAATGAA
This sequence comes from Papaver armeniacum, assembly GCA_023531295.1. Lineage (NCBI taxonomy): Eukaryota > Viridiplantae > Streptophyta > Magnoliopsida > Ranunculales > Papaveraceae > Papaver > Papaver armeniacum. Next base: position 796,764 of record JAJJWW010007659.1, read on the forward strand.
TCTAAACCCTAAACAAATGCAATCACATGGCGGTGAGTGCTTGTAGATTCGGAAATCAATATGTGCAAGTCCGGCCTAAACCAAGAAATGGTCGTTCCGGACTTGTTTCGGTCACAAAGTGAAGGAGATGGGGTTGATCTTAGGGAGGGAAGCGAAGAATGTGTTGAGATTGTGAAGGTGTTGGCTTGCTTTGAATTGTAACAGAAAGGTGAGCAGGCTTACGATTGATGCAAGCAGGCTCTGGGTGTTTGAATACGTTTTGTATTAACACTTGGGTTTGTCTCGTCTCGACTTGTGTTGTTTTCTCTCTGTTTTTCTGTGTTGAAAATAGGGAGGAGAACCTATTTATACAAGTCATTTGAGCCTTATTCACGTCTCTCGTGGGAAGTGGAGTGATGGAGTAGTGGAGGTGTGTCTTTGGTGTTACACGACCGGTCTTACCCACTTCTCCTGTCATCTCCTAACCGTCCATGACTTCCGATCGTGGGATCCACAAAAGGTAGCATGTAATGCTAAATTGAATAACTGCGTTATTCGGGAAGTTGATACTTGTGAAGTATCATGTGTATTTTATGTGCATCGCATCCGGTGTGGTACGATGATGGGTGGTGATTACCAAAACGCCTCACCGACCAATTAACTCCCGACCAGGGTTGTATAACAAAGCCGGTGAATTTGGACGGACGAGATGATCTTTGAGACACTCATCCGCGGCCGTTTATGGAATCGGGGTTTTGAAGAGGTGCGCAGGCGTCACTCTTGACTTGGTCGAAACCAAGCATGGGAAGGGTTTTGGAAAGGACCGACCAGGGCATGCGTGTAAACAAAGATGCCGGTGTACATGTCCGTACCTCTACGTCCCATAAAGGCGCGATCTAGGCCACTCGATTTGACCGGCAAAGAGGGGTGGTTGATATCGGTTTGCGGCGAAATCCATTGCCGCAAAGGAATTGGAAACCGCGTGACACGCCTAGTTTGGACGCGTTCCAAGACGACCAATCTTGGTCGGTCTTGGTCGATCGATCCGGCGTGTAGGTAGTAAGTCGGTGTTCACGCCTATACCGACTATCCCATGAAAACGTGATCTAAGCCACTCAAATCGTCAAGGTGAAGTTGAGTGGTCGAGATCGGTTGCAATTTGGGAAGTGTAACCACGCAAGTTTGGACGCGCGTTTTGGGATAGCCGGGCATGATATGCCTTGGCCGATCAGTGAGGGATAGACGGGCCCACGATGGTCATCTTTGGTATGGACCGGACTGCTAATCTAACTGGGACCCTCCATTCGTGCTTAGGGAGAAGATGGACGCTCGTGATGCTCAAAACCCTAATTTTTGGGTTTCACGGCAGTGCGTCATGCTATGTTCGGGCGCACGAATTGGGATGACCAACCATGGTTGAACCCGACCGATTATTCAGGTATGTAGGCGGGCCCACGGTGATTGTGTTGACATGCTCTGGGCCCTTTGAATCTACATCTACGCCCTCCATCTATACTGCGAAGATGGATGGTTGAGGTCTGTTTTGCGACACATGTAATATGCCGCAAAACCCTAATTTAGGGTTTTAGTCCATACACTCTGGTTTGGAGTTTTGGCAAGCTATGCCAATATTTTTGGGAGGCCGACCATGCGGGGTCCGCGTTGGTTCAGCAGTGAATATTCCATACCTTCTTGGGGGTTATGGAATTGATCTGGGCCATCCAATCATGCTGGTGAGGTTGGATGAACGAGATCATATCCAGACTGATACGGACAGTCCGGATGCTCAATCGGGCTAGTATAACACACCGAGAGTTCTCAATCGGGCTAGTATAACACACCGAGAGTTGCAGCTTTCGTGCGGGTATTCCATACATGCTTTCATTATAATGCTTGGAGGTTCGTGTTGCTCACTGCTTTGAGAGCAACACTCGTCGTCATGCCGCATGTGATAATGAGTACGGGGAAATACAAGGTTGCTCACGCATTAATTAATAATGCTATAAATTCACGGAGGGTATATGGGATTGTTGCTACATGCTCCAACCTGGACCAATTTCATGTATTCACGAGAATGGGATTGTTGCCACATGCTCCATTCTAGGTGAATTAGTAAAGTGAAGGAGTATCCAACACTTATTAATGGCTTTATCTTTTACAAGATGTCGGTAGCATGATTTTACGGTTTTTTACAATTTTAACCTTAAATGAAAATCCACCATCAATGTGAGAGAGATAATGACACCTTGTTTAAATTCCAAAGAACCCATGCAAATGGATATCATGTGAATCCCGATTGTGATGATAATGTAATTGATTGCATCTTTTATAGTCACTAAAGTATTTGGAAGGAAGCATACTTTAGAGAGATTAATGAGTCAATTTAGTGAAATGTATATCACTATATTATTAATTTGGATTATTTAATCCATATTGACTGCGACGATAATGGTGAAAATTGACTCATACAGACTTTGACATAACCATAAAGGCACTTTGGTTGTGACATGATGTTTTGTTTTGAAAGGACTCATACGTACATCGTTGTATTTGAGTGGACGAGACAACGGGAAAAAGATTGACCGAATGCGAAGTAACGGCATATCTCTCAATAAGTGTTTTCTAAAGTACTAGATGCATAAACCCCCTTCCCATTATGCTTTAAAATATAGAGCATATCACTCATTTCACAAAGTCTTGAGAAATGGGGATCGGGACCATCCTATGATGCAAATAGTAAAAATTACATATTAGAAAAAATAAAAAACAAGGTGAGATTTAGAAAAATATTCATGCCGAATGCGGACCATTAAACTGACTTATGGCTCTGGTGAATGTTTTGACATTTTGGACTAGTTATTGTTCCCAAGAAATTTGCGTTTAAAAACTCCTAGCACATATTACACAATACAAAGTGCAAAGGCTCACCACCCTTATTAATGCTAAAGAATTTACATCAAAAGGAATTGATGAATATTGCATGTTTAATAGGATCAATATAGAGCATCTTATACCCAATGGTCTCGCAAAGGCTACCATCAAAGGTTACAGATGGTGCCTAAGAAATAGGTTATGCGTACCAACCTATCTTTTATTGCTTTGGGGATATGCAATATTACACGCATCTTACTTAATTCGTTTTTAGAACCCAATATTAGTCAACATTTTCTGCGTACCAGTTGGTAACTGGATTTAAGCCTGACATTCGTGTTCTTACGCATTTTTGTTGCACTATATATGTGCCATTACGACTCCACATCGTACTATGATGGGTCTTCAAAAATGTTAAGTAGTTATGTTGGAAATGAGTTCCCAACAATTATCCGCATTTTAAAACTTTTGGCAGGAGATCTCTTACCGCTAGATTTGCGGGTTATCACTTTAATGAGACAGTCTTCTCGTCGTTAGGGGGAGATAAGAAAAAGTATTTTCTAAGGGAATGACATGAATTGTCGTGGTGTATTCCCACTGTGTCTCATATTGATTCTTGTACTCCATAAATGTAAATGTGAAGTGATAAAGAATATTCGATTTTCAGAATGTACACTGATGTTGCTAAAGTGATTTGATCACACATACCATCTGCAAACCTACCTGCAAAGTTACAAATCCTCAATACGGGATATACACCATAGAATAGGGTGTTGCAACTACACTCAGTGGAAGTGTGGTTGAGGCCGTGGCTCCATAAAGGAAGTTGGAGAGACCACTTGGTTCGATCAATCCTCACCTAGAAAGGAAGTAGGTGAGTAAGGCACAACTTATTTATATCATCAGAAATCATCTCATAAGATTGTCTCTGAATATGTCCAAGAATCAAACTGGAGGACGCTCCGAAATTTTAAATGATTCTAGAGAACAATGAAATCCTGACGGATTATGAGAATGCATATGAGTCAATGGAAGGATCATGCGTGCACAATGATGATATAATCCATAAATAGTTACTCCAGAAGTATAGCACAATGAGATCGAACCATGCTTTATTTTGATTAATTTCAAATAAATAGCATATTTGGCCTACGCAATCCAGGTAGAACTTAGTTCTTTGACAAATATACGGGTATTTGGTGTGGTAGTGAGAACCAACCTAGTGTAAAGCCTGTGGGACATATGTGGTTATTTTTCACAAAGTGTGGTGAGAAGAACGAGGTCTTAAAGTATAAAGAATCACCTTGTGGCGCGAGGTTTCTCACAACCCCCTGGATCGCTTACTCTTTTGAACATCATAATGTTCATTTAATTAGTTTGCTTGGTAGTTTCAAAAGAACTTGAAACATAGTAGATGTGGTTATATCTCTGGAGATTTAGACTCAAAGATATTTGCAAAAGTGCATGATGGCCTTTTGCTTCCAAAGTCAAATGACTCTAAACCACGGAGTGTGTTTGCAGTTATACTGGAACACTCACTTATTGATTTAAACAATCAGCGGATGTGGTATACCCGTCTAAATAACTATTTGATTGGGAAGGGATAAACAAGTAAGGTTTTGTGCCATGCGTATTAATAAGTTCTAGATTCGGAATTATAGCTATCTATGTCGACGGTATAGACATGATAAGTACTCTTAATGGAATAAGAGATCTTACAAGCCATTTAAAATCTGAATTTGAGATGAAAATCGGGAAATCTCGATTTTATACATTTTCTAAACTAGAAGACCGATATTGTGGTATATTATTCCACGAGTTTGCATATGTCCATTGTCGGGCAATTTAACAAGGGCGTGCATCTTTTTGCTAGCACTCCCATGATTAGTCGAGTTTCAAATGTACATAAATGACCAATTCGTCTAAAGGAAGATGACGAAGTTGGGTCGGGAGATGAACTTTCCTTATCTAAGAATAATAGACGCATTATTGTACTTAGCATAATGTACTCGACTAAATGTTACATCCTCAATGAACTTGTTAGATAGATATAGCTGGGCCAACGCAATGTCATTGGAATGATATAGTGAATGTAATCATGTGCTTAAAAGTAACCATTGACATAAATTTGTTTTATCCATGCAAAGACATAAAAAGGAATGCTAACGAAATTGCAATCCAAAGGTTGTTGATTATAAAGGAACAATAATCTCTTCTTCAACAGAAGTAATCAGGGGGAGATACGGTAGACTATTTTCTAGGTCATTACCGATATTTAGTTTCGAAAAGTACATGACTAAAGGAACAGTCTGGAACAACTCTGAAAGTAATCAAGGGGAGATGCCGACATCATGGGGAGGATCCAAGGATATGATGTCGACATAATTTACTTCAAAATTGAAGTTGTGTTGTACTCTTTTTTCCTTCCATCAATAATAGTCTTTCCCAAAGGGTTTTCCTACTCGACAAGGTTTTTAGCGAGACAATACTAAAAACATCAAGTAGGTTGAACGTTAAAAACATAAAGATCGCGTTGATAGTACTGAAAATATCTGAATCAACAATAGTGTCTTATGAACATTCAAGTCACCAAAGTAAAGTGTGATAAACTCCCTTTGACTGCATTAGACTAATGAAAATTGTCTGACATCGGGGGGATCATCTAATGGTGTGTTGTACTCTTTTCCTTCACCGAGGTTACTTTTTCCCACAGGGTTTTGTAGCTCGACAAGGTTTTTAATGAGACAACAACAAACACCGGGAATGTAATTTCCCAGCTAAGGTTACTGTCTTTCCCACAAAGATTTTATGCCTTAGGATTTGTGAAGCAACTAATCAACTTCAACGAAGTAAAGTGATCATCTGCAACGGATCACCTTTACTTGCATCTGCCACGTTGTACTCTTTTTCCTTGTCAAGGTTTTAATGAGGCAACATTTTCGAGTCCAACTATGTTGTAAGTTTGCTTAATATTGTACTCTTTTCTTTAGTTCGGGTTTTGTCCCTCTAGGTTTTCCGGACGAAGTTTTAACGAGGCAATTAACTTAGACTCGTCGATCTTTGAAGATCGTATTGCATGTGATGAACTATATGTAAAGTACGAGACAACATGTGAAGTACTGCATGTGAAGAGTTGTACCAAGGTTTTATCCCACTTGGTTTTTCCTTGTAAAAGTTTTAGTAAAGCAATTGATTTCGGCACAAGTAATCAAGGAGAGAACGACATTTGAAGAAGCACTGCGTATAAAGTTTTGTTATTGAACCGCACAAGGGGGAGTGTTACAAGGCCTACGGCCCATAGATGTGCGGTCCAAAATGGAAGTCTTTTGGTCTTCCCTTTTCCATGTATATAAAAGATATTTTATCCATGTAACTAAGACTGATTCTAATCAATGGAAAACCCTTCTCTCTATGTTATTCGTCTTTCCCTATTATTCACTGCAACAAGTTAGACTATTTTTCACAAAAAATAACTAGTCTATAAATCTGCACACCAGTCCTACGCAGATTCACCATCACCAAAAACTAAAAGCATTTCGACCCTAATCAATCCAAGAAAATGAATACCCAACAGTCAGTTTTGGCTCCGGTTAAGCGCCCATGGTGCAATGGAATGAAAGTTTTGAATATCATGGTTGTAGTAATAGTCTACTGAAGAAATGGCTCATCCAAAGCGCTAATTGCTAGTGGTACAAAATTCTTCAACCTTTTGTTTGGCTTCTTCACAGCACCAGAATCTGGTGCGATGGAATCATCCAAAGCGCCAATTGCTCGATCGAATCAATTGGAAAGGACCGTATATCGGGCTCGTGATGGCTTACTCTACTGAAGAAATGGCTCTTCAAACTTCCGGCGTATTCATCCCCAACTGTCACAACCCTTCCGTTGACTTGTTTGGTATGCACCCTTTCTATCTCTTCTTCCAAATTATTGGGTGTTATAGTTGCCACGTTTCATTCTTAAATTCAGTGAGCCAGCCACCGAGTTACAAGTTATAGACTTGTTGGCTCATTTTTAACGTGCAATAACAAAAGCTGAACATTTGAATATTAGGTAAAAAATTTAACATTGGGAGCATCAAGGGGACAAAGGTCATTTACGTCATGTCAGGGAAGCGCAGGGTAAAATTTTTCTTTTCCCCACTACTTTCCACAGAACAATTAGTTACTGCACGTTAATACAAATGCGTGTTTTGTAGTTAAATGCTGGAATCACTGTACAAATCCTTCTGGATGTATTCGATGTACGAGGAATTTTTCATTACGGGATAACAGGGAGTGCTAATAACTCCTTGTGTTATGGGGATGTTAGCATTACAAAGTATGTTGTCTTTATAGGTTCCTGGAATTGGGAGGTAAATTCTGAATTTATAACTTGTTCATAATCTCGTTTGGTATTTCCTTTCGGATCCTTCTTAAGTGTTTTCTTGGCTATAAATTGGTATAAAAACGTCCAGGATTAGCCGATGTCAATGTAGAAGATGCAGTGGTAAAATCTATGGGTAGTGATACTAAAACAGAGTCTAGTGAAATGAATGGACAATGATAATTTCAAAACTTATCCCTATTCATATTATGTTGCAGAATTTGGGATCAAAAAATGTGGCTAAATTTCCAGAAATGAAGATTGGAAATTACAATCTTCCCACGAGAGGACAAAATATGTTGGGGAAATTGCATTTAAAACCAGAGGAATTTTTTTCTGTTGGGCAACCCATGAAAGAAATGTTTTGGCTTGAAGTAGACAAAACTTGGTTCAACCTGGCAGCAAAACTGAAGGTATGAAGAACTTCACTAAAAAACCTGTAGGAATGGAATATCGCACATATAATGAGTATGCGAAGTGAAGACTATATAATGTAAAGGGAGGACTATCGCACATAGTATAATCAAGGTGACGATTGGATGATGTCAGCAAAGTCACGAGAATAGTGTGATGGTCTATGCGAAGTATAAAGCGTGCGAGAATGAGCGAGTGTATATGAGCGAATATAACGCACGGTGATTCGAAAATAGTGGATCTCTTAGTTGTCATCCACTATGCAGAGCCCTATATAAGGGCAAAGAGTTGTCACACATGCAGAGTTCTCTTAGAGTGTGATACAAGAAATTAGGAGAGAGAAAGTTTATTTGGAGAGCAAGTAAAGTTATTGTAATATTTTGTAACCAAATATAGAATTGATAAATAATAATAAAGGTATTCTATTATGATCACTTAGAATCTTATCTCAATACAGTGGAATGTGGTTGTAGGATTTCCTGCCACTACATTTTTTGGCGTTAGAAAACAGTTTTGGGTGATAAATCATGTTAGTGAGTTTACCGAATCTTGAAAAAGTAGATCTGAAAATTTTGGAATAATCTTTCTAAATTCTTTACAATATAAGAAGTTGGAGTTGGTAAGACTTGGATCTACTGTTGAACAAGGAACAACAACTAGAAGGAGTAATAGAATTGCTGAAAGAAGAAGCGGTACAAACTCGGAGCAACAAGGAGAAAGAATAAGAGAAAATCAATTACTTGGACCTCAGCATGAACAAGAGCAGAACAATGATATTGATTATGATAGAGTGAGTATTCACACTACATAAACAAGTTTTACTGAAGAAGAGCAACAAAGGACTGAGAATGCAAGATTAATTGAAGAAAATGAAGAGAATATGACAATTGAAGAACTCAGGCAAAGATTACTAGCGTAACAGAAGGAGAGAGGAAGAAGAACGTGCGAATTTAGTACGTCAGAATGATGATTTAAGAGAAGAGAATCTTAGATTGCAAGAACAAAGGTCAAGAAGCGCTACACGATCAAGGTCAAGATCAAGCAGGAGTTCATCAAAACAAAGTCAATCTAATCGAGAAAATGCTAGGCAAAGACAACGCATGAAATCATCGAAGAAAACCTGCAATTAGATAACAATTTACAAGACCAACAAGAGAAACAATGTGTAGCTCAAGATCCGGCAACTAACCGATATGAACATCCACGTGAACTTCTCGGCCGCACACATCATAATTTGGAAAGAGAAGAAGAGGACCAAAGGCAAGCACGAGATGCTATTACATGGAAGATAAATGTTGAGAGAAGAGTGCGAGCGTGAAAGTGAAATTACAGCGTGTGAGAGATGAAAGAGATAGACAAAGAAGAATGAATAAATTGAAAGAGAGAATTGCAAGAAGCATTGCGTCAAAACAACCATGATAATCGAGTAAGGCAAAATGAACGTTATCGCATGGATATTACAAAACAAGAAAGAACTACATCACAAGAAAGAGAAATGTTAAGACATCGACATAATCGCACAGTATAATAGAACACAGATTGATGTAAACATTGAAAGGCGTAGGAGAAGAAGAGAAGAAGCTGAAGAAAATGAGATACAAGAGGCAGTACACCAGAATAATCAGAATAATCATGTGAGAGGATTTAGATCCAACTTTAAGTGACGAAATTCTTAAAGAAATGGCGGAAATAATAGAAATGATAACTGCAAAAAGAAATAGTGGAAGGAGACAACTAGAAGAAGAAGTGGAGGAAGCTGGGAAAACCCCATTTACAAGGCAAATTCAAATGACAGTGGTACCGCCCAAGTGCAATTTGCCAGTATTCACCATCATATTTGATGGGAGTGCATGTTCCATACAACATGTGAAAGCTTACACTCGATCATTATTACATTGGGAAAAGAATGATACAGTGATGTGTAAGTATTTTGCTGCGAGCTTAGCAGGGGAAGCTCTGAAATGGTTTTAAGGGCTTCCAATAGAAACCATTGGATCATTTCATCATTTGAGTAACGTCTTTTTAGGACAATACATTAGCAATAATATGTCAAGACCAGAATTGAAACGATATTCGGACTTCGCATGCCGGTGTACATGTCCGTACCTCTCTGTCCCATAAAGGCGCGATCTAGGCCACTCGATTTGACCGGCAAAGAGGGGTGGTTGATATCGGTTTGCGGCAGAATCCATTGCCGCAAAGGAATTGGAAACCGCGTGACACGCCTAGTTTGGACGCGCGTTCCAAGACGACCAATCTTGGTCGGTCTTGGTCGATCAGTCTGGCATGTAGGTGGTAAGCTGGGTGTTCACGCCTATACCTGATTATCCCATGAAAACGTGATCTAAGCCACTCAAATCGTCCGGTGAAGTTGAGTGGTCGAGATCGATTTGCAATTTGGGAAGTGTAACCACGCAAGTTTGGACGCGCGTTTGGGATAGCCAGGGCATGATATGCCTTGCCGATCAAAGTAGGGGATAGACGGGCCCACGATGGTCATGCTGGTATGACCGGACCTGCTTAATCTAATCTGGGACCCTCCATTCGTGCCGGAGAAGATGGACGCTCGTGATGCTCAAAACCCTAATTTTGGGTTTCACGGCAAGCGTCATGCTATGTTCGGGCGCACGAATCGGGATGACCAACCATGGTTGAACCTCGACCGATTAGTCGGTATGTAGGCGGCCCACGGTGATTGTGTTGACATGCTCGGGGCCCTTTGAATCTACATCTACGCCTCCATCTATACTCGCGAAGATGGATGGTTGAGGCCGTTTTCGACGACATGTAATATGCCGCAAAACCCTAATTTAGGGTTTTCCGTCCATACACTCGGGTTTGGAGTTTTGGCAAGCTATGCCAATATTTTTGGGAGGCCGACCATGCGGGGTCCGCGTTGGTTTGGCAGTGAATATTCCATACCGCTGGGGGTTATGGAATTGATCCGGGCCATCCAATCACGCCGGTGAGGTTGGATGAACGAGATCATATCCGCACGATACGGACAATCCGGATGCTCAATCGGGCTAGTATAACACACCGAGAGTTCTCAATCGGGCTAGTATAACACACCGAGAGTTGCAACCCACGGGTATTCTCCGTACATGCTTTCATTATAATGCTTGGAGGTTCGTGTTGCTCGTGAGAGCAACACTCGGTAAATCATGCCGCACCGATAATGAGTACAGAAATACAAGGTCGCTCACGCATTAATTAATAATGCTATAAATTCACGGGGGTATATGGGATTGTTGCTACATGCTCCAACCTGGACGAATTTCATGTATTGGCTGAATGGGATTGTTGCCACATGCTCCATTCTAGGTGAATTAGTAAAGTGAAGGAGTATCCAACACTTATTAATGGCTTTATCTTTTACAAGATGTCAGCGCATGATTTTCTGGTTTTTTACAATTTTAACCTTAAATGAAAATCCACCATCAACAGAGAGATAATGACACCTTGTTTAAATTCCAAAGAACCCATGCAAATGGATATCATGTGAATCCTGACTGTGATGATAATGTAATTGATTGCATCTTTTATAGTCACTAAAGTATTTGGAAGGAAGCATACTTTAGAGAGATTAATGAGTCAATTTAGTGAAATGTATATCACTATATTATTAATTTGGATTATTTAATCCATATTGACTGCGACGATAATGGTGAAAATTGACTCATACAGACTTTGACATAACCATAAAGGCACTTTGGTTGTGACATGATGTTTTGTTTTGAAAGGACTCATACGTACATCGTTGTATTTGAGTGGACGAGACAACGGGAAAAAGATTGACCGAATGCGAAGTAACGGCATATCTCTCAATAAGTGTTTTCTAAAGTACTAGATGCATAAACCCCCTTCCCATTATGCTTTAAAATATAGAGCATATCACTCATTTCACAAAGTCTTCAGTAAAACAGGATCGGGACCATCCTATGATGCAAATAGTAAAAATTACATATTAGAAAAAATAAAAAACAAGGTGAGATTTAGAAAAATATTCATGCAGAATGCGGACCATTAAACTGACTTATGGCTCTGGTGAATGTTTTGACATTTTAGACTAGTTATTGTTCCCAAGAAATTTGCGTTTAAAAACTCCTAGCACATATTACACAATACAAAGTGCAAAGGCTCACCACCCTTATTAATGCTAAAGAATTTACATCAAAAGGAATTGATGAATATTGCATGTTTAATAGGATCAATATAGAGCATCTTATACCCAATGGTCTCGCAAAGGCTACCATCAAAGGTTACAGATGGTGCCTAAGAAATAGGTTATGCGTACCAACCTATCTTTTATTGCTTTGGGGATATGCAATATTACACGCATCTTACTTAATTCGTTTTTAGAACCCAATATTAGTCAACATTTTCTGCGCCCGATTGGTAAATCGGATTTAAGCCGACATTCGTGTTCTTACGCATTTTTGTTGCACTATATATGTGCCATTACGACTCCACATCGTACTATGATGGGTCTTCAAAATTGTTGAGTAGTTATGTTGGAAATGAGTTCCCAACAAGTATCCGCATTTTAAAACTTTTGGCAGGAGATCTCTTACCGCTAGATTTGCGGGTTATCACTTTAATGAGACAGTCTTTCGTCGTTAGGGGAGATAAGAAAAAGTATTTTCTAAGGGAATGACATGAATTGTCGTGGTGTATTCCCACTGTGTCTCATATTGATTCTTGTACTCCATAAATGTAAATGTGAAGTGATAAAGAATATTCGATTTTCAGAATGTACACTGATGTTGCTAAAGTGATTTGATCACACATACCATCTGCAAAACCTACCTCGCAGTTACAAATCCTCAATACGGGATATACACCATAGAATAGGGTGTTGCAACTACACTCAGTGGAAGTGTGGTTGAGGCCGTGGCTCCATAAAGGAAGTTGGAGAGACCACTTGGTTCGATCAATCCTCACCTAGAAAGGAAGTAGGTGAGTAAGGCACAACTTATTTATATCATCGGAAATCATCTCATAAGATTGTCTCTGAATATGTCCAAGAATCAAGCTCGGGAGGACGCTCAGAAATTTTAAATGATTCTAGAGAATAAATGAAATCCTGACGGATTATGAGAATGCATATGAGTCAATGGAAGGATCATGCGTGCACAATGATGATATAATCCATAAATAGTTACTCCAGAAGTATAGCACAATGAGATCGAACCATGCTTTATTTTGATTAATTTCAAATAAATAGCATATTTGGCCTACATAATCCAGGTAGAACTTAGTTCTTTGACAAATATACGGGTATTTGGTGTGGTAGTGAGAACCAACCTAGTGTAAAGCCTGTGGGACATATGTGGTTATTTTTCACAAAGTGTGGTGAGAAGAACGAGGTCTTAAAGTATAAAGAATCACCTTGTGGCGCGAGGTTTCTCACAACCCCCTGGATCGCTTACTCTTTTGAACATCATAATGTTCATTTAATTAGTTTGCTTGGTAGTTTCAAAAGAACTTGAAACATAGTAGATGTGGTTATATCTCTGGAGATTTAGACTCAAAGATATTTGCAAAAGTGCATGATGGCCTTTTGCTTCCAAAGTCAAATGACTCTAAACCACGGAGTGTGTTTGCAGTTATACTGGAACACTCACTTATTGATTTAAACAATCAGGCGGATGTGGTATACCCGTCTAAATAACTATTTGATTGGGAAGGGATAAACAAGTAAGGTTTTGTGCCATGCGTATTAATAAGTTCCCGATTCAGAATTATAGCTATCTATGTCGACGGTATAGACATGATAAGTACTCTTAATGGAATAAGAGATCTTATAAGCCATTTAAAATCTGAATTTGAGATGAAAATCCTGGGAAATCTCGATTTTATCTGTTTTCTAAACTAGAAGACCGATATTGTGGTATATTATTCCACGAGTTTGCATATGTCCATTGTCAGGCAATTTAACAAGGACGTGCATGCTGCTAGCACTCCCATGATTAGTCGAAGTTTCAAATGTACATAAATGACCAATTGCCTAAAGGAAGATGACGGTTGGTCGGGAGATGAACTTTCCTTATCTAAGAATAATAGACGCATTATTGTACTTAGCATAATGTACTCGACTAAATGTTACATCCTCAATGAACTTGTTAGATAGATATAGCTCAGCGCCAACGCAATGTCATTGGAATGATATAGTGAATGTAATCATGTGCTTAAAAGTAACCATTGACATAAATTTGTTTTATCCATGCAAAGACATAAAAAGGAATGCTAACGAAATTGCAATCCAAAGGTTGTTGATTATAAAGGAACAATAATCTCTTCTTCAACAAGTAATCGGGGAGATACGGTAGACTATTTTCTAGGTCATTACCGATATTTAGTTTCAAAAGTACATGACTAAAGGAATGATGGAACAACGGAAAGTAATCATAGGGAGATGCCGACATCATGGGGAGGATCCAAGGATATGATGTCGACATAATTTACTTCAAAATTGAAGTTGTGTTGTACTCTTTTTTCCTTCCATCAATAATAGTCTTTCCCAAAGGGTTTTGCTACTCGACAAGGTTTTTAGCGAGACAATACTAAAAACATCAAGTAGGTTGAACGTTAAAAACATAAAGATCGCGTTGATAGTACTGAAAATATCTGAATCAACAATAGTGTCTTATGAACATTCAAGTCACCAAAGTAAAGTGTGATAAACTCCTTTGATTTGCATTAGACTAATGAAAATTGTCGACATCGGGGATCATCTAATGGTGTGTTGTACTCTTTTCCTTCACCGAGGTTACTTTTTCCCACAGGTTTTGTAGCTCGACAAGGTTTTTAATGAGACAACAACAAACACCGGAATGTAATTTTCCCATTAAGGTTCTTGTCTTTCCCACAAAGATTTTATGCCTTAGGATTTGTGAAGCAACTAATCAACTTCAACGTAAGTAAAGTGATCATCGTGCAACTTGGATCACCTTTACTTGCATCTGCTACGTTGTACTCTTTTTCCTTGTCAAGGTTTTAATGAGGCAACATTTTCGAGTCCAACTATGTTGTAAGTTTGCTTAATATTGTACTCTTTTCTTTAGTTGGGTTTTGTCCCTCTAGGTTTTCCGGACGAAGTTTTAACGAGGCAATTAACTTAGACTCGTCGATCTTTGAAGATCGGATTGCATGTGATGAACTATATGTAAAGTACGAGACAACATGTGAAGTGCGTATGTGAAGAGTTGTACCAAGGTTTTATCCCACTTGGTTTTTCCTTGTAAAAGTTTTAGTAAAGCAATTGATTTCGGCACAAGTAATCAAGGAGAGAACGACATTTGAAGAAGCATCGTAGATAAAGTTTTGTTATTGAACCGCACAAGGGGGAGTGTTACAAGGCCTACGGCCCATAGATGTGCGGTCCAAAATGGAAGTCTTTTGGTCTTCCCTTTTCCATGTATATAAAAGATATTTTATCCATGTAACTAAGACTGATTCTAATCAATGGAAAACCCTTCTCTCTATGTTATTCGTCTTTCCCTATTATTCACTGCAACAAGTTAGACTA
Organism: Papaver armeniacum; assembly: GCA_023531295.1. Lineage (NCBI taxonomy): Eukaryota > Viridiplantae > Streptophyta > Magnoliopsida > Ranunculales > Papaveraceae > Papaver > Papaver armeniacum. The sequence goes on from JAJJWW010007659.1 coordinate 811,924, forward strand.
TTTTTCACAAAAAATAACTAGTCTATAAATCTGCACACCAGTCCTACGCAGATTCACCATCACCAAAAACTAAAAGCATTTCGACCCTAATCAATCCAAGAAAATGAATACCCAACAGTCAGTTTTGGCTCCGGTTAAGCGCCCATGGTGCAATGGAATGAAAGTTTTGAATATCATGGTTGTAGTAATAGTCTACTGAAGAAATGGCTCATCCAAAGCGCTAATTGCTAGTGGTACAAAATTCTTCAACCTTTGTTTGCTTCTTCACAAAGCACCAGAATCGGTGCGATGGAATCATCCAAAGCGCCAATTGCTCGATCGAATCAATTGGAAAGGACCGTATATCGGGCTCGTGATGGCTTACTCTACTGAAGAAATGGCTCTTCAAACTTCCGGCGTATTCATCCCCAACTGTCACAACCCTTCCGTTGACTTGTTTGGTATGCACCCTTTCTATCTCTTCTTCCAAATTATTGGGTGTTATAGTTGCCACGTTTCATTCTTAAATTCAGTGAGCCAGCCACCGAGTTACAAGTTATAGACTTGTTGGCTCATTTTTAACGTGCAATAACAAAAGCTGAACATTTGAATATTAGGTAAAAAATTTAACATTGGGAGCATCAAGGGACAAAGGTCATTTACGTCATGTCGTGGAAGCGCAGTGGTAAAATTTTTCTTTTCCCCACTACTTTCCATGTAATTAGTTACCGCACGTTAATACAAATGCGTGTTTTGTAGTTAAATGCTGGAATCACCGTGCAAATCCTTCCTGGATGTATTCGATGTACGAGGAATTTTTCATTACGGGATAACAGGGAGTGCTAATAACTCCTTGTGTTATGGGGATGTTAGCATTACAAAGTATGTTGTCTTTATAGGTTCCTGGAATTGGGAGGTAAATTCTGAATTTATAACTTGTTCATAATCTCGTTTGGTATTTCCTTTCGGATCCTTCTTAAGTGTTTTCTTGGCTATAAATTGGTATAAAAAACGTCCAGTTAGCCGATGTCAATGTAGTACAGTGGTAAAATCTATGGGTAGTGATACTAAAACAGAGTCTAGTGAAATGAATGGACAATGATAATTTCAAAACTTATCCCTATTCATATTATGTTGCAGAATTTGGGATCAAAAAATGTGGCTAAATTTCCAGAAATGAAGATTGGAAATTACAATCTTCCCACAGAGGGACAAAATATGTTGGGGGAAATTGCATTTAAACCAGAGGAATTTTTTTCTGTTGGGCAACCCATGAAAGAAATGTTTTGGCTTGAAGTAGACAAAACTTGGTTCAACCTGGCAGCAAAACTGAAGGTATGAAGAACTTCACTAAAAAACCTGTAGGAATGGAATATCGCACATATAATGAGTATGCGAAGTGAAGACTATATAATGTAAGCGAGGACTATCGCACATAGTATAATCAAGGTGACGTACTGGATGATGTCAGCAAAGTCACGAGAATAGTGTGATGGTCTATGCGAAGTATAAACTGTGCGAGAATGAGCGAGTGTATATGAGCGAATATAACGCACAGTGATTCCGAAAATAGTGGATCTCTTAGCTGTCATCCACTATGTAGAGCCCTATATAAGGGCAAAGAGTTGTCACACCGCAGAGAGTTCTCTTAGAGTGTGATACACAAGAAATTAGGAGAGAGAAAGTTTATTTGGAGAGCAAGTAAAGTTATTGTAATATTTTGTAACCAAATATAGAATTGATAAATAATAATAAAGGTATTCTATTATGATCACTTAGAATCTTATCTCAATACAGTGGAATGTGGTTGTAGGATTTCCTGCCACTACATTTTTGGCGTTAGAAAACAGTTTTGGGTGATAAATCATGTTAGTGAGTTTACCGAATCTTGAAAAAGTAGATCTGAAAATTTTGGAATAATCTTTCTAAATTCTTTACAATATAAGAAGTTGGAGTTGGTAAGACTTGGATCTACTGTTGAACAAGGAACAACAACTAGAAGGAGTAATAGAATTGCTGAAAGAAGAAGCGGTACAAACTCGGAGCAACAAGGAGAAAGAATAAGAGAAAATCAATTACTTGGACCTCAGCATGAACAAGAGCAGAACAATGATATTGATTATGATAGAGTGAGTATTCACACTACATAAACAAGTTTTATCAAGAAGAGCAACAAAGGACCGAGAATGCAAGATTAATTGAAGAAAATGAAGAGAATATGACAATTGAAGAACTCAGGCAAAGATTACTAGCAGAACGAAGGAGAGAGGAAGAAGAACGTGCGAATTTAGTACGTCAGAATGATGATTTAAGAGAAGAGAATCTTAGATTGCAAGAACAAAGGTCAAGAAGCGCTACACGATCAAGGTCAAGATCAAGCAGGAGTTCATCAAAACAAAGTCAATCTAATCGAGAAAATGCTAGGCAAAGACAACGCATGAAATCATCGAAGAAAACCTGCAATTAGATAACAATTTACAAGACCAACAAGAGAAACAATGTGTAGCTCAAGATCTGGCAACTAACCGATATGAACATCCACGTGAACTTCTTCGTCGCACACATCATAATTTGGAAAGAGAAGAAGAGGACCAAAGGCAAGCACAGATGCTATTACATGGAAGATAAATGTTGAGAGAAGAGTGCGAGCGTGAAAGTGAAATTACGCGTGTGAGAGATGAAAGAGATAGACAAAGAAGAACAGAATAAATTGAAGAGAGAGAATTGCAAGAAGCATTGCGTCAAAACAACCATGATAATCGAGTAAGGCAGCGCGAACGTTATCGCATGGATATTACAAAACAAGAAAGAACTACATCACAAGAAAGAGAAATGTTAAGACATCGACATAATCGCACAAAGATAATAGAACACGATTGATGTAAACATTGAAAGGCGTAGGAGAAGAAGAGAAGAAGCTGAAGAAAATGAGATACAAGAGGCAGTACACCAGAATAATCAGAATAATCATGTGAGAGGATTTAGATCCAACTTTAAGTGACGAAATTCTTAAAGAAATGGCGGAAATAATAGAAATGATAACTGCAAAAAGAAATAGTGGAAGGAGACAACTAGAAGAAGAAGTGGAGGAAGCTGGGAAAACCCCATTTACAAGGCAAATTCAAATGACAGTGGTACCGCCCAAGTGCAATTTGCCAGTATTCACCATCATATTTGATGGGAGTGCATGTTCCATACAACATGTGAAAGCTTACACTCGATCATTATTACATTGGGAAAAGAATGATGTGTGATGATGTAAGTATTTTTCTGCGAGCTTAGCAGGGGAAGCTCTGAAATGGTTTTAAGGGCTTCCAATAGAAACCATTGGATCATTTCATCATTTACAGAACGTCTTTTTAGGACAATACATTAGCAATAATATGTCAAGACCAGGAATTGAAACGATATTCGGACTTCGCAGAAGAGTAAATGAGAGTTTGCGTCATCCAACAACACGCTGGAGAACCATGTGTAGTGAAATGGCAAGACGAGTGGATGAGTGACACCTTATTCTAGCATTTGTCAACGCTATTTTCCCTACAGATTTATTATATACACAAATCTTCAGAATAAAAGATACAATAACAATGTCAAAGTTGCGTGAATTCCAAGAGGAATACATAGCATTGGAAGAAAAGAAAAGAGATATGGAGTCATATCCAATTGCGGTACCTGATGCGAAGAGCAGAAATGCAAGCTTACTTCCAAGAATGACAAATGTTGTTGCGAATACCTCGCAGGGGAATCAAGGAAAGAACATTATAGAAAGGGACCAAAAGCTAATAGCCATGGGTAGTGCAGATCAAGAAGAATTTGAAAAGCAATATAGAGAAAAACAACTTCAAAATCATGGAGGTAATAATAAGATTCAGAGAATGGAAAATCCACCAGAAGGCTCTGGAGGTCAGCAACCATATCATAATAAGAGAGGCAAGGAACTGGAAGGATAGTATGGTAAATGTATAAATTTGCCAAAATTGAACACTACGCGTAGATAAAGTATGGGAACCCGCCATCCTAATGGAAGAAATTCGAACCACACAATGTAGGAGATGATCCACCACCAGGAAGGAGGAGTAAAGACTTTTGTGTATATCATCGCTTTCATGGTCACACAACAAATAATTGCAGAAATGTGAGGAAAATCATATTGCGAATGATAGAACAAGGGAAGTTGGATCATTTCTTAGCACATCAATCAAAGAATTTACCATCACCACCACCACCACCGGGAGGAAACGCATCTAGAACGGAGAAAGGAAAGAATACATATGTAATTGAAGTAGGTGGGAAAGCAAAAAACTTATATTGGAATTCAATTATACATTCATCTAAAAACATAGAAGGCTTCCATGGCAATATCTTGAGTAGGGTGTATGCGAGAGATGCTGATGGAAGAGAAATTCTCAACCTTGCGAAAGTATCACCATTAAAAGATTGGCAAAAACAGATTATTTCATTCAGTGCGGAAGAAACACCATGAGGAGGAGAATCACACGAATATTCATTAGTAGTGAGATTATGAATTAATCTGAAACCAAAAGTAGAGGATGATGAATAAGATGAAGCAAATACCTGTGCAATAAATAGAATACTCGTAGATCCTAGAAGTTCTGTGGATATTCTTTTCTATCCTACATACAAAATTATGGGTGGAAGGGATGACGAATTAATTCCTTCAACATATAAAATTTATGGCTTCAATGGAACTGCGAACAAGCCAAAAGGAGAGGTGACAATGAGGATTCTTCTTCAAAATTTACCAACGGAAATTGTATTTTGTGTCGTGGATGTCGAATCACCTTATAATGCTCTAATTGGAAGGCCATGGTTGCATAGTATCTTGGGCGTAGCCTCGACATTTCACCCGTGCATAAAATTTTCTTTACCTCAAGGTGTAACACCCCGAGTTCCGGACCAGGGTCAAACCCATATGGAGATCCGAACTCGAAGCGTTACGGGTCGTAAAGAGACTTAAAGTTTATTTTTATACTAAACATTATTAAAACTTTATATACATGAGTTGATTCATATGAATTTACTAAACATCTTTAACAACATTTTAGTTCAAATTTACATTTCAAACAATTACAAGAAAACAACACAATCACTAAGCCACTCATTTCTAGCCTCCGCTGCGCAACTCTAATAAATCTGCAAGGATGTCAATTGGGGTGAGATGACAATTTCAAGAGAATGCATTCCCAATTCTCTAAAGATGCTCAAACATAATCATTTTGTCAAGGAAAAACATATAACAATAACGCATTACAACTTCAACGAATCAATAATATATTCAAGAATCAGAATACCTCAATATTTTCGATAAATTGTCCAATCTAGAATTCAGTCTATGGGTTCACAACATTAATGTTATTACCAACAAATCATCCATTTAGGGTCAACTCAACAATTCACATCAACAATATCGTTTTCAACAACTCATCCATTTAAGTTTCCACACGCCATTCACATATTAATATTGTCACGGCAAGCCATCAGTTTACAATACCAAAATAATTGTCAACAAGTCATTCATCAAGGATTCAAAACATCTATTCGCGTATTAATATGGTCACGGAGAAAATATGAGTTCACAACATTATTCATTTTCCCTACAAATACTTCAATTCGTATTTCGATACTTGAGTTCATAAACCCAATAAGGTTTCCAATAGAGATTTCAACACACGATTCACAGATTAATATTATCATCACAACAAGTAACCATGAGGTCATATTAATATCAACAATACTCTCGATAAATCTACCAATTTAGGTTTTAACAATTGAGTTCATGGTACGAATGTCCTTGGTTCGTACACCCACCTATCGTTTATTGGCGGGGACCTGACCTCCATCGATGCTCAGGAACAAAAGTTCCTATGGGGATCATACCCATCTTCTCTTGGGGATCATTACCCGTTTCATTAACAGTACGAAAACCTTGGTTCGTACACCACCTATCGTTTACCGGCACGGACAACCGCCATCGATGATCGGGAAACACAAGTTCCCATGGGGATCATTACCCATTTAACTCTCGGGGATCATTACCCGCCGTTAGCATGGAATCATATTCCATCTAACGGAAAAACATGAACTCATTTCCTTTTTAAAATCATTTTACAAACAATACAAGCAACCATGGCTTAACATATGAAAAACAACATGAGTTTCTTTCAAGCGTTTATGCAAACAACTTAAGTGCAGCCATATTACATTATATGTTTTATGGTAATAACATTATCCGATCATCTTCAAATTTCACAGGGACATACATGAACCAATCATATACAACATATCAAAATTTCACAGTAAACCAACGGTTCAAACAAAAGATAATGAATTTATAATGACAACCTAAAAACTTGGCAGATTACATGTCATTACCAAACAATTCATGATAAATTCATAAAAATCTTAAATTGACCTAATCCAAAGCACACGGAAAGATAAGATGTTTATCTACAACTTTTATTAAGACCTCAAATCCTTTTAAAACCATTAAGACTTCCTAAGAACATCAAAATCACAGCAAGACGAAACTGTCCAGAAATTCAGAAACTATCACCCAATTTCAAACAAACATTCAACGGTGAATTTACATTGGAAAATTCTCAAATTTTAACAAGAGATACTCAATCATGTTTAATATCAATTAGAGAAGCCTGATCATCAACAAGAGGCACATATTTATTCGAATAAATTACTGAATCATTACAATACAAAATCATATAAAGTAAACACCAAAGAAAAACACCTAAAGAGAAAGGGTTTCACATTCTACCTTTTATTAGCTACAATCTCCTTTAGATTCTCCATAGAATTCTCCTCTAAAACCAAGCTCCATATCCTTCCCATACTCCCTATATTTAGCTTCCTAATCTCTTATATTATTCTTCTTCATTTGATAAAAAAAAAAACTATATATATAATAATGCTAAGTCTTTTCATTTTTCTCTTAATTTTATTAAAATATTAAAATTAACTAGGTGACTATATTCTCACCCAAACTTGTGGCTTTCCTAATTCAAGCAACCCACCTATGTTAAGGAAAAGAAACAACAATCTAAACCACATGGTTAGCTAATTTGGTACAACCCGACCCGAAACCGCAACTAAAAATACAGGGTATTACACAAGGTATTGGCATAATAAGAGGAGATACAGTTGAAAGGCACCTGGATTCAATAAGTTCTTGCCAATAGCCGCGTCGTGAATAGAAACATTAAACTGAAAGCCCAGACAAAATGAGCACCTAGGAAAAAAAAGACCATATGCAGATAATGAAGAACCATAAGATCGAATTACCAGGATGCCCGTGCCCATAAAAAGTCAATGAGCCACCCATTAATAGTAATGGAACTCGCGCAAAGTTTCCTCCCGTGATATGAGTTACCACTCCTTGATCGTTTATACTACCCCAAACATCCGACCGCATTTTCCAACCGAAATGGAATATTACTACCTAAATTGCATTGTACATCCATAATAGACCTAAGAAGACATGATCCCAAAGTGGATACTTGACATGTCCTCCCTCTTCCGTGTCCGTCACAAGGGAAACGAAAACCCAGATTTGCTTTATCAGGTATCAAACGGGAAATGAGAATTTTAATCAGATAGACTGGGAATCCGAGTGTGGCGTGCAACCTAGTTCGCATATATGCAAGAGGAAAAAAAGTAAGACCTATCGCACGTCATAATCGGAGATAACCTAGTTCGCATACATGCATGACTCAAGGAAAAGCTACACCGACCCTGGAACTTGAGTCATGGAGATTTGGGGTGAGAAAAAAACGAAAAAGCCCATCCGGGAGAGGTGCCTTAAATTTTCAGTCTAAGTTCATAATCTAAGATTGAAAGACCAAGGTGAGAAAGTCTCTCCTGAGGAGTGCAGAAACTCGATCAGGGCGCCGAACTACACGGTTGAGTCAAGAGTGCGGGGGGCGTTGGAGCCTACCTTACCATTCTTGACAAGTCCTGACTATGATGCACTCGTTCCGAAGATACTCCCACTTAGGGTGCGGTCTCGTAACCATAAACCCAATCGGTGGAGGGATAAGAGACTGCGAAATCAATCGGTTGTTGTATTACCGGATGGGAAGAGCCAACCTTAATCCGGTAGAGGTAAGCTTCCTTGAAGGGGCAACCAGGGGAAAGATAAGGACGACACCCTCCATTAGGGAGCTGAATTGTGTCAAAAGACACAAATGTCACGAGGCTTTTTACTCACGGGAGTATTAAGACTTGTCATATTTATGCAATAAAAACCTGAAGAGGTAATAGTACAAGAAAAAGATAAGACGAGATCAATGGGTCGATACATTCCAGTGTAAAGCGCCTGCGATCTCGTCGCACAGAAATAACAGACAAATTAAGGCAAGATAAGACCTTTACATAGGAAGGCAAAATAAGACCTCATGAGAAAAATAAAATAACTAATTTTGTTTTGCAGGAATTTAAAGAGGAAAAAGAGGATTAAAATAATATTAATTATACTATCAAGATGAGCCAACTAACAGAGGCAAAGATGGGAATGTAAAAGGAATGTTACTTGCCTCATTTGATAGTTTCATATACATGCGAGAAAGAATAGTATTCTAGATACGAATTCAAACAAAGGAAAGTCTATATTAAAGAAGTGAAGATTAATGCTTAAAAGGCGCATATTTTCAAAATTACAGACAAGTGAAAATGATCAATCTTCATTTCCTTCGTCTCGCTCAGCCTCAGATTTGCTTACTTCTTCTTCAGATTCTTCATCTTCTCCATTACTATCCAAAATGTCAGGAATAGGTTCATTGTCAGGAACCTCCGGAAATCTATACTTGGAGACAGGAATGTTATTCTCAATACAGACTTTTCTAACAGCAGCTTCACGAGCGCGATTAGCGTCATTATTATTATTTGAAACCATATTGACGAAATTCTTCTTTAATTGCTGGTACTTGGAGTTGCGAACAGATAACTCTTTTTCTTCAGAAGATAAGCGAGTTTTTAATTCTTCAATTTCTTGAAGATAATACTTCTCCTTCTCTGCGAAATATGAATAAGCAAGTTAGGAAGGAAGAAAATGTTATTCCCAAAGAAAAGACAAGTATTAAAAGAGCAACATATGACCTTCATAGTTGGAAACAATGTCTTTAACCAATGTAGAATGTTCAGTTTGAAGGCTCACGTTTACGGCTAAATTCTTCCTAGCATCATTCAAAACCCTAGCAGCCCAAATAAATTCAGCTTCACTTTCTATGAGAAGTCGGGAGCGAATTAAATTTCTTTCCTCAATAAGTACATTCTTTTTTCAAAAGTCGAATTACGTTCTTTCGAACTTTAATAATAAATTCTTGAATTTTTCTAGTGCTTTAGCACCCTTAAGAGCAACCTCATCTTTATCACTAATAAGCTTATTCTTCTTCGTCTCCAAGATATGAATTGTTTATTTCCTCTCCTGAAGACGGCGCTTAAAGTTGTTAATTGTGTTCAATGAGCTTCTATGGTCTTTTCTAAGAACAAAGATATTTCACTTCCTTAACTCTTCCAAACTCGTACTCTCAAATCCTTGCGATAAAAAGAGATGTCGCCGCAACGCAAACTAGGTTTTCAAACAACGTTCACCATAGTTTGATCAAGCGGTTTGATGCGCTCTTGGCTTGCCATGAGCAAGTCGATCGACCAAGGACTGAAAGTTGGGTCGTCGGTGAACATGCCAGTACCCTTTTGATCATTCGAAGGAAAATATAAACCGTCTAACTAGGACAGCTAAGTTGGGCGATGTGATGAATTTGAGACTGTTATGGTCAGTCTTGGCTCGTTTGAGCTCTTTTTCAACTGCGTGATCATCCATGTTCTGGCTAACGTTTGAGGGTGTTATGTTGAATTAAATGGATTCCGACCGGCTGGGTGTTAGAGGGCCCACGGTGGTCATCATGATGATCGCCAGTTCCGCTAGAGTAGGCTAGACTTGTTGAATTGTGTGGCCAAATCGTGTGGCCGTGATCGTTTTTTAAGACTGATATGGACAATGTAGATTTTCCTTAAGGAATTTAAACGGGTCGATCGAGCTAACTTTTAATTAAAAGTGTGTCAACACGCTGATCTCTTTTTCAGAGAGTGGTGTAGCATACGTGAGTGTTTTCATGCAGGTCTCAATACTGACACTTCAGTAGATTCATGCTACTCCGCTGCGAGTGAACATTAATCAAAATGTCATGCCAATATTGAGAGTTCAGCTGGGGAACATAGCATAGGAAAATACTAGGCGGCTCTGGCATTAGTGAGTAATGCAGCTAGGAGTTTAAACACTCATTAGGCTCTATACTAGTGAACAATTCATCTAGGAGCTTGAGTTTCAATATAATATGAAGAGATACATAGGCACTCATCAGATTCTGATATATTCTAAAAATTCCATGTGGAATATAAATATATCAATGTATACTACTTCTGATGTCGGGTCAGGTAGACAGACTTTTATAGTTTTCTCCCTAAGCTAAAACCACCATAAAAACTTATATACGAAGTTCAAAAGATAAGCGTTATACTTCGTTTTGTATTCCTTAATACTAAGTCTAACTAGAGTATAATCATTCATAGCTTCGCAGTTATTTTTTCAATATGCACGACTTGAAAGATACGTTAGGGAATGTAACAGTTCAAGTCAAATATTATTAACCTCAAGTGGAAGGATGATGTTATCGTTGTAGCTCCTTACTTCTTCACATTCTTCAAGTCTTCACGTAATACTTGTAATGTCTTATATCCTAATACTTTCAAGTTAACCTATACGAAGTTGACTCTAGTACATAATCAAGCGACTCTTTAAATGAGTTTTTTGTTCACTAAAATATGACAACCAAACTTGACATACCAACGCTTTGTGGGTTCAACCAAGCTATGCTCTAACAATATCTCCCTTTGTCAATTTTAGTGATAAAACTCTTACATCATATGGATAAACAAATTAAAAGAATTCATTACACATACGCTTGATTCCCAAATTCAACAACACAATAACCTGTATACGTTCAATTTGTAAATGTCGTTGTTGATATTATAATAGCAAAGTTAATACTCCCCCTAAAGGTAAGATAGGTAGATTTTCAATCCTCACGTCTTTGTTATTCAGCTATCAATATGATATGCTACTCCCCCTTAGTCTATGCTTTACTCTTTCGTTAGATATAACGTTTAAGCACCAATGTCCTTTGCCTTAGTGATACCAAATCAATATCAATCAATATCAATATCACTTGTTTACTCCATATATTTCTCCCCCTTTTTGTCACAAAACACTACACCATTTTTAGGAATTAGCAACGGAGCCTGGACGTTGCTGACCGGGGTCGCAACGGCAGGTTGACGTTTCAAAACATGGTGTTGCAGTTTTTCGCAACGGCATAAGCTCCGTTGCGATTCTTGGTCAGCAACGGAGATTCGCAACCTACCGTGCCGTTGCGACTTTGTTTATTCGCAACCAAGGTCTGCCGTTGCTAAGTTGTTTCTAATTACAGAATACCCCTACCCTAACTATGGTTCCGGGTTCTAATTTATTGGTTCTGGTTCTAATTTAGCAACAGAACATCGACGTTGCTAAGATTTTGCAATAGATAAAAAAAGGTCAGGTCTTCATTGACCTGGTCAAAATCCATTCCCCCACATTTACCCCATTGCAGTTACCCAGTTCCCCATATTCAGTTTACTTAAGATTTCAAAACCAATATTAATAATTGTTCTTCATATTCTAGTACATAACACAAAGTATTCACAACAGTGAGTGATCATGAAAAAGAAGTGTTTAATTTGAAAAAAATACTTGAGCTCTATATAATGTCTGCACATAGTCACCAAACTCACTTTGGTGGAAGTTATCGAAGATGAAGATGATGCCACAACTACTGACCACTCGAGTTTTAGGACATCAAGGACCAATGTATCTGCATGCCCTGTAAAACAAGATTACAAATTCAAACTCTAAAACAAGTGGAAGCATATTATGGTAGCGACTAAGAGCCTAAGTCATCTTTATGTAAATCTTCACAAAAATGATTAAAACATACTCATGCTTAAAACTAGTCCAAGCAGAAAAATGCAAATGCATTGGGAAGTGTTCAAGATATACTTTTTTCTTGCTTCCCCAAAAGCAATGTACCATTTATTCTCACATAAAATTCCACAGACTACCAACTCTAGGTGATGGATGGAATCCACGAAGCTTAATTCTTGTCCATATCATCCGAGAAGAAAATTGTAATAAATGAGTTTAATCAAGATAAATAAGATTCAACCTAGCATCTATTAAGAAACCAATTGACTATGCACACTGGGCTCAATTAGTGTTGAAATTCAAATTCAAATAAAAAAGATGCCTAAATTTAAATACCGTTTCAAAATCAAGAGAGTACAAATCATTCAGAGTCCTTGATTTTGATGAACCTCAAAAAATGAAAAGGATTATGTCATCATAGAGAGCAGCCACATGATTGGATCTTGGAGATGGTTTACTCCCACTGTAGAAAAATACAAATATATCCACGTTTATAGAACCTCGGTAAAGTTGAGAACTGACTAATTCTTGTAACATTATGGGTAACTTAATAACATGGATAAGATCTAGAGTTGCTTGGCGGTCATTAATTTGCCTCAGAAATTAGTAATGGGTTTTACAAGCTTAAACAAGCCTACCCCAACTTGTTTAAGACTAAAGGCTTGGTTGTTTATAGGCTCAAACAACTTACGTGTAGTGCAGAGGAAGCCACATCAAAGACTTAAGATCGAACATATGTATATCATTCAATTTTCTTCCTTTAACATCTTCACCCCTAAAGAGGATCAAAACCGAACCAAACTCTAGTTACACCGTGACTACTGCGAGAAACCTGAAATGTGGTTTAATCGAACAATTCAAATAAAAGATTACAAAAGCAAGTATTGGAATATGTCTTAGATAATGTATCGCCAAGAAGTTTGTAAGGATAAAAGTTTGAAACATTACCGGAACTTCCCTCCGCTTCCATAAGTGACCAAAGACTGTTTCTATATTAAATGCCCATACCTGGAAAGCCAAGAAGACAACATTATATAAGTTGCAGCAAAACATAATGACCCAGAGCTACAGAGGTTGACAAACAGAAGAAACCCAAACCTGAAATCCTATCGCTTGCTGGGTCAGTTTTGCCTCCAACCGTTAGTGTTTTTCCCCCCCAAGGTACCTACTTGAGCCAAACAAAACGACAAAGTTTACAATGCAATTCCATAGCCTATTTTATTATTTTCTGACATGCAATGGACAGCTCATAACCTTTTCATGATGGTTTAAACAAATCAATATTATACTTGTAGATTAGAATTTAAAATAATTTTGAAGCACGATAAGTTTGATTAGTTAGCATAACTTAGTAGGTGGTGCAGTTTAGATTTTTTTTACCATACGATGTCCCTTGCACGCAGGGATCTTCAACGGAAGACTATTTGGCAACAAGTAAAGTTTTGAAGATGCTTCGGTCCACGTAAACCTCTCAAAACTAAGAACCTGTTAAGCAACAAATAAGAAACTTCAGTCAATATCTGGCAGTGTTTTGTTGCAGTCAGTAGATGCACGAAGCGAAATACCGACTAACAAATGTGTTTCTCTTGATGTTGTTATCTCAAGTGTCGACTAACAATTGAAATCGCACCAATATCATACCCGAAAAGTAAACCACTAAGAGCTGGCAATAAGAACCTGGAAACATTACCTGGTCATCACTCGGAAGATAAAACTTAGTCTCCTCTTAGAATCCAAAAAAGAAAGCATGATTCAAATAAGTAAAAGGTAAACTTCAAATCTATAGGAAGCAGTAGTAAATACTCTATGCAATTCGCACTACAAAATACATGGCACACACTCTCACACCCAATCTTGATGGAAGCAAATGCATTCTCAGAAACTTCAAAGCAATTCCGATGAACAAGTGGGACGTTAGGTTCAAGCGACAAATAGTTTTTCAAGTCCAATTTATAATATAAGAAGACTAAGGTTTCAATAAAATCGCATCCATACCTTTAGGGAGCAAGGAGCAAAAAATACAAGAAAATTTGCACCAAATTTTTTAGAACAACAAGACTATATTGATGAATTCCATGACGTTCTCATGTACGAATGGGGAAGATCTCAGATACCATTAGCCAACTAATTGGTGCAAAGGATATCTGTAAAAAAATTAAAGTTTGTGCGATTAACAAATTATGGGATACAATTGGTACTACTCTGAAAGTATGCAGGGTAATTTCTCTATTTTAGAAGAACTAGGATATGCCAGAATATCATAATGAAATCAATATAGTATACCTAGTAGAAGCCAATGTAAAGAAGCAGAGCACCTACATCTATAAGGGGATGCCCCTGAAGAATTTTGTAATTAGCCGAAAGAAACACCAATGAAACCTTCGTCTGCAGCAGACAAGGGTAGATGGAGAAATTCTCATACGTCTAAGAATTACAAGGCATAAAGTGGAAACAGATTGTGAAAAGATTCGAATGATGACTTGATGATGGATACATATAGTACCACTAACACCTTCAGTCAGTAAGGTCTCCTTCCAAGAAATATTAGAAACTGCAAAATTCCAACGAAAAATTATAATTGGCATTCAAATCAACGAAATTAGTAAGTTTAGAGCATGAAAAACTGAGCCTGCATTTGGTTTTGTATCTAGCAAACACTTGAACCACAAAATTAGTAAATTGATGATGCAAGCGATGGTCAGGTATTTTTGTAACTAATGAATATGAAAGGTTAAGGTATCTCAGATGCTTTAACAACCCAATATTTTCAGGTAAGGCTTCAAACTCATTGCACCCGTAGAGATCCAATGTCTGCAAATTGGCGAGGTTAACGATAAAATCATCAAATGGATCTCCACAAGAAACACCAGCACATCCACATTTGATAGATCTCCACATGAAACACCAGTAATGGACTCTATAATTTCTTTAAAGATCCTATAAACATCAAATTTGTCGGATATGCATATTTACATTTTTATTTCGAAGTGTGTTTCTATTGACTTGTCCTGGTATACCAACTGCTGAAGGAAACCATTTGACAGTCAGTATCTTTATGATGTCTGATACTGCATCCTCCCTTCCAATAAGTTCAGAATCATCTACAACTGATGTAGTTAGCCGGTTACGTTGCTCTCGAGTTGATCGACTTGAGAAGTACCACCACCGAGCATTCAACGTATACCCGACTTGATCATTGTAAATCTCATCTAAACTTCTTTTTGTGGCTCGGATTTTACCAAAGAATCTTAACTGAAACATAAATGGACTAGAGGGTTCGCTAACAAAGTTGTGTACCTTGTGCTTGAGATGATTGCCCCTTTGGCGACGACGCATGGTTTCAGCAGAATTCATCGATAACATCATCAGATCGTAAACAACGTCTTTGAGCCTTCTCAACCAAAGTCCGATGGTAGCATCAGTTATTTGTTTCTCCGCGACATCAGAAACCAAAGCTTGAATTAACTCCAAGTTTCCCAAGCTTCCTTAGGTCATCTTTAACATCCCATGCCTGATGAACTTGTTGATAAATTAGCGGGAGCAATTTATTCAAGATTTCAATCACACCATTAACAAGAATCACTTCCAAAGGCACCACCAAGCCAATCATGAAGCTGGTTTAGAAAAGAAAACAAAGAAGACAATATGAGAGAAAAGACAACTGTAGTAGTCCATAATTGACTTGGACATGGCCCAACTAAACCTATCTCCGTTAATAGGAAACATCTAAAATAATGGGATTCAAACTATGGTTTTGAATTGGAAGCTAATTACTACTAGCATAGAATAATTACCAAATCTGGGTTGAAACCAATGCAATCCATCCAAATTAACTCCTTATAAATTAACTTCACAATCGTAATCTTGCACCTTTTGACGAGGACATTGCATACCCATAACCGTACTCCAAGAAACCACCGCTCATCCCTATACAATAAGCAAAATGGAAATTTTTAACATCGAGACAAAGGGATCATGATTGTATCAGCCCATTTGATATCCCTTGTGCTAGTTTTTATGTCCTTCCCAATTTTTCACATAAAAACCTATAAGCACCAGTTTATATTTCGAAGTTACAAGTACCTTTACTTTAATGTTGAATCACTGAGGTCTCTAAATGGCTAATAGATAAAGAAAAGCAAGGAAATTTGCCAATTTTAAATTTCTGCAATTTGACTATCAAGATTAAAAAAAGAACTGTGTAGGTTGATCACTAGCGTTTTTCAAAAATAGAAATTAAACCCTAAACTGAAATAGATCAAAATACCTAAAACAACTTAACATAAACCAATATATCAAACTTTGACAAACCCTAAAATGTTCTTCAGTTTAGAAATTATACCTTCAATGTTCTTCAGTTCTTCAGAGTTCTTTATTCAAAGTATTTCAACTCTTCAACCTTGACAAACGAAAAGATAAAATATATTAGATTCACATATGAAACCCTAAAATTGATAAACTGAAATCAAAATCCCTGAAATCGAAAATAGCATATTCAAAGATGAAACCCTATAATCGATAAACTAAAATGAAAAAAATTGATTCACAGCTGAAACCCTAGAAATCGAAATCTCTAGAATCGCAAAATCTTTAAATCCTATAAATATAAACTGAAACGAAACGATTATGCGAAGGAAAAATATGGAAGAAACTTAGAACCTGGTTGATTCCAGTGGTTTTAGATTGAAAGAAATGAAAGAGATGAAGTTCTTCATCTGCAGTTCTGTGGAGAGATGAAGGTGGAGAAAATATGAGGAGGAAAAATCGATAAAGGCAGGATATAGAATAGATATGGCTAAAGGGTGGAAAAAAAAAAAAGGCTTGACCCAAGTTTGACTTGGGCGTAAAAATTAGTCCTAATGTTCCCAACCACACGCGCATTTCGCATGCTTGAGCACCCAGCAGTTTCTATTCGCAACCTACATGTTGCGGTTACAAAATTAGCAACGCAATGACACTGTCAGTGAAAAATTCGCAAAAAATCGCAACCGAAAATTTGCAACGGCGCTAGTGCTGTTGCTAATCTGAGTTGCTAATCTCTTAAAATGGTGTAGTGAAATGACAAAGGTATGAGCAAATAAAAGATAAACCAAAAGGATCTTACAAATCTCACAAGACTTGCAACATGTAAGAGTTAAGCACGAGGGTTCCACACACCATTTTTGATAACCAATATCAAAACCGAAACTACACAGTAATTTTGTTTTGATATGTTATCAAGGAAACAATTGCCCGAATCAATTTTCTCTAATAGTTTAGCAAACCAAAAATCGACTAAGCACCTTAGTTCATTTGCTAATCTGATTGCACGATTACAATCGCTTGTTCGATAATACCAAAATAAAGATCAGAATTGACTCTATTTTTCTCATCAGGCTCTAATTATCCATATAACTTAGACCTTTCACTTTTAAACAAGACAAGTACTAGGTTAGTTAACTAGCATTTCTTTTAAACAAGACAAGTACTAGGCTCTAATTATGCATTCGATTAGACTTGAATAACCGAAACCTCCACTTTGACAAGTCTAACTAAGATCATAATTAACTTAGTTTCTCTTATCCGGAATCAAATTGGACTAAACAACCGAAAACCTTTTCTTTTGTTAAGCCATAAACAATTCATACAAACCAAATAAATCAACTTGCATAATCATTTACCTTAACCGGAAGCAATTGAAACAACATAGACATTAAAGCACCGCAATTGCACCGAAATTTTGTAAGCCTAAACGATTGATACCAAACAATAAAGCAAGAACCGGAAACAATTGAATCACACACACATCCATACACAAATAATGGACTAAAACATAAATTGTACCGAAATTTTGTTAAGCAAAAACAATAATAAAATCAAGCTTTTCTGAAACAGGAAAACGATTAACTAACAAAGTCGTTTCCTCAAATTTCGCATCCTCTTCTCCAATATGTTTTTATCTTTTTCTTTCCAGGGAGAATTGATACCAAAATATCACTATGTAGTCATCCTCTTGCAAGACAAAAGAACAACAACAACCAACCTTTACCGGAGAAAGGTTGAAAACCGTTTTTAACTTATGCAATGCAAAAGTTGAAACCCCGAAACACATATGCTTTTATGCTTAACCAAATGATTCAACATATTGTGACTTTTTCACATATTGTTTCAATTAGAAACCCTCATGATCCTTTGATAAATCCTACCAACATGGGCTAGAACTTAATCCTGCTAAACCAAAAAGTCACCCAAACCATAAGGGTTCACACCATATGAGATCGAATATTAAGGTTGTGAAAACCGAAATCAAACATCTCATAAATCCAAATGCAATACACCATAAATATTCAACAAAGAATCAAGTATTGCAATTACCTCAATCATTTAGGGAATTGAATTACGAACCAACGCAAACAGAATGAGGTCATTCCGAGTTCGGACGAAGAAGTTATAGGAAAAACAGTTTTACACTCCTTCGTATTGCACCTCTCACTAGGATCGGTTGCCATATGTTACTAGTGAAGGATCACAATACTAAACTGTTTTTGGCATAACTTTTGCATACGATGTCCGAATTCAGTGATTTTTGGCTCGTTTTAACCGTATAAACAAGAGCTACACAAAAATGATCATTAGATATCAACATCATAAAGCTAAAATTATTGTTTCTATAAACCAAAAAGTCACCCAAACCATAAGGGTTCACAACATATGAGATCGAATATTAAGGTCATGAAAACCGAAATCAAACATCCCATAAACATACATATCAATAAGATAAAGCATTCAAGCACAGACTATGTAAACGAAAAACTATCACAAGAAAAATTATAAACCAATATTTTTATTCATAATAAGATAATTTTATTCATAATAGATCTTACATAAAGTAGCAATTTCAGATAAGAATTTAATCTTATTTTTGCTCTGCAAGCATTATTGGAGAATTCCTTTAGAAGTAACTCGGTTTCAGTTAAATCCCTTTTACTGTATTCCAAATTTCTTTTAAATTCTCCAAGGTCCTCTGTCCATCTATGATTAGCAATAGATCGTTCATACCCAGAGATGCTCATCTTTGCTGCAGCAATATCATCTTCAAGAAGATCTTTTCTCCCAATGAGTTCCATTGTTCCCTCTAAGATATTTTGAACAAGAATGTTTGAGAGATATGTCTTGATAGGAAAGGAACAATATTCGGAACAGAGTCCATATATTTTTTTCTCATAATATGTGGAACTAGACTCAAGAGTTCTTTCAATCTTTTCCACACAAAAGTTACAGACAACATCATTACATTCTTTTTCTTTCATAATGAAAGGAATCATATGTAGAATTTTTGACAAAAGCTTACCCAAACATGCTAAGACGATATCGCAAGTTTTGAGAAGTCATAGAGTCCTGGTTAACTCCCTTTTTGTTTTTCTACAACGTAGCAGATCATCGAAAGATGTTTGCACATTGATATCGCTGGATATCTCTAGATCCCTTTTTAGTCTAAGCACTAGACATTCATAGTCATCTTTGTCTAAGATTATAACATGATTGTTTTTCTTACAATTTGTTTTAAATTACTTTCTTTTGGAAACCTTCTCAGATTTTGGTATCCACTTGTACGTGGAATTTGAATAAAGGTTCTTCATCTCTAGCGACATTGCATCTCTCCACTTTGAAAACATCAGATCTCATATCCCCATTGATAAAGGTGTTACCCTTTCTATTATTTTTCCTTTTAGTAAAGTTTCTTTTAGGATATAATTTTGAATTTTCGTAATAATTCGTTTGTCTCACAGGACAATGATGATCTTAGAGGTTTT
The DNA here is from genome assembly GCA_023531295.1 of Papaver armeniacum. Lineage (NCBI taxonomy): Eukaryota > Viridiplantae > Streptophyta > Magnoliopsida > Ranunculales > Papaveraceae > Papaver > Papaver armeniacum. The sequence continues at coordinate 831,748 of JAJJWW010007659.1, forward strand.
TGGGAATGAATCTGTTCAATTCTTTAGATACAAATGATAACGCGTTTTGCATCTTTCGAATTGTATACTCTCTTTGCATATGACCTTTATCTCTAGAATAATAACAATGCTTATTGAAAGGAGTAAAGTTTTTAGTTTTACCTTTATGAGACGTTCGGTTACTATGCTGATCCTTAGTTGGAGTCTTCCTATGATTGCTTTTAGAGATGTTTTCTGTCAGAATCTCATTTGAGCACTTGGGTGATTCACGCTTACAAGCTTGTTCAGGTGGATTTTCTGAAGTGGAAGGGTCAACAGCCTTTACAAACTTTACTTCCTTCTTGATTGACGAAGTATTAATTCCATCATAGCTTAATCCACGTTTGTCTCCATGACTTCTTCCTGCATCCAACATGGAAGATAAATTGATTGTGCTATCATTGAGTCTTCTTAGCCTTACAGCTTCCTCTTCTAAGACCTTGATTCTTTCAAGAGCTTCAGCTAGTTGATCCTCAAGAGGATTTTTCTTGAAGGAATCAGACTCATTTTGTTCCTTACTCGTTGATAGTTGAGAATTAATCCTTGTTTCTGTCTCAACAAGTTTCTTATTCAACAAGTAATGTTTCCTTTTGAGATTCTCAAACTCAAGGGTTTTTAAGTGTAGACTATCTTTGTAGTCTTTAAGAAGATATCTGGAATTCTGATATCCATAGAAGAAACCAGAGAAAATCTTTCTTAGTTTCCTATTTTCTCTACAGAGAGGAGAAATGAGCTCAATCACATCTGAGGTAGAAAGTTTTCTTGTAGAGATAGCACTTAGTATATAAGTGAATTTTGACATATCTTCTTCAACATCTTGATCGATTTCTGAGTCACCATCTTCAGAAATTTCATCAAGTTGTTTTTCAAGGCAGGTTTTCCAATCACCAGAATCTACATTATAGGGGTCAGCCTGTTCAGTAGATTCACAGAAGATGTTATCCTCAAGTGCTGATTTTCATTTTGACTTACGTTAACTGAATCACTCATAAGATTCATTTTCTTATAGGTTGGATCGCACCAAACACAGAAGATGTTATCCTCAAGTGTTGTTAGATCTTTTCGTGTTTGCCTTCTCTGATACCAATTAAAAAGACGAGGGTACCCAAATATACCTCAATTTAAAACTTTTCCACCTATAAGTCCTTTCTCCGAAAGTGATTGTCTATGGACAGAGTCGATACAATACAACTAATCGGTTCACACTTCGTGTGATCGTTTATGGAAACGAGATCGATACAATACGACAATGAAGTATGTTTACTTGATAAAAGGTTCGGACTTAACCAAACTCAATAGGATTACTATCAAGTAAATAGGAATTAAAATTTGTGTAGTTTACTTTAAATTATAATAACAACAATTATAATTGCGGAAAACAAAAGTAAATGACACAGCAAGATTTTGTTAACGAGGAAACCGCAAATGCTAAAAAAACCCGGGACCTTGTCCAGAATTGAATACTCTTAGGATTAAGCCGCTATACAAAATATAAACCAACTACGTATAGTTGAGACCAAGCAACTAAACCTATAGTTCACCTAGTTTCGTCTGTATTCCTGCGCCTCCAACTTGTTAATAAGTCACGCACTTGGAACAATTCCTTTGGCTCGTATTCCAAACAGTAAAGGAACAACAAATATGTTCTCTAACAACTCTTTTCAATCAAGTGATATGAGTTCGACAAAAGGCTCTTCCGTTTAAACCAATAAACTCCTTTGTCAGGTCCTTAGATCTATCTTATCAACAACTACCAAAGTAATTGTTAAGATTTTGCAATCAATACTTCGAATCACAAAAAAACGTATTGATGCCTATCTACTCAACTAATCAATCAAATCTACCACAAGGATAAACTGATTATAGTTGGATCATTTTCCAACCGAAACAAGTATTGTGCACACCAAAGATTATGAACCCAAATCAGAAATCTTCTTCGTCTTCAAATCTTCTTAGATCTTCAATAAACACCTGTACACAATCAATTTGAATCTCTTGTGATCAATCACACACAGAACGGAGTCTGTTAACAATGGATTATCACAAGACGTCTTTAGATCTACAAACAGTCTAAAGATCTCGTTGAAACTTAGATCTAGTTTGAGTGAATCTTATATCAGAAGAGAAGATTCTCAAGCATAAACAAACTAGGTGCAATCAAAGTTCAACAACCGTTAGTCAATCAAATTAATCAAAAACTAATAATAAACCGCAATTATCTAGTTTCCCACCAACAGTACTAATAGAGCTTCTCAATCCCAAAGAAGTCTTTTAAACCGAGCGTAGTAAGAGACTTTGCCTAATTAGGTTACTTTTCCTCTCTGAATAGGCGGCTCTACCAAGAATAACACAACTCGGGTAGTTTTCTTTGGCTTTGAGGATTAGTTTTCTCGAAATGAAAACTTCAATGTTTATAGACCAGGGAAGTTTGGACACCAAGGAATTTCCAAAACCGAAAATATTCTCAAGATATGCAATATATTTCCAAATTCGGTTTCCATAATTCCTGGAAATGCTTTGTCTAAATATTGACCGAAAATCTCATTAGAAAATCTCCAATTAGTAAATGCACATTACCAATTTTTATTTTCTAAAGATATGCGTTTTCTTTGCTGGAAAATAAAAGCATATAAAACTAAAAACCTTAATTAAAAGATTCTCAATTTATTTCGATATCTTTGAACAATAAAAGATAAGCGTTACTGCACATGTTCAAAGTATGTCAACATCTTAACTTAGTAAATCATCTTTCATATTTACTATCTTGGAATCGATTTGCCACACTTCGAAAACGAGTTTAGAATTGGTTCATCTAACTTCCAAGAACTATGGGATTGAATATCCTATCAAATCACCAAACATGGGTTTCATGGTTTCACCAAAACAAGTTTCGGTTCTACCTCCATGTGGGTACTAGAATATTAGTCTTGCTAGTTACCAAAACTTGGTTGACTAGGTATTAGGATCGGTTCCCACATATATATGGTATCTAACTTCCATAGGATCGATTCCCAATAACTAAAAACGTGTTGCACATGTTCATATGATCGGTTCCCAATAACTAGAAACTTTTTGCACCTCTTACAAGGATCGATTACCCTTTTGTGATCGGTTGCACCTCTTACTAGGATCGGTTCCCCAATGACTAGAGTTGGTCATACCAATTACAATAAATCGATCATACCATCTCAATGTGATTACTTAAGATCGGTTTCACTATTAAAAGTCATACCAATACAAAAAAGTCAGGCCTTGTGAATAGTTTTACCAAGAACATAAGAAATTCATGAGCGGTTATACTAATCACACATATTGGTAGTTCAAAAAGATATGCAATGAATAACAATACCAATAAGCCTAGTGATTTCCCCTTCGATTCACACAACAGGTTTATGAATGTCCTTCCTTTAAACGAATGTAAAATATTATTTCCTAGGATGAAATATTCACCTCATACCCATACATAATCATAATAGCATTCAAACGATTATGTCGATGTCTTATATACGAAGTTCAAAAGATAAGTGTTATACTTCGTATTGTATTCCTTAATACTATGTATAACTAGAGTATAATCATTCATAGCTTCGATTATGTTTTCAATATGCACGACTTGAAAGATATGTTAGGAATGAAACTTGATTCAAGTCAAATATTACTAACCTCAAGTGGAAGGATGATGTTGTCGTTGTAGCTCCTTACTTCTTCAAGTCTTCACGTAATACTTGTAATATCCTAATACTTTCAAGCTAAACTATAAGAAGTTGACTCTAGTACATAATCAAGCGACTCTTTAAATGAGTTTTGGTTCACTAAAATATGACAACCAAACTTGACATACCAACGCTTGGTGGGTTCAACCGAGCTATGCTCTAACAGTAAACTTGATCGATGACTTGATAAATGAATAACTGAGGAAAAGAGGGAGACACGTTGACGTAGTGGAAGTGTTTATGTAAACAAATGAGCAAATATTGTTAATCGTTCAAGCAGTGAGGATATGAAAAAGATAGAAAAAGATGTGGATGGAAGGACTTGATAGTTAAGATAGGTTAATTGGGTTTTTAAGGTTTATATTAGGAATAAACTATCAAAAGCACCCCTGTGAGTGCTTCTTGTGTCCACTAATATTGTAACAACTTGTTTCTTTAGCATCCCTGGAATGCGTATGGTGTCACCACTGTGGTGGTCTGTGATGGCATGGAGAGATATTTCCATGTCAGAGTCTACAACTTGAGTGCCATGCTCTTCTGCCTCAGTAAGTGTTGTTGTGGTTGGTGTAAGATCCTCCTCAACTGAGACCATACACAGTTGTTGGGCCTTACATTTATGACCATAAACATACTTCTCATCACAATTGTAACATAAATTTTTGGCTCTTATATGTGATAATTGCTCTTGAGTAAGGCATCTTATAGGGGGAATATATGGGGTTTTAATAGGGATAGTGGTAGGAGGAGTAGATGGTGTGGAAGGAGAGACTGTGGTGAAAGGGTTAATTTTTGAGTGTGTGAAGGTTTATTGAAATAAGATGATGTGGTTAGTTGTTTAGTTTGTAAAGGTTTAGGTGTTTGTGAGAGGGTTTGTTCTTGTAATCTGGCTAAGAAGAAAGATTGAGCCAGTGAAGTTGGGTTATGCATCCTAACTGAGTTACTAATTTCAGGTTTTAAACCACTAATGAAACTTCACACACAATATTCCTCATCTAGGGAAGAATTTTCGGAAAGCATGAGGGCTTTAAGTTGCTCAAAAATTTGGGAATATTCTCCCACAGTAGTAATTTGTGTCAGTTTATTAAAACACCCAATATAATTGACGTTTGCCAAATCCTCGAAACGGCGACATAAATGATTAGAAAATTCAGACCAAACGTACAGAGGTTTTACCGGAGCAATAGTCAAACAACCAAGAATCTGCCCTCCCATCCATGTACATAGAAGCAAACTCCGTTTTTTGTACCTCTTCCATGGGGTGCATCTGAAAAAATCTGTCGCACTTACGAAACCATCTTCTGGGGTTTTCTCCATCAAATCTAGGAAAATCTAGATTTGCAGGCCTGAGGGTATTGAATGGAGGACCACTTTGCTAATGAGATCCTGATGCCTGATGATCATTCTGAGCATGGTGAAATTGACCAGACAGGGGAGTATTCTGACCTGTAGATCCACTTTGAAGCTGAAGTTGCTTTAAAGTATCTTTTGCGATGTACTAAACGATTCATCTGTATCTGTTGAGCTTTTGCGTCAGCCTCATGTCTTTCTTCTGCTTTAGTCTGAAGATCAGTAAGGTGAACCAATAATTTGGATAAGTCCTTAGTTGTACTGTCAACATCCTTAATTGTTGGACCGCCGGTTATTGTTGATGATAAAGCCTAAGATATTCTGGGCGATACCAATTGTTATGATTGAAGGTAAAGTACAGAAGAGAGTGATGGAACATAAAACATGAAAGCAATCATTGCATCCACACTGGACTGAGTTTCCTCTTCTTTTCAAAACTTTAGTTCAGTGCAAGCACGAAGTGATAATAAATACTACTCAAAACCCTAACAAATAGTATTGAACGGCTCTGTTTCCTACACGTGGTCACTGCAAAACCACAAGATCCTAATTAACTTAAGGCTTAAGAAAGTGATTAACAGAGAATTAATTAGCTAAAGACACTAAAATGCTACTAGGTGCATCCCAAATTCGATAGAGGCTGGCAGCCACTCTTCAGCAGGTTATATGACCAAAAAAAACCGACATAACATAAACCGACCAGCGAAAGGCAAATACAGAACCGACATAACATAAACCAAATAAAGGTGGACTTCATGTTTAGATACTTCCGAAAAAGTTCCAAATCTGAATTTACTTCCAAACTCAAAACTAAGCTCCAGAATTCTTGGTGATGAGTATATAATAAAATTCCACGAACCCACCAACGTATTAAAACCGAAACTCCAACTCTTCTGATCACTCTTCAGTCTCCTCCATTTAGCCGTGAAAATCGATTCAGTTGGAAGAAGTTACAATGGTTTGATCTTCATCAACAGACAGACGCACACCAGCTGCTTGTGAAATATCCCGAACCACCACCAGTACACTCGCTACCTCAGCTGTTCTCCAACATCACCAGGTCCTCCTCCACCACCTGTTCGAGCAGTAACATCACAGTTTAGAGTCCTGTTGTTTTGGTATATTGATTGATGGAGGAACTTCCTGTTGATATAAAACTGGAGATCTTTTCTCGACTTCCTCCGGAGCCACTTTTGAAGTGCAAACTTGTTTGCAAAACTTGGGAAAAGCTTCTGTCAGATAGAAAAGTGGGTCTTCTTTTCTTGATTATCTCACCTCGAGAAAGAAATCTTCAACTCTATTATGGAAGTTATGATGAAATTTACGACAAGGCTAATTCTGGTGAGGAGTTTCCATACAAAAGTCTAACAAAGATTAATCATCCTGGCATCAACTGGCGAGGTTCCATGAAAGATTATTTTTTAGATCAGATAGTTGGTTCTTGCAATGGTTTGGTTTGTATTCGTATGCCCCATCACAGCAGAGTCCTTGATCCTGTTTACATCTGCAACCCTGTCACGACAGAATACATCAATCTTCCACGAATCAAGCATAAAAAGGGTTTCATTGTGAGTGGATTCGGCTACCATCCTTCCAACAACAAGTACAAGGTCATTCGAATTCATTACCCAGATAGATTGTATTCTGATAAGCCAGTCACGACGAAAGGATCCGTTGAGATTTATACACTTGGGGGTGGCACTGGGTGGAGAAGTATCGGAGAAATCACTTATGCAATCTCTAGAAGGGGTGTCCTTGCAAATGGGTCACTCTATTGGCTAGATTACGAGCAAGCAAATATCGTGGCATTTGATTTGTTAACTGAAGAGTTCCGAGTACTTCCAAATGTACCACAATGTTTGGATAGTACTGACAAAGCATTGTTTAAAAGAGGAGGACCTGGTATCAAATGAGGGTGTTGGGAGGGTATTTGTGCCTTGTATATAATGAATATGATAAGGATGTGGATATATGGGCATACAAAAACAATCAAGAGAACAGTGATGGTGTTAAAGAAGAGGAGGGATACCAATCTTGGAGTTGGAGTTTGAATTTAGCATACCGGCTTCAATTGTTGACGTGGTTCATCTCTATGAGCCGTTTGCCCTCACAAAGAACAATGAGGTTCTGATGTGGGTAAATAAAAGGGGTATTAGTTGTTATGACAAGAAAAATGAATCTCTGAAGGAACTTGTGGAGGATGATTACAGATTGGGTTATTGTCAGGGAATCCCACACATGAACTGCCTTCTTTCGATGAAATCTCTTGAGAAGGTAAAGAGTAGAACAGATCAACAAAACTAGAGGAAAAAAAATTCCCACAAAGAATAAACCTACACAGATAGTTTCATAGATAATCTCTTGAGGTGCACCTTTTTTTGTATAAGCATTTTTGTAGTATGCTTCTTTTGTGCAAGTCTAGGGGGACATCATAAAGTTGGTAGGTTCGCCTTTAAGGCAATGTATTTACTATCTGGTAATCTATTTGGTTCCTTTCAGATAGATTTTTGGGTTTTATGCTCCTCATAAATTTAGCTTGAGGAAGTATAGGCTGATATATTGAACTTTTTGCCCCCTTGTTTTTTGTTTTGTTTTTTTGTTGAAAATGTGCTTCCGCAGGAATAAGACAATGACTCATGTTTCCATCATTTTTATAAATGTGCACTAATCCTTGCAACTACGAAAACACGGAATTGGTTTCAGGTATGCTGGTTTCTCCTTTTAGTTTAGTTCGTTGTCATGATAGATAACAGTCTTTGTTGTATACCTGAAACCAGCATAAGATCCCATAGATCCAACCTGTAAATAGTTAATTGTCTGATGGGTGATCCTGCTGAATAAAATGTGTATCGTATTCTACGATTACATTCCCGAAGATGTCCAGTTGCAGCCAATTATCTACTGATAATTATTACAATAATTCTTTGACTTTGTAACTTGCAGGCATGGTTGAATTTATTGGATTATTACCAAAAATCAAAGTGCTAAAAGGCATTAAGTTAGAAGATTAGAGGTATGTTATCAGGTGATGGTTTTGGGTGTGGATGTTCTCCAGTCTCCCCACAATCAGATCATAGAAGCTTAGTAAGTAAATGAAAACTAGGTCGGTCATTCAGATATGGAAATAATATGTTCACATTTTTGTAATATGCCGACTTATTGAACTCTAACGGAAGGAAGAAGCTGAATTGTTGGTTTACTCAATTGTTTTAGCTTGACTGCCGCTCTGTGTTAGTTTACTCAATCAGCTGAATATTTGCAGGAAAGATCAGTTGCTGAAGCTACGGCTGCTTTACCTCTATTCTTTTTGTTGTTGTGTGAAGACTGTTTTCCATTTCCAGGACTCGTCAATATTCCCTGTTAAAGCTGTATCTGATCAAAATTATTGCATTTTGAGTCCCCAACCCCAACTACCATTATTATTGTACTGAAGCAACCTTCTGGTCCATGTTGGCCAGCTCAATCACATGGTCTGGCAGATTTGAAGCTTGGACATGTAGCACGTTTATCCATAAAATAATTGAGAGTTGACTATTTTTCTCAAAAAATAAAGGATTCTAGTCTATAAATCTGCACACCAGATTCACCACCATCAAAGAACTTTTCCACTGTAATCGAAGAGAATGAACGCCCAACAGTCAGTTTTGGCTCAGGTTAAGCGTTCGTGGTGCAATGGAATGACAGTTTTGAATATCATGGTTGTAGTAATAATACTAGTGGTACAAAGTTCTTCAACCTGTTGTTTGGCTTCTTCACAGCACCAGAATCTGGTGAGATGGAATCATCCAAAGCGTGAATTGCTCGATCGAATCAACCGGAAAGGACCTTATATCGGGGTCGTGATGGCTTACTCTACTGAAGAAATGGCTCTTCAAGCTTCTGGTGTATTCATCCCCAACTGTCACAACCCTTCCGTTGACTTGTCTGGTAGGCACCCTTTCTATCTCTTCTTCCAAATTATTGGGTGTTACAGTTGCCACATTTCATTCTTAAATTTAGTGAGCCAGCCACCGAGTTACAAGTTCTAGACTTGTTCATTCATTTTTAACGCGCAGTAACAAAAGCCCAACATTTGAATATCAGGTAGAAAATTCAACATTGGGAGCATTAAGGGGACAAAGGTCATCTACGTCATGTCAGGGCAGCGCAGGGTAAAAAATTTCTTTTCCCCGCTTTTGTCCATGGAACAATTTAGTTACTGCACGTTAAAACTAAATTCTGATTGCCTAGTTTAATACAATGCGTGTTTTGTAGTTAAATGCTGGAATCACTGTACAAATCCTTTTAGATGTCTTCGATATACGAGGAATTGTTCATTACGGGATAGCAGGGAGTGCTAATAACTCCTTATCTTATGGGGATGTTAGCATTCCAAAGTATGTCGCCTTTACAGGTTCCTGGAATTGGGAGGTAAATTCTGAATTAACTTGTTCATAATCCCGTTTGGTATTTGCTTTCAGATCCTTCTTACGTGTTTTCTTGGCTATAAATTGGTATAAAAAAAGTCCGTTTAGCCGATGTCAGTTTAGTACGGTGGTACTGTGGGTTGTGATACTAATGACCTGTATTGTGTTCGAAACTCGTTATCAATCAAATATAAACAAGAGCCTAGTGAAATAACTCGACAATGATAATTTCAAAACTTATCCCTATTCATATCATGTTGCAGAATTTGGGATCGGAAAATGTGGATCAATTTCCAGAAATGAAGATTGGAAATTACAATCTACCCAAAGAGGGACAAAATCTATTGGGGGAAATCGCATTTAAACCAGAGGAATTTTTTTCTGTTGGGCAACCCATGAAAGAAGTGTTCTGGCTTGAAGTAGACAAAACTTGGTTCAACCTGGCAGCACAACTAAAGGTGAGAAAAACTTCACGTAATTACATCCAAAAAACTGTTACAGCGCATATTGTTGAATGAAAATGGAATTTGTTGCATACAACAGGGTTTGGAATTTCAACAATGCGAGAATGCTACATCGTGTTTGCCAAGGGTTCCAAAGGTAGAATATGGATTAAGAGGTGCTACAGCTGATATATTCTTGGACAATGCTGCTTATCGAAATTTTCTTTTCAAAGAGTTTCAAGTTTCAACTGTTGATGAAGAGAGCTCTGCAATAGTAATGGTGAGTTTAAAAAATAGAGTAATTATTTTGTTTTGTTTAGTAATCCTTTAATTGATGAAATGACTGAAGGATATTACCATTACAGACGGCCATGTCAAGTGGAGTTCCATCTATCGTTATTAGAGGGGTATCAGATTTGGCAGGTGGAGAAGGAACACCAGTATCTACATTCCTTAGTTCTTTGGCAGCTGTTAATACTCTTAATGTTACGATCAAGTTCATAGAATTGATTGGAGCGGCAAAAATACTCTCGTAATGGAATGAGAGTAGCAGCACGCTAAATCATCATAAATGATCAATCAAAGCTGATGTCCAACCATCATTTCTCTTTTCTTTACGCGTTGGAGATCATCTGTTTGATAAGCAGCACCTTTTATCTGTGCCATTCAAGTTTGCAAAACCCCTAGTCAAGTATTATAAATCTGTGCTCTTTCGAAATAGTCAGAAAAAACAGAAACTAACTACTTAGTTAATTTATTTTTGATCGGCAAAGAAGAATTTCTTGGATCAAAAGAACTTAAACCGCAAATCACCCAACCATAAAACGGTTAGCAGGAAGACGGCAAATGGGATTTTGTCATCATGAAAAAACCCCTAGCACTTGCCTCTTGGAGCAACTGCTCAATTTTTGTGGTGTTTGAAAATCCAGTGTCACACCACTGCCTTTTATAAATCAATTAAGACGGCAGCTTAAAGTTTAGAGAACTTGAGTTGGTGTCATGGTGATGGGTTTTGTTCGATTACATGAATATATCACCAGTATCCAAAATTGCATCAACTCTACACAATATGAATTGACAACACTTCTTTTCATGGACTAAAAAAGCTTCCGGAAAGGCCCATCTTTCCTATCCTTGGCTGCCTCTGTTAAGGCAATGAATTTTTTGAACCCAGCACCTATTCCAAGTGCAGCTGCTCCAGTTAACACATTCTCACGAGAAGCAATACCCATGGTTGATATTGCATTACCAGCAGCAGCAACAACAGCAGGGGATGGCGGTGCTGCCGGCACAACTCACTGAACAACCAAACTCACTGAACAACCAAAGGTTGGGTAACCCCACCAGATCTGTGCTCATCGAAATCGTCCAGGATGTGTTGCTTATCTACTTTCTTCAGGCCCTGAACATTATAAGCAATTGGACAGAATTAGAAGGCTAGTGCCAGATTAACTTAGCAGATAATGAAATATGAACACAAAAACATGTAGACAGTTACCAAAGGAAGGCAATGCAGAGTTGTCGGACATTGCCAAAAGCAGCATAATTTAAAAGTGAATAGATTCAATACTTCATGTAATGAGAATATACTAAATTAAGCTCAAGAATTCTTTATGTATCACCGAAAGAATCAACAAGAGATAGAATAACCTGCAAAAAAGAGACATGAGAATATATTTTCGAATTTGGTTTGCCAAGTATAATACTGGAGGATGACTTAGAAACTCTAACCTTCAACACTGCTTTGGCTTTGCTCATCTCACGACTAACAAATTTTGAGTAGCTAGAGGCACTTGTTGTCTGCTGTATAAACACCAAGCAGAACTGTAAGTTAGCATATCCCAACACTATATTCAATAGAAGCAAGTGCAGATGATAAATAATACAAAAGGCGGCAAATCAACAAGTTACAGACCCTTTTATATGACCGAATTTCATTCTGTGTCAACAAATTTCAACTCTTCCAGTATATAAATTCTAAGCTCTTATCGAGCATACCTGAGGTCAAGCAAAATTAACAAACGCGGGGTTTCATGAATTTCTTAGGTTGAAGTTTCCTAAGTGTAAAACAAAATTATTAGTATTACCAAATAGCGAATTCACATGGATCAAATTTTCCAAGGTTTTGGTAGCTACCACAAAAACCATTTCTGATTGTTCATGTTTGCACCTGTATGTAGCAAGTAGATCCCAGTATTTACATCTAGTAGGAATTGCAAAGTCTCGTGAATTATCATCTTCTACTTACCATGAAGTACTCTGTAGTACATTATTGGGAACTTAGAAATAGTACCCACTAAGACTTGATCACATATATTTCAAGTACAGACTGTAAGCTTTACGGACTCGATACATAGAAAGCTTATGAATGAACTACAATAGAATGAGTAGAACGTAATCGTATAAAGCTTGTCGATGAGTACACTACCAAGATAGAACTTCAAGTATTAGGTTCCATTTTTCGCCTTAATTTTTCTTAAGCTTTAAACAAAAATTACCTCTAAAATAAGAAAAAGGATATAATTAGGATCATCTAATCTAGAAACTACGCAAAACAAGATGGCACCCATGTGAAGCCAAAAGATGGTGGTCCTAAAACTTGGTGCAAGATGTAACTACGCTTGTAATGGCAGGTTAACGCCTCAAAAATAAACAAGGACAGCACAACACAATAAAATAAAATAAAAAAAGACAGAACACCAATGCGAAAAACACCAAACAGAAATAACATATGGTTCTCATCCTACCTGCATGCTACTTCATATAAATGTCTTACTTCCTTCATCAGTATCCAGGTTTCATCTAATCAATAAGACAATACAAATTAATACCCGAACAAGTTTTCCCCAGGGTCTCCATTAGAGTTTTCTCCTCGAATTCTACGTATCCCATCAGGTGAGGTTCAAAGCAAGATGAAATTATCCTTCGGAAGTTGAACTATCAAATCAGTGAATGCAAATATTACTTACTAGCAGAAGCATAAGTAGTGTAAAAGATGATAATTAAACTGAACTAAATGTGAACTATAGACAATACACATGTAAACAAAAGGTGTAACACAGAGTAGAAATGGCTCATCAGCTGGTGCTTTTCAATCTTGGGGTTTATGACAAGTTAGTATGGAAAATTCCCTATACATATCTACCAGAAAATTCCATATTTTTGACGATCTGGATACTTACTAAAGATGTCAATCATATCAATAGACCATGAAATTACCAAAATTAAGAAGGCCCACAGAATCTATCTTACATTCTAGCAGGTATCATAAAAAAAAAAATTATACAGTAAAAATAAGTTATAAAACATACTCCAGAACCCAGATCCAGGAACAAGCATCGCTAATTAATAATACTATAATTTAGACAACATTTCAATACACATACCTCTATCCCACTTCCATGATGTGAAGCAAGCCTTTTTTTCGCACTTCTTTCGAATGTCTAGTACAGCATGGTTATTATTCTCCCTTTTATTTACATCTTCAGCGTCACTCCCTGTTCCCTATTCCAAGTGCCTCCCACTGAATTTCTCAGCCAACTTGTCCTCAAACTCAATAGTCCTCTGTAATGCCTGCAACAGTCCCCAAAAAGAAGATATAAGAACAATAAAGAACTATGGTTGGAAACTTCAAATGGTGAAGAATAAATCAAGGCATGAGCACAGTTAACATCCAGAGTTTAAAAGCTTAATGTTAGATTGTGCCCAAAATTCCCTGATTGAGCTAAACTTTCATAAATACAAATCATATAGTGGATCAGAAAGCAGCATATAGAAAATAAAATTGTGCACAAGAGTTACTAGCAGTGCCACTATTACTCAGCATATCAACAAGCTAAAAGAACAGTCTACAAAATTTCCCTGGAGATATAACAAGAAACAAGAAAGACAAAAGAAGATCTTAATTGAACAGCATCTTGACAGAAAGGATACAGACCCTGTCATCCCTCGGGGTAGCCTAAAGGAGAGCTCCTAAGCTGATGACCAATGCACTAAACTCCCTCCACTTTGGAACAACTTGTAAAAACATAACATTTCGCATCATGCACCACCCAGGAAAAGGAATAGTGACTTTGTCCCTGTTTATCGTCCATGTATGATGAGGGTGCCTCTTTCCATACTTAACACCATAAAGTCTGTGTTACAAGGACACGCCGAACACAAGACACTGACACCGTGTCGGTGTCGTTGTAACACAGCATAAAGTTAAAGACAAACTTTCTCCCAAGTACAGGTGGTGAAGAAATCCAAAATTTCAGCTCTGGCAAGTCTAATGGGATGTGTGCAGCACCCTTGGCACACTTAGTTATCTACATTGTCCAAGATTTAGGTGCCCCTGAAAGTTGAGGTGGTCTAATAATAACGTCAAAATCGGAGGTGGCATTTTGGAATATGACAACTAACAAGGCCTGGACGTGATAAAGATGACCACTTGCAGTGATTATTATAAGACCCCTGCAACAGAGACATTTCTCTTGAAAAATGCTCTTTCAACCATTAATTTTCAAACTCTGTTTGAAAGACAAGAAATTGAGCCTGCTCAACTAAGACCTAGAAATTCAACAACAAGCTGCTTGGTGCCCCTCCTCAAATCTTCTTATCTCCTGTATTGATACTTTGACACTCATTACATATTGATGAACCTTCATTTCATATGATCCTTCCATTTGTCTAACCATTCACTACTTTACAAGATAATATAGAACATGACTAGAAAGAATATCATGCTTGTTTGACGCACTGGAGTGTTTTATATCTACTTTCACACAGGAGTTGAGTAAGCTTGCCAGAACAGTAAGTGCAAATAAGAACACGCAAACAAGAGAAACAAGATATACTCAGCAGCACAACATGCATTTTCATCAACAAGGAAAACCTTACCAACAACGGAGTTCCAACTCTATCCAGTATGTCCTCCAGTTGTGTTCTACATAAAGAAAAATCAGGACGGCAAAATTAGCACTTTCTTGATCACTTGCATGACAATCTTCACAAATTATTGGAGGATCAAATTACTCAATCCACAAAAAAGCAATTCCAAAGTTAGAACATCTCCAATCAGTGAGCCTAAGAATTCATAGGTGAAGGTATTAGTTACATTTTCATTTGTGGTATACATAAGACATTTTTCACCATTTATAATCGGAATATCATTACTAGCCAGGCTAATCCTATTCGATAATCGAACTAGTTGTAACTATATGACTGCGTCACTTGGTAAATGCTGAGCAGTATATCACATAACCCCATTAGCAAGACATGCCATGAGATTCTATAATCGAATATGTGTTGACTGAAATAAGAGACTGTCTGGTTGATGAACTCCATAACACTTGACTTATCCATGGCTTTTCGGTAAAACCTAGAATCAGATTCTTACTTAATTTCCTAAATTATAACAACAATCAGAAGCAAATAGCTAATAAATATTGTGAAAAACAAAGTAATCTCTCTGCAGTAAATCAAATCAGCTAAAATTGAAGATCCGAAACAGACCACTATTACAAGAAAATTCAGATTTCCTGAATAATGTTGAGATAGAAAAACCAAAATATCATTATTATAATAATAATAATTAAGATCATGATTGAAGATGAATGTAGTGCAGATCTGAACAAACCTTGTTATTACTTCTACACAAGTCATCGGTTTCTTTCTCGCTTTCCCCCCTTTCTTCCCGTCTCGTCAGTTTCCTCTAGCTTCTTCTTATTAGTGACGATATGTGTCAGACTGTTTCTGTTTCACAGTGAAATGCCTCCGCATGCGTATTTATTTGGATGTAGGAATTACTAAATAGTGTGTTTGGATACACGAGAAGTAACTTATCGACTTCCAGAACTCAAAAGGCTGTTTGGATATACTCCCTCCGTACCTATTATATAGGCGAAATATTGGATTTTCTAAGCCCACTAAATGTTGCTAATTCTAATTCAAGAAGACTTTTGACATATACGCCTTATTTATGTTGTATGGGAAATTGTGGTGAGAATAAGACAAAAGGTAAAAACAAGAAAAAACATGAAAATTTATGAAAACCAAAGAATTTCTTAAATGAAGAGATTTCACCTTCTCCGCCTATATATTAGGGACGGAGGGAGTATATTCGGAAGTTGTTTCTAGAAACAAAAAAATTCAGAAGTTGTTTTTAGAAGCAAAAAAATTAGTAGCTTTTAAGGGGAAATAATCATTTGGTCCTTGCTTAGGTGGTCCCAATACTATTAGGTCCAGTGGGAAAAGCGTTTCTTGTTTGGTCCATAATTATTTGAAAAATATTAAATGGTCCAAAGTACATTTCCGTGTTAATTTTTACTTATTTTCTTGTAGCAGTTCATTCTGTTTGATGAGCTATCATGTTTTTTGTAGATTTGAATTCATTTTGTTTTATGAAAACTGTACAATTCATTATATTCTATGAACTTCATTACGTTCCATTAAAATTCTACAAATTTTTGGTTATTAAGAATAAAAAATCAGAGTTCGTTTTTTTAAATGAACACACAACAAAAGATCCACTATGATGAATAAAAACAAGAGTTCATTCTTTCAAATGAACACCTAATAAAACCTATACGAAAACAAAGTTCATTCTTTCAAATGAACACTAGATAAAACCTATGTGAAAACATAGTTTATTCTTTCAAATGAACACCTAATAAAGAACGCGCAATTGGGGGATATGGGAATTAATTGGGGATATGAATTACTTCCCCCAACCCATGGTGTGTGCTAAGGGGTGACTTTTGGGGGCGAAAATACTAAAACACCCTTCCTCGTAATAAAAATCAAAAAACTTAAAATCAAAAACAAAATCATATCCCCCATTTCTATCTCCACTTCTTATTAATCTTTTTAGGGTAAAAACTTTGAAACCCAAATGTTCCCATTCTCTTTCAAATTTAAATTTTCCCCATTTCCTTTCAAATTCTCTTCTCCTTCTCTGCCGGAAGTGATGAAGAACATGTCGGAAATGATAAAGAACATGTCGGAAATGATGAAGACCACGCCGGAAGTGATGAAGACCATGCCGGAAGTGATGAAGAACATGTCGGAAATGATGAAGGTCACGCCCGAAAGTGATGAAGACCATCTTTGGAATTGATGTAATTCAATGCCGGAACTAAATCTGTGATGCTCGATATAAATCTATTAATGCCTAGGTAGTCAAGTGAAAAAAAAATCAATTTTCTTCAATACTTTTCATCATGTGCCAACATAGAAATTTAGGATGAAGACCACATGGAAGTGAGTTAAGATGGTTATTTAGGATGAAGAACATGTCTGAAATGATGAATACCATGCTTAGGAAGTGATGAAATTCAATGTTTAGGAACTAAATGCTTGGCATGATGCTCGATATAAATCTATCAATGCCATTAGTTAAGTGAAAAAAAAACAATTTTCCGGATACTTTTCATCATGTTCCTAAGATAGAAATTTAAGCAAAAACCATGCCTAAGTAGTTCGGCATGCTCGAAAATCGATAACTACGCCCAGGATAGTGGCAAACAATTTATGAAAATTTCAAAGAAATCTGGGCATGGTTTTTTGGTTGAATACCATGCCGGCACCAAGCTTTTTCAAAGCCCACAACAATGGTGGATTCAAAGAAAAAAATCAAATTTTCAACCTCTTAGCAATTCTCTCATCACAATCATCTTCCATTTTCAAAAAAAAAATTCCACTCAAAAACCATTTTCCCTCCTACTCTCAACTAACCCACACAAATTCAAATAAAATAAATACACACTAATTTATCCCCCAAATACTTAACATTTTATTAATTATAATTAATCAATAATCCTGATTAGTGGGGGCTAGATTAGGGAATTAAAAAATAATTACATAAGGGGTCACCCAGAATTGCTATTGGGACACCGTTTTTGTCTTGTAGCTATATCCCCCAATTAATTCTTATATCCCCCAATTAATTATTCCTAATAAAACCTATATGAAACAAAGTTCATTCTTCTGAATGAACACCCAATCAAAGTTCATAATTATGAAAAAAAATCAGAGTTCATTCGTCAAAAGGAACACCCAATCAAAGTTCATTATTATGAACAAAAAATCATAGTTCATTCTTTCAAATGAACACTCAATCAAAAGTTCATAATTATGAACAAAAAATCAGAGTTCACTCGTCAAAATGAACATCTATCAAAAACTAACTAATTCAAACCTAGAACAGAGTTCATTTTTTAAGATGAACACCCAATAATTCAAGATTTAAAACAAAGTTCATTCTTTAACATGAACACACAAAAAAAATCCATATATATAAAAAATTAGAGTTCATTTTGTTTGACGGACTTGGTCGTCTTCATCATTCTTCAACAGAGTTCTATCTAATCAATGAACTTCATCAAAAATCATTGTATTTAACATCTTCAACGGCAGCAGTGGCAAACGATGATGGAGACGATGAAGATGACAGAAAAAAAAAATCAAAAACAGAGATCCAAGTGATGATGAAGAAGAAATAAAACGATAAAGAAATCAAAGAATTAAGGTTTTTTCGTAGATCTGAAACTTACAGCTTCATTCAAATCAGATTCAAGTTACGAACAACAACAAAAATCTTCATCGTTTTCTTCTTCTACATGGTTTTCTTCTTCTTCAACATGATAAAGGTTCATCATCATCATCATAAACAATAGCAACAACATCATATTCAAACATAAATTTTCTACACCATCGTCTTCATCATCAAACAAAAGCAACATCTTCATCGTCTTCTTTATCTTCAACACCATCGTCTTCATCATATTCAAACACCAGCAGCAACAGAGAGAAAAAATCAAGAAACAAAGAGAAACTAGATCCGAAACTATGAGAGAGAAAAGAAATCTGAAAATGATTTCTTTTGTGCTAAGAAATTCCTATATATATGGATCTGAAAGGGTATTTCTGCAACTACAAACGATAATTACGTCATCCATGACAGCACTCTAGGACCAAATCATAATTTCTAGGACCAAACAGTAATATATATATTAAAAATGGACCAAATAGATAGTTGACTAGGTCAACTTGACCAAGTATGATGCATGTTATGAAATGTGTAGAGAAAAGGTCCCTGGATTTAATTATGAACTCACTGTGGCCCAAAATAGTGAGTTGTTTAATAATCATCGTAACTTTGTATCAGTTGAAGATGGTACTGAAGTTCTGCCAAATGGACAGACTCGTTGGAATTACAAGTATAATGCACGTCCTATAGGAACAAAAAAATCCAAAATGGAAGCTAGACAGAAGAAGGATCGTGAGCAAGGTAAATTTAGAAGAGGTGATGAGGAACATCTTGGGTAAGATGGAAGAGGATAGGATCTATCAACATACTCGCAAATATTTTGGAGTATCTTAAGGAAACACGATCAAGGAAGAAAGAAATTAGAGTGGAACAAGAATCCCAATACCAAACAATTTGGGAACCGAAGTTATCAAATGAAAGAACAAATCAATTTGCAAAAGCTCCAACAACAGACTTATCAAATGCATTAACAACAAATGCATTTAGATCAAGATAATGCAATAATGCCTATGAACCTTAGTCAGTTAGCTCCCAACGAAAAAAATATTATCGACGCAAGAAAAATGATGTTTTGAAGAGGATGAATATAATCAGCTTTGAAGATTCAGAAGATGATGATGCAATCCATGTCTAATTGTTTTTTCTTTTATTGAGTTTAGTTTTTAAATTTCTAGTCTAGGATTAAATTAAAAGTGTTTTCCTAAGTTTCTAGTTAGTATACTTGTTAACTTAATTTTAAAAGTGTTGTCTAAATTAATTTAGTTGTTGTTTGGATTAATGAAAGGTTTGAATTTCGAGTAACCAACGGTTCAATTTTCAAATTACTATTTTTAAATAATAGAGTCATTAATTTTTTTTGTCTATATAAAGACTTTGTATTCATTATCTCCAAAACACAAAACCAATCCTACTTATATTTCTTCCTTTTTTCTAAAAATCTAACCATGCCTCCACCAAACCCATCGTACACACTAAAGGAGGATACAGATTTGATACGTAGTCTTTTCAGAGTTATGAGGATTCATCAAACAACGTTAGTAGAAATTGGGAATCGTTTTTGGTCACATGTATGGAGAATGTTTGTATTGTGTTTTAACGGTAATTATAATAGTAGAATGTATCCGAGTTTACGAGGATGAGCACAAACAATTATAGACAATTGCAAGACATTCAGGAGGTGTTTACAAAATAACAATAACGATGGAGAAGCCACGATGATTGAATTTATCCGAATAAGAGGGTATCCGTTCATCCATTTCGAGGCAGATGAAATGTTTGGTATGCAAATCCCTATAGTTAGTACGATTCGATATTTGTTATACTAAGGTTTTATCACCTGTATTGTGTTCTGGTTTAATGTAATACTAGCATTTTTATAAATTAAACTAATGTTCATTAATAACTTAAAAAAAATACAACTGATCATTCGATTAAAAGCGTGTAACTCCCTGCCCTCGTTTCTTAACATGGTGGACGATAGGTCTGAACACATTACATGTTATTATTTTTCCTGGTGTGAGATTCAACAATCAATGCCGCTTCGAAATGATAAAACGGCTCTCCTCTCCAAGCTTTATATGCATCATGTGTAGCGAACCTATCCCCTCTGTACCTATCGAGAAACTCATTGTACTTGATGCATAATTTCCTAACATGATTCGTCCTTGAAAAAATGTGGGATGGTTCATAATTATAGCATGGTTTTTGCTCGTCTGTTTAACGAAAGGATCCCAACCAACTTGAAGCCAAAATATACTATGATATTTTTGATCTTCGAGAAGATCCTTGACAATGTAAAAATTTATAACTAATTTCGTCTGTTATTCAACATCCTTTAACCTTGGAACTATTCTTGACCTCGTTTCTTTGCCTTGAGTTTCTCTTCGTATTCTGTCGCAGCCGATGATGAAGCTTTGGTTTCTTTTGTGGATTTTAATTTGCTTAACACTTCATCCATCACATTAATGTATTTGGTAGGTGATGAAGACGTAGTTTTGTTCGTAGTAGCTTGATCTCTTCTTTTGTATATCTCTTTTTCCATTGCAGTAATTGATTTGGTTGTTCGCTTGCATCTTCTAAGAATCTCTTCGACTAAATTGGTAGTTGATGATTGATTTGCCATTGAAAAGTTGTTTAACTTTTATTTTCACCTCACAGATTGATGATGCACAAAAGATTAGGTTATCTTCCTTATAAAGGATGCGTTCCCAACGGGTATATTTCTTATAACTCATGCCCAACGGCTATATTTCTTATAATTCGTGCCCAACGGCTCTATTTTTCTATAAATATAGGACATTTTTTCTTACCAACAACAAACTCAAATCATTCTCAAATATAAACCTCAATCATGTATTCTAACAGTTCGAGTAGAAATGGAAAACAAATAGTATGTGTGAAAGCAAAAGAGGTTTGTCCATGTTTTTTCATGAATAATCATATTCTGCTTCAATACCCATGGCTATATACAAAATGTCCACAACAAGGTTGCTCCGACACTAGGAAGGTAAAAGAGTCGATACCGGAGAAGATAAGGTATTTGGAATGTGAGCATGCTAATGTCCGGGAGAAGCACAATGTTTGGAGGATGCAATGAAATATGCAATCAAACAAGAAAAAGTTGATGAACTCTGCAAGAACTCCAAACTAAAAGGAAAGGTGGAGTTTAAATGCACCAAGGGGATTCCCTATGAAACTCGGGGTTGTAATTTATTTATGGAAATTCACCGGTCAAGTGCAAAGAAAACATATGGAAAACGTTACTGGAAATGCCTTGTATGTGAAACGATGGCGTGGGCTGAATAACTGTTGTTATGTTTTAGTTTAATCAAGAGTTTGAATATCAATTGATGTAATGTGCTTTTTTATAATTAGTATGTGGTGTTTTTCTTATAAGAGTTTAAATTTGATGAACATGATGTAATGTGCTTTTACAATAATTTGA
This sequence comes from Papaver armeniacum, assembly GCA_023531295.1. NCBI lineage: Eukaryota > Viridiplantae > Streptophyta > Magnoliopsida > Ranunculales > Papaveraceae > Papaver > Papaver armeniacum. The sequence goes on from JAJJWW010007659.1 coordinate 853,650, forward strand.
TAATAGTTATTTTCATATTCATATGATTCACGATTACACTAAGCACGTGCAACAAGCATTTAAACCAATGGGCGACCTTATTGGACGAGTTATGTATCATGAGGGTTTACAGAGAGATATACCCACAAAACCTATCATTATTTAAATTGTTTACTCTCCATATGATGATTCAGAGGATGAATCTTCAAAGGGAGGCGGGTTATACTCTGAGAAATTGTTTTTCAAAATCACATAGAAGTTAAAAATCTTAAAGGTTTCCCCTTCTTTTTTCCGTAACTCTCCAAAGCCAGTTGCTTTTACAACAAAAGAAAACAATATCAATTTATAATTAAATTATTCAACAATTCAGTACACATACACAAAATTTTGTTGGATAGGTAACCGGTAATTTTCTTACGATTTCCGAAGGTACTGGAGCCCTTAATAGATATAAGGTTCTTTGTGTCGATACATATACTTTCACGTCTGAAGTGATAATGTTTAACCTTGTTTTCACATACTTAACCGTTCGTTCATTCGTATTCCCGTTATGTATAGTCAACATTTGCAACAACCGCTCCAAAAGATTTGTGTTATTTAGTTGTTCATCTTCTTCTTCATTCTCTAGATGAACATCGACCCATAAACTAACAATAAATTCGTCTTCCGCCGGAATATAACCCACCATAATTAAGAAAGAAAAGTGTTTTTTTTTTTGTAAATAATAACTTGGACAAAATAAGTGTTTATTTTTGTAGATGGAGAAGAGAGTTGGTCGAACTAATGTGTTCATTAGTAAACAATATGTGATCTATTTATACATGGTCAGTATACATATCCATACACTGTATAAAGAGATTTCACGGATAAGTATACATATCCATATACTATACAAAGAGATTTCACGAATAAGTATACACATATTCATATACTGTACAAAGAGATTTAAATGATTTCACGGATTATCCTAATTGTAAACCATATGCCATCAAATATAAACGTATTCATTTGCATACATAATTGAATCCAAAAAATAATTTAAAGTCTGTAATACATATGCATGTAACATTCGAAATTTAAAAAAAAACAGTGAAAGGGTTATCATACATCATATGCCTCAACATCATCATCATCATACATACCCGCATCATCATACGCAGCCTCCTCGTTATCGTCCTCATCATTGTCATCGTCTTCCTTATCGTCATCGTCATAATCCTCATCGTCATCTCCATCATGTTCATATTCGTCTTTTACATGTCCGTTTCCATAAACATGTTCAACTGCATGTTCAAAGTCATCTGGGATTTGATCATTGTATCTCCATAATAATCAAATGCTCCATCCTCGTTTTAACCAGGAACAACTTCTTCTTCTAAGTCTGTATCATCATAATCTCCATCTGATGATGGAAGTACCACGTATTCCATATCTGAACCCTTCAAACTAGACAAGTCCGCTGCCTGGCCTCCTCTACCAGGACGCGCAGCAATGTGCTTGAAAAGATCCGTTCTTAGATGTAGGTGTATTTCCAGGTTTTTCAGAGTTGACATAAGTACACGACCATTATTGGTAGGTTCCGAATTCGAAACAGGAACAACTCTGCCCCAATCCGTATCTCGACGTTCATGCTCAAAAATCATGTTGTGTAAAATAAGATAACATTTCATAATTAGGTTCAAGTCAGATTCTTTCCAATACTTACATGGTGATCCGACAATTCTGAATTTACCCTAAAGCACTCCAAAAGCACGCTCGACATCCTTTCTTTTAGCCATTTGATACTTGTTGAATCTCACATACTCGGGAATGTTCAATATCTGACTAAAAGCTTTTACAATTGTAGTCAACTTTGGATTGATACCATCGGCTAAGAAATAACCCATATTGTATTGGTGACCATTGATGAAATAATTACATGGAGGTGCTACACCCTTTAGCATGTTATCAAAAAGGGTGAGTGTGCCAACATATTTAAATCGTTGTTTGATCCAGGCATTCCAAAAAAAGCATGTCAAAACCACAAATCGTATGATGCCACCGCCTCTAATACCAAACTATTATGTTTCTCTTTACCCCGGTAAGTTCCTTTCCAAGCTATCGGACAATTCTTCCATGGCCATTGCATACAATCAACACTACCAAGCATTACAGGAAAACCTCGTTCCGCATTCTAAGTTAGCAACCTCTGAACATCTTCAAGAGTGGGTTCACGCAAATATCTTTCTCCAAAAGTCATATAAATGGTGTGGCAAAATCTTTTTAGATACTTGTATATTGTAATTGCACCCATACGAGTGTAATCATCAACACTATAAGCTACCGTACTTTTGCATAAACATTTCATCACGGCACTTAGATACGCATGCGGTTGCATCCAGACATTGTGCCGTTCTGGATCAACTTCAAGCAATTTTCCTAACAATTTCTCGAATAAGTCTTCCATCATGCCTAGACGTTGTTTGAATTGTCTTGAGGTATAACCAGTTCCAGGCGTAAAATAATCATTCATCATTTTCGCATCATGCCACACGCGATCACGCGTTATTATGCCTGGTGTCTGTACCTCCCTAGGTACCAGTTAAGTCAAAAATACGAATTAGTTCATCCAAACATAGTTGTGTAAACATTAGCAAAGGTTTCTCTTCTTCATCACTAGAAGTATCCAAATAGATTCCATATTTAAGTCTCACATAAGCACGCATTAGACTCATTATGTGCCTTTGCAAACAACAAACATAATATCAATTTGTGTATACCATACATAAATACAAGTCAATCAATGTTATACATCGATATAGTAGTTTACAAACATTTCATTCAACATAAATCAAGACACACAACAATTAATCATGAATTTTTCACTAAATATATGTTTTAATTATATTATTGGATTGCATACTACATACCTAACCAATCTAATATCAACAATTTCATCAAAATCAAATTAATTTTAAACCCTAAAATTAGAATCGCTCACCTTTGATGATTTTTTGGATGAAATTCGAAATTGAAGAATGGATTTGTTTCACCTTGGAGTAACGATTAAACCCTTTTAATTTAAGCCAACAAATCACAATGAATCAATATGAAAATCAAAACGGGATAAAAGGGGTTTGAAAGGGTTTTGAGAGGATGAAAAACTAGAGAAGAAGAAGAAATGGGAAATCCGAGCAGGTTTCTGATAACTTAAACCTATAATTCAGAAACTGAGTATCCGTATTGGTCAAGTCAGCGAGTTGACTTATACGGCAACTGAGTAGCCGTATGGCACTATTTATACGGCTGCTGAGTTTCCGTATCGTGTAGGTGTAGATGGTGAAATTTGGATAAGGGGCAAAAGTGTCATTTCAACCCTATAGAAAAATTCAACTCTCACGGGAGAGATTAAGCATGTGGTCCTTAAGGCATCCTTAGCCACGATTTCTAGTATACGTCCCCGCGAGATACTGCTGGTCGTGATGCCGTGATTCCTCGCACACATCCTCAACGAGATACTGCTGGTCACGTAGTTTCTATAGAGCGTACAACGTTCCCGACAGACTTATGAACCAGAACAAACAAATTCCAGCATGTCTTCGTGAGACGCGGTGATTGTGATTCCATGATTCCTAGTATACGTCCTCTACGAGGTGCTGCTGGTCATGTAGACTCTGTAGATGCGTAAATACGTCCTCGGCGGACTTATGACCCAGAGAGGAGATTTGCATATCTCATGTAAGCACGACTCACCCTATTTGAGATCAAAGATCGCTTCCTAGTACATCATCGCGAGATACACGGTCATGTCCGCTCACAGGCTCGACTTGACTTATCGAGGTTTCTGGATAACTCCTAGGACATCCCCGCGAGACACGCTGATTATTCTACCTCCGATCCTTTTCGATGGACTCTATAACATCCTTTCGAGATACACTCGGTCTTGTTGGCTCATCATATGAACACACAGTTAATTCCTAGCACATCTCTCGCAAGATACACTGGTCAAAGACAAGTGAGCCAAAGTCTCTGCAGAGACATTAATCGGGCGTACAAAGCCTTTTCTCTCTCTCCAGGTCGATTCCCAGCTGACCACAGAGAGATACGGATCCGTTAAGAAAATCTTCGAAGAGATTTTGATCCATCTACAAAATCTCGAAGAGATTCAAATCTCTCTGCAAAATCACAGAGAGATTCAAATCTCTGCCACAAATCACGGAGAGATTTTGATCCGTACGCAAAATCTTCGGAGAGAGTCAAATCTCTTTGCAAAAATCACGGAGAGATTTTGAGCCGTCCTCAAAATATCGGAGAGATTCAAATCTCTCTGCAAAAATCACGGAGAGATTTTGAGCCGTCAGCAAAATCTCGGAGAGATTCAAATCTGTCTGCAAAATCTTGGATAGATTCAAGTCTCTCTGCAAAAATCACGGACAAATTTTGAGTTGTCCGCAAAATCTCAGAGAGATTCTAATCTCTCTGCAAAATCTTGGAGAGATGCAAATCTCTTCACAAAATCTCGAAGAGATTCAAATCTCTCCTCAAAATATGTCGGATAGATTCACATGATAGGCACACGCCTTACCTAGTTCTCAAGCCTATTTCTCAGTCTCTCAAATACACTCATGGCTAGTAAATTGAGCCTGAACTATACATGGCTATCCAAAAACGTGGATAAGCTCTCTTAAGCTCCGCATGCTCAACAAAGAGAGCCACAAACAATAATACAATCTTCACATGACATATGTGACCGGCCATGGAGAGAGGGAGATCAGCCTCAGCTCCTCTCACACTCTGCACATGATTCCTGAGGAATTCCATTCTTTCTCACGTGACTCATCCTAGTCATTCTCACAAATCAGAGGATATCTCTCTATCTTGGACAACTCGGCTAAAGAGAATATTTCTCTCTAGGCACGTCATCACAAAGGCTGACTCAGCTTTATACAAATGGGGGGATAATAATTAGGGTTTTGGTCCGGCGGTCTACGTCACGTGTGAGAAATACCCGGCTTATTTCTCACCGCATAAGAGAGTAAAGGCGGTGGAATAATAATGAGATAAACTCAACCTAGTTTATCCTTATTCCTGAAGAGACGGGAGAATTGTTTCGCACGGCATGGAAAGAAATCCTTATCTTCACCAACTTGAGATTAGAGAATTCAGCTATAAATAGGTCAGCTGTTTTCCAAGATACGATGATCTTTCTCAGAACCTCTCGGAGTAATTCTTCTTCAAACCCTGGAATTATCTGATCTCTCTCTTCATTTGCTTCCCTTCCTAAGACCAGCCCTAAATCTTCTCCCTATGACTGAAGCAGCCTTTGAACGACCACTGTGCGTGGTTTAGGCGAAGACTGTTCGTGCTCAACCTCCCGAAACTCACTTTCAAAACCCTAGAATCCCATCTTTAGCTTCTCACCGATTTTAGGTAACTACATTTTGGCGACCACAGTGGGAGGTTGTTCACTCAGTTACAGATATCAATCAAGGTCTCTTAGGAAGGAAGGCGATTCCAACAATCCAAACACAAAAACGTTTTATTGATTCAGTCAGAATCCATTACAGACTTAGCGAGAGAGTTATCCCTACCAATAATTTCTCTCTCTTTCGAGTTTGACCTTACTGAATAGGTTAGTGCGTCACGGATCACATGGATCTCTTCCTGCATAACAAAACGCCATAATAACCTATTTTCATAAAAATCTACTCTTAATCCTTGAAAACATTGGATAAGGACCAAGGAGAACTCCCAGAGACTCAACAGAATCTCAGATCGACATCCAGACTTATCTGAAAATGCCTTTAGAGTTACTAGTAGGGACAGATCCAACAAATCTAGATAGAGTACACGTTTCCTAAAGAATGAGTACTAAAACTGCTGAGAATAGCACTGACTGGATCTTGCCTGCAATCGACCTCACCAAAGAAGATAAAGCTAATTACGAATGTGATAGAACAAATGAGCAACCATCCAACCGACCTTATCACTCACAGGGACCTCAAGGACCAGATGCCGCTCTAAACTTGGAGATTCTGACGAATAGTTTCTCCAAAATTCGTTTAGGTCAAGGGACCTCAACCTGATCACAAGGGACTCGGGAAGTTTACTTCACTTTACTATTTTACTTATAACTCCCCCATTCTGTATCAGATTGACCTAGTTATTTTTCTGTCGGATTTTGTATTTTCGTCGTTTACAGGATAAACTTAGCGAAAACTTGGAAAGGTTCCAAAAAATTTGTGACCTAGACAAAAGCTTTGTAGAGCCACATAAGGTCATAAATCGCCAGCCGAGATGCATCTTGTCGTTTTCATGTTTCAGAGGATCATGACCAGAACGCGACAAGTATAAGATGAAATTATCTTTCAAGACATTGCTCGGCCAAATCTCATAATTATCCGAAGCTTCAAAGCCGCCGGTCGATATACTCTCTCAACACCCATCCCGTCAGAAAGAAAAGGAGTCCTAGCGATTGTACGACTAAGTATCGATGGGCATCCATCTCGGCTACACAACGATTATCCAGTATAATTTTTCGATGGGACCTCAGTTCACCCAAGAAGAAGAAGGAGAATATCTTCGCACCTGAACCTACTATGGGTAAAGAAATCTGAAATAGCAACAATTTAGATAAAACTATGTTACTCAACATACAACTACAACCAGCTACCTGCACTGAAGTAAACATGGGAAGGATCCAAGATCGTTGCTCCAGGCCACACTCTACTCATCCAGATGCCTACTAGTTCCCTCAGTCAAAGCCTTTTCTCTTAGAAAGACCAACTCGATAAAATAGTTCATGTGTCAGCGTTGGACATGATGACCGAAGAACAAGACACGACGACCACTTATGTCTCCCCAAATCAGAAAACCACTTCCTCAAGTTGGGATGTACCGTGGGGACTTTCGAATAACTCTATCATCAGCAACCTTAAAGCAAACCAGATTTCTATTGTCCTTAAATCACGTTTTTTGCATTACTAGCCTTATAATGCGTTCACTGTTGTACTGGTCCTATGATGTGTCTACTTCTATTAATTTTGGTTTACCATCTCCCAGAAGAAAGTTAGATTTCGATGGATGATTTGGATAAACAAGTTCACATGGATCCCTGTCAAGACACCCAGTAGAGGCGGAACAACAACTTCATCTTGTCCAGGAAGACACATGCGTCCAGACACTCTCCACAGATCTATCCAACCCACAGAGTATCACTTTCCCGCCTTGAAGACTCAATCTCTTATGATACATGGGTCTTACTTCATTTTTCAAGTTCCCGAGTCAATGAGAATCCATGGTTCTGTATCAAACTGGGAACTAACGAAGAACCATATCTGTGTGACTAATATGAGACTGTCCAAATATCCAACTCTTAGGTGACAAACTCTTATGCCGTCGACATAAAGATTCCAGAGCACGTAAAAAAATTGGTAGAATTTGGAATTTCCCAAGTCAGATACTTCTCACTAAAGCTACATAAGGAAGAATCGGATCTCTAGACCGAGCCTCGGCCCTCATGGCCGAGCCTCTGGGCACAATACCTTCTCATATGACAACGTTCTTAAACTCTTGTGATCGTATTAATACTTACAAGAGGCTATCCCATGGGGACTAGAAATCAATCACAATAAATAGGCCATAATACTTTCGCAAGACGAAGATGAGAAGAACTCATCCATCACACCTAATTTATGTTAGAGCATAGCTCAGTTGAACCCACCAAGCGTTGGTATGTCAAGTTTGGTTGTCATATTTTAGTGAACCAAAACTCATTTAAAGAGTCGCTTGATTATTTACTAGAGTCAACTTCGTATAGGTTTACTAGATAGTTATTAGGATATGAGACTTACAAGTATTACATGAAAACTTGAAGAATGTGAAGAAGTAAGGAGCTACAACGACGACATCATCCTTCCTCTTGAGGTTAGTAATATTTGACTTGAACTGTTTCATTCCTAACATATCTTTCAAGTCGTGCATATTGAAAACATAATCATTAAGGCTGTGAATGATTATACTATATTTAGACATAGTATTAAGGAATTACAATACGAAGTATAACGCTCATCTTTTGAACTTCGTATATAAGACATCGACATAATCGTACGAATGCTATTGTGATTATGTATGGGTATGGGTGAAGATTTCGTCCTAGGGAACAATGTTTTACATTCGTTTAAAGGAAATACAATTCGTAAACTTGTTTTGTGAATCGAAAGGGAAATCGCTAGGCTTATTGGTATTGTTATTCATTGCAAATCTTTGGATTACCAATATGTGTGTTTAGTATAACCACTCATAACTTGTTTATGTATCTTGGTAAAAATATTCACAAGGCCTGACTTTTGTATTGGTATGACTTTTATTATTGAAACCGATCTTAAGTAATCACCTGAGATGGTATAATCGATATGTTGTAATTGGTATGACCAACTCTAGACATTAGGGAACCGATCCTAGTAAGAGGTGCAACCGATCAAAAAAGGGGAATCGATCCTTGTAAGAGGTGCAACAAGTTTTTAGTAATTAGGGAACCGATCCTATGAACATGTGCAACAAATACAAGTTACATACCATATATATGTGGGAACCGATCCTAGTACCTAGTCAACCAAGTTTTGGTAACTAGCGTGACTAATTCTAGTACCCACATGAAGGAGGAACCGAAACTTGTTTTGGTAGAACCATGAAACCCATGATTGGTGATTTGGTAGGATAATCAATCACATAGTTCTTGGAAGTCGATGAACCAATTCTAAACCTCGTTTGGAAGTGAGGCAAATCGGTTCCAAGATTGTAAATATGTGTTTATGGGTGAAAACTATTCCTGCCGGATTTGGTAATTTGGGGTGTGTGGATGAGGAATGAATCTAAACCCTAAACAAATGCACTGCGCGGTGAGTGCTTGTGATTCGAGAAACCAATCCGTACAACTCTAGCCTAAACCAAGAAATGGTCGTTCCAGACTTGCTTCGGTCACAAAGTGAAGGAGATGGGGTTGATCTTAGGGAGGGAAGCGAAGAAGGTGTTGAGATTGTGAAGGTGTTGGCTATGTATGACTTGTATCAGAAAGCTGAACTGGCTTGCAGGATGTAAGCTATCAGTTCCGGTGTTTGAATACGATGGTATCAACACTTGCCTCTGTTGTCTGGACTTGTTCTTGTGTTTGAAAAATAGAATGGAGAACCTATTTATACAATTCTTTTAGCCTAACCCTCGTATCTCGTGGGAAGTGGAGAAAGTGGAGTGATGGAGTAGTGAAGTAATGTGTTAGTGTCACACGACCAGGCTTGCCCACTTCTCCCATCATCACTTGACCGTCCATGACTTCGACACGTTCTTGTGATGGCGCGTTGTGCGCCGCTGCTGTAACCATGAGACCAATACCCAAAGATGTATCCCCCGATTTGTGACATGATTGATGTCCGGAATGTGTGGATCGTGGGACCCACAAAAGGTAGCATGTAATGCTAAATTGAATAATGCGTTATTTGAAGTTGATACTTGTGAAGTATCGTGTGTATTCTATGCAGTCATCGCATCGAGTATACTCAGCATGTATGAGGCATCGCTATTTGAGCGTCTCAAAATATCCTCATGTCCAGCCTACTTCATGTGATAGTTTGGAAGTTGCGCAAGCAAATCCTCCCTTGACCGACCATACGGTGTGGTAGAGTGACGAATGGTGATCAACATGACGCCACATGTGACCAATTAACTCGACTGTGGTCAGTATAACCAAGCGGTGAAGTTGGACGGACGAGATGATCTTTGAGACACTCATCTGCGACCGTTAATGAATTAAGGTATTAGAAGAGGTGCGCAAGCATCCCTCTTCAGCCTGGTCGAATCCAAGCTTGGGATACGATTTTGGCCAGGCCGATCATACATGCGTGTAGACGTCATGACGGTGTAGGCGCCCATACCCCATTATCTCACGAAGATGTGATCCGGGCCACTCATTCGTCCGTGAAGTTGAGTGGTCGAGATCGATTGCGACAAAAAGTAGTGCCGCAAAAGCCGCGCATCGTGCCAACCCCGGCGCGCGTTCCAAGATGACCAATTTTGGTCGGTCTTTGCCGATCGGTCTGGCGTGTAGGTGGTAGGCTGGTGTTCACGCCTATACCTGACTGTCCCATGAAAACGTGATCTAAGCCACTCAAATCGTCCGGCGAAGTTGAGTGTTCGAGCTCAGTTTGCAATTTGGGAAGTGTGACCACGCTAGTTTGGACGCGCGTTTTGGGATAGCCATGCATGATATGCCTTGGCCGATCAGGTGAGGGGATAGACGGGCCCGCGGTGGTCATGCTGGTATGACCGGACCTGCTTAATCTAATTTCGAACCTTTCATTCGTGCCGGAGAAAATGGACGCTCGTGATGTTCAAAACCCTAATTTTGAGTTTCACAACAGGCATCATGCTCTGTTCGGGTGCACGGGTGGGATGACCAACCATGGTTGGTCCTGACCGATTGGTCAGGTATGTAGGCGGGCCCACATTGATCATGTTGACATGCTCTGGGCCTTTTGAATCTACATCTACACCCTCCATCTTTACCTGTGAAGATGGATGGTTGAGACTGTTTTGCGACACACGTAATGTGCCGCAAACCCTAATTTAGGGTTTTCCATCCATACTGCTATGGTTTGGGCGTTTTGGAAAGCTATGCCAATGTTTTGGGGAGGCCGACCATGCGGGGCCCGCGTTGGTTCGGCGGTGAATATTCCATACCCGCTGGGGGTTATGGAATTGATCCAGAGCCATCCAATCATCTTTGGTGAAGTTGGATGATCGTGATCATTTCGGATCGATACGGAAAGTCCGGATGCTCAATCGAGCTAGTATAACACACCGAGAGTTTCTCAATCGGGCTAGTATAACACACCGAGAGTTGCATCCTTCACGGGTATTTCGTACATGCTTTCATTATAATGCTTGGAGATTCGTGTTGCTCTCATTGAGAGTAGCACTGAAAGTCAAATCATCATGCCGATTTTGATAATAAGTACAGAAATACAAGGTGGTTACGCATTAATTAATAATCTTTGTAAATTCACGGGGTATATGGGATTGTTGCTACATGCTCCAACCTCGGATGAATTTCGTGTATTTAATTCACTGAGAATGGGATTGTTGTCACATGCTCCATTCTAGGTGAATTAGTTAAGTGAAGAAGTATCAACACTTATTAATGGCTTTATCTTTTACAAGATGTTAGCGCATAATTTTCTCGGCTTTTACAATTTTAACCTTAAATGAAAATCCACCATCAACATTAGGTCCCCCGCCTAGCACATAATGGTTACACTATTGTGGGGTAGGCATGAGATGGTGACAAATTTGTACACCGAAATGACCAAGCTAAAGTGAATACATATTTACCGGATGAAGTCGACATCGTCGGGCGTTGTCACGAGGCTGGTTGGTCCCGATTAAGGTTGTGAAGGAAGCAGGTTTTGATACGGTGAGTCGCTTTGGTTCCTTTTGTACATATCCGAGCTTGGCCCATTCCTTGGATCAGGTGTACTCCCTTTCGCCACACATAGCTTTCCTCAGATATATCTGATAAGCATCGTTGATTGCTATCCCAAATTAGTAGCCTTTATAGGTGGCAAGTAAAGACTTCTTTTCTCCTGGGATTACCGGTGGCGAGATTATAAAGAATCATCTCACGTAGTCGTTTATTCTATATCTCGTCTTCGCTCCACACTTATCTCGATCTTGATTGACTCCGATCGATTGATTGATTGATTTTTTTGTGTGTGCTCATAACTTCTTCTCCTTTGCAGTTTATCATGGAAGCGATGGGCGACCATTTCGTCACTTCTCCGAGAAAGAAGCGAAGTTGACAAGCCCGAATCCCATGTGCACGAAGAAGTAATGGCTAAGATCGATCTTCCACTTCGAAGTGGACGTTCTATCAGGGGGATGTCTATTTTGCACTGCGTATTGCCGAGAGGACGATCTGTGCACTTTCGGTGCGATTGATATGGAGGAGCGGTGGGCGCGAGGAAGCATTGCAAGCATTAGTAAGCGCAAAGCGAGAGAGATTTGCAGTAGCGGTTGAAGAGGTGGAGGATTGAGCACAAACGACCTCACGAATGAAGATAAGTGTGATTCCCCCATCCAGGACGGCGTGATAATTCTTGATTCCGACACAGACGAACCTGAACATTTGAAAGCAATCGGCACGACTCCTAATGTTGTTGTGCCCTTTGATGTTCCCGCTGATGATGTTGGGATGGAGTGCGGCGCTGCTGGAGATGTCCGATGCGAGAGAGTTGAAGTAGATCCGAAGGGAGGAGCATCAACGGGTGATGGAGTGAACCTAACGGTGGTGCAGTGGGTCGACCCTCTTGGCGACTAAAACCTCTTTTATTCTTTTTCCTTTTTCCAAGTATATTCCGTACATTTGAACATCTTCCTTGTACTCGGTGGCCGAGTTCAAGGTTTTCTTCTATTTGATTGTTTGAATAAAGTTTTTTTTTTTTTTTTTTTTTTTATAACCCTTTGTCAAGACCGCAATCGAACCTTCTTAGGCGCAAGGTGCGCCTTCACACGTAATTCTTTGTGATAAGATAAATAATGCCATAATGGAATACCTACGGACTGTGTTCCCGATGCAAGATCTTCCGGCCTTCTTTGAGGTGAGTGGCTCAAAGCTTCTTCCCTTCCCGCGCATATCTTTTTCTCAACTCTTTTCGGGATGTTTTTTTTTTTTTTTTTGCTTAGGGTATCTTTCCGACCTGCTCTAATGGGTTGATTTAGGCTGGATTTTGTGTCTTTAGGGGTAAAGAGGTTCTCAGATGGAAATAACACTTCAATTAATCTGAAAATCCAAAATTGAAACCCTAATTATGAATGCAAGTATTGCAATCATTCTCTAGAGGAATTACAAATATGATGTGAAATTGTAAAGGGAAACACGCCGGAGGAAGTAGCACAGCGTCTTAAAGCGTGTAGGATCTTTGGAAAATGATAGCACATCGTCTTAAGTACGGTAGGGTTTGAGCCATCGTGAGTGAATTGTTACGCCTTCTAGCTTGTCGGCATTGATGAGTTTGCGGAGCGCCTGGGATGACATCTGCCACCGGGTATGGTTCATCCTCCTTCTCGGTGGTGAATGGGTGAGGTAGCCATTCTCACCGTAATGCTTCCGACCTTGAATGCGGTTGTCTTCGTTATTAGGTCCCCAATTCCAAACGGGTTTGGGCGTGTGGACATCGGGGCTTGTTTTTGTCGTCTTTGATCGAGACGACTTCTAGAATCCGATAAAGCTGTTTGAAGGGCCGGCCTCCCATTCGCATCTCTTATCCAAGGTTGGTTTTTGGCTAGATCTAGTCCCCAGGACTTGTCAGAATGAGGGCGGTAGGTTGTAAAGAGGGTTGCGTGATGAGACTTACTTGAGATCGGAACCTTTCAATGTATGCTGACAAGCTCTCTCCAGGAAGTTATGTCACGTTGGCAAGTTGTCAAAAGGTAATGCATGCGGTCATCGGGAGCTCCGAGAAGGCGTGTTGGAGATTCTTTCAGTATCAAACCAGAGAGGACAGACTTCTAGTATTGCTTTGTTGTCATGCATCCAAGAGCGTCTAGGATCATGTCGTAGTTGGGATGATCTTTGACTATGTAGAACTTTGCTTGTGTCGAGGCATCACCCAATTTGACTTCAAGATCATGTATCCATATGCATCTCTGAGTTCTCCTTCTGAATCTTTAACCACAGTTGGGTGACGAGTAGCTTCCTACTTTAAAATCTTTGCTGCTCTCAAGGTCTTGACAGTAATGATGTTAAATTCGGAAGTCGTATCAATCAACGCGCCATCGAACTCAACGTCTCTCAAACGAGTGACAGTTAGGAGTCCCCAGTTTCCATTGCTCGCGTCCTTTAGGAAAGACCAGGGTTCTGGATCGCTTACGGATACAAACGCTTTGCCCGACACAACGCGGTTGAGGGCGAAGTAAATATGTCTTGACATTGTCCTTTGGAGAAATACAAGATTTCACATAAGTGCTCCATCATAGATTGTACGGGCTTGCGAGCAGAATCCCCAAAAATCATGCGGTTCCGATAGGAAGAGGGTCTCTATGAACTCCTTCGTTTCGAAGTCTGGAGTTCTCTGTCTCTATCTTTTCCCTGAATATTTGTTTCAACTTTGTTACAATCTTTGGTTGGATGATGGACGAATCTGTGGTAGCAACTTGATTTGGGATCCGCCATGTCTTTCTCGGTTGGAGGACGTCGATAGGAGGCGACTTGATGGCATCGTCTTGGATCCACGCTTCCAAGAGTTCTATCACTTCATTCATGGGGAAAGGAAACACTGTATTTTCGGTGTCTTTTGCGGGAGTTCGTCCGCTCATTTCGAGATGAAGTCTTGTGTCTTAGGGATGCCCGCTTGGTTTGTTATTCTGTTATGAAGCTTTCCTTTTTCTCCTCCCCACTACACTCCACAGAAGGACCGGTGTTGTATTGCTTGTTCGTGAGACGCCTTTGCTTCCTCGAGTTTCACGTGAATCTTCACTTCGAACAACTCACGGTTCTTTCATCAATCTTTGGTCAGATTGTTCTTGAATGTTTGGCGGCTTCATAGAGTTCAGAGAACGTTTGAAAGCCCAGATTCTCTAACAGAGCCCGGTATATGGGTATCATCCCATTGATGCACAACTCCACCAATTGTCGTTCGGTGACGTTCGGGTCGTGACAATCTAGCGCTTGGGTTCTGAACCTTTTAACGAAGTCGTTGGGATGTTCGTTGTTCCGCTGAAGAATTCTTCCCAGATCTGAAAAGGTGATCTGTTCAGACACGAAGAAATACTTTCTGTAGAAATCACTGACCATCTCGCTCCAATTGGATATGCTGTTAGGCGCGATATTGTTGTACCAGGTGTACGCCCTCCTCGTAAGTGACTTTGAGAATTCTTTCAAGCGTAGAACATGATTGTATTCATGTTCCCCCAAGGATTCCAGGAATCGAGAGACGTGTTCACGAGCATTACCAGTACCATCGTAGAGGGAGAACTGGGGAGAGGTGTAACCTCTTGGAAGAGGAATTCGTTGTACATCTTGAGGGTACGGTGGCTGGTGTTGGTGTACATCCGTTCGGTCCCCTTTTCCTCGAATTTGGAGAAGTCGTTCCAGGTCCTCGCGTGTGATGAAGTTGGATGGCTGGTCCCTTTCTCTTGAGCGTTCAGGGGCAACACGAGTTTCTTCACTCATGTGGGTCTGAGTGGAAATGCCTGCTCCGGGTGTATTGAAGGCATCTCTTGTTGGCTCCGAGGGTTGCCGTGAATCTTGTGGCAATCGTTCAGTTAAATTTTTAAGGAAAGTGAGTCCCTCTTTCTGAGTTGCGGCCATATCCGTTTGAGTCTTAGCAAGAATTTCTTATTTCTCCATCAAGTCTGTAATAGTAATAGACGGTGATCCTCCTCTCGTCCCTCCGGCTCCTCGTCCCGATGAAGGAGTGAAAGTTGTTGCTCTGGTGACCATTTGGAGGCGTTACACTTGAGGAGAAGCCGGATCGCGGCTGCCGCTCCCGGTGATGGGAGGCGTTACACCTTTGGAATGTCTCTGCTCCACTAGCGTTGGTGATAGAAGTGACGGCTCCACGAGATGTATTGACCACGGTAGCTCCACGACAGTACATCGACACCGGGAGTGTTATCCACACTAGCTCCATCGAATTGATTCTTTGATCAGGACACTGAGTTCCACCATATTGAAATGAATTGTTGATTGAATTGGTTCTAAGATCTACCCTTTTTGAAATTGATGAAATTGAATCGGATTTCGAAGAAATTGACTTTACAACCGATAGATTAACCTCCCACTGTGGTCGCCAATTGTTTATGGGTAAAAACTATTCCTGCCGGATTTGGTAATTTGGGGTGTGTGGATGAGGAATGAATCTAAACCCTAAATAAATGCACTGCGCGGTGAGTGCTTGTGATTCGAGAAACCAATCCGCACAACTCTAGCCTAAACCAAGAAATGGTCGTTCCAGACTTGCTTCGGTCACAAAGTGAAGGAGATGGGGTTGATCTTAGGGAGGAAGCGAAGAAGGTGTTGAGATTGTGAAGGTGTTGGCTATGTATGACTTGTATCGAAAGGCTGACCGGCTTACATGATGTAAGCTATCGATTCGGTGTTTGAATACGATGGTATCAACACTTGCCTCGTTGTCCTGGACTTGTTCTTGTGTTTGAAAAATAGGATGGAGAACCTATTTATACAAGTCTTTTAGCCTAACCCTCGTATCTCGTGGGAAGTAGAGAAAGTGGAGTGATGGAGTGGTGGAGTAATGTGTTAGTGTCACACGACCAGGCTTGCCCACTTCTCCCATCATCACTTGACCGTCCATGAATTCCTGACACGTTCTTGTGATGGCGCGTTGTGCGCTGCACGCTGTAAACCGCCATACCAATACCCCAGTTTGTGACATGATTGATGTCTGGAATGTGTGGATCGAGGGACCCACAAAAGGTAGCATGTAATGCTAAATTGAATAAGCTGCGTTATTCGGGAAGTTGATACTTGTGAAGTATCGTGTGTATTCTATGCGGTACAAAGATCGAGTATACTCAGCATGTATGAGGCATCGCTGTTTGAGCGTCTCAAAATAGCCTCATGTCCAGCCTACTTCTTGTGATGTTTTGGAAGTTGCGCAAGCAAATCCTCCCTTGACCGACCACACGGTGTGTTAGAGTGACGGATGGTGATCAACATGACGCCACACTGACCAATTAACTCCTGACCAGGGCTGTATAACCAAGCCGGTGAAGTTGGACGGACGAGATGATCTTTGGGACACTCATCTGCGACCGTTAATGAAATTAGGGTTTTAGAAGAGGTGCGCAAGCATCCCTCTTCAGCCTGGTCTAATCCAAGCTTGGGATACGATTTTGGCCAGGCCGATCGTACATGCGTGTAGACGTCATGACGGTGTAGGCACCCATACCCCATTATCTCACGAAGATGTGATCTCGGGCCACTCAATTCGTCCGTGAAGTTGAGTGGTCGAGATCAGTTTGCGACAAAAAACTAGTGCCGCAAAAGCCGCGCATCGTGCCAACTTCGGGCGCGCGTTCCAAGACGACCAATCTTGGTAGGTCTTGGCCGATCGGTCTGGCATGTAGGTGGTAGGCTGGTGTTCACGCCTATACCTGATCGGGTCCCATGAAAACGTGATCTAAGCCACTCAAATCGTCGGCGAAGTTGAGTGGTCGAGATCGGTTGCAATTTGGGAAGTGTGACCATGCTAGTTTGGACGCAGCGTTTTGGGATAGCCATGCATGATATGCCTTGGCCGATCGGGTGAAGGGATAGACGGGCCCACGGTGGTCATCTTTGGTATGACTTGACACGCTTAATCTAATCTCGAACCTTTCATTCGTGTCTTAGGAGAAATGGACGCTCGTGATGTTCAAAACCCTAATTTTGAGTTTCGGTACGTGCGTCATGCTCTGTTCGGGGGCGCACGATTGGGATGACCAACCATGGTTGGTCCTGACCGATTGGTCAGGTATGTAGGCGGGCCCACAGTGATCATGTTGACATGCTCTGGGCCTTTTGAATCTACATCTACACCCTCCATCTTTACCTGTGAAGATGGATGGTTGAGACTGTTTTGCAACACACGTAATGTGCCGCAAACCCTAATTTAGGGTTTTCCATCCATACTGCTATGGTTTGGATGTTTTGGCAAGCTATGCCAATCTTTTGGGGAGGCCGACCATGCGGGGCCCGCGTTGGTTGGCGGTGAATATTCCATACACGCTTGGGGGTTATGGAATTGATCTGAGCCATCAATCATCTTTGGTGAAGTTGGACGATCGTGATCATTTCAGGCCCGATACGGACGGTCAGGATGCTCAATCGGGCTAGTATAACACATCGAGAGTTGCTCAATCGGGCTAGTATAACACACCGAGAGTTGCGGCACTGACGGGTATTTCGTACATGCTTTCATTATAATGCTTGGAGATTCGTGTTGCTCACGCCGAGAGTAACACTCGGTTAAATCATGCCGCACCGATAATAAGTACGGGAAATACAAGGTTGGTTACGCATTAATTAATAATCTTGTAAAATCACGAGGTATATGGGATTGTTGCTACATGCTCCAACCTTGGATGAATTTCGTGTATTTAATTCCTGAGAATGGGATTGTTGTCACATGCTCAATTCTAGGTGAATTAGTTAAGTGAAGAAGTATCCAACACTTATTAATGGCTTTATCTTTTACAAGATGTTAGCGCATAATTTTCTGGCTTTTACAATTTTAACCTTAAATGAAAATCCACCATCAACAATATGAAAAAGGATTTACAAAGTAAAGATGTCGACATACTTTGAACATGTGCAGTAACGCTTATATTTTATTGTTCCAAGATATTCCTTAATAGCTAAAGGAGAACACCGGATCGAAATAAATTGAGAATCTTTTAATTAAGGTTTTTAGTTTATATGCTTTTAATTTTCTGCAATTAAAATGCATATATTTAGAAAATAAAAATTGATAATGTGCATTTACTAATTGGAGATTTTCTACTGAGATTTCGGTCAATATTTGGACAAAGCATTTCCAGGAATTATGGAAACCGAATTTGGAAATATATTGCATATCTTGAGAATATTTTCGGTTTTAGAAATTCCTTGGTGTCCAAACTTCCTTGGTCTATAAATATTGAAGTTTGCATTTCGAGCAAACTAATCCTCGGATCCAGCAAAGCTATCTTGTTGTGTTGTTACTGGTGGAGTCGTCTATTCAGAAAGGAAAGTACCCTAATTAGGCGAAATCTCTTACGACCGCGCGTTTTAAAGACTTCTTTGGGATTGGGAAGCTCTACGAGTACCGTTGGTGGGAAACTAGATAATTGCAGTTTATTATTAGTTTTCGATTGATTTGATTGACTAACGGTTGTTGAACTTTGATTGCACCTAGTTTGTTTATGCTTGAGAATCCTCTCTTCTGATATAAGATTCACTCAAACTAGATCAAAGTTTCGACGGGGATCTTTAGACTGTTTGTATATCTAAAGACTTCTTATGATAATCCATTATTAACAGACTCCGTTCTATGTGTGATTGATCACAAGAGATTCAAGTTGATTGTGTGCAGGTGTTTATTGAAGATCTAAGAAGATATGAAGACGAAGAAGATTTCTGATTTGGGTTCATAATCTTTGGTGTGCACAAAACTTGATCGGCTGGGGATCCAACTATAATCAGTTTATCTTTGTGATAGATTTGATTGATTAGTTGAGTAGATCGACATCAATACGTTTCTTTGTGATTTAAAATATTGATTGCATAGTCTTAACAATTACTTTGGTAGTTGTTGAAAAGATAGATCTAAGGACTTGACAAATGAGTTTATTGGGATAAACGGAAGATCCTTTTGTCAAACTCATATCAATTGTTTGAAAAGAGTTGTTACCGAACAGATTTGTTGTTCCTTTGCTGTTTGGAATACGAACCAAAGGAATTGTTCCAAGTGTGTGACTTGTTGCAAGTTGGAGGCACAGGGATACAGACGGAATTAGGTGAACTATAGGTTTAGTTGCTTGGTCTAAACTATACGAAGTTGGTTTCGATTTTGTATAACGGCTTAATCCTGAGAGTATTCAATTCTGGACAAGGTCCCGGGGTTTTTCTGCATTTGCGGTTTCCTCGTTAACAAAATCTTGTTGTGTCTTTTACTTTTCTATTTCCACAATTATAATTATTTTATTATAATTAGAAGTAAAATACACAAACGTTAATTCCTATTTACTTGATAGCAATCCTATTGTGTTTGGTTAAGTCCGAACCTATTATCAAGTAAACATACTTCGTTATTGTATTGTCTCGATCTTGTATCCATAGTCAATCACACAAGTTATCTTGTTGTCGTATTGTCTCGATCTCATATCCATAGACGATTACACGAAGTGTGAACCGATTAGTTGTATTGTCTCGACTCATTCCATAGACAATCACTTTTGGAGAAAGGTATATATAGAAAAGTTTTAGATTGAGGTATATTTGGGTACCCTCGTCTTTTCAATTTAGGTTTTCTGCCATAATCAAGCAAGATGGGATTTTTCAAACCCCTTCTAAAGGTTTTTAAAAACGGATACATGCACCAAAGAAAATACGCGTTTGAATATTCCCTCTACTTTGGATCCCCGCATGAGACAAATTAGGGTTCGCAATCGAGTTAAAGAAAAGTCTATAGTTTCTACTATATTCAGACGTGGCTCACACTTCATCCATCTAACTCGACGGGATGGAAAACTTAGTAGAGGATTTGATGATGCCCCCCATCTAACTCGACGGGATGGAAAACTTAGAAAAATGTATGTCTATAGTACTACATGATAAAAGGGCCCGATGTTCCAAAATACAATCTAAGAGATATGATCAAAACACTGGAATATAAAACTGTTGAAAAACCATATATTTTGAGTTCAACTTCACGTGGACTTATAACATGAAAACAATCTCCATATCTTAATTTTTCTCTAATAGATGAAAGGCATGTCTTTTCTATTCGATAGTTGGGGTCAACCACCAAAATCGGACGTCAAACGAATTTCCTACAACCTCCGGAGTGAAGATCGCATAAGGAAGAACTTCCTATTATGAATTTTACTTAAGGTTTTCACCTACCCGCATACCCGACGGAGCAATCTAGGGCTTGCATCAAGTTCAAACTCATGAGGGTCCCGTTTCTTTACCAGATACATATGGGAAAGGTCCAGAGATAGAAAATATCAACTGAAGAAAATCATCTGACAGAGCCTCTAGAGAAAATATCTTGCTTGATGTCCAGTTGCTAGCTTCACTTTGGTCTATGCATCACGAGCCACCTGCTTAGCATGTTACAACTCTTCATATACCATACATACCTCCAAATTAAGAACCTCTCTGAACTTAACTCACCCCGATGGACCCTGGTAAAATTGAGCCACTTTCGCATCACCAAGAAATGGCAAGAGATCGTTAACTACACCAATGAAAGGATGAACGACATAAGTTATCACCTTCATTGTACTGACATGGCCATGCCTTAGTCATATCGCCTTATACAACTTTATAAATCCAGCCTCAATACCGAATCCAGGATTGCATTAGGACCTACAAAATCAAGACATGCATTAGGATATTTAACAATATTTGATGGTTGTGCTCCGTCTCTTCGGGTTACTTCTACGCGAGAATTACTAAAAGCTGGGGACTGATGGGTGGCTAAAGCATCGTCAAGATATGATATTTCTATTGTATTTCCAGCAAGTGCATCTTGAGTCTTTCCCATGTCATGAGTCTACAAAAACAAGATGGAATCAAACAAGGTATATCGAGATATGAAGGTGTAAGAGGCAAATTAAGGTTTTGCGACTGAATTCCTTCCACAGGTGGGATTAGGGTTCACGGAGACTAAAACCACCTCATATTGAAACGAAGATTCTCACGGTGGTCATAAAGACTTACAAGATACTCAGAAGCAAGGCCGTCAAAGTTATTATTTTCATGACGCTAAAATCACCAACAAGTGTCTCATTCCAAGTTAAAGAAGACATGGGTCCCATGAAATTACCTCAGGCCGGTCAGTTGTCTCTCTGCACCAGGAATCTCTTTCTGAAGGTCTTATGAAAATGTTAAAACTTGCTCATACCCACTCTACCAAGGTCGAACTCATTCCCACCATGAAGAGTGCCCTACAAACGAGATAGAAATTAGAAGAAGTAAACTAAGGGAGCAACAACACACAACTAGGGTTTTCTCTATACGAGGATCGACAATCCCTTCAAACCTTGTCCTCATATAATCCATTCAAGCCTTGTCTCCTAATCCCTTTAAGTCTACCCTCATGCCTAGAATCTTATGCTTATCAAGAAATACAGATCACATGTCATGGGATACTTTCGTATTTGTTTGGGTCCACACTTTCACAAAGAATCAAGAGAAGACGTGCTTTTTCATTACTAAGGGTAAAACCGTATAAGCACGTCACAGACGCGTTTTGGCTCAAGAGGATCAAAAAATTCACGACCTATGACAATATAAGAAAGGTTAATTAGGTTATAAAACTCCAAGAGGTCGTTTCCTAAGAATCTCAATACATCAAGAGTTCAAACGCAACAAGGACTCCTTTCGAAAATAGACATCCGCATATTCCAGCGCAAAGATTTGAAAAAATGATCACAATCCATAAGGAATTTCGGGATACTTCCTGAAGAAAATATGTTACTCTATATGTTCTCAAAAACATGCCAAAAGGGCACCTCAAATGGACAAACGATCTAGGAGATGTGGCAACAACACCAAAGTAAGTGCAATCTGAAAAACTCCTGAAATTCTATACGGGATTCCTGATGACAAAAGTACGCGACTGGTTGATTGACCTAAATAACTCGTAATTAGGTCATTATTTTTGTTTTGAATAAATAATTCTTTTCAAATTGGGGTCGGGAGATGAAACCCGACATCATATGAAGATTTTACAACCATTTACGCAAGTCTCTCAAAACTGAAGTTTTCCGACGAACACCCAAAAGAAGAGTCCTAATACAAATAAAACGTGTGAAAGGAAGATGGAACGACCTCCATACTTAGATCACGCCCAAAAGAGGTGGAAAATATTTTCATTTTCAATCCTAGATCAAAAAGGAAGCCTTGAAGCAAAAGGAAAAGGAGTTAGAGCTAAAAGAGGAAATCAAAGAATTTGGCTCAAATAAGGAAACCAAGGTCTTTTCTACTTCCAAAACTCTTCCAAGTCATGTACAAGACCTTTTCATGCATGAGGATGCTCTCCTAGGACAGTGGGACGTGATTTATTCTCTTTGGATTTTTTTCATGAGGGATCGAAAGACGAAGAGAATTAGGGTTTAACGAAAATCCCTAATTTCAAGAATTTTGTGAAAAAAAGAGATTTATTCAAAAAGAGA
Source organism: Papaver armeniacum (assembly GCA_023531295.1). Taxonomy (NCBI): domain Eukaryota; kingdom Viridiplantae; phylum Streptophyta; class Magnoliopsida; order Ranunculales; family Papaveraceae; genus Papaver; species Papaver armeniacum. The sequence continues at coordinate 876,543 of JAJJWW010007659.1, forward strand.
AGGGTCCGAGTCTCTCCATTATCTTGTACGGTCCTATACACTTATATCAATCCCTTTTATATCATTACTCTTCAACAAAAACAAGCTCATAAGAGATTTTGACCAAAATACCCTTCTTTCGCAATTTTGAGTATTTTCAAGGAAGAAGGCCCTGATACAGCCAGAGACCGAACAAGCTCTCATATACTCATTCCAAAATCCTCATACACGTGAGTATTGAGTTCTCTAAGTGTCCTAAGAAGAACGGGATTGAAACGGAATTCAGAAAAGTAGAACTTCAGGGAAAATAAAGGGAATCTGGCTCAAAGCAGGGAATTCGGGTTCATGATTTCCAAAAGAACAACCACAGGCGTGCCAATCCCTCTTTCAAGACGTTACTATGCTTAGGGAGGCTCCATATTTCTTTCATGCCAGAAAAAAATCAACCTCATATTGTTTTTTTGATGAAAATACCTTTGGTTCCGAAGATAGGCATTTTCTTTCAGAAAAGGGGTGTCTGATTGATACATGGAATTGAACAAGTTGTCAACATGCAAGGTGCTGACCCCACAAGATAGATGCACGCCTTCCAAGACTTTTCAAGCCTCTCTAGAGTGTCGAAGGAGTCAGACGCGAAGAAGAGAGAAATTAGGGTACAATACAAGCATGGATTCAGAATTTACATGGAATAAGGACTCCATTACTTCAAAAGTAAGTGTTCATATTTTATCACGGCCCTTCACCAACATCAAGGCCAGCAAGGAACCGTTCAAGAAATTCTTTCTTCCCCACATGCCCGCCTATTCAGAAACTCAGGGATGCACAAAGAGAGAAAATTAGGGTTTTGGCCGAGTTAATCCTAATTAATGAATTCCATTCTTCCAAGACGGAAATTTTGTCTCATCAAGACTTCATTATCATGTCATTGACGTTCAATACAATGTCCCAGGAAATTCCAAGGTCCATAATATATTCCAAGATTAGAATCGATTATGATAAATAGTTTAAATAACCCTCAAAATTTGTTTATTTTGATCTCATTGGACAAGTTTAAAAAATGAAACTTTTTATATATCCAAGATTCCCATAGATAGCGAGTAATTATATTAGATAAAACCTACCTACTACTTCATCTTTTACGTGAGCTCCAAGATAGTGCTTCAAACTCTCTCTTAAAATAATGCTATAAACACCCTAGCTAGCTGCCTGAAACCGTTTCTGCTCAGATCATCTCCTTAAGAGCAGATATCTAAGCAGATCAACCTCCATCACAAGCTTTATCTACCTGCTTTAACTTGCATGTTACATATTTTCTAGTTTTTTTTATTTTAGTTTATTTATTTATTCCGGTTTTGTAGCTTGAATTTTCTGGTTCATTCTCTTATCTTCAGTTGTTAGTGCATCTAGATTTTCTCGCATCTTTTCCAGCATCTCTGATCAGATCTTGTTTTTTTTTTCTTATTGTCAGTTTTTATTAAGCTTTAGTTTTACATAATTTAGGTTTTATTTTTTCGATTACAATCTTATGAGGTTAGTGCTTGTTTTAGTTTTTTATGGGTCTTGTGATTGTTTATGTAATGATGTTCTTAAGTTTAGGTTTTGGTCTGATCAACGTTTGCTTCAAGATCAGTGATAATTATCTCCGACGGGTATAGAAAATCCGACGTCTTCTCCGGCGGGTTCATTGGTTACCAGCTGATGATTCTTATTACTTTTGGTCTTTTGGCATTTCTTTAACCATGTTTCTCTCTGGAGAAAACTTATCCATAACATCAACAAGATCATCAACAATCCAAGCTATGGAAACGAAGGCAGAAAAAAAAAAATCAATAATCCAAGAAATGAAAACAAAGACAAAGACAAATATATCAACATCAACTTTTACTTCACAGACGACTATGACCGGTGTTATCAAGATTCCTAAGATGATTCAGTATGATTCGTCCCGACGCAGAACGTTAAAATCCGATTTCGATGACCTTTGTTACATTAAGAATTGTTACTTTTACTTAGATTTAGATATTGTTACTTTAAAAACATATCATGTTACTTAGTTGTACATGATCTTGAAAACATTAGGTTGGATTTGAACCAGTCATTGCATTACGTAGTCATACATATTGATTTTGCTACAAAATCAATTTGGCCCTTTGGCATGGTCCTCTCGGAATTCTAAATTTGTTATTATTTATGTAAGGATACGATGATTCAAAATTTGGGGAAATACTATAATTTTAATTATTGTATGATGAACTTGAAAAACCTATGTAATGTTTTCGATTTTCAAAGTCGAGGTTACCAACAAAAAAATGGACTCTCAAAGATATTATGTAATATCCCATATAAGATAGTTAATAGACATTTTAACCTTTTGATGTAACTGAATTTTACATTAGACCATCCAGATGAATTATGTAAAACCCAAATTTTAGAATTCTTTTTTTTCTCACGTAACAGAATCAGAGAAAAAAATATATTATATACGAATAAAAATACAATAGTCAAAATAAAAATTATACTATTATAATCAAAATTAAGACCACAATAAACTCAGTCATATAGATTTGAATCACAAACAGGAGAAAGAGAAAAAGAGAGAGACAGGGACGGAAACTGAAAGAATTTCAATTTGAATTTTGAAATAGTTCTGGTTATCTCGGGAAGTAAAAATATACTCTTTTGTGTTAGACTAACTTAACATCAAATTATTTTTGTTTTTGAATTCTACGTTGGGTTATTTTGGTAAAAGACCCTGAATTACTTGTTTACTTAATAATATATATATATAATGGAAATTTTATTGTATAATAAGGCCAAACACTATGGTTGGTGTTTTCGCTTAGTTATAGCTTAATTATAGCGAAATCTAACTACTACTGCCCTTCACTTAGCTTTGATGTAGCGAATCTGTTTGGCTTCACTACAAAGAGTAACAAATTTGTTCCTCTTTTATGAGTTTTTGTATAGAATTTTACCATGTTTCAGTATGGTTTTGGTCGGAAACGTAGTTTCCATATCAAGTTCTTTTATTTAACACACCTAAATTTTGGGGATTTCCAAGATTCCCCATAAATCTGAAATATCAGATATAAAAAAAAAATACAGTTTCCATATTTAAAAATTGGAAAGAAACTGAGTTTTCGTCTCAATAAGCTAAGCGATGTTTATTTCTCATAGTGTCCCTCTCATTTCGCTTGGCTAAGCGAGAAATACCTCACCACACTACTTGGACTAAGAGCTTCTCCAATGATTGTATAAAATTTCTTACAACATAACTGAGAACAACAAATTTTACAGGTCAGAGGCATTTCTTTGCTATCTTTTGTTTATTTTGACGTGCAAATTGTGTTTAAACATTTTTTTCATTTGTTGTGTAAAACTGTAAATGCGGAAACACTGATAAAGAAGAAAATATAGATTATGGTTGTGATTCATGAAAAAAAAATGAGATGCACTTTACTTTACATATTAGCGTTGGGTTTTTTTAGAGTGTAGTGTACAAATGTGCTTCTTTTACTGAATCTTTGTAAGCTTTGTTGGTGTGATTCATGCCAAGTGACCAGAAGTAATTGGATTCATTAAACAAATAAATCTAAAATTTAATGCAATATCATAGATATCGATTATGTGTTTTTATTTCTTCAGTATCTTTGATAGATTTAGTCGTCTCTTTTTGATGAAAATTTAATTTTCTAGGCATGCACATGATCTTTCGCAATGCTAAAAATCTTATTTATAAATAGAGTTGGAGGAAGGAACTCTTGAGCACTGCCGTTTTTTGATTTGTATGCTCCTTCGTTCTTGCAATTCTTGAATTGCTACATATATATGGTCATGATTACACATGTTTTTACGCAATAAAACCTTCAGGTTCAAGCGAAAAATCAGTGTTCAACTTTATCCTGCAATAACCAAGAAAAATTTGAAAGTGACTAAAGCGGCTAGTGATAACATAATATATGACCTTGAGGTCACAGGTTTGATCCCAATCTATGCTCAAAAATTTCCGTTTCCACTTGATGTTTATGCCACCAGTCATTTTCCTTTTATATTTCTGGAGGACTTTGAACGAATAAGCTTCGTTTTTCTGTTTAAAAATACCGATATCTGATGTCGATGCATCACTTATACTATCATCATACCATTTCGGATCAGCAGGAGATCCAGTGGTTGCGACACCACATTATCTTCTTTCTTGCAAGGAAACGCAAAATGATGTGAGACAATTCTTTGCGGTGTGTCCAAATCAATCACACAATTGACTTGTGGGCTTATAATCTATAGAACATCCTACAAATAAATGCGGATTTTCGAGGTTAGTTAGGCCCATGAACTCTAAATGTGAGATAATAGTACTAGAAGAAAGTAGTTCGTAATACGTTACTCGTAAATTTGGACATTATTGCACCCTCGAATATAAATAGCCAGAAGGATATGATTATTAAATAAGTAGGTCGACTCATAATTTGTACAGTTAGACAATCCAACGAGTGAATATGGTGGGAAATTCTTGGTGTCGGACTGGTACCCTCGACCAGTACAAGTTTTATTGGGATGTATATTTAAGTCAAACCCACAGGTTTTGAGGCATACGCAATGTAGTCGATTCTGGATCTCGGTCCATCTCGGTCGGGACTAAGACATCGGTACCAATTTGTCGAGGAGATTCTTGGGTGGAATCTTGGCGTACTCCCAAAATTTTAATTTTGAACTTTATGCCTACCATATGTATATCGAACATTTTTCACACATTGGAACCTATTAAGTTATATCCATGAAATGAAACTGCTTACTCTAAGGTAAAATTGTACACATTATCTAATTAAGAACTTCTTTATTTGTTGTTGAAATTTATTGAATCTAATGAAATTTGATTATATCATAATTTAATTATTGATTAATTAGTAAAAATTGATTATTCCATAATTTATTTATTTATTCTAATAAAATTCAATTAATTTAATTATTAATCAAGTAAGTATGCTTTTACAGTTTTCATTACATTGTTAAGCATATTCAAAATTTGAGTTTTTTTTTTTCCTACAATTTAGAGTATTTATATATATACTAGCATAAATGGTGATTTCCTGACAAAAATTGTCATTTTACAACCGGTTGATTTGGTCCAAGCTCGTTTAGCCGCATAAGGTGCTCTTAAACCTTATACATATGGTTCAACTTCCAAGTTTCATAAGTCAAATTTCTAGCCGACACACAAGACAAAAATGAAGCTTCGACCAAGATAGAGGCGGAACCTAAGTCAAAACTAATCCCTATACTTGAAAAGAATCCAACCTACACTCAAGGAAAGATTCAAGTCTATACTTAAGATAAGATTCATACCTAAGCCTAGATTCCAAAAACAATTTGAGCTTCAACCTTAACTAACGCGAGACTCATTTTTCCTAAAGATGAAAACATGTAATGATATATGGTTTCTAAAGCAAAGCTATACTTTTTTTTTAGAAGTAACACTAGTTTCATATTTAATATTGGATAGTTAGGAAATCTCTGTTTGGTTTGAATTTAGATGGTCCTAAGTCAGTTTGGTCCATCGGCAAACATGAGAGTTGAGTTAGGTCCTTATTTATTTAAAAATATTAAAATAACTAAAACATCACTTTTTCTCTCTTATTTTCTCTATATTCTTAAAATGAGAAAAATAACATTAAAAATTAAATGTATCTCGAATCATAAGCCGAAAATAAACGAATATTATTTGAGTTTCATTTGGGTTTGATTTGAGATTTAGTCAGATTCAATCAGGCCAGACAACCAATCTGAATCTATTTTTTTAATATTAAGATTTATATCTACGACTGATTGGGGTCACTCATAACTTATTGACCGTAACACCGGTCGTTGATATAAGATACACGACAACCTGCACAGCCACGTCATAGATGAAAAAGACGCTTAAACGGCGACCCTTTCCCCGATCTCCAAAGCAAGTCATTTAACTCGCATCTATGACTTGCTTTGACGGTCGCGAAACTGCTAGTTTCTACCAGTGCACCTGGTTTAAGCAAAGTGTAAGAGGTGCACTAGAAAAAAAAACATACCAAGCTCAAAGGGGCGGTTACCGACTAATAAGAGATTAACAATTCTTTGTGATAGAAACTAGTAGATCATCTACAACAGTCGCGGCAGACCCACTAAGAGCATCTAGAAAATGCTGCGCATGAAGTCCATCTCTGCCAAAGGAAGTACCTTTGGCAAAACTACGAATCCTGTTTAGAACCACATACGAACTAGAAGATGCTGCAACAAATCCATTTGGTACAGTAGGCAAAAGGCAAAGTAGGTGGTGGTGCATAAGGATGCTTAAGCTGCAAATCTGCCGAAGTGTTGTCAGATAAAGGGGCTACACCAGAAGAAATAAGAACTCTGAGCGCAACAATATATGAACCTTGGCTTAATTTCCTTCTAAAAAGTCTAAGATTAACATCTACTCGGTTATCCTTACGATATGAAACCTTAAGTTTAGTTAAGACATCATGTTCTGCCAATAAATCTATAATCAAATAGATACAACCATTAGTCTCATGCCATTTAGGTAAAGCTTGATTTATAGAAACAATTTGTAATCTCTTAGGCACACCATATCTCTCTTCTGTCTTACACTTAGGAGTGCAGTTTCTTAGAATACATATTGGAAATAGTAGTAACTTAATCCAGCAAGATGTATCTAAAGGATTAAGCATAACAGAGTTCATTGTTTGTTTGAAAAACTTAGAGAAGCTAAGTCTGCATTTCATAGGTACATGTCTAATGGTATGAAACTGAGCCTGAAATACCTTATCTAATAAATCCACATTAATGCATGATTTTCTAAAAACATCATCATTAATATCTTCAGCAAAGCAAGGACTTACCTCAGCAATGGGTTTTGCAATGCCATGGATAAGAAAATTCTCCTCTCTGCCATTTAAAGGAGCAGAAATTATATCACCATCGTGATTCCTACAACACTTACTCCAAGCTCGAAGAAGCATACACTTGGTACACAACCACATCCTAAGTTGAAGTAGAGCCTCTTCCCACAAAGCATAAACAGTACCATTATGTCCAATTATATCCCTACATCTATCATGTTCTGCACCATGCATGTAAAGGATGTGCATCATTGATATGCTTAAAAAAAAAAACTCCTTACTAAACCCCTGCCACTCAAGTCATTCATACAACCATCAAAACCCCTAAAATTAAGGGCATTGCAGAAACCTATTATCAATTTGAGTATCAAAAACTTGAGAGATTGGAATCAAGCAATGTGGCTGACTAGCCCTAGTGACCCTAGTCATTCTTCATCCCCTCACACTAATCCTGTGAAACCCACTTCCTCAAAACCCTGATCTTGCCTTCAAAACAATAAACCCCTTCTCCTCAACACTGCTACAGATGTTTCACCAAAGAAGAATTAAAACAGGAAATTATAAATTGATGGATGGGAAGTTAAGATTTCACAAGGAATGAAAACTCAGATTACCATACATCAAATCTTTAATTACACAAGACTAAAAGAAGACCCTAAAAAAATTGCGTACAATGTCTTCTTCCCTGTGAACACGGAAGAAAAGGAGAAAACAAAACAAATCCCTAATTCCTAAATTGACTCTGTGAAAAACCCACTCTTTCTTTCAATCGACAAACCACCAACCACAACACACAAACCTAATTCAACTGTCCATAAAACACTTCCTCAATTTACTAATTAAACAACAAAGAGGAATAACAGAAAATCCCCAAAATTCTCTGAGAAAAGAAGTTGTAATTGAAGAATCTAAACAATACCTAAACCCTAAATTGAATTAGCGAAAACCACTGACTCAAAAACCAAGATTTCTTCTTCAATCGACGAATCCACAACACACAAACCCCTTCTTCAAATCTTCGAAAACCCCTTTCTCAAAAACCTAATTGACCAACAAAGAAGATAACAGACAAACCCTCAAAAATTAAACTCTACCCCTCCTTCTCCATATACAAAAGCTGATGAATCAAAGAAAATTACCCGGAAAACTTTTTTTTATTAATCACTCACATAAGAAAATTGGGTGATGAGATTCTCGAAGAAACTACAGAGAAAGAAACAAGTAAACCCGAGAGGAGAGAGGAGGAAAAAAGAAAAATCTCTGGTTCATTTATTTATTTATTCCGGTTTAGTAGCTTGAATTTTCTTGTTCATTCTCTTATCTTTAGTTGTTAGTGCATCTAGATTCTCTAGCATCTTTTCCAACATCTCTGATCATATCTTGTTTTTCTTCTTATTGTCAGTTTTTATTAAGCTTTAGTTTTACATAATTTAGGTTTTATTTTTTCGATCAAAATATTATGAGATTACAACTTGTTTTAGTTTTTTATATTTGGGTCTCGTGATTGTTTATGTAATGATGTTCTTAAGTTTAGGTTTTGGTGTGATCAATGTTTGCTTCAAGATCAGTGATAATTATCTCCGACGGGTACAGGAAATCTGACGTCTTCTCCGGCGGGTTCATTGGTTACTAGCTGATGATTCTTTTGGTCTTTTGGCATTTCTTTAACCATGGTTCTCTCTGGAGAAAACTTATCCATAACATCAACAAGAACATCAGCAATCCAAGCTATGGAAACGAAGGCAGAAAAAAGAATAGCAATAATCTAAGAAATGAAAACAAAGAGAGAGACAAATAGATCAACATTATCTTTTACTTCATCGACTATGACCGATGTTACCAAGACTTCTAAGATGATTCAGTCTGATTCGTCCCGATGCAGACCACTAAAAGTCGATTTTTATGACCTTTGTTACATTAATAATTATTACTCTTACTTAGATTTAGATATTGTTACTTTGAAAACATATCATATTACTTAGTTGTACATGATCTTGAAAACATTGGGTTGGATTTGACCCAGTCATTGCATTACGCAGTCATACATATTGATTTTGCTACAAAATCAATTTGGCCCTTTAGCATGGTCCTCTCGGAATTCTAAATTTGTTATTCTGTTAGTAAGGATACGACGATTCAAGAATTGTGGGAAATACTATAATTTTAATTATTGTGTGATGAACTTGAAAAACCTATATAATGTTTCCGAATTTCAAAGTCGAGGTTATCGATATACTATATGAGGTTCGCCTCAGTTGATGGTGGATTTTTGACAAAGGCCAAAATCGTAAAATCATAATCTTGAATATCCCTGATCCAGTAGTCAAAAGAATATTAAGACTCATGTCTCTCGTTTAAGCATGAAAGCTCATGCCACGATGATTTCAGACTGAGTGTATTGCCTCTCAGAACATCCATGAAACCTATGACTGAGTGTATTTCCTCTCAGAGTATACATAAAACCTCTGAGCGAGTGTATTTCCTCTCAGAGCATATACATGTGCAGTCTCTCAACTGAGACCGCGACATATTTCATTAACTGAGCAATTTCAGTAATCACTTCTGTATAAAATCGAAATGATTGGACGGCTCCTAGATGTATTAACCACTAGTATAGAGCAATAATGTCTTCAGAATGTCGCAATGTTCCCTGACTTTACAGAATAAACATTCAAATTGAGTATTACGCTTCAACTAGCTCATATCTCGATTTTCGAATAATTATAATGTTCCTAGACAGCTTGCCTGCTAGTATAGAGCCATCAATTAATTATTTCTAGTCGCAATATTCATCAACTGAATTCCTAGAAAATATTTTACGTTCTTCATAACATTTCGTTACTTCAATTCATGGCGCTTCCCAGCTGAATTCCACGGGTTAGTAATAAATATTCAACGTACGGGCATCTGGGCCATCAACAAGTAAGCCCTGAGAAAATGGCGTGAGTATGCTTAGCAAAAATGCACGAACGAGGAAAATAGCAAAATTCTCAGGACTGAGACACGGACACTATGGTGACACGGGAATGTCACCTTGACCGACCAGGGTCGGCCCTTTGGCTTGCAAGGAGACGGTCCCACACATCATCATAATTTGACCTAATTTGTTCAAATTGGGTTCAAACTCTTTCCAAATAACTTGGAATTTCATCAAACGGCCGTCATTCGGTCCCACCCTCTTGGTCGGTCCCTCATCTCTCCATTATTAGGATTTATTGCCTAATTCTTAGACGAACATTATTTCAATAAATGATTAAACCAGCATTTAATCATCCTTTCACCAACCGGTCTTCAAAGCACTTTGGTGCATGCTCATTCGAGCACCTGGGTTCTATATGGTCGGGCCGTAATCCCATGTAGCAGGTCCCTCTCTCACTCAGTGATTGATTTTCAGTAAATCATCAATTGATCAGCAATCGATCAAAATTAGGGTTACGAATCAAATGCTCCACAAAGCATAATTCTGAACAAGTTTAAACACTAATAATTTTATGTTGATCCAGCAATCAACATTTTAATTAATTATACTCGGTCAAGTTGCCAGTATTTTAAATTAATATTTTATTTGGTCCCGCTACCAATAATTCATCAAACGAGCAATATTTGCTTACACGAGCAGTATTTGCTCAAACTAGGAATATTTGCTCAAATCGGGAATATTTAACAATTCATCAAACGAGAAACATTTGCTCAGACGAATAATTTTTTCTCGGACCAGGAATATTTAATCAACTATCAATATTCAACAATTCATCAAATGAGCAATATTTGCTCACTTTAACTATTAACATTCATTCGACAATTATACATCTGTCTCAACAGACATGCTCAATCCATTAATCATAGAGTATTATTCAATCATACTCGACTCAATAACATCAAGACTCATCGTATGATCAAGTCAACAACTGACTAACTAAATACACGTCTGCCTTGTAGACTCCACATTCATTAGACATCAATCACGTCACATGGGGGTTATAACTAGGGTTTTGGTCTGGAGGTCTACGGCACGTATGTTCATCCAAGATGAGAATGTGATTAAGTCGTACAAGCGGTTAGAGGAGTTATCAAAGTAGTGGGTGGACAATCAACCAAGTCTCCGCACGATGAGTAACTGGTTTTAACATGATTTCCCACTTTTCACTCCACCAACCGTCACACTTACTGGGATCAATGTGTTACTATTTTTTCAATATAAATAAGTCTCTGAATCCATTATTGAAAATACAAGAACGGCTCGTCTGAAAAAAAAAATTCTCATCACACAAGAATTCTCACCATTTGAGCAATCACTCTCAACAGAGCAAATTCAATAAATCAAAACTTATCTTTTTTCTTCATGCAGAATACACAACATCCACAATCCTTGATCATCATCGATCTTACACACTTCTCAGCTTCCCTCCTACAGATCGAACCATCTCTCTTGTGACCGAATTGACTATGGAACAGCCATTGTCTTGGTTTAGGCCGGAGTCTTACAGTTGATCTCTCAAATTCAAGCACTCCCTTTGCAATGCATCTGTTTGCAAAAGGTTTCCTCCGCACGGTCGTCTCTTCATTTTTTTCATAAAACCAGCAAATCGTTTTTCCCCATCAACAGATTGACGACCACAATGGGAGATTAATCTCTCGGTTGCTATCTCAATTCATCAAAATGGTTGATATTAGGTTAGGATCATTTACAAATCCTAACCCAAACAATGCTAGCACTAGCAACAACAATGGTGGTACTTCTGTCACTCATGTTTCCAACAGTGGTGATACTAATACCAACCCTCCTCAAACCAACATCGGAAATAATCCTCTCTTTGGCCGGTCACCCGAAGTAGTCAGAGAAAATTCACATACCATAGATGAACTTATGAAGGTTCATGAAGTTCTCAGACTGACATGGCCACAACACAGAAGGAGTTATGCAATTATCTCAAAACTCCTACAGATAAAATGTCAGAGAAAAAATCAGGACGGGTCAGAGAAAGGGAAATCCAAAGAAACATCCCCGACTACTGATCCCGAAATCTCTCGAATTCACGTGGTGGATGATGATGAAGTTCGCAAAGGTGCAGAAAACCCACCAACGAAAGAACCATCCAGTTTCATAACTCGTGAAGATATGTAATGCCTTTTATAGAACCGTGTAAAAGACAAGACATCATATTTCCATCGTCACCAACCCACATACCCTGCTGCTACGCAAATGATTCCGCTTCCAAAAGGTTATACCTCTCCAACGTTCACTCTTTATGATGGAACAGGCAATGCTCGAGAGCATGTCTCTCGGTTTATGGAATCATTGGGCGAACATGAACACAACCATTTCGTCTGTCTAAAAGAATTTTCAAAGTCTTTGACAGGCAGAGCATACACCTGGTACAACAACATCACACCAGGAAGTATCACCAGTTGGGGGGAGATGATTAATATTTTCTACACAAAATACTTCTTCGTTTCAGAGCAAGTCACTCTTTCTGATCTAGGAAGGATGTTTCAAAGGAGCAATGAACATCCCAATGACTATGTGAAAAGTTTCAGAGTTCAAGCCTTGGACTTCCACGATCCAAACGTCACAGAGAAGCAACTTGTAGACTTGTGCATCAACGGAATGATCCCGGTCTACAGAGCTTTACTGGAAAATCTCCGGTTCCAGACTTTTTAAGAACTTCATGAAGCGGTTAAGCGATTAGCAACTACCACACCTACTTTACTGAAAAGAGCAAAAGCTACAAAAGTTGAGGAACAATGAGAAACTCGAGGTAGCAGGCTTTTGATCAACAAGCAGTACAACCTCCAACCTTCCACAAACGTTTTTGTAGAAGGGAGAAAACGGAAATCCGAACCACAATGCAAGCACGCTTCTCCAACTTCTCAAAGCACCAAGGAAAGATAATCAAACCCGAGATGCACAAGCTCCAACCCAACGCACATGAACTGATCAAGCAGAACCTGACTTCCCTTTTCCCATTGAAGAGGTGATTGAACTGCTGGATATTTGAATCCAAGATGGTGCAATCAAGTTACCATATGTTAGAAAAGAACCAACTGAAGAGGAGATGGAAAATCCTCGTTACTATCGTTTTCATAGATTCGTGAGTCATCATACATGCGACTTCAGGATTTTGAAGCGCATATTCAAAGAAAAAGTCGAATCAGGAGAACTTAACTTAGGGACTGAAGGAGTACATAGAGACCCTCTTCCGGTCAGAACTTTCACTCTCTCTGAACCACCTGTCAAGGAAGCAATTCAATCCTTAATCAAGCATGTCTGTAAATTGTTGTACTTATCAAAGGCTCAAAGGAATGACAAATTTTCTGCATTGAATCACATCGTGTCAGGGAGGCGTTTACCAATTCAGGAGACACTCCCTGAGCCTCCAGTAACAGACAAGGAGATGTATGACTGGGGACTTCTCACCACAGTTCATCTCAAAGGAAACGAATTCAAACGAGCGTTGATTGATATTGGAACTGCTATCAGTGTCATCCATTTGAAAACCCTCAGAGTTGCTGGTATCACTCGACAAGAAGCTACTCATGATCCAATTTCAATCATGGATCATGAAGGAACACCCAGAAGATGCTTATGGCTACATTACTCTCAAGATGAAGGCAAACTCGAGCACGGGACAGAAACCAAGTTTTACATAATCCAGGAAGATCTGGGTATGATATGGTTCTCGGACGAGCATGGATTCACGTAGAAAAGATGACCGCAGATGAGACGCTCTCACCCCTCTCAGACGAGGAAATCTCTTATTCAGAAGATTCAACGGATGTTCCATCAACAAAGCATTTGGAGCAATTCCAAACTTTGATGGAGTTGAAACAAGAGCCTGAATAAGATGCATTAACATTTCTCGAAGGTTAGGTACTCGAGGCAAGTCTTATTCCTCCTCATACGTCCATGTCATCTATTTTCAAACATGCTCTCCTAGTCCGGGGACTCAAACCGGTTAGCAACTCTGTTGTTGTAAGACGCTATGAATGGATAGCTTCACCACATCAATATTTTACCAAGTGGTTGAATCTGGAACCTCTCCAGATTGAGCATCTCACTAAGACATTCATTTCTGAAATAATGTCTAAACACAATAAAGAATATCTTGGGTATTCTCCTTTGTACGAGTATCCACATGTTCCACAATATTGGAAGGCTCCACAAAAGTGGAACCCCACTATACGAGGGATTCCGAACCAACAAAATATATTTAGAGCACGAACGATCAAGTCTAACAAATTTAATGAAGGAGATCTAGTTCTCAAAACAACTAAGCGTAATCTTCATTCTGCAAGAAACTCCAACTGGGAAGGACCTTTCGTGGTCACTAAGTCTTTGGTCGGTGGATACTACAAACTATTTAACATGGATGACAAGGCGAACGTGGCGGTAATACGCGATGCCTGAGAATATTGGACGTTTGAAGTATTGGGTGTTTAAGGCACGAACACCCAGAACGTATGGATTTGGCATTTAGGATTTTCTTTCACTGTATTTTCAATTCCTCCAAAATGTTTGCAATACTTGCATTCAGTATTTAAATTCAATAATTAATCAAAGTTCATTTTACTTAAAGAAAATCTCTATCGAATCCAAAAGAAAATCCTCAATCACATATCCAAAAACAATCAAAATCAAAACCAAAAGAAAGACCTCACATCTCTCAGAAGATCAAAAGTTCAAGAGATTATGGAAAGAAAATTAAAGGAATCCGGAGATGTAAGATTTTTGCGCCTCTGCATCCTTCAAGACTTGTAAAGACGCCTTCTCCAACTCCAGTTCTTTGGACATCATTGGGGAAAGGGTATGCTATTTTCATATGAATCCCTGATAATATTTATCTTCTGACGAAGCCACTTCACCTTGAATCCAAGTCTCTCAGAATTCTCCAAGTTGTACTCCCACTCAAAGAGTACATCTAGAGTAACGATATTCCTACCTCTGGTGCATATATCGTTTATGACACGCAAGATAGTTCCTACTTGCATTGTCAAGAAATAGACATGTTTGGAGTCTCTGGTAACAATGATATGACCATACTTCTTCCATATTTTCTCATACAAGCCTCCATATCTAGTAGAAACGGTGAATCCACCAACTAGCTCATGATATGGGAGTAACTCACCGAATAGAGGTTCAAAAACAACCCCTGCACTAGGGTATTCATGCATCACTATATGAGTCTTAATCATTGGAGAAGCCTCTTCTATCTCGGGAAAGATTATTTCTACCTCTAGAACAGTTTCTTACATCATTGGAGTAGTTTCTTCCATCATTGGAATGGTTTCTTCTATCCTTAGCATGGTTTCTTCTATCTTTATAATAATGGAGACCTGAGCTTCGGTCTCTTCAATGGATTCAGTAGTGACCTCCTCACGACCTTGAGGTGCAGAAATGGTTGTGACACCACTTTGATTCACAATACCGCTCATACCATCGTCATCAATTCGATTATTCTCAACTTCATCATTCAGCACCTAATATAACAATTACATGATATTAGAACGCTCCAAGCATGTAAATCAAATGCAATCATAAATTCAATATGTAAGTGATCTAACATCATCAAATTTCTTCATTATGTATTCAAGACATAAGCAAATAATGTGAAGACACAAGAAAAACGTTTTACAAGCAAGTCAGTCTAAGTCAATTTTACACTGCCCTGTACAAGACAATGAACTGGGAGCAATTGTAAGGAATTCAAGGTTGAGTCATATACCTTTGTCTTCGTATGGATGTCTTCTACAACATATCAAAATTTCATAGCAATTGGATAAACTAGAAAAAATATGTGGCCAAAACATCGAGCAACATGACAGTTGAAAATTTTCAGAAAATCTCTTGGGAGTTCACTGATTCATCAATTTCAATCCCTAAACATGCTCAAAACTTAAAAATCTTCTCAGTAAAATCTATGAAATTTCATGGGCATAAGAAAACTGGGGTGGATCAGGAAAATCTGTCGTCGGATGAAGATTCTACAGCGTTTTTGCTAAAAAAACTGAGTTCTGAATTTTCTGGCGACGTATTTTGGAAAAGTTTCTCATTCATTCATTCATCCATTCATTCACAAATCAGCGATTTTATACTTCTATGGATATTATGCAAAATAAATACTTACTTGAGTGGAATCTAAACCATTCGAGGAGTTAAGATTGCCAACACCATTATTGGAAGCATTATCATTCTTATTCGGCTCCGGGTCTTGAGAACTCTCTTCTTCACCGTTCTTTGAGGATGAACGAGCATCATCAGTACCTTCATTATCCATGGTGATCTCCTCCTGGATATATCAACAACAATCATTATTACTTCATCCGAGAAATACCATAATTGATCGTACAAGGAAAATACTTACATCAATTTCTTCCTCATCGGTGATAACATCGGATTCATGAGTTGCTTGGACATGAACGAGTCGAAGACCCTCAATTCTTGATGGAGAAAAACTCGGAAACAAATTAAAAAATATTTGTTTTGATCCTAATTAAACAACAAGAAAAAGTCATGGTGGAAGAAGCGCTAACAACTCACTAAAGAGACAGCTGGGGACTTTACAAAGGTATTGGGTAACATTATGTAATTCTTGCTTCTAGCTTCTCCGCCCTGGAGACTTTCTTCCATTTTTGAGAAGTCTGTAGTGATCCAAGGTCTCACAATACGACTGTCATGTGGTAAATTTAAAGAAATGATCAAGATACGATTACCATGTCTTTACGAAAATCATAAGAAGAATACATACTTGTGAACACCCTGGAGGTGTCTTTCGCTTATCACCACCAGAGAGATACTTCAGTCTTGGTCGAGTGGAAATCATCTCAGTAGAAGGAGGCTGTTTCACTAAAGGCTGAACACATCACAAAATTATATAAGCGCTCAAGTTGCTGATTCCAAAAGTATATATAACCCGGAGTTGCATATGTAACTCGCTCAGAGAAGGGGAACCAGTAATTGCTTCCTTCCACATGTATCCGGTATAAACGGGTATTAAGTTGTTCAACCGATGGTTCATTCCTTCGAAAAGTCAGAACACACTGATCCATACCCATTTGTCGAGTTTCTCTATCGATGTTGTATTCTTCCCTTTGAAAAGTCTCGGTATATTCTCGATACTAAGTAACCAGGAGTGCAACTCAACATAAAAGATCTCTTGCCATCACTCGGGTCTGCACCAGATTTCAAAGTAATACTTTCTTCACCATTGAAAGTTATCAAATGAGAAATATAAAGAGGAATTGACACCCATGGACGAAAATTGAACTCAGACTCTTTGTCTAACACATCGATGAGACGTGTCTTATGTCGAGGATGCTTTGTAGACCATCGCATAATCCCGGAACCATCCTTCTCGAAGAAAGCATGACGAGCATCAACATTCGGTCCTTGCAGAACATTACGAGGAATGGGTGCCTAATTCTTGAAACGCTCCCACATTAAAGCTTGAAGAAACATCGTGTTAACATAACATTCAATCTTCATAAAGCTGTTAGAGATGCTGGAGTCTATAACCAAGGAGTCTAAATTGGAGTATAAGGAACCCAAGAACAGACTGCCAATGGGAAGTTTCTCACCTTGGGCCATCTTAATAGCAAACGGAATCATGAACGGCTTCAACTAATCCCCACTATCTTCAAATACGTCTTTGGACAGCCATAAACACAAGAAAGCATCAATGGATAACGTACCGTCGATAGGCCTGTCAGGAACACTATCTCTCGACCACCAGCGCGTTAACCTTTGAGCATAACAAAATTTGGTGGATAATTTATTAATTTCCTCCATCTCAGTTGTCAAGATGTTAGACATTGCTATCTCTTCCGCTGAAAGTCTTCCAGGAAGATTACCGTGATTGGAAGATACAACAAAACAATTACATCCTCCAAAGTGATGGTAAATTCTCCCCATCTGCATATGAAAGTATGGGTCGAAATACACCATTGAGCGAGCAAAGATACTATACCAAATGCGTAGTGAAAATTAACAAGTCTCCAGATACTTGAATATCCCGTGTCACTTGTGAACGATCCAGCATGGCTCGAACATGAAGAAAACCCAGCATATGTCTTGCCCATCCAGAATTTTTTTCTAAAGGTCGTCGAGAAAGCTTAAATTCTATAACTGAAGCAGAAAAGTGTCCTCGTTGAAGAAAGAATCGGATGATTGCTCGAGGAGTCACCAATTTCTTCTGAGTAACGTAACACTTCCGAGATCCATCAGAAGACAAAATGTTGAATGCATGGGACGTTTTTCAGGTCTATACTGAACTACGAAGAACTCATCATCTGTATTCGGAATATTTTTGATTTCAGGTGCTTCTTCTTCTCCTTATTCATCAATGGAAGTCTCATCCATACATGCATCATCTATGGAAGTATCATTATCCTGGGAATCAGACATCTTTGCAAAACAGCTGTGGCATCCACATAATACTCTACTTCAGTATGTCATTCGAAGATGCAAATTTCATCAAAGCAGTGGAATTAAAGCACAACGAGATAATAAGGATGCTCACATCAGTGTCTACAAAATGATAACTTTCTAACTCTTACCTGTTTACGACTCCACTAACAGTAGTGATTGTGATACAAGATTTAATATTTCAAAACTTGCTTATTTCTTCAAACCTGAAAAGACGAGTATTCAAAAAATCAAAACTTGATTTTTTTCATAAAACCGTGAACATAGTTTTCATTGTGTGAATTTCCACTACTGAATTGTGAAAGCTCACACTAAGGCATCATTTCATCATAAATAGTTGTCTATGTTTTCAATGATTATTCAAAATCAAAACTTCGATTTTCAAAAAAAAAAAATTATTTTCAAACATGAATTATTCACGTAAATTAAAAAAAAAATTATGTGAGCAGGTCACGTACACATGAAGAAAAAACATCCTTCGTATGAGTATCGTCTTTCAAACGAGGGTTTATTCCAATTTTGTGAAAATTCACACATCAAAATAAAATTTTGGTTTTCATGAAAGCTCATAAACAAAATTTTATCGCTAGACACATGTCTATTAAAAAAAAATCTCTCTTATGCTAGGGATTATTGTTCGTTTCTTAAACTAACGAACGAACGTCCGTTCCTAAAACAAGAGTTTTTATGAAAAAACTCACGCCTATATATGCATGTATATATAATTTTTAACATGAAAAAATCAAGAACAAGTTACAAAACAACAAACTTCTGAAAAAAAAATATTTTGCATACCTGGTCGGTGGCGGTCGGTGGCGGCCGGTGGCAGCGACGGCTGGTCGGTGGCGGCGAATCCGGCAAAATTTTTCCTCTCCTCTGCTACTCGGACGTGAAGGGGATGAAGGGATGAATGTGGTGGTCGGTCGTGTGAAGGAGAAAAAAAAAAGTTGTTTATCCCTTTTCTCTCAAATTTTATTTCCAAAACCTAATTCCACGAGGTTTTCCTTTCTTGGGCCCGGACCCGTGAATCCTAAACCGACCAAGGTTGAGCGTTCCACCACCTAAATTAGTGGTGACACACCAATTTATGCATGTCAAGTGATGCTCTATCATGGTACTGGGATCTTCATTCAAGCAATCAAATATAAAATACGGTAATGTTCTTTTTACGACTAAGTTCAATTACTTATTCCGTTTATGGATGAAAAATCACCATCCGGTGCTGAGTGAGGAACATGATTGCCCCTCACTAAGCAGGGGACTTAATGTTGATGGTGGATTTTTTACAAAGGCCAAAACCGTAAAATCATAATCTTGTATATCCCTGATCCAGTAGTCAGACGAATATTGAGACTCATGTCTCTCGTTTAATCATGAAAGCTCATGCCACAATGATTTCTGACTGAGTGTATTGCCTCTCAGAACATCCATAAAACCTCTGACCGAGTGTATTTCTTCTCAGAGTATACATAAAAACTCTGAGCGAGTGTATTTCCTCTCAGAGCATATACATATGCAGTCTCAACTGCTACCACGACATATTTCATTAACTAAGCAATTTCAGTAATCACTTATGTATGGAATCGAAATGATTGAACGGCTTCTAGATGTATTAACCACTAGTATAGAGCAATAACGTCTTCAGAATATCGCAATGTTTCCTCACTTTACATAATAAACATTCAAATCGAGTATTATGCTTCAACTATCTCATATCTCGATTTTCGAATAATTATAATGCTCATAGACAGCTTGCTTGCTAGTATAGAGCCATCATTTTTTATTTCTAGTCGCAAAATTCATCAACTGAATTCCTAAAAAATATTTTACGTTCTTCATAATATTTCGTTACTTCAATTCATGGCTCTTCCCAGCAGAATTCTACAGGTTAGTGATAAATATTCAACGTACGGGCATCTTGGCGACCACCAAGTAAGCCCCGAGAAAATGGTGCGAGTGTGCTTGGCAATAATGCACGAACGAGCTTCCAAATGTACGAACGAGCATTCAAAAATACGAATGAACGAGGAAACCTATGCAAAATAGGGAAGAAAAATAATAATAAAAATATATTAAAAGGGACGCCTAGGGGACCGGGCCCACCGGCCGTCCGGTCATGCCGCCATGGCCAGTCCCACGCCTCTTCGTTTATTTTATCTTATTTCATTATTTTTCCTAATCTCATGAAAACTCCTTCATTCGAGCAAACTTCCTCGTTCGAGCAAAACTCTTATTTCCTCACACGGTGAAATCAACATAAAATAAGGAAGAGTGTTACGGGACCGGGCCTACTAGCCAGCCATGCCCTAGCGTGGCCGGTCCCACAACCTCTCTTATTCTTTATTTTATTATTTTTCCTAATCTCATGCAAACTCCTTCATTTGAGCAAACTCCCTCATTTGAGCAAAACTCTCAGTTTCTTTATATTCCCTTCACATGACAAAAATAATATAAAATAGGGAAAGGTGTCGTGGGACCGGGCCTACTAGCCGGCCGGCCATGCCCTAGTCGTGGCCGGTCCCACACCTTATAACCCCTTATATTATTTTATTATTATTATTTTTTAATATTATTATTTTCGTGTGGTCGTGATGGCTTACGGGCGCAGCATTTAGTGGACGTGTTAAGCGGGGAGCGGCGGCCGTGGCGATGACTTACTCTCTTCGATTTCCGGGTCGTCAACCTTTGGTTGGCTGGTAAATGCCCTATGGAATTAGGCGAGTTCATCGCTAGTGCACCTTTGACATTTGTTGAAACCAGGAGGCGGTCTTCGTCCCATTTCGATTGGCACGATGGAGGCATTGGTTTCAAAAGTAGCGCTTTTTCCATGGGGAAGGATATGACTTCCTATTTAGGGGATTACCAATTCGGTGTTGGTATGCCTGTTGGGGAAAGCATTTTACATGTCAGTAAATCGCTTATTGGAGGTGAAGGGTCACTCGGACAAAATGTCAATCTTTGCTCATTGACTTTTCTAATGCGTTCACATGGTAAGCAGATCTCAGCTCATCAAGGAGGTTCGTCTTCATTGTCCAGGTATTTCTCATTGGGTAGAATTTTGCTACTCACGGCCGGCTAAACTTTATTATGATCCAATATACTTTGTCTTCCGCACTCGGTGTCCAACAAGGTGACCCTCTCGGTCCCTTGCTCTTTGCCTTGACACTTCATCCTTTGGTGAAGACTATTGCCTCTCGTTGCAAACTTGACTTGCAGGCTTGGTACCTTGATGATGGCACAATTGTTGGTGATACTTTGGAGGTAGCCAAAGCCTTGAGCATAATTGAAACTGAGGGGCCTGGCAGGGGTTTACATCTCAATATAAAGAAGACTGAGGTCTTTTGGCCTTCTATTGATCCAGAGAAGTACTGAAGATGGTGTTTTCCCCTTAGACATTGGTAGACCTTCTAATGGAGTTAAACTTTTGGGCGGTCCTGTGAGTTTGGATTTGGATTTTATTAGTAATATGATGTTGAGCAGGGTGCATAAGACTGTTCATCTTATGGAGGCGATCAAAAAACTCAAGGATCCTCAAAGTGAGATGCTATTACTTCGTAATTGCACTGGTGTGTCTAGATTATATTTTGCAATGCGTACTACCAATCTTGCGGCCTTGCAAGCAGCCACTGATCTTTTTGATAACCAGTTGCATCAGTATTTGAGACTCCTTATTATTGGAGATGGTGCGGGCTTTGGTCCTTTACAACAGAGATTAGCTACTTTGCCTATCAAAGATGGCGGACTTGGCATTTATACTATGGCGGACACTCGTGCCTATTGCTACCTCACCTCTCAGAGCCATACTACTTCTTTGCAAAAGGTAATCCTTGGTGATCTTTTCTCAACGAACAGATGCTCTGCTTATCAGCTGGCTCTTCAGACTTTTATTCAGGTATGTGGACTACCTTCTTCGTACTGTGTTGATGATACTGCCCCCCCTTCCATGCACTCCCTGGCAGTCACTTATTTTGACGCAGTGAAGAAGCAAATCCCAGATCGCTTTTCTATGTCTGTAAGAGATTCTGTCCTATGACAGTGCAACCGGGTCAAGCATGCGCAAGATTATTTATTAGCAGTTCCTATTAGTGGACTTGATCAGAGCCTCGGTCCAAGGCAATTCAGAGCTGTACTTTGTTATCGCCTTGGTATCCCTCTGTTTGTTGAGAATAGTTTATGCCCATATTGTAGCAAGCCTATGGATATCTTTGGTGATCATGCGCTTCATTGTGCTAAAGATGTTGGTTACAAGTTTCGACACGATCTTGTTCGAGATGTTGTTGCTGACATTTGCTACAAGGCTAGTGTACCTGCACGCAAGGAGGTTTCGCTTGGTTTTCTGACGGATGATGACAGAGATCTGAAGCCCATCGATATCCTTGTCCTTAACTGGGATAATAGTCAAGATGTTTGTATGGATGTCACAGGTGTCTCGCCTTTCACTGGTGAAGGTGTTCGCTCTTTTATCCCTGGTAAAGCTATCTCTACTGCCGTTTCACGGAAACGTGCTAAAAATTTGGACAAATGCGTTTCACAAGGGTATGGCCTTGGAGTCCTAGCCTTCTCTACTTTAGGAGAACTTGGCGAGGGCACTTTGAGATTCTTCAAGCGTCTGAAGAACTGTCTTATCAGCAATGATGCTAGTTGTGGTTTGGGGGGTTTTTATTTTTTATAGACTAGGCATTGCTATTCAAAGGGGAGTTGGAGCCCAGCTTGTTGCTAGGTTACCAACCTAAAGTTGTTTGATGATCCATAGATTTATTATTTTCGGTTTTTTATAATAATAATAAAAATATTATTATTATTGGATAAAGAGTATTACATTAACTAGTTGGAAGCCTAACAAGCTAAGCTCCAACAACATACTACTACATTAATTGAACAGGTTGATGTGCTAACCTACCAAATGAGCCTCATGGGTAACCTAGCCAAGGGAGCCGAAGCGAAAGGGGGGGCTGAGATTGTGTCACAAGGGGGGCAAATTAACACTACCTTCCATGTTAATTACTGCAATATTACGCCATTGGGGGCTTGAACCTGGGACCTTCTGGAACGCATGAAACTTTGGGGAACGGGGATGACCAGCTGAGCTAGGGCCCGTTGTAGGATCAGAATATCGCAACTCCAATACTTCGCGAGATTAATAAACGACTGCGTCGCGAAGGAGTCGCATGGAGGTAAATAAATGATGTAATAAATGACGACAGTCAGAACATGAGGAAAGTGTGAAGACTTGGCGAGATTTAGGAGTGTCGCGAGGACAAGCAGTTACACATTTGCGAGGATTCGCGAGTAGATTCCGAAAATAAAGGACAGCTTAGCTTTCATCCACTATGTAATACCCTATATAAAGGGTCGAGTAAGTCTGTTGTAGGGGATCTTTTTGAATGGTTAAGCAAGTCATTAAGAGAGAGAAAACAGAGAGTAATTGTAATTGCTTTGGTTTTGTTCTAATTGCATTTGTAAACATTTGAAGAAGATAATCAATAAAGTTCAAAGTTAATCATCTTTCAAATAGTTATTCACGTTAAATCTAATGAGGGGTGTAGTGTGGGAAATCCTGCAACTACATATGCGCTAGAAACAGGGATTGGAAGATTAAAGATAGAAGATTACAGTTGAGATCATTTGAATCAAGAAAATGAGAAAGGAAAAGAACAGATCAAATGAGATAGAGGAATATAATGAAGACATGGAGTACGGTTCGATTACAAAGGAAATGATTAATGAGTTTCACGAAAGTATCAGAGGAAGAATACATAAACGAGATTTGGAAGGAAGGAAAATTATAGATGAAGAAAAGACATCGTCTCTAAAAGAGTGGGAAAAGCGAGAAAATAACATTTACGACGAGAGAGATACCTAAAGAAGGTTTGAATCATACATCCCCACTAGTGATCACGATAAATGCAAGCAAAAACAAAGAAGAATCGATAGAAGCGGTGGAAGAATGGGCAATAAATAGAACTGGTGGATACAGGAAGTCTGGTGAGTATTATGTTTTACCATACCTACAAAAAATTAGGGTATAAAGATGAAGAAATGAGTTCCCCAATGTATTATATCCATGGTTTTGGAAAATCCATAACAATACCTAAAGGAGAGATAAAATTACGAATTTTACTTGGAGAAATTGAAAATCTAGTTATATCGCAGCGGAACAAACAAAAGACGTGAATGTTGGAACCGAGGAGGAACCCAAAATTTTAAAAATTGGGACTAAAATGAACACAGGTAACATTAAGTGTAGTGGATATGGAATCACCATACCACATACCGTTGGGGAGACCAGGTACATGCAATTAAGGCGCAATATTTTTCTTACAAGTAGCATCAACACTTCATCGGTGTATCAAATTTCCTATGCCAAGCGGAATTGGCGAAATTAGAGGAGATGTTGATAAAGGAAGAATATATCATCAAATCGAAGTAAAGCATTATGAAGAGCGAGGGATTTAGAATTTACATGATAAAAGCAAAAGAAGGGAAAGGAATACCTAGTAAAGTTATGGAAAAGGGGGTGAACTCGCGAAAGGACCAAAGAAGAATCTCGCAGTGGAACAAACAAAAGACGTGAATGTTGATTTTTGGGACTAAAATGGAAGCGGATGAAGAAAGAAGAACTATTGATTTCTCTGCTATTGATTTAGATTACAAAGATATTTTTGCGTGGGATATGGATGAAATGCCTAGTATAGATCCATCGTGGCTTGCCATAAATTGGAAATTGACAAGAATGTAAGACCATTTAAACAAAGAATTAGAAAAATCGCAATGACTTATCATCCTCAAATAGAAGAAGAGCTACGAGAAAATGTTAGACGAGGAATCATTAGACAGGCAAAATATCCCGAATGGATAGCAAATATGGTTATAGTCCCAAAGAAGAAAAAAGGGATAAGAATTTGTATAGACTTTCTTTGATCTAAACAAAGCTTGTCCTAAGGATAGTTTCCCATTACCAGACATTCCGCAATTGGTTGAGGCAGCGGCAGGAAATGAAAGAATATCATCTCTTGATGGATATAAAGGTTACAATCAGATTCCTCTCGCCGAAGAAGATCAAGAACATACTGCTTTCTTTGCTCCAAGAGGATTGTATTGTTATACAAAAATGCCATTTGGTTTGCGAAATGCCGGTGCGACATACCAAAGGATGGTGGAAAAGGTGTTCGCGAGATGGATACACAAAACATTAGAGGTATATGTAGATGATATGTTGATAAAAAGCAAAAAAGCAAAAGACCACGTACAGGATTTGAAAGAAATTTTTGAACAAATGAGGCAATTTAATATCAAAGTAAACCCAGAAAAATGTACCTTTGGAGTCGCATCTGGAAAATTTTTAGGGTATATTGTATCTAAAGAAGGAATTCAAGTTGACCCAGAAAAGGTACAAGCAGTTCGCGATATGCCAACACCGGCGACAGTAAAAGATGTTCAGAAGTTAAATGGGTTGTTAGCTTCGCTAGGGAGGTTCATCTCGCGGTCATCTGATAAATGCAAGCACTTCTTCAATATCCTTAGAAAGGGATCAAAGTTTAAATGGACAGATGAGTGCGAGAAAGCCTTGCAAGGAATAAAGGAACATTTAATGGATATATCAATTTTGCAAAAAGCGGAAGAAGGAGAAGAATTGTTAATCTATCTTGCGACAACCTCGCATGCCTTAAGTGCAGTATTATTGCGAGTGGACGCAGGAGTAGAAAAACCAATTTATTACATCAGCAAAACTTTCAATGCTGCAGAAAGGAATTACTCAAAAATTGAAAAGTTAATCTTGGCATTAGTTTACGCAACATTTAAGCTCCGTATATATTTCCAAGCGCATATTGTCAAGGTAGTGACGAAAATACCAATAGAATCAGTAATGAAGAATTCGAAAAGGTCGGGAAGAGTTGAGAGATGGAATGCTCAAATAAGTCATTGCAAACTCAAATATGAAATATTATCTTCGCCAAAATCACAGGTTGTCGTGATTTTCTAGCGAGAATTTCCTTTGGAAGAGGATGAATCGAGTGGAAGAGATGATGGATGTGGAAGAAGAACATGGAGATCCAAAAGATTTGTTAACGAGAACTAGAATAGATGGGAAATATTGGTAGATGGGTCATCAAATGGAGAAGGAAATGGAATTGGAATTGTTGTGATTTCGCCAGAGGGCAATAAAATAGCTCTTTCTTTCAGATTGGAATTTGCATCAACAAATAATGAAACGAGAATATGAAGCTATAGTACATGCTTTGCGATTTGCAATAGAAATGGCTGGAGAATGTGAGAATTACAAGTGATTCACAATTGGCAATTCGCCCAGATAAAAGAAGAATATGCCATAAACGAATTGTCTTTGCAAAAATATAAGAAACTTGTTGACGAGTTGTCGATGCGAGATACCAAGAATAAAGTGGAGACATATATCAAGGAGAAATAATAGGCTCATGAGACGCTTTTGCCTTTATATCAAGTATGATGACAGATCCGATCGCGAGAAATATTAAAATACAAACACTTTTGATGTCGTCAATTGACAAAGAAGAAGAACAAGAAAGCTGATGTAATGGTAGTAGAGGGGAACACAAACATTTTGCGAAGAAGATTGGAGAGCGAGCTTCATGCATATTTGATGACAGGAGAGACACCCAGAGAAATAGATTGGAGACACACAAATTAAAAAGCCGTGCAACAAATTATGAATTAAGAGATGGAGTGCTATACCGACGATCTTTTAACGGGCCTTCACTTAGATGCTTAACAAGAAAGGAAGGGAAATCATATTGAAGATGTTGCATAGTGGGGATCTTTGGTAATCATAGCGGAGGAAGATCTTTAGCACATAAAGCAAAAATGCGGGGTTATTATTGGCCATATATGCATGAGGACGCAAAACAAGTGTCAAGGCGTTGCGAGGATTGTCAAAGGCATGGGAAGAAAATACATGCACCGGGAGCTCCGTTAAGTTCTTCAACAAGTGTCGGCCATTTGGAAAATGGGGTTTAGACATTGTAGGACCATTTTTACCGAGAACGGGACGAGAGAAGATATTTAATTGTCGCTCTGATTATTTCACAAAATGGGCGAGAGGTGAAAGCGGTACAACATATTCGCGATAAGGATGTTTTTACTTTCATATTTGAGAACATTATATGCGGATTTGGGATTCCAGCACGGTTGGTATCGACAATGGGGAAGCAGTTTGAAGGACAAAATATAGAATTCTTTGCTTAATGCATTTCGAGATACGATGTGGGAAGTCAACTCCTCTATACCCCTTGAGGCTAATGGTCAAGCGAAGCGACAAATAAAACAATCACGAGACATATTGAAGAAAAAGTTAGAAGGATACAATAAAGGATGGTGCGAACAAGTACCCAATGCGGTATGGGCTTATAATACAACTAGAAGAGAAGCTACGGGCATGTCCCCTTTTTGTTTAACATATGGAGTTGAAGCTGTACTCAGACGAAGTTAAGATTCCAACTACAAAGAAAGAAGCTTGGGAGAAAAATCTCGGTGCGGGTAACATTTTAATCAAGTTAGATGAATTAGAAGAGAAAAAGAGAGAGCATTACAACATATGGAGAATTATCGGCGAAGATTGGCGAGAGAATATAACAAGCGTGTCAAGATACGTGAATTTCGGCCGGGTGACTTGGTACTGCGAGAAACACCAATATATCAGCGAGAAAATGGTGGCAAGCTGGCAAGAAAATGGGATGGACCTTATATTATCAAGGAGATAGTTGGCACAGGGGCATATAGATTGATGGATCTGAAGGCAAAGACGTAGGGCAAAAACTAAATAGGCCATGGAATAGGTTATATCTTAAGAAATATTACCCATAGAAGATGGGAGAAATGGAATGAATTCTGTGATGTAATGTTTTTGCGACAGATAGATTGCGAGATCAAAGGAAATAAAGCAAGATTATGCGATAGCTTCGCAAACAGAATGAATGCTTGAATGAATTAACAAAAATGAATGAGTGAGTGAATGGGACGAACCTTTATGGCGTACACCTTAGTTCGCGAATGATATTTCGCAAGAGGCAAATGTAAGACCTAAAGTGCGTCATATAAGGGGGTATCTCTTGACATGGCTCAGGGGAAAGGTTACACCGCTCCTGGAACCTGAGTCATGTAGATTTGGGGCCCATGAAAGCCTATCGGGGGAGATACCTTGGATTTCCAACTATATATATAAGGTTATACCCAGTTGGGCCCGAGGGTCTCTTCCAAGGAGTCGGCGTATGACCAAGGCGCCGAGGTACACGGTTGAGTCAAGAGTGCGGGGAGCATGGAACTTCCTTACCACTCTTGACAAGTCTTGGCACATCTGCACTCGGCCCGAAGAAAACTCCACTTAGGGTGCGAGTCTCGTAACCATAAGCCCTATAGGTATAAGGGATAAGAGGCTGCGAAAACAAGCGCTTCTTTGTTAAGACTAGGATGGGAGGAGCTAGTCTTGTATGGCCGATGTACGCCTCCTTGAAGGGGCAACCGGGGGAGAAGATAAGGGCGGCACCCTCCATTAGGGAGATGATAAGTGTCAAAAGACGCAAATGTCATGAGGCTTTATTTTCGCAAGAAAATTTAGGCTTGTCATATTTGTGCAATGATCTGCGAGAGGCAATAATACTAACGCAAGGGTAAGACGAGATCAATGGGTTTTTACATGAAAGTGTAAGAACGTCCTGCGATTTCGTCGCAAAGACGACAATGTCACGGGATTTTATGGTCGCAAGAACATTTAAACCTGTCATATTGTCGCAAATATAATGTCTGCGAGAGGCAAAAATACTTAAGAAATGATAAGACAAGGTCAATGGGTCATTACATGAAAATGTAAAGACGTCCTGCGATCTTGTCGCAATGAGGTGTGGCAAAATAAGACCTTTACTTAGGAAGGCAAAATAAGACCACACAAATAATGATAAGGCAAGACCAATGGGTCATTACATGAAAATGTAAAGACGTCCTGCGATCTTGTCGCAATGACAATATTCAAGAAAGATCTTTAAACATTTTGAATATAGGTAATTGAGATCTTTTCATTGCAAGAAAGATTACATGATAAGCTTGCGAGCTTGAGAAAATGATTAAATGATAAGCTTGCGAAACATATAAATAATAATGAGACTGAGGCAATGCTTGTGAGATTACAACAAAAGACTTAATGGAAAATAAAGGAATTGCTTGATAAGGGGGCGAAATGAGTTCTTATAATAAGAAGGAAAGAGAAACTAAATGATTCATTCAACACGGGACTTAATCTTTTGCAATCAAAAAGGAAAATTCAACAAGGTTACAAATAAGTTTAATTCTCTATATCAATATTCTTAGCTGAAGGAGATGGTAAAGATTCTTCAACAATCTTGTCAGTTTCACCCTCGCCAGTTGAAGGGTTTTCATCAGAGATTTTTTCGCAAGGTTCCTTATTGATAACTTCATTATTAGCGAGATCTTCGCAGCTTTCATAATCATAATCACTATCGGAGAGTTGGGTACTTCATCATCTTCAACTTCCAAAGGTTCAACGAGAGACGGGATCAAGGGATTTAGAAAGTAAAATATCATTCACAAAAACTTCTGCTTTGGGATGAAATTGACGAAGAAGTGCCTTCTGTTGATTTCTACTCTGGATATCTTTAAGATGATTAAGGTAGTTAAATCTCCTTTGGCTCGATCGCGAGATTGGGCAAGGAAGCAACTAGAGTTGCATTTTCCTTACGAATCTTAGCATGCGCCGCTTCCAAAGTAGATAGAGAAGAGTGAAGATTTTTCTCGGACTCGCAAGAGTAAATAAAGACATTAAAATTATAAAATGGAAAGTGGTATATAAAATTAGAAAAGAAAAATGATGGATAAGGCAGTCAAATCTTATGACTACCTTCCTTCTGCGAGATAAGATATTGAGTAAGGGCCAAGCAATTATTCCCCAAGTTTTCCATGGCATTATCAAAACCATCACCGACAAGACCTTTTAACCGTGAACGCAAACTCTTTTCGTTAGAAATCAATAACTTATTTTGCTTCGCAAGGGAAGAATGGGATTCTTTTAACTTGGTATAATCATCCTTGAGTTGGTTTGTTTTAACACTTAGATTTATTCTATTCTGAATAAGCTTATCTCTTTCGGTGGTAGTATCTTCAAGTTTATTTTTCAGTAGGCAGATAGACTGTTCTTGCTCATTCAATGCTTTTTTACAAGCATCAAGTTGTTGCGAGGATATCGCCACCTTATCCAACAAAGCTCGCTTCTCTTGAGATAAAGTTCCATTTTCATCTGATAAGGTTTCCAACTCCAAATTAGATTTATTCAAAGAATATGAGAGACGCGACACTTCATTACTTAATAATTCTTGATTTTGAACTAAGAAGATATTTTCTTGAGAAAGATTATTTATTTGATCCATAGAAAATGTATGGAGGTTATCTAAACGATTATATTGCTCCATCCAGGCGTCTCTTTCCGTTCGAGTTTCTTCCACAATAGATTCCAATTGATATATCTCCATCTTACGTTTCTGGTGCAAAACTTGAGAGGCGAACCAAGTTTTTTTTTTTAAAAAAAAAAAAAAAAAAAAGGGTGGGGAGGAGAGATACCTTTTAGTTCTTCATTTTTCTTGCGAAGGTTATCGCGATCCAGCAAAGTATTATGAAGACTATTCTTCAAAGTCTTAATTTCTTGTTCCAAGGATATTTGCGATATCGTATCGGAACCAAAATATTTACCCAAAGATTCGTAAACACTAGATCTGGTGGGATCAGTGGAGGCTTTCTTAACATCATTCATGGTATCTGATAAAATTCTAAAAGCTATATCCATCCCTTCCAAATTTTCTTTGGTAAGAGAGATAGATTTTGAGGAAGAAGAAATAGTAGAGGAAGAAGGAAAAGTTGAATCACCCATGGTTATAAGATCGCCGAGTTGGAGAAACTGATCAATAGGTGGGGGCGAGATAAAAGTAAAAGTGGGGAGAGGCACGTCCTGAAGAATTTCATTCACAGAAAATTCATGGATTGATTTATCCTGCGATGATATCGTAGGGAATGGTAGATTATCTTGAGAAGAAGAAATGGGTTCATCTTGCGAAGAAGTCGCTATAGTAGGAGATTTGCCTTGTGAAGATACTGTAGGGAAAGTAGAAAGTTTGAATCCCGAAAAGGAAACAGTAGGAATAGCAGCAGGAACATCAGGTTTATTATGGCGAAACCTTTTGGGAGATTTATCATCATTCTTATCATCCTGCGAATAATAAATCAATTGAGAAACAGAGGCAACAAAATTGCTATTAAAGGAGTAAATATTTCTAAAATACCTTACTACTCGCAGGCTGTTTTTTGGAAGCGAGAGACTTCAGTTGCGAAGAGGATTTTGGTTGCGAACCCGTAGGGATGTTAGGGTTCACCACGGTATACTTAGAACTGGATTTATTCTTGCTAAAACAAAAAATGGCGGAAGAAATATCAAAAGAAGAATAGAATCAAGATGAAGTAATTTCAATAAGGAAGATCAATCAAGAGAATAGTCAAAATCAATAAAATTAACGAACCTGGATGCCATGAAAACAATAGCAGAAAGATAGTAAAAGAAGGTGATGAAGATGAACAGCAGGAAATAATTGCAGACGATGAGGAAGATAAAGAAGAAGAGAAAGAGTGCTTTTCACAAGAGGTTTTCCTTTAAATAGAAGAAAAAAGAGTGACCGGATAACATTAAATATACCGGTAAAAAGAGTAATTTTAGACACGTGTAAACGGTTATCCCTAAATTCAAGGAATCAAATTGAAGTAGATTTCTGTGGGAAATTGAAGAGATTTTTTATACTATTTCATGAATACTTCATGCTTCGCATACTTCAAGAGATAGTACTTCTTTCTCACTTCGCAAAGCTTTGGAACTTCGCAAAAGAATAGAGGCAAGTACGTACTTTTCAAGTCCAGTATTCTTTCACTCGTTCCTTCATCAACAAATGTCAAAGATTACCACGGTAACAAATTTTTCCTTAAAAATCGCTCTCAAAGCAATATTCAAGGAAAAAGAGGCAAGATGTAGGGTCAGAATCTCGCAACTCCAATACTTCGCGAGATTAATAAACGACTGCGTCGCGAAGGAGTCGCATGGAGGTAAATAAATGATGTAATAAATGACGACAGTCAGAACATGAGGAAAGTGTGAAGACTTGGCGAGATTTAGGAGTGTCGCGAGGACAAGCAGTTACACATTTGCGAGGATTCGCGAGTCGATTCGAAAATAAAGGACGACTTATCTGTCATCCACTATGTAATACCCTATATAAAGGGTCGAGTAAGTCTGTTGTAGGGGATCTTTTTGAATGGTTAAGCAAGTCATTAAGAGAGAGAAAACAGAGAGTAATTGTAATTGCTTTGGTTTTGTTCTAATTGCATTTGTAAACATTTGAAGAAGATAATCAATAAAGTTCAAAGTTAATCATCTTTCAAATAGTTATTCACGTTAAATCTAATGAGGGGTGTAGTGTGGGAAATCCTGCAACTACACCCAACAATCTGAGCCCCCACACCTCTTTGAATGTAAATACCTAGTCAAAACCAGATCAGCAATGGCTGGAGAGGCCCGGGGTTGCTTATATCAATGCAAGGTTGGTGGCTGATAGACCATGTAGGACTATTATTATTATTATTTTATATAATTAATTTTATTATTAAGCAAGCAAACTTAGTAAATAATTACACAGGATGTGTTGGGAGCCTAGCAACAAGCTGGGCGCCAACCCCCTTTTGAATAATAATACCTTAATACCCAACCTATGAAAAATAGAATTGCCAATTTTATGATTGGCATCATATCTAAGAAGGCAGTTTGTCGATCGCTTTAAACAATAAACTAATTTTATTGGATAAATAATATTACATTAACTAGTTGGAAGCCTAACAAGCTAAGCTCCAACGACATACTACTACATAAATCGAACATGTTGCCGTGCTAATCTACCAGCGAGCCTCATGGGTAACCTATCCAAGGGAGCCAAAGCGGATGGGGGGCTGAGATTGTGTCACAAGGGGGCAAGCTAACACTACCTTCCATGTTAATTCCTGGAATATAACGCCACTGGGGACTCGAACCTGGGACCTCCTGGAGCGAATAAAACTTTGGGAAAGGGGATGACCAGCTGAGCTAGGTGCCCGTTCTTGATGTTATTATTATTATTATTATTGTTATTATTATAAAAGAAATAAATGATGTTATTTGCACATGAATGGGAGGGAGTCGAGCGATAATTTGAGAAAATACCAAAATTCAATAAATGATTAAACCAACATTTAATCATCCTTTCACCAACTGGTCTTCAAAGGACTTTGGTGCATGCTCATTCGAGCACCTGGGTGCTATATGGTCGGGCATCATCCCATGTAGTAGATACCTCTCTTAGTCAGTGATTGATTTTCAGTAAATCATCAATTGATCAGCAATCGATCAAAATTAGGGTTTCGAATCAAATGCTCCGCAAAGCATAATTCTAAACAAGTTTAAACACTAATAATTTTATGTTGATCCAGCAATCAACATTTTAATTAATTATACCCGCTCCAGTTGCCAGTATTTTAAATTAATATTTTATTTGGTCCCGCTACCAATAATTCATCAAACGAGCAGTATTTGCTCAAACCGGGAATATTGATTCAACAATCAATATTCAACAATTCATCAAGCGAGCAACAGTTACGGACCAGGAATTTTGATTCAACTATCAATATTCAATAATTCATCAAATGAGCAATATTTGCTCACTTTAACTATTAACATTCATTCGACAATTATACATCTGTCTCAACTGACATGCTAAATCCATGAATCATAGAGTATTCTTCAATCATACTCGACTCAATAACATCAAGACTCATCGTTTGATCAAGTCAACAACTGACTAACTAAATACATGTCTGCCTTGTAGACTCCACATTCATGAGACATCAATCACGTCAGATGGGGGGATATTAACTAGGGTTTTGGTATGCAGTCTACAGCACGTGTGTTCATCCACGATGAAAATGTGACTAAGTCGTGCAAGCGGTTAGAGGAGTTAGCAAAGTAGTGGGTGGACAATCAACCAAGTCTCCGCACGATGAGTAACTGGTTTTAACACGATTTCCCACTTTTTCACTCCAGCAACCATCACACTTACTGGGATCAATGTGTCTACTATTTTTGCAATATAAGAGTCTCTGAATCCATGATTGAAAAGACAAGAATGCTCGTCTGAAAAAAGAATTCTCATCACACAAGAATTCTCACTGTTTGAGCAATCACTCTCAACAGAGCAAATTCAATCAATCAGAACTTATCTTTTTTCTTCACGCAGAATACACAACATATCCACAATCCTCGATCATCATTGATCTCACACACTTCTCAGCTTCCCTCATAAAGATCGAACCATCCTCTTTTGTGACCGAATTGACTATGGAACCGAGATTATCTTGGTTTAGGCCGGAGTCTTACAGATTGACCTCTCGAATTCAAGCACTCCCTTTGCAATGTATCTGTTTGCAAAAGGTTAAAGCGATTTGCTCGGTCCAGGAGTTTCCTCCGCACGGTCGTCTCTTCATTTTTTCATAAAACCAGCAAATTATTTTTCCCTATCAACAGCCTCTTTTCCAAAAAAAAAAAAAAAAAAGACTCTAAAAGATATTCTGTAATATCCCATATAAGATAGTTAACCAAAATTTTAACCTTTTGATGTAACTGAATTTTAATTTAAACCATCATACCAGATGAATTATGTAAAACCCAAATTTTGTAATTCCTTTTTTTTTCTCACCTAACAGAATCAGAGAAAAAAGTATATTATACACGAATTAAAATACAATAGTCAAAATAAAAATTATACTATTATAATCAAAATTAAGACCACAATAAACTCAGTCATATAGATTTGAATCACAAACTGGAGAAAGATAAAAAGAGAAAGACAGTGACGGAAACTGAAAGAATTTCAATTTGAATTTTGAAATAGTTCCGGTTATCTCGGGAAGTAAAAATACACTCTTTTGTGTTAGACGAACTTAACATCAAATTATTTTTGTTTTTAAATTCTACATTGGGTTATTTTGGTAAAAAGACCCTGAATTACTTGTTTGCTTAATATATATATATATATATATAAAGGAAATTTTATCGTATAATAAGGCCAAACACTATGGTTGGTGTTTTCTCTTAACTATAGCTTAATTATAGCGAAATCTAACTACTACGGCCATTCACTTAGGCCTTAGCTTTAATGTAGCGAATCTGTGTGGCTTCGCTACAAAGAGGAACAAATCTGTTCCTCTTTTATGAGTTTTTGTATAAAATTTTACTTTATAGAAGCTCAGTTTCAATATGGTTTTGGTCGGAACGTAGTTTCTATATCCGGTTCTTTTATTTAACACACTTAAACGTTGGGGATTTCCAAGATTCCCTATTAATTTGAAATATCAGATATAGAAAATAATACAGTTTCCGTATTTAGAAATTGGAAAGAAACTAAGTTTTCGTCTCAATAAGCTAAGCGATGTTCATTTCTCATAGTGAGATGCAATGTCCCTCTCGTTTCGCTTGGCTAAGCGAGAAACACCTCACCACAGTACTTGGCCTAAGAGCTTCTCCAATGGTTGTTGTGTGTGTGTTTCTTAGGTGGAAACACAAACAAGACATCCTCATTCCAATTTTTCCTTAAGTTCAGGAGGAAAAAATTACTTCATCTCCAATGGTGTTGTTTGTGATCTTTTTTAATTAAATATAATTTATTTATTTTAGTAATTTTAAGATTTTATAAATATCGTTATTTAATGTATTGGAATTAATTTTAGTTAAGTAAAATCTTACTAAGATAGCTTGACATTGTCAAGGTGAATATCTAGTTTTAGACATTCGCGTTGAGGATGTCTAACAAAAATTAAGCCATGTAATCTTCACATAGATTGAAGAAGTTGGGGTTAGAGAAGAATTTTAGGGAAAATGAATGTGCATCCTATGTGGATTTAGGCATTTATCTTCACATACATTCCATTGGAGAAGCTCTAATAGAAATAGATATACATCTAGCTAGTCCCACTACTATATAAAATTAAATAGTTCATATATCATGGCTAGTTTGGGGACTAGATAAACTATTTGAGGCCTACCACTTTCTTCACCTACACGGATAAGAGGGATAACGGGTGACTAAGAAGGAAGAAAGTACTAAGTTACCCTTACTATTAAAACCTAAAAACTTAAATCAAATCAACTATATTTTACTTTCTTAGGTACTTTTCATCGGCTCATTTCTTTCAATTGGGTTTCTGATTGATTGATATATCAAAATTGAAATCAGAAATTTTATTTTTCTAGATTTATCCAGAACCGACCGATGTGTACACATTAATCAATTCTAAGCAATCGGTTCATATGCACATACACGTCGCCCGATTGTTCTTGATGTTCTTCGTGGTTGAAGAATATCAACCCAGAATCAGCCGACGTGGACATTCATGTAAACCGATTTTGGTTAAAGAAAATGTTCAATATATCTGCATGTTTTATAGGCTATAGTCGCCCAATATAAACCTCTTTATATGATGATTGTTGCAATCAGTTTATATAAGCATCCACATCCGTCGTTTGTTACAATGAACTTTTATCCAAATAAATGTCACAATCGGTTTATACAAACATCCACATCCGCCGCCGATTGTTACAAATAAACGTCTACCGATTTCTGGTATTTTTTCGTGAATGCTGAATATCAACCCAAAATTGGCCTTCAAGTGCATGAACATCCACCGATTCTTATTTACCGAAGAATCCAATTTTTTTTTGATGTTTTGATGATGAATTAACATTAATTGATTTCTAGGTTAACAAGTTTAGACACCAATTAATCAACCGATTTAACACTAATTAATCATGAACAAATTAGTCATTAAAAAAATAGTTGGCTAAGGGTTTTCGAAATTACTTCATAATGATCCATTTTTCTCTCTAAGCAGTAGACTTCGAATACATTAGTTCTCTCTGCTTAGTATGTACTAAGTCTCTCTCCTAGAAATCAACTAATGTTGGGCTAGATTGGAGGTGCTAGATTAGCACTTAAGTGTTGCAATTCAAAAAAAAAGTGTGGCAAAAAAGTTAACACTAGTTCTCTCTCTTACCAGTTGCTAGCATGTGGACTAGCATGCTAGATAGTTTCGTTGAATGATTCAGCGCTTGAAAAACTACCTTTTCGCGAAATGGTTCAGCGCTGAGAGATTTATTTTTGATCCGACGGCTGAGATTTAAAGCGCTGACATGGACTGCTAATCTAGCTGCTAGATTAGCACTCCCATAAGACTTAGGAGGTAGTCCTGACTGCTAATCTAGGTGCTAGACTAGCACCCCATAAGACTTAGTCTAACCAAGTTCATACATAATTATGTATATAATAATAATATTTTAGCTTGTCGTATCATCTGATTAAACTAAACAAAACAAAAACAAAAAGACTTATATTTTCTTTATGTATTATTTTTTTTTATTAGAAAACAGTTAACAAAACTTTTTTTTAGAGATCATGAAGTAATACTAAAATATACACACACCTAAATTGTAATATTTTATTTTTAATGATAAGTGTTTGTACCCAAAATTACTTTTGGGCACGAAACACGATGAATGGATAAATTGATGAATAATTAGGGTTAGGAGACGGGCTGAGGAACAAATAAGAGACAAAGATTGACGCAGGTTTTACGTGGTTCGGCATGGTTTGCCTACGTCCACGGATCAATCCCCTTGGGGAGAAGTGTTTTATTGATAATTGTATTACAGTGTGTCCCCCCCTCTCCTATTGGCTACCCCTCCTCTTTATACAGTTCCATATCTAAATATAAACATAAATTACATTAACTTCTCATTCATGTCTCCATCATCAATTCTGTATAAAATTGCTGGAGTTAATTCTGCATGTATGAGACTGCTGCAATTACTACTGCATGTCAGAAACTGCTGCATTTAGCACCGCATGGCTGAAACTGGTGGAATTCAATTCGCATGGCTGAAACTGCTGGAATCCAATTCTGCATGAAACTGCATATTTATGCTTCCATGATAAATTCCCGCATAAATGATGGTGGCGATACAGTGGACATTTCTTGGCGGAGCAATAGCCGATTGCATGGGTAGGGACCGGCTTGATGGTTGACATGCATGATGGTGCGGATGTGGATGGAGGCGGGCCGGGCAAACATGGTTGGAGACCGTTGGCGTATGGAAGAGTTTTTGATCGGGATTGGTTAGCAGCATTGCTGGCTACAAGACTGAAAATTGGATAGGAGTGCGACTGACTTCGATAGTTGACCGACGGTTGACTTTGACCGTTGGCCGACCATTGACTTTGACCATTGATCTTGACCGGACGTTGACTTTGATAGTTGACCAACTTTGACCATTGACCGGTCTGTGCAGACTGGTGGGCCGCCTTGGTTGATCAAGTTAGTGGGTTTGGATGAGGACCAAAAGATGATTCAAGCATCAATTTGGCCCATTAAGTGGTATTTTTACTTATGGTACAAACATCGCCCGGGTTAAGAAAAATTTCGTGTTCCTTAGTCAATGATAAAACTCGCCCCCAAGTGCGGACTATTGATATTGAGGTGATTGGCGAACTTCCCTTGTTGTTTGCGGAAATCAAGACGCCCCCAAGAGTAAATTGTTGTTGCTGAAGCGTAAATAGAACCGCCTTCGTTGGTTGTGGAGATCGTAATCAAGTCGCCCCCAAGTGTTGCAAAAACAAGACTGAGGTGATGCAACGGAAGCTTGATAATGGAGCAGAGTGATGTTGGAAATGAGCGGTAACAACATTGAGTGAAGTTGGTCTGCGGCCATTGTGATCATTTGACCGCATGAGCGACGAGCAAAAACACCGCTTGCTGGGCCGCGATCACCGATTTGCAGGAGTGATGAGCGAGAATCGCACTGCAAGCCAGTGCAATCACTGGGACTGCAGGAGTTGCGAATAGAGCTAGACTGCTGGTACAGCTGATCACCGGTCTGCAGAACGAAGAGCAAAATCAACAGCAGCCGCGATCACCGAACGGCAGGGAGCGACGAGCCTCATTTGCAGAACGAGTGCGGGACGAGTGGTCTGGCAGGAATTGGAACGGAGCGATCGCAAAGCAGCTTCGATGTGGTCTGGCAGCGAGCGACTTAACAGATGTATCTGCGAAGAATTTCGATCAGCCGGTCACGGCAGAAGCGACGAACACGACATAAAGAATTGCGATCACTGGACTACAGAATACAAACAGATCCTGATCGCAAGAGCTTCGATCGGTTGGACTGAAGCATTTTCCGAGGGACTGGATTTAAATAGTTCGATAAACCTAGGTGTAACCGTTACAAATAAAACTAGACAACATCGGAGTTGCCCAATCGAGTGAAAACCAGCATCGCATCGCTTGCGCCAAACCGAGTACATAATTCATAGGCAAAATCGATTGCACGGCCGCGTCCAACCGAGTGCAGCGATTGCTTTTGAATCGAGTACAATAATTCAATCAACATAACTATAGCAGTTTAACATTACTGATTTTAAAAATTGCGTAAAAATATTAGGGTGTACGCTCGCCCCCTCTTAATCCTGCAACTCGTTGGAGGATTAAGAAGTTTGGGTTACCTGAAGTTTCGATTTTCAGAAGCTTTATTCCGCATTGCAATTAGGTGCTATGTAACTTGCCTCCAAGCGTATGAAGTGTTACACAGCTTGCCCCAAAAGAGTAATTTTAGACCACGAGGTGTTACATATCTCGCCCCCAAGTGATGGTCAGTCATGTTGAAGTGATATGCAACTCTCCCCCGGAAGATAGTAATTGTCATGCTACTCAATGCTTGCACAAGGGTGCACTGCCTTGCTGCATTTTGCTCGTGCATGGGATTTTGAAGATGTCTGCTATTTGGAATTCGCGCGGGGGGCCAATCCCACTATTTCAGATGCGCGTAGAATTGAAATGTGTGCATCCCCTCGTGAGAAGATGCTTGCCACATTAAGGGTGTCTTACTGAACAAAAGTATGCATGAATATATGAAAAGATGCAAAAATATGTAAATTGTATACTTACCTTATTGAAAATGTTAATGCGACTTCGCTTACGAAGTGATTAGGATGCCCACTGGCTATGTCGGTGTTTTCCAGCGACGATGATTAGTATAGTTGCCTTAGCGTCTCGTCTCGACTTAGTAATTGATTTGTCTATCCGTAGGATTGGAATGCACCAGTTAAGTCCAAGCTGGATCGAAGACAGTTGCCACGGAACTGTATTTCAACAGCTGTGATCAGCTGCGCTGCAACAGTTATGCACAAAACTGGACTGAATCAGTTGTGAGGAAAACTGTATTGAAATAGTTTTTGGGGAAAATCGGACTACAGCAGTTGTGAGGAAAACTGTATTGAAAGAGTTTTTTGGGGAAAATCGGACTACTCTGGCAGTTCGACTCCACTGGACAAAGTAGGAATTAAATAGGATCATGGTCATTCGATCAACATGCCAACAAAATGTTGTTGTGAAACCGGATTACAATAGTTCGATCAATCGACCGTAATAGTTACGTGGAAAAAGGACTGCAGCAGTTCAATCAATCGGACAATGATATTTTCGGTGGTGATTGAATGTGACCGTTTCAGTCTTTGTCATTTTATATTTCTAAAAATTTTAACCTTCTCCGAAAATTTGAATGTCTCCTTCACGACCTTGGTAATTGACATACGATCTCATCGGGCCGACAATCACTCAGTTTGGATGCACGAAGAAGAAGTTATCGAGGAAACAAAATTAGTTGGTCAGCGCCTTGCTCTAACATGTTGATGACGTGATTGTACCCAAAAAAATTTATTTTCCAATTGCAAAATTATACCTTCATGTCGTATGATATTGAAATGCGATCGCAACGAGCCAAAAATCATCCAATTCGGACGTGAGACGAAGAAGATATCAACGAAACAAAATTTTAGACCAAGCCCTAGTGGGGTGTACATATCCGCAAGGCAAGAGAAACTGGGCGGAATAATCCGAGGGCTACGGGATTAAGTTGCGCCGTGTTCCATTCAAACAGGGCTACGGAATTAAGTTGTACCGCGCCGCACCGAATCATTACCTCCAATTAATCGGCGATTAATCGGTGTATCCGACTAATCGTCATTTAATCGCTGGTGGCCGCCGGCTTTGTCTGCCGCCACCGCCGCTCGTAATGGCCGCCGGGTCTGGCCGCCGGTTGTGACCGCCGCTCGTACTTTCCGCCGGCCATGTCCGCCGAGTCTGGCCGCCGGCATTTTTTTTTATTTTTTTTAATTTGATTTTGATGTTTTACAGAGCATCTAAAATGGATGTACCAGGGAGCATCAACGGTCTGTGTGTCTAGCGCATCGAAGGTTGATGTACCACCGTTGCATCGAACTGTTGCTGAGAATGGGATTTTGATGTATCGCGGAACATCGAAGTTTGATGTACCTAAGCAAATCCACGGTGGTCATTTGCTGCGCATCGAACTTTGATATATCTGGAAGCATCGAAGAATTCTGACGTGGGTGATGGACACCCTTGACGTGGGTGAGTGAAAACAAATGTAGGTGAACGAAACCCCTGAAGAGGGTGAACAGATCAGAGGCCGCCGATGCCGCCGCTCGTAGTGGCCGCCGGCCTTTGCCGCCGGCTGTGACCGCCGACAATTTTTTTTTTTTTTTTTTGAAACCTTCGCAACACATTTCCGGAACTGTGATCTTTGCCTTCGGACCTTTGGTGACATGTTTCATTGACTTGTTGTATTTTCCTTGAAAGCTTCTCGTAACATCCTATGGATTTTTAGCAACGGTTGTGTGGACTGTTGCTGTTTCTCCTAAGATTTTCACCATGATTTTGCTTCACTTTTGTGGCCCTTTTCTGGAATTTTCTGAGATGCTTTTCTGGAGGTTTTCCCTTGGGTATTCAAGCACCTTGAGATGTAGACAACTTGACAACTTTGCGATTATGACAGTATTGATTTTGTCATATAGCAAACTTGAACAAGTGGATAATGCGTTATTTGAGAAGCAATTTTTTCGGACTTTGGACTTTGGACTTGAACATGCTGTGGATCGAACATCCTGACAACAACCCTGGTGATTTTCGCAGTGAGTTAGCTTTGGTGGCTTCCGATTTGCGATCTTTGGGCTACAATAATTGTGATTAATCGAAGCTCGGCAAGACTGCGATCACCGGGCCAGTGATAGAAATCGAAACTGGATCCATCCATGTTGTGGATCGAATATCCGATAACAGTTTTGATGGTATTTCACTACATCTTTTGTCGCGGACCGAGCGTCCCAGCAACACTATCATCAGATTTTGTAGTGATGCGATGTTCAACAGTATCCATGTGTAATAGCCAAAGAAATGCAAACGGCAAATCTTGATTGCAGCAGTTGCGATCAACTGGACTGTAGTATGTACGATTATACGGTCAGCAGCAACTGCGATCAGCTGGACTGCGAATGTTATGATCAAACTGGACTGCAACAGTTGCGATCAACTGGACTGCAGCAGTGATTTTTCAAAGTGCTCGAGATCGCTTTTTCACGGACACGATTTTGAAGCATTTTCTACAACTTTTCTCAATGGGAAAACACGATTTCTTTTCTCGTATGTCCCCTTAGTTGGCGCCAATATTTGTACCCAAAATTACTTTTGGGCACGAAACACGATGAATGGATAAATTGATGAATAATTAGGGTTAGGAGACGAGCTGAGGAACAAATAAGAGACAAAGATTGACGCAGGTTTTACGTGTTTCGGCATGGTTTGCCTACGTCCACGGATGAATCCCCTTGGGGAGAAGTGTTTTATTGATAATTGTATTACAGTGTATTCCTCCTTTATCCTATTGGCTACCCCTCCTCTTTATACAGTTCCATATATAAATATAAACATAAACTACATTAACTGCTCATTCATGTCTCCATCATCAATTCTGTATAAAACAGCTGGAGTTAATTCTGCATGTATGAAACTGCTGCAATTAGTACTGCATGGCAGAAACTGCTGCATTTAGCACCGCATGGCTGAAACTGCTGGAATTCAATTCGCATGGCTGAAACTGCTGGAATCCAATTCTGCATGAAACTGCATATTTATGCTTCCATGATAAATTCTCGCATAAATGATGGTCGGCGGTATTGGTGGACATTCTTTGGTGAGGCAGTGGTTGCATGGGTAGGGACTGTGATAGGTGTAGAATACACCTAATTTACTATCTAGTAGTTTATGCTTTCTTTGTTATTTTTCTTGTAAATTATGTATTTTACGCTTGTTTTGAGTTTTATAGCTACTTTGGAGTCGCACGGAGGAAAGGAAGAAGAAATCACCCAATTTGA
Organism: Papaver armeniacum; assembly: GCA_023531295.1. Taxonomy (NCBI): domain Eukaryota; kingdom Viridiplantae; phylum Streptophyta; class Magnoliopsida; order Ranunculales; family Papaveraceae; genus Papaver; species Papaver armeniacum. The sequence goes on from JAJJWW010007659.1 coordinate 920,198, forward strand.
TCCAAAAGGGCAAAAATTGTCATTTCATGGGCGAACACTATCTGGAGCCCAGTCAAGGTTAAAAGGTGACTCAAATTACTAAAGAAAGGACAATTCAAGTTAAGGGGCTGCCAAACTGGGTAGCCCTTATCCAGAAACGTAGTGCTGTTATCAGTTGGTAAAATGGATGGGTTATGTTCATGGATGTTGAAACCCAAACCCAGAGACCCACACCCGTACCCGGATCCATGCCCGAGTCCGAACCCAAGTAATTATACCCTAAATGTTTAGAAGATATTATCTTCTCCTCTTTCCTTTCTTTCATCCGATAGCAGTCATGACTGTTAATAAAGTCGAGAGGTAATCGAGCAGTTCATGGAGAACACAGATGGGTTTGTGGTGGTCTCTGATGTTGGAGATGAAGCTCAGAGAGAAATAGATCAAGAAATGTTAAAGAAGATGAATTCAATGTTAGGGTTTGCTATGGTATGAAGTGTCGGCGCTCATTGTTGGTGGAGATGAAGCTCAGAGAGATGCAGCAGGGAAATCGAGCTCGTTCTTGAGCTATTGTTCAACACAGAGAGAGCTGAGGGTTTTGATTGAAGAGGTTCAGATCGAGAAATGGAACTCATGGAGGAAGAAATCGAAGATGGTGGTTCTGGTGGAATGGGTATGAAACCGAGAGGGAAGAAGAAGACACATGTGATACTAAATTGGTGGTTGATTCGAGATTCAACTGAAGAACGAGATGGGTTTTTGATTGAAGGTTCAAATTGGGAAATTGATGATGTCGATAGATTTCTGGAACTGAGATTGAGAGATTAGAGATGGGTTCGATTTGTTTATGGGATTGTGAATCGAATTGGCAAACAATGGTTGGATCTGTGATGAATTGCAGCACAGGGAGGATATGGTGGTGGTTCTCAGTTTGTGGAAATCGAACATGGAGGAAAAGAGTTGCTGTTGAGTTACAGGAAATGAATTTGAGAGATGCTGGTGCTGTTGGTGACACTAAAGGGTTGGTTGAAATTGATGTTGCTAAGAAGATTGAGCAAATGATGGGTAAGACGATGGCAGTTGCCAGTGGAGATGGAGAAGGGATGGCTTGAACAATGGTTTGCTGCAAGAGATTAAATGAAGAACAAAAGATGAGTTGAGCTGCTGCTACAACGGGTTTGTAATGGTGATGAATGAGCTAAAGAAATAGATGTATGCCTAGGTGTGTCGCAGGTGAAGATAATGGCTTGAAAATTTGGCCGGAAATGCCCTGTAAACAACCAGAACTCGGCCGGTTTTCCATTCCGGCGAGTCAACTCGCAGCCGCCGAAGACCGATCCCAACCGAGTTCAGTGACCGATTCCGGTTAGCTGAATTAGATCAAGTCACTGAGTAAGCGGTGACTCGAAGAATCGACTCACCGAGTAAGCCTGGGATTAGTCGAGTCGGGAAGCTAACTCGAGTCCGACTCTCCTTCCCTTGACCATTGACTAACGGTTGACTGTTAGTTTGACCTAATGGTAACAGAATCTTGGACGGAATATTCCATCACCGGCGACGACTTTCAGGCGACTATTCCGGTCGGATTCCGGCCATAATACCAGTTTTCCGGTGAGCCAAAAATTCCGAAATTTTCTATGGACTTCTCTCATGGGTGTGAAGACTTGGGCTAGGAATTGGATGGAGAATTAGGCTCAAAGTTGGAAAGAGAAGATGGAAGAAAAGAAAGACTTGAATTTGGAAGTTGAATTGCTAAAGGAAAAGGATTCTATTCCTTGGAAGATTTGGAGAATATTGAAGCCTATAAATAGAGAAGTTTTCTACACCTCTCTACACACACCTCTCTACACCTCTCTTTACACACAACACTTTTCTTTTCTTATTCTTTGTGTGAACTCCTTAACATGAGTAGTTAATTTTCTTATTGATTGAGGATGAATTCCTAGTTCTTAATTTATGTTTTGAGTTTTTGTTTTCAATTCTATCTTGAAGTTTTTCACATGATTATCGTTTGTTTTTACTAATAGGAATGATCTTAAAGACATTCATGATTGATTGATAGATTGTTTGGGTGGCCAACTAAATTGATTTGTTAATTTGATCTAAAGCTAGTGAAAGTTAGGAGATAAGTAATCGTTTCTTGACTCTTTACATAAGTAGCAAACACGAGACCTTGCGGAGGGATTCCGTGGAGCAATTGTGTGTAGAAACAACGCTAGAAAGTGGACCAAGCGAACCGAGTTTAACTACTAGTACTAAACCTAAATTCATAAATCTTAATGCATTCAGTGGAATTACATCTTGTGCGAACCTCAAGGTGGTTCTTTTGAATAGAATCGATAACTAAGCGGACTGTTACTCGGTGAAATTAGGGATTTTGGGGCTAGCTAAGCGGACTGCTATCCTACGGTTGGTGATAATTTGTGACTAATAACAAGTAGAAAAGAACATAACTTTAATCATTGTTTTGCAACGAAGAAGGATTCCTTGATCTTGTCTCTCTTATTGCTTTCAACTTTATCTTTTAATTGCTTTATTTACTTTCTTTTGATTTACATCCCCCTTTTCGTGACAACTTTTACAACTAGAATCTCTTACTCCTCGTGGGAACGATCTTGACTACACTATATTACTTGTTAATTAGGTGGAAAAATCTTGAATTAATTTGTTATGGTACGACACGCATCAGACTGGCTTGATGGTTGACAGGCATGATGGCTGGCAGTGTGGATGGAGGCTGGCTGGGCAAAGCATGGTTGGAGACTGGGTTGGCGGCGGCGGAAGAGTTTTTGGTCGGGATTGGTTAGCGGCATTGCCGGGCTACAAGACCGAAAAATTGGCTAGGAAGTGCGGCCCGACCGATAGTTGACCGACGGTTGACTTTGACCGTTGGCCGACCGTTGACTTTGACCATTGATCTTGACCGGACGTTGACTTTGATAGTTGACCAACTTTGACCATTGACCGGTCTGTGCAGACTGGTGGGCCGCCTTGGTTGACTGGTTAGTGGGTTTGGATGAGGACCAAAAGATGATTTAAGCATCAATTTGGCCCATTAAGTGGTATTTTTACTTATGGTACAAACAATAAGGTTTCAAGTTGCCACTTGCCGGTATATATATTTTTTTTTCGCTTTTTAAGTAGGTAAACAATGAAGGTGGTTGGTTTCCCCGTTTTCTTCCCCACAATATGGTACCAATCTAAACCCTTGACCCAGAATGGTGAATTTATTGAAGTCTGAAGTGCGCTCCTGACTCAGTTATGGGAAAAAGTTTGGGGATATAAAACATTTTTGGGTGAACATGGACTTACTTTTGGAGATGATTCACATATTTATAAGCATGTTGATTGGCTGTATACGAGCACTAGCATCACTTGGCATTTGCAAGGTTAGGGATTAAACCTCAAGTCTTCAACCAATAACACCTGCTAGTTTAGAGGGTTTGCATGACTCAGTTGCATTTATTGTCATTTTTTTTTTCTAATTCTACTTATTCGTATAAATCTAACGTATCACATCTGATCCGATTTTTTTAACCAGAAAAACTATTAAGTTATTGTATATATAAAGCTTATGATCCCATTAGTTATAACCTTGTTTGGATACACATGTAATAGGTTTTCGACTTCTAAAATTTTAAAAAAAATAAAAATGAAATTAGTTCGGGAGTCCAACTTTGTGCACACTCCTTTAACGAGTGTGCACGTAACAAAACAATTTCATTGGTTGTCATAAACTTACGGTTATCTCATTAATAAATTTTTATTTTCTTTTAGTTTAATTTGATTTAAATCCTCAAAAGGCAACATGATATATATCATATCAATTAATTACCTAAAATATAAGACTTGATTTAGGTAATTGACGCATTAACACTTTAATGCACCACCATCACGCCATTGATTTTTTTTTTTTTAGGAAATACTTCATTTACTGTTGAGTTCACGACCCTTATGAATTATGATCATGATTTCCCGTGAATCCATATCAAAACTGAGAGTTAATATCTTACAATTTCACTCATGATGATGATTGATTGATAAACCTCTGCCACAAAACTTAAATCTAACAATTTACCTTGAAAATTGATGGAGTTAATCATAATGAATTATCAACATATCAATCATAATGAGTGATCAGCTTAAGCCCTGCAAATTTAACCATCACCGATGATTACCCATTCTCATAAAACTGCCGTGGTTGCCTAATATTTTGTTTCTCTTCTTCATGCTATTTATTTCCTGTTTTAGAAATCCTATATTTTAGGTAATTAGATACGATATATATTCAGTTACCTTTTTAAGATTTAAATCAAACTAAAAATAAAAGAAAAAACTAAAGTTAATACTCCCTCCGTCCCAAATTAGATGAGCTAGTTGGTTTTAAATTTTGTCCCAAAATAGATGAGCTATTTCAATAATCAAGGGATTATTTCTAAAACTACCCTTTTAATTGATTATTGTTACTGTTAAAGCACTGCTCAGTCGAATTCGCATGCGTTGATATCTCAAGCATGTTTGTCAATGTTAGTGATCAAAACTATAAGTCTTGATATCTAGTCTACTATTAGCTAAGTCTCGGACTAGGATGGAAGTGTAGTTGTGCTCAAGACTCCATGGCGATCATCATACAAAGACAAAGAACTACTCAAGGAACTTGTGGAACTTCATCGACTAAAAGGTATGTGGAGACTTGAACTTATCTATCACTCAAAAGTTTATCTACTCTATCTCCTATCTTGAGACAAAAGTCGTTTTGCTATATAGACTATGATTATACACATTTTCTATTTAGAGCCGAGTTTATCTCGCTTATCTATTTCTCGAAATATGTGTTGGTAAGCTTTCGCTTTGGCCAAGTTCATCTTTACTAGTGACGAAAGTCATGTTAAGTTTCAATCACTTGAAAATGGCTTTGACGAAAAATGGTTTGTGAATAACAACTGTATAACGTCCTCTAAGAAAGTTTCAATGATTGAAATGAGAGTTTAGATTATATAACCATGGAAGGATATAAACATTGTGTGGTAACACATATGTGTGTAAGTCCTTATTCCTTGAACCAAAGTATGCGTACTTTGCTGCTCAGAAAACCGGAACTAAGTCCGCGTCTTTGTCGGAAGTTCTCATCCCGAGAAATTCTGCTGGAGTTTGTAAACTAAAAACAAACTTATTCCGAGTGCTTAAGTCCGCATACCAGTCTGCGTACTTAAGTTGGTTATTTTCTAAAACGATTATTTGTGAACTTAAACTTATATAAACTAAGGAATGCATAATTGCAAACCGTGGCTATAAAGTTCATGAATCGATTCGAGTGAATCAAATCGTTTTTGTTTCAATTGTGTTTATTATAAATATCTAAGCAATTGAACAACTCTCTAACTAGTTCATTTGAGTCATTTGAACTAGTTATGGTAAAGAAGAATATGGTTGATATGAAAGTGCTCATATGGCTAACCATTTGGTTAACTACTGTTGAACCAACTAGATGTACATGTTTGGGTACGGTTATACAAACCTAAAACGTGCATTTCATTTGTGTGTAACAAGCTAAGTTTCGATCTAACAGTTGAAAGATATTAGCTTGAATCTAATCAGGTTTTCATCTAACGGTGAATATTGAATGCTTTGTTATTGCAAACCCTAATTTGAAAGACTATATAAAGGAGAACTCTAGCAACTGGGAAACCTAATCCCCACACCTCCTGTGTGATACTAGTTGTATAAGCTAGAGTCGATTTTCCTTTAACCTTAGGTTTCTATCGAGACCCTATAGGTTAACGACTTGAAGCCAGATCGATACTACTTTCTCGTAGTTGTGTGATCTGATCTTTCTGTTTCTATCGTACTAAGTACAATCGTAAAGATTGTCTTGAGATTGATTTCTCCTATAGGCAAGATATAAAAGAAGTTACAAACATCTTCGTCTCATCGTTTGTGATTCTGCAATATCTTCTTTCGCTAGGCGATTAAGATTATTGTGAGGTGATTGATAATACTAGGATGTTCTTCGGGAATATAAGTCCGGGTTATAAATTGGTTCCTATTCACCTTGATTTATCAAAAGACGGAACAAAAATCGTAAGTATTTCTGTGGGAGACAGATTTATCTATTATCGTAGACTTTTCTGTGTGATACAAATTTGTTTATTAAAGTCTTCGACTTTGGGTCGTAGCAACTCTTAGTTGTGAGTGAGATCAGCTAAGGGAATCAAGTGCGTAGTATCCCTGGGATCGAGACGTAAGGAGCGCAATCTGTACCTTGGATCCAGTGTGAGATTGATTGGGGTTCAACCACGGTCCGGCACCGAAGTTTGTTTGTAGTAGGCTAGTGTCTGTAGAGGCTTAATACAGTGTGTGTTCAATCTGGACCAGGTCCCGAGGTTTTTCTGCATTTGCGGTTTCCTCGTTAACAAAACTTATGGTGTCCGTGTTATTTCTTTTCCGCATTATATTTTGTTATATAATTGAAATATCACAGTTGTGCGTTGAATCGATCAATTGGGAAATCCAACCTTTGGTTGTTGATTGAAATTGATTGATCCTTGAACATTGGTCTTTGGTACCGTTCAAGTGATTTCTCTTGTATTCAATTAGACTCGTAGATTTCTATTTGCTTCAGTAAGTATTGAATCGAGAAAGAGAGATATAACTCTTTGATATACTTTTATTAAGATTGAGTCTGACTGTCTAGTTGATTCTCTTAAAAGTATATTGGAGTTAGTCCATACGGATTGCTAATCGAAATATTGGGTGTGGTTGTTGTACCCCCGCTTTTTCAGTTACCATATGAAATATGTATAATTTGATAGCCATGTTTATATTCGCTGAGTAGGTGTTTTAAAATGCTTTTCAACGGTATAAAGTTTACGAAAAACCGTGGTATAGTTTAAGAGATAAATCATTTCTAAGTTTTACTAGTTATTATCCATAAGGGTATAATTGTAAAAAATACTTAAATATGCTCCCCTTTCCTCCTTGCCTTAAGAATTGTGCAAACTACAACTAGCTCATCTAATTTGGGACGGAGGGAGTAGTTAGATAACGATATGTTTAAGGCGGACAATAAAATCATTTTGTTACGTGCACACTCTTTAAAGGAGTGTGCACAAAATTAGGCTCTTAGTTCGGGTACAATTTTAGAACAATTTATAGAAGAAGGCTATTATTGGGGCGTCACACTCCATTAGAGGGGCTTTACTTGGATATTTGGTGACCAAAAATCTGGTTAAGGGATATTTTGATTCCATAGCAATTTGTCAAAATTACCCTTCAATTAAAACTACTAAAAATAGATGAGGAAGAAGCAAACCGATCCTAGTGATGGTAATCAACAACTCAATCAACCTCAACTTCATTCTCAACTCATTCCACCGATTCAATCAATTGAAGAATCATGTTTTCAAACTCCTCAACAACAACTCATGGTGTATGTAAGGTAATAATCAAACAAACCCATCTTTTTGTACCCGTTTTTGTGCTTTAATCGAATGAAATCAAGTAAAATTAGGATTTTATTTACTTTTCGCTAGTGTTACGCCCGGGTACAGTACTAGATTTTTCAATCGTAATTTAGTTTTTGAAGAACTTACGCCTAGGTTTAGTTCAATTCAAGCGTAAACTTTGATTTGCATGTCGTTTACGTCTAGGTTTAGTTGATTTCCGGTGTAATTCCAATTTACGCCTAGGTTTAGTTGATTTCCGGGCGTAATTCCAATTTTACGCCTAGGTTTAGTTGATTTCCAAGCGTAATTCCAATTTTACGCCTAGGTTTAGTTAGTTGTTTTCCAGGCGTAATTCCAATTTTACGCCTAGGTTCAGTTAGTTGTTTTCCAGGCGTAATTCCAATTTTACGCCTAGGGTTAGTTGATTTTCCAGGCGTAATTTAGGACGTAGCTACGTTTAATTAATTAAACTAAAGCCAAACAAGGGTTGTTTAGTCATTACACAATTATTTGAGATAAGAGATTTTTGAAATTACTTATGGGTGACCCGTTTTTGTCCTATTAGGTGGCGCCCCTCTAATGGAATATGACGCCCAATAATAGCCTTCTTATAGAAACTGGGTATACCCGATTCGACCAGTTTCCAAAAGTAAAGAAAAATAATAATAAAGAAAAAATCAACTTTTCCACTTATGTTTCTGGTATTAGCATTTAAAAGGGGCAGGCTGCGGACTTTTTAAATGCTAAGTGTGGTTCAAGGATATGAGAAGAGAATTTTGATGCCTAAAGCCACTGAAATGATTAAGGTTGACCCCATAGCTTAGAGAGCCGTTGTCTATAAACAGATCAAAAGAAGGAAGAAAAATGAGTCGATAGGGATTCGGAAATCAGAACAAGAAAATAAAGTTAAAGCCTAAAGGCAAAAGAGAAGAAGAAGCATCACTATCTTCTTAACTGAACTCTTTAAACTATTGTTTTCTTCATGTAATCCTCTCCTTTCTAGTGAGTGCTCAGTTGCTCACACCACCACCACCACCACCGCCAACACCACCGTCCCATAAGAGCCCCACTCGTCTCCCACCAAAATGTAACACCTACCCATCTTTCAAATGTCCCCACAACCACAAAAAACTACTATATCACAGTTGGATTGTGATGATGATCAGATTGCACAAATTCAACTCCGGTACAAGGTACTGGTCATTAAAATTGCGGAAAATGGGTCATTTGTCCAAAAAAATTTAAAACATAATTCAAATGGACGAGTAAAAAATATTTTGGGTGAAATGGACACAAAAAAAATAGCAAGGATGAAACTGGATTCATCCTGGCTTAAACTTCAAAAACCTGGCTTGATTGGGGTATACCCAAACTAATTGGGGTATACCAAATTTAAAGCCATCCAACTTCAAAAACCTAGTGTGCCAAGGGGTGTCTAAATGATATTGAAAGACCAAATTGTCCCCCTCCCAAACCTTGCCGGCTGAATCCTTCCTAAAAAAGTTTCAAATTGTTTTCCCAAAAACTCTATTCCCTCTAATCATACACGATGAGATAAAAAAACAGAAAAAGAAAAAAAAATGAATCATACGGGTTTTGAAATTGGGTATTATTTTGTACCCAATCTCAAACTGAGTATGGACATACTCGATTTGAGATTGGGTACAAAATAATACCCAATCTCATATACCTTATATTAAGTCGAAATCAAAATTTATGATTTCGTGTCTTCTACGGCAAGGTCGTGACATGCATATCTTGCCGACTTTTCATAATAGTCATGGCGATCGTAAAAATTTTCAACGCGGCACAGTGGTATTTTTTGAAGACCTTGTGGCCAATACAAATCTGTGCCAAGGTCGTGACATGCATATCTTGCCGACTTTTCATAATAGCCAGCGAATTTTTAAACAAATGTAGGTATTTTATGAAGACCATGCCTGCTAATACACAAACTCGATTGGGTATTTTTTAAAGACCTTGCCGCTTCATATATTTTTCGAACAACCTATGCATGGTATTTTCAAACCGTCATCAGGTATTTTCAACACTAGGCAGGTATTTTTGAAGACCTTGCCGGCTAATAAAATTTTTTCTCGTCGTCTCCCGTATGTCAAAAATAAAAGTCGGCAGACCATGCCGGCCAAAGTTGGCCGGCATGGTCTTCATTCGTCGGCCTTGCCGACTTTTCATACTTTCAGAACTGAAATCGTTGATTTCTAATCTAATTTTGAGTATGGTTTCATACAAGATCTTTGCAATCCCCTCTTTAGAAGTGTTAAGGTAGTGTGCTTTCATTTCCGTTCCGAAAGATTTTTTCAAAACAATTTTTTTTTTAATCAAAAAAACTACCCAAAGTTCAATCAAAAATTTCATTACTCAAATTCATAATTTCAAAATTTTAATCTAAACTCAATTAATTAACCTAATCAGAATTTTAAGTGTTAATTAAACAAGGGTATTTGAGCCATTTAGAAAATATAAGGTTAAGGGGTGGCTTGGTTTTACTTCAAAATGATCAGATTTTGTCTTATTGGGTATACCCCAATCTTGCCAGGTTAAAAAATAGCCAGGATGAAACTGGATGCATCCTGATGTAAATTAAAAATAAGAAAAAAAAAATGAAAATGGGTAGGATAAAACCTGGTAGATCCTGGCTATTTTTATATTTTTGTTTATTTAAACAGTATCAAAATCTAAATGTTTTTTTTTTGTTCACCCAGAAATTATTGATTTTGGTCTTTTTAACCAATTTTGTGTTAAAATTGCAAAATGTCTAGATTGACTTCGCCCTTACACCAAGAATTACACGCACAGACACAGCTGGCGGGTCCCATTTCTGCCCGCACATATCTCGATGCTAAGCATGATGTGTATAATCTGTTCGATCCCCACTCGGGAGAAATCGAAGTGGAATTCTCCCTCGGTGGGTCTAGACAAGTTGTTAAAATTAAAATCCAAAGGGGTACAAATTCTCAATTCTCCCGTGTCTCCTTTAAAATGATACAGTTTTCAGCTTCACGGGTTAATAAATCTAGTCAAACAAAGAAACAAAAGTATCCAGACCCTTCTTGTACATTACCAGGTAAAACTAGACATGTTTAAGCCACCAACACATACGTTCACGCGTGATAATATAAAAAGCCCTGTTGCTGGGGACAAAAGCAAAGATGAAACCCAAAACCTGTGATTTAAAAAATTAAGAACGTTGGGGAAAAAACCACGCAGAATTCTGACATGACACTTAACTAAACCTGCTGTATATTTCATGGTACCACCACCCCCACCCCTAATATGCCAGATATCTTGCTTGTCAACTTATAATAACGGTAGGCAACATACGATTTTTGAATACTTTGCAGCGACAAGAAGCTATTTTGGAACCGTCTATCTATCGAAATATGTCGACTACTCTGAAGATATCAGAAGTGAGAATGTTGAAATGAGCAAAGAGAAATCCTATGAAAAACACACACCCCAACACAATTTAACTGTTAAAAAATTACCTGCTCTAATACCATATTGAAAAATCCTGTGAAAAACACGCTAACACGATTAAACTGTTCAAAAAAATTATGTATTCTGATATCATGTTACAAAATTGTACGCCAAACTGGAAGAATTAGTTCGCAGGATTTCTTTGAAAAAAAAAATTGGTGTAGCAGGGCCGAAAAGTTTCTTATTTGACTTCTATCTGTTATATGTAGTTTGCTAGTCCGTCTGTCACCTGATTTCCTTCCATGTGATTGTGAATTAGTTGTTAAAAAATATAGTTGATAATTTACATCTGTGAATCCTCGTATTAACCGTTTTCAACCTGGATCTGCTAACCACCATCACTCAATTAGAATTTGGACAAACAAAAAATGTTTATGTTTGATGGAATCTTTATTTTTCGTCTGGGTAAATAAAAATACTGTTATTGCACAAAGGAACAAAGGGCAACCAACGTTCGGAAAAAGAACAATGACAACAAAATAAAGCATCCAACAACACCATCTCTACAGTCTCCATTGTTGCTTTCTCCTTTTCTCTTCATATAAAAAACCCTCTTCACTCCCAGTCATCCCCACAGACACACCAATCAAGAAAGTTGCACATTCCCTATCTTTTCCTCTCTAGTCTCTACTGTTGTACTGTATCTTCTCTTGCACCCCTCCACCACCAATATCAGACCCATTTGCACAGAACCCGAGATTCTCCCTGTTCATTTTCCCAAGTACTTGTCTTTGCATTTATGGCGTCTATCATCAATGGGTTGAAAACTTTTTCCATCTTCTTCTTCTTCTTCTTCTTCTTCTTCTACTTCTTTTAAGTAAAGGGTCTTGGGGTTTATGAGATTTTACTTGAAGAACTTGTGAAAAAAAAGTAGTACTGAAAAAAGGTTGAAGCTTTATAAATGGAGATGGATAAAGGAACAAGTTTCTGTTGCTGAAGGGAGAACCCAAGTTGTGAAAAAAGAAAGAGAAATGGGTGGTACTAGAATTAATTTGGTGGTGGTGGTGCTGCAATTAGTGGTGGTGATTTCTTTGTTGTGTATGAGAATGGGTTTTTGTCAGGAAGATGAGAATTCAACTACATCAATCTATATTGTTTCCCTGAAGCAAACACCCACAGCTCTTCTGAATTTTAATAATCAAGGGTTGAATTTAGAGAAGAGGACTAAGGGTTTTATTCATAAAAATGGTTCTTACAGTAGACTCATTACCAAACATCACAGACCTAGGTACTCTTTGCTCTCTTTCTCTACTGAATTTTCATCTTTTTGGTTCTTAGATATGCAAATTTACCTTCTCAGTTTTTCATTTAGTGTAAATTTTTGTATGGTTAGTTAGTTTTACTGTAGTGAAATTGTTATCATGGATGGATTTTTTTCCTGAATTACAATGCCGCTTGTAAATAGAATTGGACTTGCTGTTAATTTTTTGTGCTGTTTTGGGTTTCTTGTTCTTATGTGGCAACGTTTCCAAATCTACTTGGTCTAATGATTATTTTTTGTTCTATATGTGGGATTTGATGTTAATTGGTAAGCAATGGTATAACGTGTGTCGTATATTAGTGGCCAGACATGCCATCATTGCTCCGATAGTATTCTGGCTTTTTTAATTTTATGCATAAATCACTTGATGAGTTGTTTGGAATTCGGGATTAAATTGTGTTTGTTGAATTAATTAGTTCAATGGTTTTTACAAATGCAGGAATTATTCAAGATCTGATCGGCGTTATGCTGCTCATGTAAGTCGGGTTCATGATTCTTTGTTGAAAAAGGTCTTGAGGGGAGAGAACTATCTGAAGTTGTATAGCTATCATTATTTGATTAACGGGTTCGCTGTGCTTGTAACACCTGAGCAGGTTAGTTTATGTATACATCGTTCTGTTGTAATGTTTCGCTTTTGTGTGGCTAAATCAACCTTTCATTTATTTCGATCCTATGCATTTAGAAAACACTTTCTTATGATGACCAAACGTGGAACTTTTTGCTGATGGAAATTACTTACCAGGATCATTTTTATCCTTGTACCATGACTTGGACTAACCTTTCTTGCCGATTCTGAAACTGAAATATTTGTCTTTGGCTTTTGTTTTACTTATGAAGTATTAAATTTAACTAAGTGGTTTCATTAATTTTATAAGGCAGAGAAGCTTTCGAGTAGAGAAGAGGTAGCTAATGTGGTTCTGGATTATAGAGTTAGATCTGAAACAACTCATACTCCTGAATTCTTGGGGCTGCCTCGAGGTGCGTGGGTTCAAGAAGGTGGGCCTGAATCTGCAGGCGAAGGAGTCGTAATTGGATTGGTTGATACTGGAATTGATCCAACACATCCTAGCTTCTCAGATAGCCTCTCCGGAAATCCTTTTCCAGTTCCCACACACTTCACGGGGATGTGTGAAGTTACGATGGATTTCCCATCTGGTTCATGTAATAGGAAGCTGATTGGGGCGCGTCATTTTGCCGCATCAGCTATAACCAGGGGAATATTCAATGCTTCCCAGGATTATGCGTCCCCCTTTGATGCTGATGGCCATGGAACGTGAGTTGTTTTCCTGCTTTCATTGATAAAAAGTTAATTCATTATGTGTACACAGCATACTTTTGTAATTCTAGGTTTCTATTGCATACTTTCTTTGTCAGTAGTCCTGTAAGGATTGATGAAACCATTTTGTGACACAAAATGATGATGATTCATCATGACTCTCAGAGTCAAAATAGATTTGACCCGACAATTTCCTATTTGGGGTTAAAACTTAAAAGAGTTATGCGAATTTTGTGGGCATCCGATCAATCCGCTGTTGGTGATATCCACCAGGAGTGGAACTCACACTAAGTTACATGTTACCTTGTGATAGTTCATTCACAGATTCTTAACTATCCATGTACATCTCTCAGTTTGACTAACATAGATTATCATCATACAATGATGACTCTTCTTCTTATGTTTTAATTTTCCATTCAAATATTTATGGCTGACAGAAACGCTTGAAATACAGGCACACGGCTTCCATTGCGGCAGGGAACCATGGTATTCCAGTCATTGTGGCTGGACATCACTATGGCAATGCAAGTGGAATGGCACCTCGCGCACAGTAATTGTTTCTTATTTCACTTAGCTTCATATTTTAGTCGTTTTGTGATAAACATGTATTTCCATTTATATGTCTATCTGTATTGTTCAGTTGATAGACTAATGAGCATAAAATACTACCGTGATAACAATTTGAGTCCAATTCTAGGGAAACCGAGGGTCAAACTTGCCTAACAGTAACACAACTTGAGTTGGGGGCTCACTCTGAAACCATCTGATTTAAATGCATTTACCTATTAACCTTTTGATGTAGGACGTGTTTACAGCCAGAACAGCAAGTTTGTTTTAGGCCCACATTGAAATGGATATGATGACAAATAAGCTTGATTTTTTTATCTTAGAAAATATCATGAATTGCCTGAACTGACCTTTTGAAGACAGATTATTCCTTGTGTGTTAGGGAACAATTTGTACTATACACTCTACATTGAACGGACAGTGAACTTGTGCCACAATTACAAATGGCTATGTTCCACTTGCATTCTCTTTACACTTAGATTGAATTTTCATACAAGGATCCTTGGAAATGATCCAAGAGATTATTTTTGAGAATTGATCTTCACACATAGGTCAAATTAGCATTCGTCTGTATGATCATCTTCATGAGCTTCCAGCAGGTGGGCAGAATAGAAACACAAATTGTTACTTCGAAGGAAATTGAGAAAAATACTCCAAGAGCATGTACAAACTTTATTAATATAGGAGCTTCGTGATGTCATTTGGAAGCTTTGGTTTTCCAGTATTTTATTAATTTGCTCATGGAAGTTACTTATTTAACTTTGGTATTATTGTTGAGAGAATTATATTAATCATTTTCCTGTTAGCACCTTTTGCTTTATGTCCCCATGAGAGTTGCTGCCTTTTTCTTTATAAGATTTTGATACATTAATTGTTCCCTATGTTTCAGCATTTCCGTTTATAAGGCCTTGTATAAAAGTTTTGGAGGCTTCGCTGCAGATGTTGTTGCGGCAATAGATCAGGTACATGGTAATGTTGATTCGACATTTCTTTATGTCAAAGTTATTATTTCAGCATGTATGGTAAATTTTTCCTTATGGTGAAAAAGACTATCTACAATGAGGTGTCTTTCACGTACCTTCACATATTTTGTAAAATGCAAAACTGGTTGTTGGATGTATTCATTTTCTCATACATTATATCCGTATTAAATGTCGATCACTGCATTTGCAGGCGGCTCAAGATGGAGTAGACATAATAAGCTTGTCAATCACTCCTAACAGGCGTCCTCCTGGGATTGCAACTTTCTTTAACCCCATAGACATGGCTTTGCTTTCGGCCGTGAAAGCTGGAATTTTTGTTGTACAAGCAGCAGGAAATACCGGACCCTCACCCAAGAGCATGTCTTCTTTCAGTCCTTGGATTTTCACGGTTGGTGCCGCTGCTCATGACAGGACCTACAGTAATTCTTTAGTACTTGGGAACAATGTAACCATCACTGGAGTTGGACTTGCACGTAAGTATGCTATTATTTTTTAAACACTATCCTAAAATGGTCAAGGAAAATTAGGTGGCCTTAGATGTCATCAAATTTTTCCTTGAACATAGATATGAAACTCTTGATATGTACTTTTCACTTTCAGAAATTATTTTCTAGATCAAATTCCATAAGGAAACCCAAATTCTTAAAGATGATGAAGCGTGTGACGGTGTATGGTATCTTAAGCGGAATTGTACTGTTCTGGCAGTAAATACACTAGTTTCAGATTTAATATTGGATGTAGAAACCAAAATATAGCTTAAACTAATGTTATTAAGATATATTCCCTCAGAATTAGCAAGGAATCACAATATACCGAAATAAAACAACTCCATCTTATGATTTGCATTTTCAGTACAAAACCATTACGAGGGAGACAAGACATTCTTACAGGGGTTTCTTAGCTTTGAGTTGTGTCTTTATCAGGTTTTCATCTTCTTTTATGGATTCGTGTGTGAGAAAGCCAATGGTCCAATTAGTATAAATAAAATAAAATTATTTTTACATTTTCACACAATTCGTAGTAGGGTTTAATGCCTTTTTCATGTGAAGCAGTGAATTTTTCTTTCTTTGGGTAGGGCTGTATTCACCACTAAATACAATCACATTTACCTGATTGCCTTGATACTTTTTAATTAAAGCATTTCCTAATTTTTCTTTCTTCAATTTATCTTCAGCTGGAACCGATGAGAGTACAATGTACACACTGGTTTCTGCTCTTCATGCATTGAACAATGACACGAACGATGCAACTAACATGTACGTCGGTGAATGCCAAGATCCCAGCAGTCTAAGCACCGACGTGGTCCAAGGAAACCTCTTGTTGTGTAGCTACTCTATCCGCTTTGTGCTTGGTCTCTCTACCATAAAACAAGCCTTGGAGACAGCAAAGAATCTCACTGCAGTAGGTGTTGTATTTTATATGGATCCTTACGTAATTGGATTTCAACTTAATCCAACTCCAATGGATATGCCTGGCGTGATAATTCCATCTGCAAGTGATTCCAAGGTGTGTATGCTGTCAAATCTATTCAACTATTTCAAAGTAGTAGTTTCTTAAAATTAAAAGTACTCTAGCTTTTTGTTGATATTTCCTTAAATTATCTTTCCTTAGAAGAATTAATGGCCCTATCTAATGTGATCCTCTCGTTATCCCTTCTGCAGATTTTACTCAAGTATTACAACTCTTCCTTGGAGCAAGATCCGCCGCAGATAAATTTAAATTTGGGGCCACTGCAACAATATTAGGAGGTTTAAAGGCAAACTATAGCAACTCCGCACCAAAGGTTATGTATTATTCTGCAAGAGGACCTGACCCCGAAGATAGTTTTCTTGATGATGCTGACATATTGAAACCCAATTTGATAGCTCCTGGAAATTTCATTTGGGGTGCTTGGAGTTCTGTGGGCACTGACTCGCTTGAATTTCAAGGTAAATTACTGAAACTATTACTGTACACAAATGAATACATCTTCTAAATGCTTGCTCTTACTTGCACATATGAACAACTACTAGCATTTTTTAGACCAACACCAACTTTTTATTGTTCATCAAAAAACTAAATGAACAACTTTTTATGAGAAAAAGAAAGTTGACAAAATGGATTGGGACATAAATAGGAAGCAAAGAGACTTAAGAAAATATGTATTTGGGAAGACCCAATCTATCCTAACCCAGATGCACGAGCACTAACAAATGCAAATTACATCAAATGCAAATGAGCAACATCAAGGGTCATCTTTATTTCTGATCAAATTCTACTGGTTTTTTTGGCAGATGAGAGTACTTTTGTTGAAATTTTATGGTTTTCCACAATGATGTCTACTTTTTTTTGGCAGGACAAGCATGGCTGCACCACATGTTGCTGGTCTTGCTGCTCTGGTTAAACAGAAGTTTCCAAGTTTTAGTCCTTCAGCTATCGGATCTGCCCTCTCCACAACAGCTTCAATGCATGACAAGAAGGGTGAACCAATAATGGCCCAGCGCGCTTATGCAAATCCAGATTTAAATCAATCTCCTGCGACCCCCTTTGACATGGGAAGTGGCTTTGTCGATGTAACTTCTGCGTTAGACCCTGGACTGATTTTTGATTCAAGTAAGTTACTTGGTCACTTGATACTTCTAACATTTTAGAGTTGCTGTTCTCTCGCGTATTATATGATTCCTAATACATACATTTTTTCTTGGGTAGGTTTTGATGATTACTTCTCATTTTTATGCGGCATTAATGGATCCGGTCCTGTTGTTCTAAACTACACTAGCCAGAACTGTGGAAATTCAACAATCAATGGCCGTGACCTGAACTTACCATCAATCACAATAGCAAAACTAAACCAAACCACAACTGTTGAAAGAGTGGTAACCAACACTGCTGGAAATGAAACATACAATCTATCTTGGTTTGCTCCTTACGGGGTTTCAGTTTTGGCAACACCCAAACGCTTCTTCATTGAAAGTGGACAAAAGCAAGTTATAACCGTTACCTTCAATGCTACCATGAACAGTTCGGCAGCAAGCTTTGGAAGAATCAGTCTGTATGGAAGCCAGCGCCATATAATTAGTGTTCCATTATCAGTGATCTATAAAATCTCTTACAACATAACTGAGAACAGCTAATTTATACAGGTCTGGGCCATTTCTGTACCATCTTTTGTTCATTCTGACGCGCAAATTGTGTTTACCCATTTTTTCATTCATTGTGTAAAACTGTAAATGCGGAAACACTGATAAAGAAGAAAATGTAGATTATGGTTGTGATTCATGAAAAGAAAATCTGAGATGCACTTTTACTTTACGTATTAGTGTTGGTTCTGTCCGGTGTTGTAGTGTCACAAATGTGCTTCTTTAACTGAATCTTTGTAAGCTTTGTTGGTGTGATTCATGCCAAGTGACCAGAAGTTTGAGGCTAAAATTGGATTCATTGAACGAATAAATCTAAAATTTAATGCAATATCTCATAGATATCGATTCTGTGTTTTTATTTCTTCAGTATCTTTGATAGATTTAGTCGTCTCTTTTTGATGAAAATTTAATTTGCTAAGCATGCACATAATCTTTCGTAATGCTAAAAATCTTCTTTATAAATAGAGTTGGAGGAAGGAACTCTTGAGCACTGCCGTTTTTTTTTGATTTGTATACAGTCATGAATACACGTTCTCGCAATTCCTGAATTGCTCATTGTTCAACTTTATCCTGCAATAGCCAAGAAAATCTTCAAAGTGACTAAAGCGGCTAGTGATAATAATATAATATATGACCTTGAGGTCACAGGTTTGATCCCAATCTATGCTCCCAAATATCCGAAGTCTGATGTCGATGTCGATATTTTTCTGTTTAAAATTACGGATATCTGATGTCGATGCTTCACTAGTACTATCATCATACCAGTTCGGATCAGCAGGAGACCCAGTGTTTGTGGTAGTCAGTGCATTCGACACCACATTATCTTCTTGTTTGCAGGGAAACACAAAATGATGCCGATTCTTTGCTGTGTGTCCAAAACAATCACACAATTGGCATGTTGGCTTATAATCCATAGAACATCCTACAAATAAATGCGGATTTTCGAGGTTAGTTAGGCCCATGAAATTTAAAGTTCGGATCAACAGGAGACCCGGTGGTTGTGGTAGTCAGTGCATTTGACACCACATTATCTTCTTGTTTGCAAGGAAACACACAACGATGCCGATACTTTGCTGTGTGTCCAAAACAATCACACAATTGACATGTGGGCTTATAATCCATAGAACATCCTACAAATAAATGCGGATTTTCGAGGTTAGTTAGGCCCATGAAATTTAAAGTTCGGATCAGCAGGAGACCCAGTGGTTGTGGTAGTCAGTGCATTCGACACCACATTATCTTCTTGTTTGCAAGGAAACACATAATGATGCCGATTCGTTGCAGTGTGTCCAAAACAATCACACAATTGACATGTGGGCTTATAATCCATAGAACATCCTACAAATAAATGTGGATTTTCGAGGTTAGTTAGGCCCATGAATTTTAATAGTACTCATATGTAGTACCTTACTCTTGAATTTGGACATTATTGCACCCTCGAATATAGATAGCTTTCTGACGAAGCCCACCTAGTGGCTTCTCGGCAAGCTCTTGCCTCTGCTTTGTCAGAGTTTGAGCATCTTCCAGTTCCGCCTGCAAAATCACAAATATAACCAAATTTGTCAAACTCGGGAATGAATGATATCATCTTTCTTAATGACAATCTCAATGTTATCAATGGTATGAGAAGAAGAAATTTTGCTGAAAGTTGGAGGTGTAAAGTCTTCATAGACAAAGCGCTGGAGATTAGCAACTTTTTTGCCTCTTCTTCTTTCTTTTATGTTAGAAGGGATTGTAACTTTATAGGGGATAAAATAGCTAAGAAGCTAAATAGGTCTTCCTATAAGGATATAGATTCTAGGAGTTGAAACAGTAAGTTAAAGTTGGATTTCCTTAAAAATGTCTGTAATATGAACAATGTATCTCTTTCTGCTTAGTTTTAATGAATTTCCTTTTATCAAAAAAAATAAAAATAAAAATATAGATAGCCTTAAGGATATGATTATTAAATGCTTATATGCCGACTCACAATTAGTACCGTTAGATCCAACGAGTGAATTTCGTGGGAAATTCTTGGTGTCGGACTGGTGCGCTTGACCAGTACAAGTTTTAATGGGATGTATATCTAAGTCAAATCCACAAGTTTTGAGGTACGAGCAATGTAGTCGATTCTGGATCTCGGTCAGTCTCGGTCGGGATTAAGACATTGGTACGACTTTGTCGGGGAGATTCTCAGGTGGAATCCTTGCGTACTACCAAAAATTCGATTTTGAATTTTATGCCTACCATACGTATATTGAGCGTTTTCACACATTGGCACCTGTTTGAGTATCCCCCAATTTGAGGAGGTGTCCCCCGATTGCGCCTTCTAATTAATCACTTCTTTATTTATTGATGAAATTTATTTAATCTAATAAAATTTGATTATATCATAATTTAATTATTAGTTAATTAATAAAGTTTGATTATGCCATAATTTATTTATTTATTCTAATAAAATTAATTAATTTAATTATTAATCTTGTAAATACGTTTTTACAGTTTTCATTACATTGTTAAGTATATTCAAAATTTGAGTTATTTTTATTCTACAATTTAGAGTATTTATATACTAGCATAGATGGTGATTTCCTGACCAAGGGAAAATCGTCATTTTACAATCGGTTGATTTGTTCCAAGCTCGTTTAGCCGCATAAGGTGCTCTTAACCTTACACAAATGGTTCAACTTCCAGGTTTCATAAGTCAAATTTCTAGCCGAAACACAAGACAAAAATGAAGCTTCGACAGGCGAAACCTAAGCCAACACTACACCATTTTTAGGAATTAGCAACGGAGCCTGGGCGTTGCTGACTGATAGGTGTAGAATACACCTAATTTACTATCTAGTAGTTTATGCTTTCTATGCTATTTTTCTTGTAAATTATGTATTTTACGCTTGTTTTGAGTTTTATAGCTACTTTGGAGTCACACGGAGGAAAAGAAGAAGAAATCACCCAATTTAAGTCAAAAGGGCAAAAAGGTCATTTTACGGGCGAACACTATCCGAGCCCAAAGAGTGGTTAAGGGGCTCTCATTCGGGGTACCCCTTATCACTCAGAATGGGTGTTATTAACATTGGGTAGCCCTTATCCAGAGGATGGTTATGTTGGGTAGCATCCAACCCGGGTCGGCCCTAACCGCACGGATCCAAACCCGAAACCGAACCCGCACCGCCTTTCGTATCCTACCCTAATCGAGAGAAGTTTCCCAATCTCTCATTCATTTCAATCCTCCGAAACCGAGAAGAAAGGGAGAAAAGCGGCGATCTCGCCGAGTGAAATCGAGAGGAAGCTTGTGAAGGATTTCAGTCAAATCGAGAGATCGAGAGAGAAGAACATGCCGTCTTCGTTGAGAACCGAGAGAAGAAAGGCCGAGACCGATGAATCTTTGGTAGATCGATTAGAGATCAAATGAGATGAGTATGAGGTCAAGCCGAGAATCGATGCCGCAATTAATTCGCAGAAGCTCAGATGATGGGTATGATGCTGCTGTTGGTCAGAGAAATCGATGGAGGAAGATGGGTTTGTATCTGCTTTACAACAGATGAAGAGCTGCTGACAGAGATGGCTCAGGGAAGGATGGGATCTGTTTCCGTTCGAATTGAGGATGAACGTTAAACCGGGGAAGTTGAAGCAACCGTTGTTGAAATTTAAACTCGAGAGAAAGGAGATCGGCGCCGTTGATTGTCAAGATGAAGAGATCGAGAGTAAGCCGTTGTTGACAGAGATGGGTTAAATGAAGAAATGAGGATGAATTTCAAGACTCGGGAGGTGGGATTGTGGATCGATTTGAAGAGAGGAATCAAGATGATATGTCGAATGTATTGCTTAGATGTATGCTAGGATCTCATTACAGGATAAGACCCAAGAAAACGGCCCGAAATCTACCGAGAAAAGCTCAACAAACGAGTAAACTCGTTAAATTTTCTGCTCTGACGAGTCGACCCAGTGACTCGTTGAACCGATCCTTCCCTGCAACTCAGCTGAGTAAGACCGAGTAAGAAGCTAACTCGAGTCTGACTCCTCTCTGACTTGACCCGGTTGACTGACGACTGACCGTTAAGGTTGACCACTTTGACCGTTAGTCCTAACTGAGGCCGATTTTAATATTCCGTCGAATATTCTCTCGACGGAGAAATTTCAGTGTGACCGGCGGTGACGTTTTAGGACAAATTAGGCCACAATCCCAGCTTTTTCCGTGAGCAAAAATTCCAGGAATTTTCTATGGACTTCTCTCATGGGTGTGAAGACTTGGGCTAGGAATTGGATGGAGAATTGGACTCAAATTTGGAAAGAGAAGGTGGAAGAGTTGAGAAAAGCTTGGAATTGGAAATTGAATTGCAAAAGGAAAAGGATTCTACTCCTTGGAAGAATTGGAGAATGTTGAAGCCTATAAATAGAGAAGTTTTCTACAACTTCTACACACCTCTCTACACACACATCACTTGTGTTTTTGCTTGCTTTTTTTTAAGATTTTTCTTTTTAACTATTTGTGTGAACTCTTGAAAATTCTCCTTTTAATTATTATTATTTGTGTGAATTTCAAAACATGAGTAGCTAAATTTCTTATTGATTGAGGATGAATTCCTAGTTCTTAACATATGATTTAAGTTTTTGTTTTCAAATTCTATCTTGAAGTTTTTCACATAATTATCGTTTGTTTTTACTAATAGGAGTGATCTTAAAGACATTCATGATTGATTGATAGATTGTTTGGAGTGCACGCTAAATTGATTTGTTAATTTGATCTAAAGCTAGTGAAAGTTAGGAGATAAGTAATCGTTTCTTGACTCTTTACATAAGTAGCAAACACGAGACCATGCGGAGGGATTCCGTGGAGCAATTGTGTGTAGAAACAACGTTAGCAAGTGGACCTTGAGCTAAGAGTCTAACTACTAATATCAACCTAAGAAATTCATAAAACTTAATGCATGAGCCAAGTTACATCTAGGTTGAGCTAATTCTAGGTGGCTTGGTGATTAGAATCCGGTAGTCGAGAACTTCCGTGTCCGGTGATATAAGGGATTTAGGGGTTTAGCACTCGAGCTAGTCGCTTACCTACGGTTGGTGATAATTTGTGACTAATAACAAGTAGAAAAGAACATAACTTGATTCATTGTTTCATAACGAAGAAGGATTCCTTGATCTTGTCTCTCTTATTGTTTTCAACTTTCGATTTTAATTGCTTTGTTTATTTTTATTTTGCTTTTTACACCCCCCTTTAGTGACAACTTTTACAACTAAGATCTCTTGCTCCTCGTGGGAACGAACTTGACTTCCATTATATTATTTTTAATTGAGTGGAAATATTGAATTAATTTGATTGCACCTACGACACGCATCAAATTTTGGCGCCGTTGTATGGGGAGCAACGGGCGATTTTTTTAGTTGTTTTTATTTTTCTTTTTGCTTTGTTAGATTCTTTACCATATCTAACTTAGTTTTTGAGAATCTTGTTTCAGGTGTTATACCTTTGGTGAATGCTAAAAGGGGGTAGACCGAGTCCAATACGTCTTCGATCCGGCACTCAACTAAAGGATTTCATTCGTGCGATTAACACTCCACTTTCTCCTTCTTCATCAAGTGATTGGACAAAGAGGAAGAAACAATGGCTGATCGTACACTCAAGGACCTAGCTTCTCACAAGCTTGACACACAACAATGGTGTATCCAAACTAATTCAACCTTCGAGATCAAGCCGGGTTGATTAGAGAGTTACCAAAGTTCCATGGCATGGTGAATGAGGACCCAAACAAACATCTTATGGACTTCTACGCCATAGTTATGGCCATGCTTCCACCGGAGACTAATGCGGATGGAGCATTGTTGAAAGCTTTCCGTTTTCTTTGGCGGGCAATGCTAAGGAATGGTTATATTATTTGCCTTAGGAAGTATCACAACATGGAATGGGATGAAGAAACTTTTCTCGAGAGATATTTTCCCGCATCCAAAGCTACTCAAATTCGCAAGGAGATTTGTGGATTGAAACAACAAGTGGGAGAATCATTGTATGAATGTTGGGAGCGATACAAGAGGTTGGTGGCAAGCTGTCCACACCATCAATTTAGTGACGTTATGATACTCCAATACTTCTATGAAGCTCTCCACTCAAGTGATAGGTCTCTTCTTGACGCCGCGGGTGGTGGTGCACTAATGAACAAGACTTTGACCGAAGCTAGAGAGTTGATTGAAAGTATGGCGGCAAACTCGCAACAATTCTACACAAGGGATGAACCAATGGTTAGGCGAGTGCATGAAGTTAGTGATTCTTCATCACATCTTGATCAAAGAATAAGTAACATGGAGATTATGATGCAAAGGATGGCCGCGGTAATTATTCCGGATGGTGAGACCGAACAAGTGAATGCTTTATATCCAAATCAAAGGCCAAGGTACGATCCATACTCCAATACCTATAATCCCGGTTGGAAGGATCATCCCAACTTTAGTTATGCAAACACGCAAGCGGCGGCTCCTAATCCATATGCGCAACATGGAGGTTTTCAACAATCATGTTTCCAACCTCAACAACAAGGTGGTTCTCAACAATTTCAACCACAACAAGTCAAGGAACGTGATTCTTTAATTGATGATAAGCTTAATGTCATGATGCAAGGTATTACGTCATTGTTTCAACAAAATCAACAAAAGACCGATTCGGCTATCAAGGATTTACACACTCAAATGGGACAATTGGCGACCGATGTGAACCTATTAAAATCTCAAGCATCCACAAAACTTCCTTCACAACCATTTGTGAATCCAAGGAGAATGTTAATGCGGTTACTTTAAGAAGTGGAAGACAAGTGGAGGGTCCAAGTCATCATGAAGAAGTTATTGAAGAGGTAGTCAAAGATAAGGAGGAAACCGCACCAAAGGAGAATTCAACACCAACCGATCAATCAAAGGAACCGGTGCCTTCTTTCACTACTCCACCTCCTTTTCCTAGTCGCTTTGCTAAATCCAAGAAAGAAGCTCAAGACAAGGCACTTATGGATATCTTCAAGAAGATTGAAATCAACATTCCATTCATTGAGGCTATCAAGACAATGCCACGGTATGCGAAGTTCATGAAGGAATTATGTACAAAGAAGGATAGGTTGCTTGATAATGAAATTACTAAAGTCGGCGAGAGTGCGTCGGCTATGCTATTGAAGAAGATGCCTACAAAGTGCACGGATCCCGGTGGTTTCACGGTGCCAATTACTATTGGTAAGCAAAGGTTTGAACATGCTTTACTTGACTTGGGTGCTTCCATTAGTGTGATGTCGGCCGAAATATATGACTCCTTGAATCTTGGACCTTTGAAAGAGACGAGTTATTATTCAATTGGCAAACAAGTCTAACATATATCCAAAGGGGCTTGTAGAAGACGTGCTAGTGCAAGTAAATGAGCTTATTTTTCCGGTGGATTTCTTCGTGGTGGATATGGACAATAATGAGAACCGAGCATCTACTTCTTTACTTCTTGGGAGGCCATTCATGAAAACCGCAAAGACGAAGATTGATGTTGATAAGGGTACACTCACTATGGAATTCGACAAGGAGATAATACACTTTAATATATTTGAAGCCATGCGCTACCCAAGTGATGTGCATTCCGTTTGCTCCATTGATGTGGTTGATTCGTTAGCGCAACAAATGGTGGAATTGAACCAAGAGGATGAAATTGATGTGGTGTTGCAAAAGAGCATTGAATTGGACGTCCATGGTTTGTCTAACTTGGATGTTGAAATCTCCAAGGAATTGGTAGAGATGTGTGGTGCTTTGGCGACATTGCAAGAAGCTAAAAAGGGTGATGTTTCATATATTTCTTTACCCGTGAATGATGAAATACTTGTACTAAGCTATTGTGAAGGCGCCTAAGCTAGAATTGAAGCCACTTCCGGACCATTTGAAGTATGCTTTCTTGGGGGATGGAGATGAGCTTCCGGTGATTATTTCTAAGAACCTCACACGGTACAAGAAGACCGTTTGCTTAGAGTCTTGAAAGAGCACAAAACGGCTATTGGGTGGACAATTGCGGACATCAAAGGCATTAGTCCATCCATGTGCATGCATAGGATTCTAATGGAAGAGAACGTGAAGCCGGTACGTGATGCTCAACGTCGGCTAAATCCTCCCATGATGGAGGTTGTGAAAACGAGATACTCAAATTGCTAAGTGTGGGGGTAATCTACCCAATTTCCGATAGCAAGTGGGTAAGTCCGGTTCAAGTGGTACCAAAGAAGTCCGAGTCACGGTTGTTCGAAATCAAGATGATGAACTTGTTCCTACAAGAGTTCAAACCGGTTGGAGAGTGTGCATTGACTATAGAAAGCTTAATTCCGCAACCCGCAAGGATCACTTTCCTTTACCTTTCATTGATCAAATGTTGGAGTTAGCGGGGCATTCTTATTATTGCTTTTTGGATGGTTATTCGGGATACAACCAAATTGTTATTGCACCGGAGGACCAAGAGAAGACCACTTTCACTTGTCCGTTTGGAACGTTTGCATATAGACGGATGCCGTTCGGCCTTTGCAATGCGCCGGCTACTTTTCAAAGATGCATGGTGAGTATATTCTCGGATTATGTGGAGCGCATCATCGAGGTATTTATGGATGACTTTAGTGTTTATGGCAATTCTTTTGATGGTTGTTTAAATAACCTTGAACTAATTCTTAGACGATGCATAGACACAAACCTTGTCCTTAATTGGGAGAAATGTCACTTTATGGTAAACCACGGCATAGTACTTGGTCACATTGTGTCCTCTCGAGGGCTCGAAGTGGACAAGTCGAAGATAGATTTAATAAGAAACTTACAATATCCCACTTCGGTGAGGGAAATCCGTTCTTTTCTTGGCCATGCAGGTTTCTATAGGCGGTTTATCAAGGATTTCTCCAAAATCTCCATGCCGATGTGCAAGTTATTACAAAAGGAGGTACCTTTCGACTTCAACAAGGAATGCAAGGATGCTTTTGATAAATTAAAGGAGATGTTGACAAGTGCGCCAATTATCAAATCACCGGATTGGAATCTTCCATTTGAATTAATGTGTGATGCTAGTGATTATGCGGTTGGAGCCGTTTTGGGTCAAAAGGTGGACAAGTTGTCCCATGTTATCTATTATGCATCTAGGACCCTTAATGATGCACAAATCAATTATTCTACCACGGAAAAGGAGTTATTGGCTATAGTTTTTGCGTTGGAAAAATTTCGATCATACTTGGTGGGTACAAAGGTTATTGTGTATTCCGATCATGCCGCACTAAGACACTTGATAAAGAAGAAAGAAGCTAAGCCAAGATTAATTCGATGGATCTTATTGTTACAAGAGTTCGACATAGAAATTCGTGATAAGAGGGGTGTGGAGAATACCGCTATGGATCATCTTAGTAGACTTGTTATGTCTCAAGAGGAACTTCCATTACATGACCGGCTCCGGACGAACAACTTTTCTCCATGGAAGAATCAACGCCATGGTATGCGGATATAGTGAATTACTTGGTGACAAGGAAAGTACCTAGTACAATGTCTAATTTCCAAAAGATGAAACTTAAGAAGGTAGCTAAGCAATATGTGTGGGATGAACCATACTTATGGAAATATGGCGTTGATCAAATAATGCGAAGGTGCGTGCCTAATTCGAATTTCAATCCATTCTCTCCTTTTGCCACACTTTTACATGTGGTGGCCACTTTGGTTCGAAACGCACCGCTCTCAAAGTTCTCGAGAGTGGATTTTATTGGCCCACCTTGTTTGAAGATTCATATGTTTTTTGTAAATCGTGTGATAGATGTCAACGAACGGGCAATCTAGGTGCTCGAAATCAAATGCCACTCACACCAATTCTCACCGTTGAGATTTTTGATGTGTGGGGTATTGATTTTATGGGCCCCTTTGTCAATTCGAATGGGAATTTTTATATACTTCTTGCCGTTGATTATGTTTCGAAATGGGTGGAAGCTAGAGCCACCAAGACTAATGACTCTCAAGTTGTTTGTGATTTTGTAAGGGAAAATATATTCAATAGGCATGGAACACCAAGAGTGGTGATAAGCGATGGAGGCTCACATTTCAAGAAGGCTTTCCACGCTCTCCTCAAGAAGTACAACATAACACACAAAATTGGTACGCCTTATCATCCACAAACTAGTGGACAAGCGGAAATTTCAAATCGTGAGATCAAGTCCATTCTTGAGAAAACGGTGAATACCACGAGGAAAGATTGGAGCTTTAAGCTCAATGATGCACTTTGGGCGTATAGAACGGCGTATAAGACACCGATTGGTATGTCTCCATATAGGTTGGTTTATGGCAAGGCTTGTCATCTTCCGGTTGAACTTGAACATAAGGCTTATTGGGCGATAAAGAAATTCAACATGGAGTATGATGAAGCGGGGAAGCAAAGGAAGTTACAACTACATGAGTTAGAGGAGATACGCAATGATGCTTACGAGAGTGCCCGTATTTACAAGGAAAAGACCAAGCTTTTTCATGACAAGATGATTTCTCGTAAAAGTTTCATCGTGGGACAAAAAGTCCTTTTATATCATTCTCGTCTTAAACTATTTCCTGGAAAGTTAAGGTCCCGTTGGATTGGACCATATGTTGTTACTAATGTTTTTCCTCATGGTGCAGTTGAAATTACTAGTTTTAGAGACAATTCGGTTTCCAAAGTCAACGGCCATAGGTTGAAACCATACTATGAGAACATCGCTTATGTGAATTTGGATGAACTTTCATTTGGAGATGCACTCCCTCTGGAGGAGTAATGTGCCGCAAGAGCTAAGTCGGGCCGTCGACTTTAAAACAAGCGCTTAATGGGAGGCAACCCATCGGTTTTGTATTTCTTATCCTTTTGCTTTTGTTATTTCTTTTTCTTGTTTCTTATCATGTTAAAATTTCCCACCTTGACGTTACTAGGAGGATTCAATTACATTGAGGACAATGTAAGGTTTAAGTGTGGGGGAGTGGTTAAGCATGTTTTTTAAAACAAAAATTACAAAAACATTAAAAAATTTTGAAAAAAAAAAAAAAAGTTTTACATAAAAAATTCCAACTTTTAAAGATTTTAGAGTCACTAGCATACTTCTAGGTATGTTTACATAGAGATTTTTGACCGACATAATTGAACTTGGGAATGTTAGAGAACTACATTCGGATTTCTTGCTTGTTAGAGTGTTAAATAATGGATTTAATCATGCCGGTGATGCGAATTTGGTGCAGGGAGAAGTGCGTTATTAGAGTTCTTGATCAATCATTAGTGGAGACTACCCGTATTCATATCATGTGAGGCACCAACCAGAAATTTTCCATCTACTAAAGAGCTTCTTTTGAGTGTGTGTCACCGTAAGTTAATTCGGGTAGAATGGTGAGCTACCCAACCTCCCACCAATAGAAGCACTACTCTTTGATCTCTTGAGTGCTAATTTTGTCAATCATGAGGGTGACGTCCATGGATGAAAGCTTCCTTCTTGTAGTTCGATTTGCAGTTAGCACCATTCTATCTCTCGACAACAACGGATCCATAGAAACACATCATCATCAGCATGGAGCGACATCAAAATCTACAAGGAAAGTTGGAAAAGTTTAAGGTTTATAAGCAACGGAACGAGAAAAAGAGCAAATTTCAAACTCAAGTAAAGCAACATACAAAGAGCGGATTTTACATATATGTTGAAGACTTACACTACAATGAGGTAATTTTATATTCAAGTATGAAGACTTATTCATGAAAGCGAAGAAAATTAAAAGGTGAGAATTTTTGAAGTTTATGATTTCAAGTTGTGAAGAATCAAGCGGTAAAATACTTCTTCCACGGTCAAAAAAAAAAAAAAAAAAAAAAGAGAAAAACAAGAGAAATATTTTTATTGAATGAGCCGTGGGGAAGGAAAATATATAAGGAAGTTTCAAGCGACAAGGATTTCAAGGTAAAGAGTTACAAATTGTTAAGGATATATGAAATTCAAGGGTTTATCATTAATAGTTGAAACCGAAGACCAAGAAGTTAAAGACGAGGAGCGGAAGACGTTTCTATTGGATGCCGTGAGAGTGGTGTTATCATAATTGGCGATCGGATGTGAAGGTGAGTAAGTAATCTCATCCTCGGTAATATGGTTGATTTCCTTTCTTAGAGATCGTTTAAAAAATGGTTTTTCAAAATATTAAAAGATGTGGGTTTTTAAAAATATTTCGGAAGTTGTCCTTCCCACCATTCAACGTGTCGCAGAATTCTCTTCATTCCTACCCGCACACATGTGAGAACCATAAAAAGCTGTCTTTTTGAGTGCAATTATCATAAAATCTTATTTGGTGAGGCGGAGTAAGTCGAGGCGAAATGCTTATTGATCGTTTCTCAAACACGCGTTCTCTCATTATGGTGTGGTTATTTCTCACTCAACATTTAAGAATGAGAATATGTTCTTTAGTATTTCTAACTTCTTATTACTAGAATGCGAAACTCTATGTCCTCATAACTCTTTGGATGCTTGGGACGCTTGAACGCTTTGAAGTTGTGAGTTTTTAGTTTGATTTGCTCGAGGACTAGAAAAGTCTAAGTGTGGGGGAATTTGATATGTGTAGAATACACCTAATTTACTATCTAGTAGTTTATGCTTTCTTTGCTATTTTTCTTGTAAATTATGTATTTTACGCTTGTTTTGAGTTTTATAGCTACTTTGGAGTCACACGGAGGAAAAGAAGAAGAAATCACCCAATTTAAGTCAAAAGGGCAAAAGGTCATTTTACGGGCGAACACTATCCCGAGCCCAAGTAGTGGTTAAGGGGCTCTCATTCGGGTGGTACCCCTTATCACTCAAAAGTGGGTGTTATTAACATTGGGTAGCCCTTATCCAGAGGATGGTTATGTTGGGTAGCATCCAACTGGGTCGGTCCTAACCGTACCTGGATCCAAACCCGAAACCGAACCCGCACCAGCTTTCGTATCCTACCCTAATCAAGAGAAGTTTCCCAATCTCTCATTCATTTCAATCCTCTCCGAAACCGAGAAGAAAAGGGAGAAAAACGGCTAACTCGCCGAGTGAAATCGAGAGGAAGCTTGTGAAGGATTTAGTCAAATTGAGAGATCGAGAGAGAAGAACAGTTCTTCTTGTTGAGAACCGAGAGAAGAAAGGCCGAGACCGATGAATGCCGGTAGATCGATTAGAGATCAAATGAGATGAGTATGAGGTCGAGCCGAGAATCGATGCCGCAATTAATTGCAGGCTCGGATGATGGGTATGATCTTCTTTGTTGGTCGGAGAAATCGATGGAGGAAGATGGGTTTGTATCCGCTACAAATGAGATGAAGAGCCGCCGACAGAGATGGCTCGGGGAAGGATGGGATCTCGTTTCCGTTCGAATTGAGGATGAACGTTAAAGTGGGGGAAGTTCAAGATACCAATGTTGTTGAAATTTAAACTCGAAGGAGATCGGGCGCTGTTGATTGTCAAGATGAAGAGATCGAGAGTAAGTTTGATTGAGAGATGGGTTCTCATGAAGAAATGAGGATGAATTTCAAGACTCGGGAGGTGGGATTGTGGATCGATTTGAAGAGAGGAATCAAGATGATATGTTGAATGTATTGCTTAGATGTATGCTAGGATCTCATTATGTGAGAAGACCCAAGAAAACCGGCTCAAATCGGCCCGAGAAAAGCTCAACAAACGAGTAAACTCGTTGAATTTTTTCTCGCTCCGACGAGTCGACCCGGTGACTCGTTGAACCGATCCTTACTCGCAACTCACCTGAGTAAGACCGAGTAAGAAGCTAACTCGAGTCGACTCCTCTCGACTTGACCCGGTTGATCGACGACCGACCGTTAAGGTTGACCACTTTGACCGTTAGTCCTAACGGAGGATCGACGGAATATTCCGTCGAATATTCTCTCGACGGAGAAATTTCCAGTGGCCGCGGTGACGTTTTAGGACAAATTCCGGCCACAATCCCGCTTTTCCGGCGAGCAAAAATTCTTTAATTTTCTATGGACTTCTCTCATGGGTGTGAAGACTTGGGCTAGGAATTGGATGGAGAATTGGACTCAAATTTGGAAAGAGAAGGTGGAAGAGTTGAGAAAAGCTTGGAATTGGAAATTGAATTGCAAAAGGAAAAGGATTCTACTCCTTGGAAGAATTGGAGAATGTTGAAGCCTATAAATAGAGAAGTTTTCTACAACTTCTACACACCTCTCTACACACACATCACTTGTGTTTTTGCTTGCTTTTTTTTAAGATTTTTCTTTTTAACTATTTGTGTGAACTCTTGAAAATTCTCCTTTTAATTATTATTATTTGTGTGAATTTCAAAAACATGAGTAGCTAAATTTCTTATTGATTGAGGATGAATTCCTAGTTCTTAACATATGATTTAAGTTTTTGTTTTCAAATTCTATCTTGAAGTTTTTCACATAATTATCGTTTGTTTTTACTAATAGGAGTGATCTTAAAGACATTCATGATTGATTGATAGATTGTTTGGAGTGCACGCTAAATTGATTTGTTAATTTGATCTAAAGCTAGTGAAAGTTAGGAGATAAGTAATCGTTTCTTGACTCTTTACATAAGTAGCAAACACGAGACCTTGCGGAGGGATTCCGTGGAGCAATTGTGTGTAGAAACAACGTTAGCAAGTGGACCTTGAGCTAAGAGTCTAACTACTAATATCAACCTAAGAAATTCATAAAACTTAATGCATGAGCCAAGTTACATCTAGGTTGAGCTAATTCTAGGTGGCTTGGTGATTAGAATCCGGTAGTCGAGAACTTCCGTGTCCAGGTGATATAAGGGATTTAGGGTTTAGCACCGAGCTAGCTGCTTTACCTACGGTTGGTGATAATTTGTGACTAATAACAAGTAGAATAGAACATAACTTGATTCATTGTTTCGTAACGAAGAAGGATTCCTTGATCTTGTCTCTCTTATTGTTTTCAACTTTCGATTTTAATTGCTTTGTTTATTTTTATTTTGCTTTTTACACCCCCCTTTCGTGACAACTTTTACAACTAAGATCTCTTGCTCCTCGTGGGAACGAACTTGACTTCCATTATATTATTTTTAATTGAGTGGAAATATTGAATTAATTTGATTGCACCTACGACACGCATCACTGACTAGGGTCGCAACGGCAGGTTGACGTTTCAAAACACGGTGTTGCAGTTTTTAGCAACGGCATAAGCTCCGTTGCGATTCTTGGTCAGCAACGGAGGTTAGAAACCTACCGTGCCGTTGCGACTTTGTTTATTCGCAACCAAGGTCCGCTCGTTGCTAAGTCGTGTTTCTAATTACAAGGGAATACCCAGGACCGGAACTATGGTTCGGGTTCTAATTTATTGGTTCCTGGTTCTAATTTAGCAACGGAAGATCGCCGTTGCTAAGCTTTTGCAACAGAAAAAAAAAGTTCAGTCTTCATTGACTCGGTCAAAATCCATTCCCCCACATTTACCCCACCGCAGCTTACCCAGTTCCCCATATTCAAGCATTCCACGGATATACAAACTTTTACACTTTCAATTCCACATTTACCATTATGAAAAAGAATTCTTCAATTGAAGTTAACAAGTATGAGTATTTGATACAAACTATGTCATTCATTTAATGGACATACACATAAACATACTTGGTTCCTAAGTTCAGCTTTGTATAAAGTTCGAAATTCCTAAGTTCTTCTAACTTAAATCTCTATAAGGAGATACTACATTATAACTTACAAATCTTGCAAATTTGCTAAGGGACCTAATGGCGCATGCACGCTTTGTCGCTTTGTTCAAGATCATTCAATTAACCCGCGAACAAAGCATCACAAATTATTCTAATCAGATATCCAAGATGCTTATAAAGATTGAGTCAAAGACTAATAGGCTACAAATGAAGAAGATTCCATCATCATTTACTAATCTAAAACAACACTAGACCGAGACCACAATTTATCTAATTATCAAGTTCAAAATACTAATTTAAAAGTGGTTCTTATGACCTCTGAGTTCTCCTCTTATCCTAATGCTAAACCGCGCATTTGAGTTCTATGTAAAATGACTAGTCCAACTCAAAACCGAGATCATCACTGAAACATTGTCTTCAAATTTACACACAACTCCTGGATGGGTCATGTCCATCATTTGACACTGACTAGCACTTGAAAATCTAAATCCAAGTCTTGGCCACACATTTTATATTCATTCATTACCATGATACCCAGTTAGAATGTAACACATTCAATGCCCTGGAACTATCTTTACCAATTAACAATCAATGCGTGCTCATTACAAAGTCAATGCACATTATTAGAAAAGACATAACAAAGTTAGCAGACAGAAGATGGTACTTTGAATGCGAGCTTTAAAGTACCGTGGCTTTCTTATTTGAAGTGTTTGAATCAAAACAAGATAATAAACATGAGAAGTGTAAGCTACCTGTGTAAGCCCAGCCGACATAATTCGAAGTTCTTTAGCATTCCATTTCTTCCACTTCAGTTCCAAAACACCAGCATAATTCGATGTTCTTGTAACCAGCGATCTGACATCCGGAAAAGGGGTACATCAGTTAAGCGTATCAATAGACATATGGTGCAAGTCCATACAACAAGCTTAATGTCCTACCTGGTGGCGAGTTCAATTTTTGTTGAACTGAATTTTCCCTGGTACGAAATAGCAAAATTCAAATCTGCACATTTCAGGCTTAATCTGCATGCCAAGAAGTGAAATCAAATTCAAATAAAACTCCAAAACTAACTTCATTCTTTATGCAAGTACGAAATAGCAAAATTCATTCTTTATGCAAGTACTTAAAGGCATCTCATCAGCAAACTCATCGTCATCATCAAAAAATGCCTGGCGAGTATGCTTATGAGTACCATCACCATCCTTTGACAGACCCTCCATGCCATACAAGCTTGCTTCTCGCAGCGTATACCCTCTTGCGATGCACCCATCAATATACCTTTTATTGCGCACCAACCCTTTGAAACCCTTCATTAACCTAAAAATTAGCAATTAAACAACAAAGTCTGTTAGGACATGACAACACTCAAGCTATATACATTAAACAACATTATCAATTACTCAAGTTCTAGACATTACTCAGGTTATATACATTAATTAAACAACAAAGTCAGTTGTGAAATTTTACCTCTCAAAGGGATACATCCACCTAAATCTCACCGGACCGGAGATTAAAGCTTCATCTAGCAGATGAATCATCAGGTGAATACTGATAACAAAGAACGACAGAGGAAAATGTTTCTACAGAACACATATTGCTTCTACAAGGATGGATTTTGCTTTTAGCAGATGTTCTCGGTTTACAACCTTCGCGCACAGAATATTGAAAAAGATGCTGATCCGGAGAAGAGAGACTCGGAGCTCTTTAGGTAGCGATGTTGCAGTATGAACCACCAACGGAAGCAAATGTCGCATTACTACATGGTAATCATGAGATTTAAAATTCCTTAGCTCCGGAGGATTAACACCGACGTTAGCGGTTGCGAAGATTTGAAGAGAAACCGGAAGGTACCCTTAGATTCTTCAAAACTGTACAAAAAGTCAATTTTCTCCTTCTTCGTCATCTCAAATGATCCTTTTTCCATTGTTGTTCTACCAGTCTCAGCATCCTCTTTCAACCACAACTTCTTTCTTATCCCCATATCTTCCATATCTTGACGTGCGGCGCAGACTATCTTTTGACTTGTTGTTTCCCATCATAGTATTCAGAAGATGCTCCATTATATTCTTCTCTCGTGTGCATGACATCTATAATATGGCGAATCGCATTTGAACCCCAATTGGGCAAATCAAAGAGAATAGATCTTCGGGTGAACAGAGAATGGTCATTAACCTCATCTTCAACATTGGCGTCATCTTCAAGTTCCTGAAAATAGGTAATATAAGAACAAGGGTCAAGTTACTGAATTTTAAACGATTCAATATTGCACAAAAAATTCAATATAGGTTCAAGTGTCTTAACATGCTCATCACTGTAATAGAAAAACTCGGTACCTATATAGCATCCCTCTAGAATCAATCCATTTAAACAAAGTTTAAGCTAAGCAAACAACGTAGCTCAATCTAATTAATCAAATGAAGACAAGACAGAGGACTAACCTTGATGGTATCAGCATTCCTTTTACGTTTGAGACTTGCTTGTGATGGTTGTTTTCTCTTGCCCTTCTTGGAAATGATTTTACCTACAATCTCTTGTATCTCGCAGCCCCTCGTTAGTGGCCATGGAGCTGTACCATGCTCCACACGTCCATCAAAATTTGTCCTATCATCGCGATACTTATGCTTCGATGGTAGCCATCTTCTGTCCCCCGTAGAGATCTTCTTAGTAAATGGCAGATAATCCGCAATGTGCCTTCTCCACAAGTAGGACAAGCACAATATCCATGAGTTACACATCCCGCTAAAGTCCCTAACGCTGGAAAATCGTGAATAGCCCACAACAACCGTGCTTTCATCAAAAATTCAGTTTTTTGAAAGCGTCAAATGCTAGTACACCATCCCATAACTTCTTCAACTCATCTACCAAGTATTTCTAAATAAACATCAAAGTTTTTACCGGTGCTTTTGGGCACGATATCAAGAACGACAACAAAGTGAATTCCCGCTTCATACACAACGAAGGAGGCAAATTATAAATACAAATAATCACCACCAACAACCGTGTGCAAGACCGAAACACCCATTCGGATTGAAACCGTCGAGTTGATATCCCAAGTGTAACATTCCTTGGTTCCTTGGCAAACTCGCGAAAAACTATCTCGCACATCGCCAAGTCGAAGAATCGACGGGATGACGCATGACGTTTATATCCGACTTTGCTCTAGAATGCCAAGTCATTGCCTCCGCGATCCATGGTTATTTGTAAAACCTTTTCGACCTTGTAATCAACGAAAAATGTCTAACCGAGTCTTCCGAGCAATAGTAGTAAGCTTCCTCTCATCATTAAAAACCTTCTTATACCTAGATTCTTGACAAACAGGACACTTCACCCAGCGATGCATGATCCTTCCAATACAAAACACAGTCATTTACACATGCATCATATGTTATATAATCCATTCCTAGATCTTGGATCATCTTTTTTACTTCTGGGTACTTAGATGGCAGTGTATTCTCTTCGGGAAGCAACTCTTTCATCAACTCTAAAATTGCAGTCATACCATTATCAGAAAACCCATATTGTGTCTTTATGTGATTCAACTTGATAGAAGCATACAATGCTGTCACTCCTTTAGGACACGACGGATACAACGGTTCTTTTGCACGCTCATAGACAGATTCCTTTTTCTTCCTTTTCCTAGTTCCAGCATCATTATGAACCCCACTATCTATTCTAATATTGTCATCTACTACAAAGCAGCACCATCATCCTCAACAACATCTCCTAAATTTTCACCCTCACCTATGGCGGGATCAACAACTACATCTCCTACATTAACATTCTCACTACATTCTCGCCTACTTCTAACTTTTCCCCATGAAAACGCCATGTCGTGTATGTAGAAAGAATACCATACTTAAGCAAATGCAATGAAATTTCACTAAGTGGCCCCAATCCTTTACCATTCTTACATCTACTACAAGGGCATGAGAATAAAGTATTTCGCCACCATTTCTATTAGCGAACTCTATAAATGACCTAACACCTTCTATGTACCGAGCAGACTTACAAGGACATTTCATCCATCCCTTATCAACCGTAGATGACATACCCTAAAGACGGTATCTATGTTAAAATTCAGAGAGTATATGTACACTACATCAATACAAAATCAACAGCATTTTTTGATATGATATCTACTACAACTAACATGTACCTATGAGAATTCGATATGTACACAACATAAGATTAATCAAAAGAACACTATGATTTAAAACTATACTAAATCCATTCCATGAAATTGAGTCCCACGGTAGGGTTGCCGAAGCCCTTAGGTTAACTTACGTAAACATCCCCTCAACAAAGAGAGAATGAGCTACAATGAGCTTTTGCGATTCAACACTAGGACCATTTTTATCATGCTCAATGAGATTTTATCAAAATCGAAATCGGACTTACAAAAATTATTAAGTTCAGACCATACAAACTTATAAATATCTTTAAGTTCAGAAATTATACAAAATTTCTAAGTTCAGACCATATAACTTATAAAAACTTCTAAGTTAAGAGATTATACAAAATTTTTGTAAGTACACCAATTCAATTCTAACATGTAGCTTCAACTGAATCCTAGTGGTAGGGTTGCCGAAGCCCTTAGGTTAACTACGTAAACATCCTCTCAACAAAGAGAGAATGAGCTACAAGTAGCTTTTGCGATTCACCACTAGGACCATTTTTATCATGCTCAATGAGTTTCTATCAAAATCAAAATCTTACAAAAATTCTTAAGTTCAGACCATACAACTTATAAAAACTTCTTAGTTAAGAGATTGCACAAAATTTCGTAAGTACGCCAATTCAATTCTAACATGTAGCTTCAATCGAATCCTAGTGGTAGGGTTGCCGAAGCCCTTAGGTTAACGACAAAACATCCTCTCAACAAAGAGAGAATGAGCTACAAGTAGCTTTTGAGATTCACCACTAGGACCATTTTTATCATGCTCAATGAGATTCTATCAAAATCAAAATCAAAACAGTTGGATATACCTTCTTAGTTTTCCTAAACCAATTCTCACCAGCTTCTTCTTCAAACTCTAATGAACCGAACTTCGGTTCTTCAATCTTGACAAACCTAGACATGGAAAAAAACATTAGAGTCAGATAAACAACAAACCATAAAATGGAAATTATCTCTTTGAAAATAACCACAACAATTTCATAGTTGATATACCTTTTTAGTTCTTCCTGAACCAACTCTGACCAGTTCTTCAATCTTGACAAACCCTAACATGGAAAAAACAAAGGGGGTATTAGATTCAGATACACAACAAACCATAAAATGAAAAGAAAAATAAATAAATAAATAAACTGAAATGATTCACAAGTGAAATCGAAAAACTGAAATCAAGCATTAAACCCTAAAAACGAAAAACTTAAATGGAACCCTAGGATTCGATAAACTTAAATCAAAATCTCTAAATCCTAGAAATGAAATCTTTGAAAACCTAGAAATCACTGAAACCCTAGAAATCGAAATCTAAAAACCCTAAAAACTATGTCAAAAATTTTACCTGTATACAGATCTACACGATGATGGAGATGGAGATGGAGAAGAGAGCTGAATCTCTATGGTTTATCGTCGTGGAGATGAGAGCTGAATCTCTCTGGTTTATCGAGATGGAGATGGAGATGGAGGAGAGGGGGGAAGGAGAGCTGAGTCTCTATTCTGGCGGAAGAAAAAAATGAGGATAGAATTCATCTAAGGGTGGGATATACCCTAGACTTGGATTAAGGGTGGAAATAAAAACCGTAGTCTTGACCGAAATTTGACTGGGGCGTGTTTATCAGCTCTTGTGTTACGACCAAGCAAGCGGTTCACACGCTTGAACCGAGCGCGGTTGCGGTCGCAACCTCCCATGTGAGGTTACAAAATTCGAAACGGCAGAAACCCGTTGCTAAATATTAGCGGTTGCAATTTGCAACGGAAAATTTGCAACCGACATTAAGCCGTTGCGAATCTTTGTTGCGAAATCCTAAAAATGGTGTAGTGCAAGACTAATCACTATACTTGAGAAAAATTTCCAGCCTACACTCAAGGAAAGACTCAAGTCTATACTTAAGATAAGATTCATACCTAAGCCTAAGACAATGCACTAAGTTAAGATCAAGCCAGGAATTAAGCTATCTCCAAACACTATGTGAGCTTCAAACTAATGCTTGACTCATGTTTCTTAAAGATGAACTCTCTACCAGGTCATTTTGGTAAAATGAACTCGTACGATAGTTCATTGTGCAATTGATCTCTAGCTCAACAATAACATGCAAACTAAAGATTCAAAAAGTGTTAGAATTGGTACTCATTATATAGACGTTGAGAGTTTTCTGATTCTATAAAATTTATTAAATTACGACTTGTGATTTGGGAAAGATGTTATTTTTAAGTTTTTTCTTTCCTTATATTGGGAAGAAAGTGAAAATAAAAAATAAAAAGGGAATTTCTGACACTGTTCTAAGAAATAGTGATGCCATCATGCGCGAGTAACATTTAATATTCACCCTAGGGCCAAATGATAAAAGATAATGACCAAAATGACAAAATCATTATATAAAAATATAATCCATGAGCAATTAGACTAGGTCAACAAGATTAAACTAAATTATGATTTCTTATATTAGGATTGGTCGATAATTTCCCCTATTTAACTATACAGTCGATATACGAATAGAGACTCAGCTTAAAATAATCAAAAATGATTTATGACACCCATTTTTTGTGCATCCAATACACCCACCCTTAGGTGTCGTCCACGTAACAATAGATGGTGAAAACCATATCAAAAGATTTTTATGTACAAAATGATGATTGAGATAAACTTAACAACATAAATGAGAAAAGAAAATAATTTTTCCTCGTTTGAAAATTTCACATTTGGTTGTTGTTCTTTAATGGGAGAACATATGAAAAAATGAGATTCAAATGTAGGAAATTCTTAAAAGTCCAGATAATATAAAAAAGGGTTTGCTAGTCGTCTAACTAATGTAAAAAATTAGTTATATTGAAGGACAAAAAATTTGAAAGGATCTTGAATACCAAAAAATTCTTGAAATTTTTTGAATATCAAAATATTATCTACTTTTACCTGTTTTGTAGACTTTAAAAAATTATTTAACGAATTTAATGTGAAGAAAAAAAATAGAAAAAAACAAACACAAATGTGC
The DNA here is from genome assembly GCA_023531295.1 of Papaver armeniacum. Lineage (NCBI taxonomy): Eukaryota > Viridiplantae > Streptophyta > Magnoliopsida > Ranunculales > Papaveraceae > Papaver > Papaver armeniacum. The sequence goes on from JAJJWW010007659.1 coordinate 961,101, forward strand.
AAGAGAGAGGTATAAACAATGTAAGTCCTGGAGAAAATTAATGGTACGAACTCCGAAAGATTTTTGACAACTCGTGAAATTAATCTAGCATTTCTCAAGATTAAGATTTTTTGTTACTAAAGCATGGTCATCTTATGTCCAAAGAATAGAGGATGTTTTTGTCAGCATACACTGGACAATAGTTATACTGATAGTGAAGTTTTAAATGTAATTTGTTATTTTATATTAGAGTTAATCATTGTCAAATAAATAAATAAATTTTGAAGTCTAAGTAAGGGGTTTTAGAATTTTTTTTGCGACAACTGCAGTATCTTTGGGATCTTTTTGTAGAGTGAATAAATGTAAAATCCAACAGTGTTGGAGCGCCAAATAAGAAAAAAATGTTGGAATGCTAAATTTCGGTGGCAAACAAAAGTTCATTATATCTTCTATCAATATATATAGAAAAGAAACTTGAACTAACACTTATACCACCAAGTGAAGAAGACAGGTTTGTTAATGGAAACTATAAAAAGATAGTAGCTAAATCTACTCTTTATATCATCCAGAAAAATCTAAAAGAGGGTAAACTAGGAAGGAACCTATCTTCCTTATTATTGTTGCCATTAACAAACTTGTCTTGTTCACCTGGTGGTCCAGTGTTAGTTCAAGTTTTATTTCCTCCAGACCACCAAAATTTCTTCTTTCATCACTACTATCATAATTTTTTCCTGCCCATTCTGAATTAAAGTCCAGCACTTGTGGACTAATTTCTCAACGACTTGCTGAATTTCCATATCTTGTTTGACTGTTTTTGCTGGTTAAATTCCGTAGAAGATTTTTAACTGGAATTGGTTGATATGTTTTTGGAATTCCATTTTGAGTTTGTAGATGGAATTGATTGATTATTGGAATTGAATTGATCTCTAGTTGATTTTCCGTTTCTCCGTTCTGGTGCTGCGGCGGTGTACCCGGCTACTGTAGCTTGTTGTATTTCCAAGTTTTGAAAATGTAAAAAAGAATTTTAAATTAAATTAAAAAAAAAAATCTTATTTAAACAAAAAGAAAAAATGAAGCTGTAACCTTCGGTGGTATCTCCATGCTTTGGAAATGTTTTTAAAAAAAAAATAAAAATAAAAATAAATTGTTTTTTAACGTAAAAAGTATCAGGATAGATTTGGTCATCAGTAAGGCAGTAACACTCCATAAGTTGTTGTGTTTGCAAGTTAGTTGAAAATGTTTTTAATAAACTATAGGAAAATAAAATAAATAGAGAATTGAAATAAAGGTAGCAGACTAGGATACTTTTGAACAAATTAGGGTGACTAAAAAATGTCCCCTTCTTTTGAACGTGTAAGGGCGTCGGTGAAATTGACCTATGCACAAACGCAACCTTTTCTCAATTTAATGGATCAGATGGGATACATTGATCTTGGTTTCAGAGGAGACCCATTCACTTGGATCAACATTCAACAAGGCCAGACAACATCCAGGAAAGAGCAATAGCAAACCAATACTGAAGAACAGCCAACCCTCACGCTGTAATCACTCATCTCCCGCGAATATCGTCAGATCATGTTCCAGACAAAAGCTTTAGACTGGCAAGGAAGCAAGAATTACAAATTTGAGCACCTATGGTTATCTCATCCCCAACTTCATCAAGTAGTTAACTCGACATGGTATAAGCTACACGACATGGATCCACCTTTAAACCTCCAGCTTAAACTCATATAAACAAGTGAAGCTCTCACAGAATGGAACAAGATTAACTTCGGCCACCTTCCCGCATTGATTAAAAAGTCGACCGCGAAAATCAAAGCAGCTCAACATCAATGTGCGACGCAAACTGGTACTGAACTGGAAAATTGGATTCAACAAGAAAAGCAACTCCGAATTTAGCATCTAAATTTACTTGATTGTCACGTAATTTACTGGCAGCAGAGATACAAAATTCTATGGCTTCAATCTGGAGACCGCAACACAACATTCTTTCATACAAAGGCTACAATTCATAGAAGCTGTAACAACATACAACAAATCCAGGATCATCAAAACACCTGGATTACAGATAAGGAAGAAATTATCAAGATCATGATTGAGCATTTCACATATCAGTATAGAACACCAAACACAGTAATTGACGAAAGCCTGTTTGAAGCAATATCACCAAGGTTAAACCCTCAACAATGTAATATGCTAACAGCCGAGGTGACCCCTGAGGAGATCAAAGAGGCGCTTTTCTCCATAGGATCGAACGTGCCCCAGGACCGGATGGTTATACCAGTAAGTTTTTCAAAGTTTTCTGGGAAACAAATCAAATGCAGCTAATTGATATGGTTCGAAGTTTCTTTAATTCCCATAGCATCCACCTTCTCATGAACCACACTAACCTCACTTAATCCCAAAGATTGACCACTCTTCAAAACCATCCCAATTCAGGCCGATAGGGCTATGTAATGTCACATATAAAATCATTTCAAAGATATTGGTCAATCGCATAAGACCTATTCTCCCATTTTTGATAAGCCCATATCAGAGTGCCTCTGTGCCACAAAGATCCATTCACGACAACATAGCTATTGCTGCCGAACTTTTTCACTACATCAGAACCTCACACTGCAGTAATAATCCCAAAATAGCCCTAAAGCTAGACATTCAAAAAGCCTACGACTCCTTGGACTGGGGTTTCATCAAACAAGCTTTCAACACCTGAGGCTTCCCCTCATCCTTCGTGAATTATATTATGATGTGCATATCAACAGTTACCTACTCTATTAATATCAATGGAACTCCACATGGGTACATCACCCCAACTAGGGGAATAAGGCAAGGAGATCCTCTCTCTTCATATATATTTATTATATGTGCGGAAATACTATCCACGAATTTGGGAATTCTTGAAAACCAGAAAATGATAGAAGGGCTCCGCATTTCTCATAAGGCCCCACAAATACTACATCTCATGTACACCGATGATTTGTTGATAACATATAAAGCAACTCCGGAAGGTACCAATCACCTCAAACATCTACTACAAGCTTGTGGAAATTCGGCGGGTCAACACATCAACACATAAAAATCTACAATCATCCATCACCCAAAGCTAGAACAACACCAACTAGATGAACTAAAACAAGCCTTCAATATGCCAATAACATCAAACCCCCCAACCTATTTAGGAGTGCAATTTAAACATGGGAGATCTTCCAGGCATATTTTTACCCCAATCCTTCAGTGCTTAACTCGCAAGTCAAAAGGTTGGATGATTAAATGCCTAAACCAAGCTGGCAGATTCGCACTCATAGAATCCTCTCTTACCCCTATATCCAATCACCTCATGCAAACACAAACCCTTCCTACACACATCCACAAAAAAATAGATCGTATTACAACATATGTAATCAAACATAGTTTCGTATATGTACTTCCTTTAAACATATGTAATCAAACATAGTTTCCTAAGATGAAATCATACCTATATCCAATACACAATCAAGTAACGAGTTACATAGATTATGTCGATGTCACATTTACGAAGTACAAAAGATAAATTATACTTCGTAATCAAATATTCATCCTTGACACTTTGATTATACTAAAATGATCAAGTCTAATACTAGAGTATTAAGTATAACCCCATATGTTATGTTTTCAATCTTAAATGACTTGAAATCAATGATAGGAATGGAAACAAGTCAAGTCAGTATCAGAATACCTCAAATGGAATGATGATGTCTTCATAGTAGTCTTGACGTGTCCAGAGTAATACTTGTATGTCTCAACATTCCTAGACTTTCTAGTCTAACCTAAGTTGGTCTCTATTATATTTAATCAAGCGACTCTAATTGAGTTTTGATATTAATAGACAACCAAACTTGACATACCCACGCTTGGTGGATTCAACTGAGCAACGCTTTAACGGTATTGAGTTTGACGAAACCTTTGCTCCTTTTTGATGCCTTGAGTCCATACGACTTCTATTAGCTCATGTTTGTTTTCTCAAGATTAAGCTATTTCAAATAGACGTAAAATTTTCATTCTTGAATGGATGTTTAAAAGAAGAGGTCTATGTTGCTCAACCTAAAGGTTTTGAAAGTCCAGAATATCCCGATCATGTCTTTGAGCTCAAAAAAACACCTCAAACATGGTATGAAAGACTTACTACTTCTCTTCTTAGAAAAGGTTTCTCAAGAGGTGGAGCAGATAAGATATTATTTACCAAATGGAGCGGGAAGGATGTACTTACTGCTCAAATCTATGTTGATGTTATCATCTATGGATATACGTCTGAGAAACTTGCTAAAGAATTTCAAACTTCTCAAGGTAAGGAATTCAAGATGTGCAATGTTTGGGAATTACGATTCTTTTTGGGTCTATAAATTCAAAAATATAAGGATGGACATTTCTCAAGAAATGTATGGAAAGGATCCTGTTAAAAGATTTGGTCTTGAGAAAAGTACTCCTAAACTAACTCACAAGCCCACTACTAAAAAACTGAATAAAGATGAAAAATGTGTCAATGTTGACTATAAATTATATAGGTCCATCATTGGAGGTATTTTCTATCTAACTGCAACAAGACCAAATATCGCTTTTCGTGTTGGTTGTTGTGCTAGATTTCAAGCTAATCCAAAAGAATCTCATCTTGAAGCTTCTAAACAAATCATATGATATGTACATCATACTATCGGTTATGATCTCTTTTATACATTTGATACTAACACCGATATGACAACATATTCTGATGCAGATTGGGCAGGTTGTGTGGAAGATAAAAAAAAGTACATCTGGAGGTTCCTACTACGTAGGGATAAATCTTGTTTCTTGGTATACCAAGAAACAAAACTCACAATCTCTATCCACCTTTCAAGCCAAATATGTTCTTTGCAGGTTCGTGCTATACTCAACTTTTATGGATGAAACAAATGCTTACTGATTATGGAATCGATACGCGAACAATGAAAATATTTTGTGATATAACTCAAGTGCAATTCCAATAACTGAGAATCCCGTTGAGCACTCAAGAACAAATCACATTGACATAAGATACTACTTTATAAGGGATCTCTTTGAAAATAGTATTGTCAATATTGAGTTTGTGTCATCGGAACAACAATTGACTGATATTCTTGCCAAGCCTCTAGACACCGCAATGTTTCAACACCTTCGGAAGTCTTTTGGTATTGTTTTGGTTCTGTTAGAGCACTTCTCATTCGAACTCGCAAGCGTTTCTATCTCAAGCTTGTTTGTCAAGTTTAGTTGATCAAAACTATATCTTGATTTATAGTCTCTACTTATAGTTGTTCTAAGATTAAGATATAAATGTGTAGTTGAGCATTAGACTTTACGGTGTTCACCGATTGAAGAAGAATATCTACTGAAGAGTTTGAAGGAACTTTGTTAGAGCATAGCTCGTTTGAACCAACCAAGCGTTGTTATGTCAAGTTTGGTTGTCATATTTTAGTGAATCAAAAATCATCTAAGAGTCGCTTGATTATGTACTATAGACAACTTCGTATAGGTTAGACTAGAAAGTCTAGGATTATAAGACATACAAGTATTACTCGAAGACCTGAAAAACGTGAAGAAGTAACGAACTAAAACGACGACATCATCCTTCCTCTTGAGGTTAGTAATATTGACTTGAAATGTTTCATTCCTAACGTATCTTTCAAGTCGTGCTATATTGAAAATATAGCTGCGAAGCTGTGAATGATTATTTTACTCTAGTAGTGAAACATGATCATTTGATCACAGTGTTAAGCAATTAGACTACGAAGTATAACGCTTATCTTTTGAACTTCGTAGATATGACATCGACATAATTGTATGAATGCTATTGTGATTATGTGTATGGGTAAAGGTGAAGATTTCATCCTAGGAAACACATTTGTTTAAAGGAAGTATATTCATGAACTTATTTTATGAATCGAAAGGGAAATCGTTGGGCTTATTGGTATTGTTATTCATTGCATATCTTTGGATTACCAGTATGTGTGATCTAGTAGAACCGATCATAACTTGTTATGTATCTTGATCACAGTGCCTGACTTATGATTTGGTATGACTAGTTTTTATTAATTAGTGTAACCGATCCTAAGTAATCACCTGAGATGGTATGATCGATATTTGTAATTGGTGTGACCGATCCTAGTGATAGGTGTTGTAGTTGCAGGAAATCCTACACTACACCCCTCACTATATCTTGATAACAATTTATAGATCTAAACTTATTTGATATGAAAATGAAGATAAAAGTGTTAAAATTATAAAATGGACACAAAGATTTTTTACGTGGTTCGATCAATGTGATCTACATCCACGATTCTTCACTATGATTGTTGAGGTTACATTAGTATTACATTTAGAATCTCCATTAATGGATATTTTCTAGAGCTCTAGATCTAATTATTTGGGGGAGAAGATGATAAATAAAATAAAGTCTCTCTCTAAAAATATCTCTCTCTTCCTAAAATTCTCCTCTCAAAAATTATTCCTCCCTTTCTCTCTCCTGCTCTCCTCTTTATATAGTGTTTACATAGTGGATGACAGCTCATGTACAACTAATATTTCCCTTAATTTCGGATTTACCTTGCGACATCCTCGCAAGAGTATAAATGTTAAATCTCGCAGATACTCTAATTTTCGCAAGATCTTCGCACTTTCTTCATGTTTACGTTATCTTCATTTGTTATGTCATTTCTAAAATCACTTTGCGACGGCTTCGCGACGTTGTTAATGAAGATTCCGCAAGTGTGTTGTTGTTGCGATATTTGGATCCTACATCTTGCCTCTTTTTTCTTGAATATTGCTTGAAGAGCGATCTTTAAGAAAAAATCTGTTGTTGTAGTAGTCTTTGATCTTTGTTAATGAAGGAACGAGCGAAAGAATACTGGACTTGAAAAGTACGTACTTGCCTCTATTCTTTTGCGAAGTTCCGAAGCTTTGCGAAATAAATAAGAAGTATCAACTCTCGAAGTATGCAAGTATGAAGTATCTTTTGAGAAGTAGAAGAAGTACTTAATCCTCTAAATATAAGAAGTATTGCGAGTCCATCATGCGAAACTCTCGCTCCATGTTCTTTGCCTCATGCTATGTTGCCTCTATTCATGCGAAATTATTACTCCATTTTTGGTGATGATTCTTGTTGTTCCTTAGCGAACGTCCATTTTGGAAATGATTCTTGCCGAGAAGATAAAGAACATAAAATGTTTTCTCGGTAATCCATAGTTGCCTCTGTTCTTTATCTATGAGGGTAGAATCCTTGAGAAAATGTTGAATGAGCGAGTTGTGCCTTCATTCTCATGTTTTGTGCTCATGCGATAATATAATCTCTTCAAGTTGCTTATCTTATAAAATAATCACATTCTGCGAGTTTCTTAATAATTCTGCGAAATTACGAATATCTCTGCGAAGTTTTGAATATTCTGCGAAATTTTGTAAAATACTTAGCTCATTTTGCCGCTTTAAAATTGATGTAGCTTCAAATTGCTTCCGTTCGTCATTTCTCTGATTTCGTCTCTAGTATATGCATTACTCTTTGCGTATTCATTGTTCCTCGCAAGTTCTTACTTGTGTTTTTTGTCTTTTCTTATTCCTGCACATGTAATCTTTTTTGCGATGAAAAGTCTCTGTTACTTACATTCAAAATGTTTATGTTGAATATTGTCATTGCGACAAGATCGCAGGACGTCTTTACATTTTCATGTAATGACCCATTGGTCTTGCCTTATCATTTTTCTTGTGTGGTCTTATTTCGCCTTCCTAGTTAAAGGTCTTATTATGCCACCCTCATTATTGCGACAATATGACAGGCCTAAATATTCTCGCGAACATAAAGTCCCATGACATTGCCGTCTTGCGACGAAATCGCGGGACGTCTTTACACTTTCATGTAAAGACCGATTGATCTCGTCTTATCTTTGTCTTTTGTATTATTGCCTCTTCAGATCATCGCACAAATATGACAAGCCTAAATTTCCTTGCGAAAATAAAGCCTCATGACATTTGCATCTTTTGACACTTATCGGCTCCCCTAATGGAGGGTGCCGCCCTTATCATCTCCCTGGTTGCCCCTTCAAGGAGGCGTACATCGGCCATACAAGACTAGCTCCTCCCATCCGGTCTTAACGAAGAAGCGGTTGTTTTCGCAGCCTCTTATCCCTTATACCTATAGGGCTTATGGTTACGAGACCGCACCCTAAGTGGAGTTTTCTTGGGCCGAAAGATGTGCCAAGACTTGTCAAGAGTGGTAAGGAAGTTCCATGCTCCCCGCACTCTTGACTCAACCGTGTACCTCGGCGCCTTGGTCATACGGCCGACTCCTTGGAAGAGACCCTCGGTCGCCCAACCAGGGTATAACCTTATATATATAGTTGGGAATCCAAGGTACCTCTTAGGATAGGCTTTCATGGGCCCCAAATCTCCATGACTTTCGAGTTCCGGGGAGCGGTGTAACCTTTTCCCCGAGCCATGTCAAGAGATACCCCCTTATATGACGCACTTTAGGTCTTACATTTGCCTCTTACGAAATATCATTCGCGAACTAAGGTGTACGCCATAAAGGTTCGTCCCATTCACTCACTCAATCATTTTTGTCAATTCATTATCTTTGCGAAGTTATCGCATTTCCATTACTTTTGCGAAATTATCGCATGTCTTCATCCTTTCATTCATCCTTTCATTCATTCCTACATTTCTGTCATTTTCTTCACTTATTCTTTCATTCCTGTCATTTCTTTCATTCATTCTCATAATATCATATCATTTGAAATAAAGTAAATATTCAAGAGAAATATATAAATTAGTCTGCGAGATTTTTCTCGAATCTTTGAAGTCTTTAAGATCTTTGCAATTTAGAAATCTTTGAAATCTTTATAATTCTTTATAATTTTGAAATCTTTGAAGTCTTTAAGATCTTTGCAATTTAGAAATCTTAGAAATCTTTATAATTCTTTATAATTTTGAAATCTTTGAAGTCTTTAAGATCTTTGAAGTTTTTTATTTTTATTTTTTATTATTTTTTTTTAATCTTGAAATCTTAGTAATTTTTGTAATCTTGCGATCGTATCGCGTTTTGTAAATCAAATCAAAAATCTTTTATTTTCTGTAAAAGTAAAATGTTTAAGGAAAGTGGTACTTAGCTTTTGTGGTTTGTTGCTGCTGTTGTCTCTTGCGAAGTATATGATTGGCTTGCGAAGCTAGCATCCTTGAAATGTATAAATGTCGCACAAAATATAATTATCTCGCAGCAAAAAGCAATAGGAGAAATGAGATTTGAACCCTTGATCTGCCTCTCGCATATTCTCGCACCATACCAACTGTTCTAACCCTCTCTTGCGAAATTAATTTGCGAGATAGTCATCAACTTTCTTCTTTGAGAAATAAGCAAAGTCCTTGGGAAATTTCGCATAACAAAAATAAATATGCGAGAAGCAAGAATTGATCCCGTGACCTCCTGCTTGCATTCATGCCTCCTAACCAACTGTGTTAGCCTTGCCTCTGCGAAGTGTTCCTGCGAAATAATCACCTACTTTCTTCTTGCGAGATATCCTTGCGAGATTATCAAAGACTGTGCGAAGTAAACATTTGCATGAAGTAAACGAACATCTGCGAAGTGTTCATGCTGCGAACGTTCGCAAGGTAAACATTTGCGAAGTGCAAAAAATCTTTGCGAATGGGGAGATTCGAACTCTAGACATCAAACTCCTTCTCTTCACTGCTGACCATCTGGGCTATTTGCTGCTTGCGAAAGAATCATACAATACTATAACTTTAATCCATTTCTTCGCTCTTGGAAGTTCAAAAATATGCAGAAGGTGGGATTCGTATCCGTGACCTTAAGCTCCTCATGTTCGCTCGTGACCAATTGTGCTATCCCTCTTGTGCGAAAGGATCGCAGATTGCTGTGGTGTTGTACTTGTTATCTTTGCTCATGACTAGCTGTACCACCTCTCTTGTGCGAGATGAACTCACCATGCTGAAACTTAACTTCATTCTCTCGCTATCCGATTCCATATACAACATATTCTCGCAGGCTTATTTCCTGTTTGGGTTTGCTTTAGTGGGCTTTGAAAAGCTGGGCCTGAACATGAACTGGTTAACTTTGGAAGTCCTTCGCAGCAGCAAAAATTTAAGCGAGAGATGGGAATCGACCTCTTGTCCTATTGAATTAAAATCAACAATCCTAACCAACTGTGCTAGCTTTCGTTTGTGATAGAACAACATGATTAGTTCTATTTATTCTCATTTTAATGTTCTTTATATACCCTTCCTCTTCGTCCTTCCTTCTTCTCCTGAGTTGATGACATAATGATTATAATTCCTGTAGCTTTTTCCTTTGGTGTTTTGCTAAGCCTGTTTTCTTGCGATTGCTCCTTGTGGTAAGTCTTTCATTGATACGAACTAACTCCATCTTTTCGAATTCCTGCATGTGTTGTAGATTTGATCATCCTTTTGTCTTCGCATGAAAGAAAGTTCTTTTATTCGCTGCAAAGCAATTCTTCCATGCGAAATAATTCCTCCCTCTTATGTTCATCTTTCGTTACGATTCTTTTGCTTCTGCGAGTTTTGCTGATGGTGTAAACTCTGATCACTAGCGAGAATTAGGGGATAGTATTAATCCCGTTGTTCGATGCAAAATACTTCTTCTCTTTGTTTATTGTAAGATAGTTATGGTCTGTGTTTGTTATATGCATTTCTTCCTGCCCATTTTTTATTTGCTCTTCTTCTTCATTTACGAGCTGAATCTCCCAAAGCTGGGTGGTTATAAGTATGGGAATGCATTCTTATTGTGCTCCGCCTGAAGCTTTGATATCTCATTGGATTAAGTTCTGCAAATAGTTAATCGGGATTTGGCTTTCGAAGTGAATGGATGAAATGGGTTGCTTATTTGGGATTGATGAGCTAAGTAGTCTTCGGCGACGGGTTATTCTCGAGTTCTTTGGCAGCCAATATTAGACATATGACAAAGTTAACTTCGAACTCATGAGATCTTATTCCCTTTAAACAAGTGGTTTTTTGGCTTCGATGGTATTTCATTTCTTTTCAAGAGTGTGATAACAAAGCTAGTTTTTCCCCTGAAGCCATATTTGCTTACTCATTGAAGGTCACAATTGGGTTTACTGATAACTCTTCGTTTGTTTACGATGTCTTGAGTATTCGTTAGTCAGCAGATTGGTTGCGTCTCTTTCGCTGTCAAGTACTTTCTATTGTTGATGGGTTTGACCTTTGAATATCATTTTGTATATATCCCGGTGAGCAGCATCACTTCTTTTAGTATTTGGTATTGATCTGTATGCCTCTTTGGATTCTCTCCATCGCTGGTTCTCCTTGAAGCATTTCGCCTATTTCTGTCATTTGCGAAATTCCCATTGTTTTGCATAGATGAATGCGAGCTCTTCGCTGTAAGCAATCAATTAAGTCAGTAAATGGTCTAGAGAACCTTAGATAATTTTTGCCGTACAAAGGAAACAATCATCCATTGCTGCAATCAAACATTCAATTTGGTGAGCAATCTATAAGGTTTCAAGACAAGTTTGCCATTCAAAGAATCAAAGTTATCTTCTTTTATTCGCAAAGAAGATAAAAACCCAATCTACTGAAAATTCAGCCTCTTGACGCTTTTTGGAAATCCACTGAATGGGTTTGTAAAACAATACTTAGTTGATTTAAATCTGTAAATATAACCCATTTTGATTTAAGAATTCAAAGAAAATCGTATTTTTGTGAAGAACAAAACTTGATGCTCGTGAATTTTTTTTTTTTCCAAAACTATTGCAAACCACTAGATCTAAATAATTAGAATACAATTAGAGAGATAAGAAGATGATTTATCCTTTAAATTGATTTTTCGGTGCGGCTTTGATTGATTTTTCCTTTTCTGATGTCTTTCCCCAAATTCGTTTCATTGAATCACTCATCTGGTTTGTTGTTTGATAAAATAAATCTTCACTTAAACTTCCATTTTTATCCTTAAAATTCATGAACCCAGTAATATGCACACAGTAGCCGGCTTCACCAAAATCTTTCCCAGACTAACAAGATAGGAGGTAGGATAAATCCCTGTTTCTAGCGCATATGTAGTTGCAGGAAATCCTACACTACACCCCTCACTATATCTTGATAACAATTTCTAGATCTAAACTTATTTGATATGAAAATGAAGATAAAAGTGTTAAAATTATAAAATGGACACAAAGATTTTTTACGTGGTTCGATCAATGTGATCTACATCCACGATTCTTCACTATGATTGTTGAGGTTACATTAGTATTATATTTAGAATCTCCATTAATGGATATTTTCTAGAGCTCTAGATCTAATTATTTGGGGGAGAAGATGATAAATAAAATAAAGTCTCTCTCTAAAAATCTCTCTCTCTTCCTAAAATTCTCCTCTCAAAAATTATTCCTCCCTTTCTCTCTCCTGCTCTCCTCTTTATATAGTGTTTACATAGTGGATGACAGCTCATGTACAACTAATATTTCCCTTAATTTCGGATTTACCTTGCGACATCCTCGCACGAGTATAAATGTTAAATCTCGCAGATACTCTAATTTTCGCAAGATCTTCGCACTTTCTTCATGTTTACGTTATCTTCATTTGTTATGTCATTTCTGAAATCACTTTGCGACGGCTTCGCGACGTTGTTAATGAAGATTCCGCAAGTGTGTTGTTGTTGCGATATTTGGATCCTACAGTGTAGAATACACCTAATTTACTATATAGTAGTTACGCTTTCTTTGCTATTTTTCTTGTGAATTATGTACTTTACGCGTGGTTTTGAGTGATTAGGTACTCTGGAGTCGCACGGAGGAAAAGAAGCGGAAATCACTCAGTTTGAGCAAAAAGGGCGAATTTGTTATTTCATGGGTGAACACTATATGGAGCCTAGTCAAGGTTAAGGGACACCTCTTTTGGGAGGAGTATTAAACATAGGTTAGCTGATGTTAAGGGGCTGTCAATTTGGTTAGCCCTTATCAGAAGCGACCAAGTGGCAATAACCATCCCAACCTACTACCTAACATCCAGAGGAACCATCGTTCATTTCTCATCTGAGATTGAGAAAAAAAAGAGAGAAAAGCAGCCATGACTGCCGATGAAAAGAGAGATCGAGAGATGATGAGCCAGGATATGCAGAAGAGTTTATTGAATTGAATCAAGAAATTGGAGATGTCGACATGAATTGAAGCAGCCATGGTGGATTCAGATCCAGACGAAGGAAGAAAGAAGGTTGTTGCTCGAGATTAATTGTGAATCAATGAGATGAAGTGAGGAGAATAAGGATTGATTGGAAGATTGGGTTTGCTGTGATAGAGAAGAATATTAGGGTTCTGCTGGTTGTGTTCGGAAACTTGATGACGAATTACAGAGTGGGTCTAGGTCAAATTAGCTGTTGAGTGATGAATAAGAAGAATTGGAAACTACAGGAGGAGCAAGGCTGGACCTGGAATTGAAGAATGATAAAGACCCGGAAGGATAAGAAGATCTTTGAAAAGTTGGTAGTAGCTCTGGTGAAGATTTGCACTCATTGGTGTTGCTCACGAAGTTGCGAGATCGGATGGTGGTACTGAGATGAATAAGCGGCATCGCGTGGTTTGTGCCAAGATCGCGGATGAAGTGCAGCATGGTTTGTGGAGGTGCAACTCAGGTGGTCGAGTTTGAGTCGGAAATGGAATTAGTGTGGAGTAATATTGCGGGTGGAGTGGATGCCATGGTTCTGAGATGGGTGAGCTTAACAACGCAGGAAATGGTTCTGGTGGTATTTGAACTGGTGGAGCACATATGAGGAGTTTACAGGCAGTTTGAGATGATGTTGGTATTGCTGCAATTGATTAACTCGTGCACTGGAGTGAATGGCCTGAGCCGGTAATGATCTTTGCAGTTTGGAGTTTTGGTGCCGACATCAATTTTGAGCAAAGTCAAAGGTGGTGTTTGGATAAGTCGAATGTTGGTGATGGTTTGTGGTGCGATCCTAGTGTTTTCTTGTTGTTGGCATTGGTGATGAGAATGGTAATCTTTTTGTAGGAATGAAGAAAGTTGGGAATAGAACCGAGGCTTTGATTGCAGGGAGAGCTACGAGATGTGGTGGTGCAATGGGTCCGTGGTGATGAGTCGGTGGAGCCCGTGTGGATGAGTTAATGAATTTAGGTCTTTGTTGTAGAGCCGAGATGTTCTCAGAAAGTACAAGGAGAAAGTCGTGTCGAGTGGAGTTGCAATTGGTGTGCGTAATTGAAGTCGCAACCGAAATGGCTTTGGGGTGATGTTGGAACCGAGAAGAAAATGAAGCGAAATGGCTCATGGGTTCGTGTCTCCAATGAAAATGGGAAATATGTGCGGGATGCACAAAGGTTTATAGTGGATGCACGGGAGTTAGGATGATTGGCGGGTGGTATAGCGAGTGGTGCGCGGTTTGTAGTGTGTGTTGCCGCTAAGGGTACACAATGGCGGGGGAAGTTCGGATGCCGCAAGGTGTGTTGAATGAAAATTTAGATGTATGCTTAGGATTGCAAATGGTGTTATGATGAGTACACTTGTGAGCGGTGCGTAAGACTTGGCGAGAATTTCTTTGAAGAATGGTGGTCTCTATTAAGGCCGTGGGATATGAAAAAGAAGTGAAAGCACTTGATCTACGGGGAGAAGCCAAGTGTGCGAGTGAAGTAAGAATCACTTCCTTTCTTCTTATACTAAACAATATCTTGCAACCAGGGTAAATCCTTCTGCCCCTTTAACTAAGAAGCGAAAGGTGTTTAGTTCAAATGGTGGTTGTGGTGTTTTGTAGCAAAAGGATGTGTCCACTCTTCAAAATTCGGAAAACTTTATGGTATGAAATTTTGCCCCTTTTTACTATTTTTTATTTTAATGGCCGCCTATTGCTACCTAACTTATTATTATATCTCTGCTATTCTTCTCCATACATTTCTGATCCTATGGGCCACCTCAACAACTCTTTAAGTAGTTCATCAAACAAAATTAACTCCTTTCATTAAATGAACTTCGGACCAAATATCGTCTTTTATGGAGTTTGGGTTGCTTTTGAGCTCAAGATGGAAGAGACATTTTATCCTTATTATAAGCGTATTTTTGGATGTAGTTCTTCCAATGCTTTTGGTGGTCTTCATTTTAGTGGTGCAATGGCGACTTGTTGTCTAGTCGGACCTCCACTAAATTGTGTGTTGCCACCTTTTATCGCGACTAAGGGTAAGGACCCCATCTTGCCTTAATCCAAGGCCTCAGATGTTTTAGTTGGAACATAAAGCCGCAAAGACGTGTGTTGAACCCGCGTTGTATTATTGCCTCGGCAGAATTTGACAAGCCTAAGTCTCCTTGCGAAAACAAAGCCTCATGACATACACACTTGACGGAGAGGCCTTATCATCTCCCGTTGCCCCTTCAAGGAGGCGAAACATCGGCCATACAAGACTAGCTCCTCCCATCCGGTTTAGTGCTTTTTGAGCTTCAAGCGATCGTGATTGTATTTTTTCTAAAGATTTGAACGTACAACAAGTTAGTCGCGAAGAAGCATTCACAAAAGAGGATGAACGGGTCTTTTTAGCTCTCGCTTCTCTCCTTCTTCGCTCGTGCCTCGTTTTGACCTTCTTGGTGCGACGCTCTTTCTTCGTTTCTTTCTTTCGCACGCCATTATCGGTTGTTCTCTCTTCTTGGTTGTTTCTCGGCTCTCACTGCGCCCTCTCATATTCTTCATTAATATTTTATTGGCACGATTTTTTAGTGATCTCCTATTTTGCAACCTCATATTTTCCATCCTCAATTCAGTCTGTCTTGTCAAGTTTGCTCGTTCCTCTCGCTCTCTAGCCGTCTCTCCTCATGTATTGTTTGTCTCAATCTTTCTAACGATTTCTTCGTTACCTAGATTCATTTTCTCCATTCATTTCTTTGCTCTCCTCCTCCTTGTCCATTGTTCACCAACCGTCTGCTCCTCTTATCTTCTCGTTCGGGACCGATCTCAAGTATGTCGCTACTCTATCATAATCCTCAAGTGTTTGCTACGGGGGAGATTTGATCTTCTCCATCATTTCTCCTATTCATCCTTGATGATTCTCTGTTTCAAGAACTTGGCATTTTTCTTTCCAATGAATTTTTTAGAAGATATAAGATCAAGAACATTTTATTGATTGAATTCATGAAGTGCACAGGAAAATAGAATTACACTTTTAGAAGTTAAAACACTCTTAAGTTTTCTCTCTCCTAATGACTTACCTAACCATTCTAAAAAGATCTCTCCCCTTACACTCACCACCCTTTAAGTAATACATAGTGGATGACAAATAAGCTATCCTTTATTTTTCGGAATGGCCAATCATCAACCATTCAATGACCTTCTTATCCCCGTTTCATGTCTTTAGTCGCGTCAAATGACATCCCACAGTGGATATTATGATCCTACGAGTGTTTTGTAGTGTCAGCTAAGGGTACACAATTTGGAAGTTCGAGATGTGAACAAGTGTGCTGCAACCGTGTTTAGTTCAAATGGTGGTTGTGGTGTTTTGTTTGGAAATGAGCCGAATGAAGGGGATGAACTCGTAGAGGTTCATAACTGAGATGGTGCAAGAGGGTGGTACTGGTGTTGTTAGTGCTATGGCTAGGCAAGACAATGAAGTTGAATTGCAGGGAAGGAAGATTGGTCTACAAAAGGGAACAGGCATTTTGGCTGGTTGGAAGTGCACAGTGATGCACCATCCCGGTGCAACACACGGCCGGGCTGTGCAAATGCCAAAGCAACTCGCCTCGCTCGATTCTGATTTGTTTCTGACTGTGACATCTCTGACTCAACCTAACTTGACTCTAGTTCACTGACCCGGCTGACTCTCTGACTCGGTGATTGACCAAGTCCTGACTCGAGTTGACCCGAGTTGACCCGGTGCCCGGTGACCGGATTGACTTTGCCGGTCACCTAAGACACTTTCCGACGACTATTCCGGCCAATTTCCGGCCATAATCCCAGTTTTCCGGCGACGATTTTTGGACATATTTGCTACATGGGTTTTTCTCACACATGGGCTTGGTGGACCACTTGGAGATGGGTTTTGAGAAGACCTAATATTGGAAGGAGTATCCTTTATGGAAATTGGAGAAACATATAAAAGATAAGACTTTGATTATATCTAATATCTTTTATCTTTTAATCTTTTTGCCTCTACTTTATGTTCTAGGGTTTAAAAACATGAAACTTCTCTTTCATATTGTTATGAACTCCATGAATATGAGCTAGATTTTATTATTGGTTATGGAATAAGTTGGATTTCCAAATATGGGTTTTAATTCAATAAATTAGTTTTGTCTCCATATTATCGTTTATGATTCACTATTAATATTGTTACATGATTTGAATGCTTGTTAGTCGAGTCGCGAATCGATTGAGTTTGCTTTCATCTTTATTGCTAGATTAGGGTTATTATACGTAAAAGTGATAATTCCGGATTGCAAGTAGCATAAATATGATTATAGTTTGTAGTGATATATTCTTATGATCATATGTGAACTATAACCTTTGTTAAATCGGATTAGTGCGCTTTCCACGTTCGATTGCTTTGATTGGCCTGATTTCATTGAACTTAATGCATCTAGGGAATTAAACTTGATTAGTGCTTTTACACGTTAGGTTGTTCCTTTAGGTAGAATTCATATTCGCATCTTTTAATGTGTTTGTTGATGACATGAGGAGATTTGCGGGATATGCTTGCGATCAAGGTATTCTAGGGCCTTTGATAAAAGTTGAGATTAAAATATCAATTCTAGTTATTGTGTTGAAAACATGTTTATGATTGAAGACGAAATCCATGACCAATACTTTCTCATCCGTAATTTGATTCGTTTACTTTTCTTTATTTGCTTTTATTTTATTTTATTACATAAAATCAGAAAATCCTCGGTGTTTTATATAAGAAACCATAACATATTGACAACCTAGACCTCTCTGTGGGATCGATCCTTTCTTGCCCTTGCTTCATTATATATTTTGAGTAGTAAGAAAGTGTAATTATATTTGTGTCGGCTGACAACCGGTCACCTAGTAATTGGTGTGACCGATCACAAAAGAATTGTGTAATCGATCCTTGTAATTGGTGTAACCGGTCCTAGTAATTGGTGTAACCGATCTTGGTAATTGGTGTAACCGATCCTAGTGACTTGTGTAACCGATCACAAGCAATACCATGAGTATATGGTACCGGTCCTAGTAATTGACGTAACCGATCCTAGTAGCTGACGTAACCGGTCCTGGTAACTTTTGTGTTCGATCACAAGTAATCCATATTAAGGTATAACTGATCCTAGTGATTGGTAGATATGATTGAACCCATGATTGTGATTTGTTATTTGATCAATCACATAGTTATCTTGAAATACAGATGATCCAATTCTAAACTTGTTTGGAAGTGTGGTATAATCGATTCCAAGATTGTAAATATGAAAGAGGATTTACAAAGAAAAGATGTCAACATACTTTGAACACAACAGTAACTCTTATCTTTTATTGTTCAAAGATATTCCTTAATTACTCAAGGAGATCCTGGTCGAAATAAATTAAGAGTCTTTTAATTAAGGTTGTTAATATTATATGCTTTAATTACCAACAATTAAATGCATGTCTCTAGAGAATAAAATTTATTAATGTTCTTTTACTAATTAGAGATTTTCTATTGAGACATTTCAGAAAATATTGGACAAAGTATTTACAGGAATTATGAAAACCGATTTTGGGAATTTATTGCTTATCTTAGAATAATTCGGTTTGGGAAATTCCTTGGTGTCCAAACATCCTTGGTCTATGAATACCTAATTTTGCATTTCTAGCAAACTATCCTAAGAGCCAGAAAAACTTCATCTTTTTGTTTTTTGTGGTGGAGTCGTCTATCCGGAGAGGAAAGTACCATAATTAGGCAAAATGTCTTATGACCGCTCGTTTAAAGACTTCTGTGGGATCCAGAAGCTCTACGAGTACTGTTGGTGGGAAACTAGATAATTGCAGTTTATTAGTTTTCGATTGATTTGATCGACTAACGGTTGTTGAACTTTGATTGCACCTAGTTTGTTTATTCTTGAGAATCTTCTCTTCTGATATAAGATTCACTCAAACTAGATCGAAGTGTCGACGGGATCTTTAGAACTGTTTATAGATCTAAAGACATCTTGTGATAATCCATTGTTAACAGACTCTGTTATGTGCGTGATTGATCACAAGAGATTCAAGTGGTGTTGTGCACGTTTAATTGAAGATTAAAGAAGATTTGAAGACGAAGAATATTTCTTATTGGTTTCTCATATCTTTGTGTAGCACAAACCTTGATCGACTTGGATCCAACTAGAATCAGATTTATTCGATTGATTAGTTGCGTTAGATCGGTATCGTTTTATATTTTCTTGTTGGATTCTATATTGATTGATTGAAAATCTAAACTCTGCTACTTCGGTAGTTGTTGGATAGATTGATCTAACTAGGCAAAGGAGTTTATTAGTTTAAACGGAAGAGCCTTTGCATATGACTTGAGATATCTTTATCTGGAAAGAATCAATAGAGTTATTACCAAACAATTTTTTTGTTACTTTACTTTTTGGAATACGATCCAAAGGATTGTTCCAGTGCGTGCACTTATTGAATGTCAGAAGCGCAGGGATACTGAAGAAACTAAGTGAACTAAGGTTAGTTGCTTGGTCTCAACTAAACGAAGTTGGTTTAGATTTTGTATAGCGGCTTAATTCTGAGAGTATTCAATTCTGGACTTGGTCCCGGGGTTTTTCTGCATTTGCGGTTTCCTCGTTAACAAAATCTTGCTGTGTCTTTTACTTTTCTATTTCCGCAATTATAATTATTTATTATAATTAAAAGTAAAATACACAAACGTCAAATACGTATTACTTGATAGTGATCCTATAGAGTTTGGTTAAGTCCGAACCTATTATCAAGTAACCACACTTTTATTGTTGTATTGTCTTGATCTCGTATCCATATACGATCACACAAAGTGTGAATACCGATTTGTCGTATTGTCTCGACTTTGTCCATATACAATCACTTTTGGTTAGAGGACTTATAGGTAGATATTTCAAAGATTGTGGTGTATTTGGGTACCCTCGTCTTTTCAAACTTCGACGACAAAAGGTATGTGGAGACTAAAACTTATCTATCACTCAGGAATCTATTCAATTTTATCTACTAATGAGACTAAGTCGTATAGCTGTATAAACTTTATGTTATACACATTTGAAATTTTGATTCGAGTTTATCTCGTTTATATAATTCTCGAAATATGAGTTTAAATCTTAGAATGCTTCATTATCTACTTGGAAACTTTAGTTATGAACAATTCATTTGTTGGATACTAAAATATTAAGTCAAGATGATCATGTGAAAATTAGCTTGAACATCTTACATGATTTGTGTGAGACAATCATTTGATGTTAACTTGGGATGTTTCGCATTGATCAAATAATCATTTGAAAATTACTTGAAGCTAGTGGTATATGTAAGATTACCATTGTCATCTTCTAAGGATATTTCAAATCGATTATGTCTGGATACAACACAACATGCGTATCCAGTATGCGAACTGTGAAGTACTAGTTTGGATCTGGAACTCTTGTTTGCGAACGAGTTTAATTGTGATGGGTCTGGAACTGTGTTTTGCGAATAATTTTTACGAACAACAATACTAGGCAAGGTCTGGAACGGTAGTTCGCAAACTCAGTTTGCGAACTCAGTGGTTAGGTTCTAAAATCGGTAAGTATGACAACTTGTTCACATACTCTGTATGCAAACTAGTGTATATACTCATGAATTCAGGTTCGTTTGCTAACTAAACTTCATGATTTTAATGCATTAAGGTATGCGAACTCGGTTTGCAAACCGTGGCATTATGTTCATGTATTGGTTCTTGTATACGTACTTTGTACACTTACAAACCAAGCCGAATATGTTTCAAATCCTTCATGGATATTTCTATGAGATTGTGAACATTTGAACAACTCTCTTGTAACGCATTTATATATATTTGATTATCTATCATGATTGGTTGATTATCATATTGAGTCTATAAGTGTGAGATGAATATAGCTAATCTAAAAGTGTTCATATGGCTAACTTCGGTTAACTGTTACTGAGCTAACTTATTATACACGTTTAGGTACAGTTTTTTCCATATATGAATATAAGTATGTTTCATTTGTGTTTATCAAGTTAAACCATATCCGATGGTGAGGATTGATTGCTTATTTTCTAAGCAAACTTAACTTGAATCTTAAATCAGGTGTTCATATAACGGTGAATATTAATCGCTTTGTTAATAAGCTATCTTAGCTTTTATTGTAAGTGACCTTGATTTGAAAGGCTATACAAGGAGAAGCTTTAGCATCAAGGAAACCTAATCCCGACACTTTCGTGTGTCCTAGTTGCAAACTAGAGTCGATTCTGTCTTAACCTAGGTTTCGGTTCTTCTGAAAACCATTACTAGGTTTAACGACTTAAGACTTTTCTTGGGATTCGTGAAGCCAATCCAACTATTTTCTTAGTAGTTGTGTATCATGATCTTACCTTTTCTATCGTATTGAGTTTAATCTTCTCTAAGATTTTCTCGAGATTTATCTCCAATAGGTAAGATATAAAAAGTAATCAAAACAGTTTCTTCGTCTCAGACTCTTGTGATTCCGGAATAACTTCTTTTGTTAATCAGTTAGGTTATTGTGAGGTGACTAATATTCTAGGCTGCTCTTCGAGAGTATAAGACCGGATTATTAGTTGTGTTTCTAGTTCACCTTGATCTTTATCTTAAGACGGAAACAACAAATAACATAAACTTATTTTGGGGAGAAAGATTTGTTTATAAGTCTTCTACTTCGGCTCGTAGCAACTTCTAGTTCTAGGTTGTAAAGGACGTCATCTAGGGGAATCATGTGCGCAGAGTCTTGTGAGATTCAAGAGGTGTAAGGAACGCGACTGTTCCTTAATCGGTGTGAGACTTGGTTAGAGCTCAACTACATTCTAGTCTGAAGTTCAATTTGAGTAGGCTAGAGTATTTAGCGGCTTAATACAGTGTGGTGTTCAAGTCTAGACTAGGTCCCGGGGTTTTTCTGCATTTGTGGTTCCTCGTTAACAAAATTTCTGGTGTCTGTGTTATTTCTTTTCTACAATATATTTTCTTTATATAATTGAAATATCATAGGTTGTGCGTTGTTCAATCAAAGTTGATAATTCTGACCTTGTTTGTTGGGTAGAACTTGATTGACACTCGGACATTGGTCTTTGGTACCATCCAAGTTATTCTCGTACCAATCATGTTCACAAATTCCTATTTGTTTGATTTGCTGATTGTGTTGAGAAAGAGATAAAACTCTTTGATATCTTTCTTGATTGAGTTTCAATAAGTTGATACTCTCGGAATTATATTGGAGTTTAGTCCATACAAATTTCCGAACGAAATTGTTGGGTGTGGTTGTTGTACCCCGCGTTTTTAGGTTCATTAAATCAAGTTGGTAAAATTGCCCGTGAATTTAATATATATATTCTGGGAAATAAAAATTGAGTTCCAATTAAGGAATTGTTATCATCTTATTAAAAATTTTTAAAAATCCTTCTTTGTAATTAAAGTTAGGTCACTCATGTTGTTCTCTTGGTAATGGCATCAAATGGGGGAGAGTTCTTTTTGAACTAGTGATTAATTGATATAACTTTGTGGGGAGAATGGATATGGAATATGTAGGGGATGCTTGTATCTTAATATCTCCTAGATGAAGACGCTAATTATTTTTTACACTGTGATATCATCTAAATTAAAGTTTACATGTGATTTTTTAGTCTTGAATTATCTTTTGTTAGAATTCATTACGATCCCATAATTTTTGTAACTTTGCCAATTTTTATTGACAAAAAGGGGGAGAATTAATTTATAGTTTCATACTATATACATATGGTTAACGGATCATTATGTAAGGGGGTGTAAATCTACATCTATATTTTTCACCTATAATGCAAAAGATGTAAGTGTTAATAAGAGGGAGAAACATATCACCGTAGCATTACTTCGAAGTTGTGATATAATTAAATTGGAGAAGATAATAATAATATGTTTATGTATGACAATGATTGAGAATATTTGTTTTCAAAGTTGTTATCGTTACGCATCTTCAACAACAACGATGCTGAGTTGAACACGTTCAGAATCATTGGCGATCTTGAAGTAACGAAGAATTCAAGAAGTTGGAGAACCAAGGAAATCAAGCATGATGGATTCTGGAGTTTTTAAAACTTTTTTTTAATCCATATTTTTTAATAGTTTTGTCACTAAAATTAAAAAAGGGGGAGATTGTTAGAGCATTGGTCGCCTCGAACTCACAAGTGTTCTTATCTCAAGCCTGTCGTCTAATTTAGTTGATCAAAAATATATTTTGATTTCTAGTCTACATTTACTCTAGTCTCAGATTAGGATTAGAAATGTGTAGTTAAGTATAAGACGTCACTGCGTTCTACCGTTTGAAGAAGAAAATCAACTGAAAACATTTAGAGAACTTCATCGAAAAAAGGTATGTGAAGGCTGAACCAACCTATTACTCAAGTTTTAACCTTTCTATCTATGAGACTAAGTCGCATGACTAAGTGGACTTTAAATTGCACAATAAAAATTTTGAGTCCAGTTTATCTTGTTAATTATTCTCTGAATATGAATGACTAAGCTTAAGAATATTTTTTCAAAACTTGATGAATTTGGTTAAGAACAATTTATTGTATATGACCAAAATCATGATTCAAGTTAATCATTTCAAAATAGTCTGGAATGGTGATATGTGTCATTCATGTTACTCGGGAATGTTTCAAATTGATTATTCGAGAGATATAAAACCATCAGTAAATGCGGATACAGGACAGTACACATACCAATTCACGTATTGGCGTAACTGTTATAGGTCCGGAGTTGCAGTACATGTATCGGCGTAGCTATAGTTCGGCAGAGGCTCTTGGTACACATACCCAGTATGGATACCAAAAGTTCTTTTGACTCATGAACTCAGGAATGTACACATACCTAGTATGGATACCAAAAGTTCTTGAACTGTTTTTGTCTTAAGGGTACACATACCCGGTATACATACCATGATAAAAATAACTCACAAATTGGAAGTAAGTACACGTACTTACCAAGTCGAATATTTTCAGATACATCATAAATATTTCTATAAGATAATCAGCATTTGAATAACTCTCTAAAAATACCTATAGACATATTTGATCACATTATAACCTATGGTTGTGACTCAAAATTAAAGTCCAAAAGTGTTATATGAAAATGGTTAAGCTTATAGTTTGTCTGGCTAGTTTCGGCTAACCTTTCATGGACAAGTCATTATACATAGTTTGGTTACAGTTCATCCTAACCAGAGTGTATATTTTTTTGTGTTTATCTCAAGTCGAATTTTCATCTAACGGTGGAAAAATATTTCTTGATTCCAAATCTACCTTAGCTTAAATCTAAAGCAACTTTCGATCTTGAAAGTCTATAAAAGGATAACCTCAAGCAACTGGGATTTTTGAATCCCTGACACTCTTCTTGTATGTCCTAAATGTAAACTATAGTCATCCTCTCATTTAAACCTTTTTATGTTTAGCGACTAAAAACACTTCGCTTAGGGATTCGTGAAGCCAGGTCCGACTATGTTTATCTTGATAGTTCGTGTATCCTGATCTTGCTACTGATTGTTGAGTCTCACTCCGATCAGGTAAGATTGATAGAAATCGCAAAGTTCTTCATCTCAGACTTTACGATTCCACAAGTATATTTTGATATATCTTTCTCAACCGTGGTTCCGTACCTAACAACTATTGGAAAATTATATCCTTTTACAATAATTTTCCATGTCTGAAAGTCACGAGCTTGTAGAAAAGAACGCATATCAATTTTCCACCATAAGTAATTTGTGTTGTCAAGGGCTGGTGGTATGTTTATCGAGATTGCACTTATGTCCATATAGTCATATCGCTTCAAACACATACTTATTAGGTCTTTCGTGTGTTTGCCTGCTCTGATTCCAATTGAAAATACGTGGGTACCAAAATACACCACCATCTTTTTCTTAGGCAACCTTTACAGACTAAACCTAAATACAATTCCGAGAGTTACAACATAATGAATCTCAATAAGGAATTATATCAAGAGATATCTCTTTCTATTACAATTATTATATATACGGAGACGAGTACGTGAACCTGATTATATTGTGAGGGTATTTGGAGGACTCAAAATTTCAATATCCAAGATCGATCAGGTTGTATCCAACAATTAAGATGGACATATTTTACGTACGACCTGAGATATTTCCATTATATAAATAAACATAATGCGGAAAAGAAATAATACATACACAAGAAATTTTGTTAACGAGGAAACCGCAAATGCAGAAAACCCCTGGGACCTTGTCTAGACTTGCACACCAAACTGTATTAAGCCGCTACAGACTCCAGCCTACTATCAAAACTTCGGACTGGAATATATATGAGACTGAATCCACCGTCACAGTAATTCAGTTACAGTCCTGCTCCTTACGCCTCTTGAGTCTTGCAAGACTCTTCACAATTGATTCCCTTAGCTGAGTTCCTTTACATTGTAAGAGTTTATTCAACCCAAGTGAAGAATTTAAACCAATATGCCTCTCATAGAAAATCATATATGTGATTTCTTTTTTGATCTTTAGATCAAGGTGAGATAGGAAATCGTTTGCAGTAGACTAGGTCTAGCAAACCTCAAAATCCGGTACTTACGACTCCCGAAGAGCACCCTAGATTATTATTCACCTCACAAGTAAAACTACTCCAATTTGAACAAAGGATCTGAAAAGACAAGGGTACCCAAATACACCACAATCTTTAAATTAACCACCTATAAGTCCTCTTACCAAAAGTGGTTGTCTATGGACAAAGTTGAGACAATATGACAAATCTATATTCACACTTTGTGTGATCGTCTATGGATATGAGATCGAGACAATACAACAATCAAAGTGTGATTACTTGATAATAGGTTCGGACTTAACCAAACTCTATAGGATCACTATCGAGTAATACAGAGTTATTGTTTGTGTATTTTACTTTTAATTATATTAAAAAATTATAATTGCGGAAATAGAAAAGTAAAAGACACAACAAGATTTTGTTAACGAGGAAACCGCAAATGCAGAAAAACCCCAGGACCAAGTCCAGAATTGGATACTCTCAGAATTAAGCCGTTATACAAAATCTAAAACAAAACTTCGTATAGTTGAGACCAAACAACTAAACCTGGTTCACTTAGTTTCTTCAGTATCCATGCGCTTCCGACATTCAATAAGTGCACGCACTGGAACAATTCCTTTGGATCGTATTCCAAGCAAATAAAGGAACAACAAATCTGTTTGGTAACAACTCTATTGATTCTTTCCAAATAAAGATATCTCAAGTTATATGCAAAGGCTCTTCCGTTTAAACTAATAAACTCATTTTCCTGGTTAGATCAATATATCCAACAACTACCGAAGTAGTAAAGTTTAGATTTGCAATCAATCAGTATATAACCCAATTAAGGAACTATAGAGTGATGGCGATCTCACGCAACTAATCAATCGAATAAATCTGATTCAAGTTGGATCCTAGCCGATCAAGGTTTGTGCTACACAAAGATATGAGAAACCAATAAGAAATCTTTTTTGTCTTCAAATCTTCTTTAATCTTCAATTAAACCTGCACAACACCACTTGAATCTCTTGTAATCAATCACGCACATAACAGAATCTGTTAACAAATGGATTATCACAAGATGTATGTCATATATATCCCATGTCTTATGGGGCACCCGTGTATAAGGGCACCCTCGGTGTAGTTAGTATTTTGTTGAGTGTGCGTCTGGCACATGTGACATTCTGATGTTCTAATATTATCGAGTATGTACTCCTCTTTCTAGTTATCAAATATAATTGTTAGTGTTTGTTCTTCCGCCTCTTGAGGTGTTTATCTCTAATATCTGTAGTGTAGATCCTGTAGAATTAGGTCTGATTATTCATTTGTAGTGTAGATCACTACAAGTGGTATCAAAGACGGTCTTTCCTTGGATTGATCATGGATGATTTGGGGGATTTAATGAGTGCAAGGGTTGAAGTAATTAATCTACGATTAGATTACTTAATTCAACTGGGAGATAGTTCACCGAATTGGAAGCAGAATCTCCTGAAGTTGTTAGATCTCATCAATCTTGCAGAGAGGAATAAAGAGTCGATTCTTCACACTAGAAAACCAAACCAGGTATCGACATCGGAGGAAACTTCAGTCGAAGTTGCTGAGGGTGAAGAAAAAACAAAAATGGAGGATGTAATTCACAACGGAGAATTGGTAGGAGACTCAATTAGCTCAGAGTTGGACACCGATTTCAGCCAAAAATCATCAACCCCATTGGAAGAAGAAGAGGAGGATGATTCTCTTGAATTGAAGTTGATTCCTCTGTATTTCTTTGTTGAAGCTGAAGATGTTGATTCACTTACTGGTAGGATTTTACCCTTTGAAGAAGTTGAAACACCAGAGACAACTGAGTTCTCCAAGTTAAATCCAGTTAAACTTGTCAAGATGAAAGATAGTAAAATGGAGAGCTCGAAGGATTTCATTACTCACCTCGATCTGAACGGTACGAATTGTCTTTATCTCCATTTTGATTTTACTCGTACCATATTCGATCGTGGAAGGTGGTTTGATAGGTCAATTTCTATTGATGATTATCGTTGGAGAATTGTTTACGAGTTGGTTTTAAAACATGGGTATAGATTCAATTCGCTGTTAAGAAATTCAATTACAATGGTTTTGGTTGAGGATGGAAATTATCTGTTTGTTAAAATGCTTCAATTGGGTATCAGTCACCAAATAGCTAGTGTGAAATCTTCTCACACTTGTTTTAACTTTACCAGTCGTGTAATTGATCGAGGAAAGGAGTTTCAAGCTTTTAACAGGTATTTTTCCAGTGTTGGTGATTATGAAGTCTATATTGTTACAATTTACTGTATGATTTTTCATCTTGGGTTTGTTCAAAGTGGAGACAAGGGAATTTCCAGCAAGCTGGTAATACAAGCACGGGATCATGCTCTCTGCATCATTGCGAGACTTCATGTGACAAAAAAATGTGAGTTTCACAATGCAGGTGAATCAATTATTCCGATCCATCCTGACAGTCTGGAGTTTCAGAGCTGATAATGGTTTTCTAAAGTTACAGCTGAGATATGGTTTTCTCAAAACGCCTGATTGTTTAATAAGACTTCTGAGTAGTGCAATATGTTTCCGTTGTAGCGTGGTAGTTGCTGGGACAGTGTATGATAGAGGAAGGTTGCGAGAATTGATTAAGAGGTATTCTTATTACGTTAGAAGCAACTTCGAAATCAGTTTTGGTATACTTAATTTTGGTCGGATGGTTCTTAATGGGACGATTTTTTACGAATAATCTCAACGCACCTGTTGTTTATATGTCGATTACAGAACTTGGGCATGGTTCAGAATTGTTGTTTGCGAATTCGAATGTGATTTTAGTTGTTAAAGATAGTGACAGTTGTTATTGTAGAAAAATGTTTATGAAAATCTCACAGAGAGGTCGTATCACCAGTCATGGTTATGGTAGAAGGTTGTTTGATCGTGGTAAAGATTTGGACGTGCTTAAAAGTGGGAATTCTTTATACGAGCTAATTTTGGAATTTGCGTACTGCCTTGAATTGTTAATTAAGTATCCAGAGGTATTTTCGTTTGTTAACCAAGGTGATAGTTGTGTTACTCGCAAATTGTGCGACAAAATATTTCAGCAAGGTAAATTGGCTGGGAATATAGAGTGTAGATCGAGTAGTGGGGATTTATCTGATGCCGCAGAAGTCATCTTTGGTGAATCATTCAATTTTCGTGTTGGTGTACATGAATGTGGACATGGCTCACACTTTGTTTTGCTGGCTTTGAAAATTCTACCCAAGCTTCTACAAACTATTTTGATGACTGTTACCATTGCTAAAATATTCGTATATCCTTTGTGTCATAATTTTCCAAGTCATCTGCAAGACATCTATAACACCCGTCAAGGTAAAGAAATGAGGACTCAGGCAATTCAGTATGCGTCTAGGATTGTTTTTACCTCTTTTATATGTTGGGGGCATATGGCGGGTCAGGATACTTCAAAAGAACTGTAGATGCCACACAATTGAAGGTTCTATGCTTTAAATTGCTTCAAGTGGCAGGGAAGACTAAATCTGGCGATGAAAAAGAATTATCTTACGAGATGCATCATAATAATAGATGAAGTTCCATCTGTGGTGAAGGTTCTCAAGTATTGCATTTGAGATATGACTTACTTCATAAAATTACACATCTGTATATGAAATCCTTGGAGATCCGTGTTAATGCAAGGAAACTGGATTATGCCTCACAGATTATTTTAAAGAAGTTAATATGTGTGCTCTTGTTCCTTTCATTCAGTGCTGGCAAGATGTGTGATGAATTTTTACAACAAGAGTTTAAATTAATTGTCTGTAGTGGTAGTTCGTGGACTATATCAAGTGGTAATGTGTTCGGTAGGTTTTTCTTGGGCTACTGAAGAAATTCGCTCTACAGTCTGTAGTAGTAATCGGTGGTGTCTCGGCTGTAAGGAATTCTGTAGTGGCGGTTGGAGTCAAAGATATGCTCATAGATGTTAATACTAGCGAGGACAGAGGACATGAGTGGTTATAGGAATTACTTACGGATGTGGTTGATGTTCTTACTTGGATAGATGTTGCAGTTCCGAACTGTTCGTTTCTGGGGAGTCAGATCATCATTCTTATAAAGGTTAGTATATCGCTCAATGAAGAAGATTATACTCTATGTTTGCAGTTTAAAGTAGGGTTAATGGGTAATGGAGTTCCTTATGTTAGACCATTACAAGTTAAGGGCAAGATGACGAAAGCAATTCTGAAATATACTATGAATGTTATTTTCTATTTGGTTACTGCTCGTCAATACTTCCCTTGTTACAGTCCATTTTTGAATTTGTTAATGCAAAACAAGAACCGTTATGGAAGAGTGGGATTCTGTAAAAGAAGAGTGTACAGTATAGAGAAGCTTGTAAAGACTTATGGTGAGCAAAGCAAATGGTATGAGCTTCTCAGTCAAATGTGTATAGAAGTTGTTGGTGACGAGAGTTTGATAACGACAGTGGTTCGTACTAGTGGTATAAGGTCCTTTTAGAGTCAGCTGTGGTAGGAGGAATTCAGGGCGTTAGAGGAATTATCGACACACACTGTAGTTGCAGGAAATCCCACACTACACCCCTCACAAGAATCCACACAATCAAATCATTTTAAGATGAACAATTATAGTTTTTATTGATTAAACTCACAAATGTTACAAGATGGAAAGGAGATAAGCTAAAGAATTTACAACCGCTCTAAACTTTATCTCTCTTAATGACTTTCCCAACACT
The DNA here is from genome assembly GCA_023531295.1 of Papaver armeniacum. Lineage (NCBI taxonomy): Eukaryota > Viridiplantae > Streptophyta > Magnoliopsida > Ranunculales > Papaveraceae > Papaver > Papaver armeniacum. The sequence goes on from JAJJWW010007659.1 coordinate 991,532, forward strand.
CGAAAAAGATCTCCCTCCTCTTAATCCTGTTCGGCTCTTTATATAGGACATTACATAATGGATGACAGCTAAGCTATCCTTTATTTTTCAGATCTGACTTGTGACATTCTCGCGAGTGTACAAATTTTAATTCTCGCAACACTCCTAAATGTCGCTAGGTCTTCACATATTTCTCGTGTTCAAGCTGTCGTCATCCGTTGCGTCATTTATATTATCCATCTGCGATATTTTCGCAATGTGTCGTTTGTGGATTTCGCAAGGATATTGGTGTTGCGATATTCTGATCCTACATCTTGCCTCTTCTCATGTCTTCTCTGCGAAGGAGATAATGTCATGAGAACTATTACTTTCAAAAATGCCACAACTATTCATTTTTTCTTCTTTTTCTGTATTAACACGGTTCTGTACTTCTACGCAGAATTTATTACACGTATCTCTTCTTCCATCCATTTTTTGACACGTCTTTTTCAACCGTTATTTCTCAACCGTTCATGTCTACTCTTCGCATTAAATGTGTTTGTCTTTTCAAGAATCATTCTCTCTATATATACTTTTCTTACTCCTCTCTTATTCTCTTTTACTTTCCTTCTTGCTTTCTCTGCAACTTTTCTTCAACATCTCTCCGTAATTTTCACTTCTGCTACTGTAAATCCTCTTCTTTTTAGTTCTTTTGACCTTCAATTTTCTCTTCATTCCCATACTGAAAATGACTCCAGTTGGTCGTAAATATGAAACTTCTATAGATAAAATTCAGAAATATTTTCAAGAGAACGGTTTCATATTAACCACCATTCCCAATCAAGAATCTAAATCGATTCTTTCTGCCAAACTGTTTGCTGATCATCATTGTGATGATAAGGAAATCATAATCTCGCTAGGTCAGATTCTCGCTGGCCTTCCCATTCCTCTCTATGACCCTGATTTTCCCTTGTTTTATGAAATTCTTGCTCATGAGAAATTCTCGCGAGCCATCTACCAATTGAGCGAGGATTGTATCCGCTTAATGCTTGAATTCGCCCATCGTGGTGCTGGTAAATGGTCTCTTTATCCCAAAGAAGTCAGGGATCCTGACTTTGAGGACTTAGAATAGTCGCTGAAAAATATACAGTAGAGAGTTTCTTCGAAAATTATGAGGTGATAAACATGAAGAACGATAGAACTCGCTGGGGTGCTCGTTTGAAGAAGAGAGAAAATGTTGCCAGCGATAAATTACTCATGCAAGACATCGACTGGCATTCTGGCAAGAATAATATTCCTCGTCACTCTAAGGATGATAGGTGGTGCGTCTTTCCGCTAGCTTTGAAAGGACCTTATATTTCAGGTTCAAATTTGCTCCCTGCGAATCTCGCCAATTATCAACCTTGGGTATTTAACTGGCCCGAGAAAGCGGAAAAGGTACACTTCTTAAATTTCGCTCAGTTTATGATCTTCATTCCTTTTTGTACCTATTAATCTTGCGAAATTTTCAGATTATCAAGCTGAGAAAAAGCTACAAGAGGACTATTAAGCCAAGTATTCTAACGGCGCTTTGTTTGATCACGGATGAAGTAGGAAATACTTTTCTTTATTATTTTGAACAATATTGTTGCCTCTGTTTCTTATCTTCATTCGTGTGTGAAGGTTGGTGTTGAAGTTGTTGAAGAAGAAGAAAGTTCTGAGGTTACGAAGGCCAAGGGAAAGGGTAAGGATCCTCTTCGTAAAGGGAAGTCCGTTGCCCCACCTTCAAAGAAACGAAATATTTATTCTCCCTCTCCTTCAAATCCTCAATCCAGCGAAATCTCTCGATGATGAAGATAATGATGATATTGATACTTCTCTCGCAAAGGATAATTCTCCAACTGAATCTTCCATGGCACAATTGTCCAAAGATCTTCTCTGACTCCATGCAAGGGATTGGATATGATCGTCTCTCTAGTACGTTCAAAGCTCTCGCGAGTATCTGCGATGCTCCTTTACTATAGGGTGATGATTCTCTTCAGGGGTCTCCAGATCAGTGACTCCCATCTTTCTTAATTCGCTCGGTGTCTTGGTATGTCTTTGTTCCCTTATCTCCTCATAATTTCGATTTTAAATTATATCTTGATAATTTGTTTACTTTCCTTATAGTCCGGGAGAGCTTCCTTTGCTGTTGCCTCAAATCTTGAGAAAAGGCGCAGTATTCTCAAAAAGAAGAATCTTCAATTTCGCAAGAAAAATGAAGAATTGGAAACTGAAGCTACTGCTCTTCGCAAGAGAAATGAAGAATTCGAAACTGGAGTTGCCACTTTTCGCGAGAAAACCAAGCAATTAGAAGTTGATTCTTCCACTCAGAAGAATAAGATTTGTAGTCTTGGAGCGCCAACCAAATGGCTTTATGGTCTCGAGACTTTTTTTTCTTTGGTTTATTCTCTCATTATCTTCCCTCATCGATTTATCATTTTCGCATGACGTTTATAACCTTTCGATGAAGCCATTCTTCTTCACTCATTCCCCGATCCTATGGATAGCAATGCCCTTCTTGATCACCTCAACGATTCTTTGAATAGTTTTTCAAATAACAAGATTAAATCTCTTCCTCTAAACGAACTTCAATCTAAATTTCGCCTCTTACAAATTGATCATAGGTCTAGTTTAGGCTTAGCCAACCAATTTAAACGTCTATATCTTAATTCTAAAGAAAAAATTAATACTTTAAGGAAGAAAATCAGTGATCTCATGGATGACAAAGACTGTATTGCTAGTCAGGGTGCTCAAGCATTAGCAAAATTCCAAAAAACTCTTCTTGAGGTTCAAATTGAACGGGATGAATCCATCCGCGAAAATGTTATTCTTAGCGAAAGAGAGAATCAAGTTCGCTCCCTTCTTCTCATAAACAATGACGATGAATTCACTTGGGCTGCGAAGGTTCTAGATGATGCCAGAAATAATTTAGGTGTTAATGTTAGTCTTCAAGCTGAGCATACGGCCTTGATTAGGGATATGATTTCTGACAAAGAAGGTTGTTGATCATTCTTCTTTATTTAATTGTTTGTTTTTTTATGGAACTGTCATTAAGTTGTTGATTCATTGTCATATGTTCGCAGAGGCTGAGGAGAGATTTCGCAAAAGAATTGAAGAACTTGAATATGAGAAGGAGCAACTTGCAAAGGACTTTTCTTCTCGAGATGACAAATATTCCAAATTGAAGAAGCAACTACAAATTACTGTAGCGAATTTCAAGAATGATGCTATTCTTTTTCGCAATCAGACTATTAAGATGGTCTGTGACGACAACAACATTCCTTATTCTTCATACCCTTGCCTCATTGATGAAATTCCTGAGAATGTGCCTTCTTTAGATATCTCAGACAGCGATGCTATCGAAGAAGAGGAATCTAATGAAGAAGTAGAAGGATCTGATGAAGATGAAGAAGAAGACTCAATCAAGATATAGTTGTCTTCCTCTTTTTTCTTTTTGTAATATTTGTATATCCATTCCTTTAATCTTCTATTTTTGTAGTCTTTTCCTGCGAATTTCTTGGATCTTCAAGTTCTAACTTTGTTATTCCTTTATGCACATGTGAAAAGAGCAATTCTTTTTTGCAATACAGTTAATCAATATATTATCAACTTTTCATTTTATAAGCGCGTAAATCTATCATATGAAGACAAATGACATGTTTTTATTCTATACATTCCCATACTTGCCTCTGTTATTTGCATTCACATGAGAGATTAAGCGAGTTATTTTCGAATAGTGATATGTATTCATGCCTCAATATCGCAGCTGTTGTTGCTGAATTTTTGCAAGTAAGGAAATCTCGATTTCATCCAAGATTTCCTTTTTTCTTTTTCTCTTATGTGGTCTTATTTTGCCTTCCTAGTTAAAGGTCTTATTGCGCCACCTCTTTTCATTACGACAAAATCGCAGGACGTCTTTACACTTTCATGTAATGACCCATTGATCTTGCCTTATCATTTCTTTAGTATTGTTGCCTCTGCAGGATATTTTTGTTGCGACTATATGACAGGCCTATAAATTCTTGCGAACATAAAGCCCCATGACATTGCCGTCTTGCGACGAAATCGCAGGACGTCCTTACATTTTCATGTACTGACCCATTGATCTCGTCTTATATTTGTCTTTTGTATTATTGTCTCTTCAGGATTGTCGCACAAATATGACAAGCCTAAATTTTCTTGCGAAATAAATCCTCATGACATTTGCGTCTTAAGACACTTATACGCTCCCTAATGGAGGGTGCCGCCCTTATCATCTCCCTGGTTGCCCCTTCAAGGAGGCGTACTTCTGCCATACAAGGCTAGCTCCTCCCATCCGGTCTTAACAACAACCAGTTGTTTTTGCAGCCTCTTATCCCTTTTTCCTACATGGCTTATGGTTACGAGACTGCACCCTAAGTGGAGTTTTCTTCGGGCCGAGTGCAACATACGCCAAGACTTGCCAAGAATGGTCGAGACACTTCAAATGCCCAGGCACTCTTGGTTCAACCGTGTACCTCGGCGCCTTGATCATATGCTGACTCCTTAGAAGAGACCCTCAGTCGTCCAACCTAAGTCATAGGCTTAGGTTGAAAATCCGAGGTACCTCTCCTGGATGGGCTTTATTGACCCCAAATCTCCATGACTCAGGTTCCACGGGCGGTGTAACCTTTTCCCTGAGCCATGTTAACAGGTACCCCTTTTATGACGCACTTTAGGTCTTACATTTGCCTTTTGCAAAATTTTGATTTCGCGAACTAGGGTGTACGCCATAGCAGGTTCGCCCCTTTCTGATTGTTTTTTTTCTCTCTGCATATTAGCTCTTTTATAATTTCGCAATCTCATCTTTGTAATTCATAAAAGATATTTTCTTCTTCCTCATATCATCTCTTTTGTAATTTCGCGATCTCATCTTTGTAATTTATAAAAGATATTTTCTTCTTCCTCATATCATCTCTTTTGTAACTTCGCGATCTCATCTTTGTAACTCAATTTTTTTTTTAAACACAATCAACCATACATCTTTCCTTTCTCTCAGTCATAAAATCCACCAATACATTCACTCTTTAAGTCTCTTACTTCTGCTACTTTCCGCCTCTGCGTTTTTGAATTTTCCTGTTATTTTCTTGTCTATCGCGAGATTTTTGCCGCTTCTTACCTTCAATATACCTTGGCTTCTCAGAGTTTCTTCTTCTCTTTGTTCTATTGTATCTACCATCAATCTTTCACTCTTTTGTTTATCTTTGATGCTATGCTTCCAATTCTTCTTCTTCGCAGCTCTTTCTTTGCAAGATTCTATATCAGTTTCATAACACTTCTTTCCTTCAATCCAATCTCCTTTTATGATACCGATACCACTAGGATGAGGGAATTTGATACATTGATGGAAAGTCGATGCCACACCTAAAATCTCATGTAACCAAGGTCGCCCAATCAATGCATTGTAGGGTGATTCTACATCAACTACGCAGAATAGAATTTCAGAGGACAGTCCTTTCAGTGGAATTCACATATAAACTTCTCCTTTAGGCTTATTTGCAGTTCCATTAAAACCATAAATTTTGTAAGTTGAAGGTATAAGATATTCATCTTTCCCTCCCATAGTTTTATAAGTGTGATAAAAAGGATATTCACATAACTTCCAGTATCGATCAAAATTCGATTGATTGCCCATGAATTCTCAGCTTCATCATCTTCATCAGCACTAGGTTTCAGGTTAATCTCCAATCTTACCACTAATGGGTTGTCATGCATCTCTCCATCCTAAGGTACCTCTTCTGCGGTAAAAGAAATAATCTGCTTTTGCCATTCCTTCAGTGGCGATGTCTTCGCAATGTTCATTATTTCTCTATTATCAGCATTTGTTGCGAAAACCCTACTGAGAATGCTATCATGAAAATCTTCAATTTTCCTGTACGAATGTACGATAGAGTTACAAGACAGATTCTTTGCCTTTGCTCTAACTTCTATTACAAACGTTTTTCCTCCTTCTGTTGTATTTACTCTGCGAAATTCTGGCGGTGGCGGTAATGGTTGAGGCTGAGATTAATTTTTTAGAAAATGATTTAGTTTCCCTTGGTCTATCATTCTGAGGATGATTCTTTTTATATTTCTGCAATCATTTGTTGAGTGTCCATGGAAATGGTGATAAGAACAAAATTCATGACTTTTGTTGCTCGGAGGTGGTTCACTTCCCATGTTCCATGGCGCAGGTATGTTTTCCATCTAGATTATAGCTTCCCATATTTTCTCCACACTAGCATTCAGTGGTGGCATCTTGATTTCTTCCCATATTATCCCGTGATTTATTTTGTCCTCCGTGATAATTTTGCCTCTGACTTCCATAAGTTTCTTGTGGCTGATCAAGTCTTTGAATTTTGTTATTTCCACCACGGTTAGAAGTTTATTTCTCTCTCAAATTCTTCTTGATCACGACTCCCCATAGCTACTAACTTCTGCTGACCATCACCTGTTATCCTTTCTTGTTGCCCTTGCGAGGTGTTCACCACTGTATTTATCAACTTAGGTAACAAGCTTGCATTTGCTACTTTTGAACTTGTGTTCGCAACTGGGTATGATTCCATCTCATTTTGCTTTTCCTCCAGAGCAATATACTCCTCCTGAAGTTCTCGCAACTCAGTCATTGTGATTGTATTCTTGATTCTAAAAATTTGAATGTATAATAGATTGGTTGCGAACATAGCGTTAATGAATGATAGAATGAGATATCTCTCATCCACACGACCAGCCATATCACTACACATTATCTTCCACCTCACGATTAGATGTCTCAAGCTTTCGCCAACCCTTTTTTTTAACCCAAATACATCTTCAATGCCAGGTCGCGAGAAGTTGTTACTTATATACGCCCCTAAAAATATAGCCTGCAAATGGTTGAAAGATGTTATGGTATTCTTTGGTAAACCTTCAAACCATTTCAAGGCCTCTTCTGTTAAACTTGATGCAAAATATTTGCACAATATAGCATCATGGTTCTCCCATTGTAGCATACATCTCACATAAGCTTTGATGTGTTGTATTGCACAAGTTGTTCCATCGAAAATGCTGGTTAACGCAGGTAAATTGCACTTTGGGGGTATTCCTCCTAATTGTACTTCTTGTGTGAATGGAATTTTCGAAGCTTCTTCTATGGCTTCATCCAGTTGTCTCTTACCTCCTCCTTTTTTATTATTTAATATTCCTCTCATTTCCGCTAACTCTCTCAACATTTGTTTATTTATACTAGAATTTGGATCCATTGGTCTTTTTAGCTCCGCCTCCCTTCTTCTGCGTTCATATCTGTTTTGACTTTCTTGTTTATCACTTTCTTCTCGTCTTTCTCTGCGATTTTCTCCTTCATTCATTTCATGAATTCGCACACCATTATATCTATCATTTTCTTCTTTGCTGCCTTTCAGCTCTCCTTTGTATTCTATCATATTCTTCATTGACATTACCATTGTTGCGATTTTGTTCTCGCCTTCTTTCTCGATTATCATGATTGTTCTGGCGAATTGCCTCTTGTAGCTCCTGTTCTTCCACTTCTGCTCTCAGTCTTTCCCTTTCGCAAGCTAGACGTGCTCGTTCAGTGTGGTGTCTTTCAATTTCATCTTCAATTTCATTTTGCTTTCTCTGTGCTTCTCTCCCATGCAATATTCTCCTTCCTTCTTCCTGATTTTCTTCGCCATTTTGATTATTTCGCCCCTGACGTTGCCTATTCCCCTGATTTCTATCATTTTGGCCATTTTGAAGAGTTTCAGCACGTGGGATATATCAATCTTCCATTATTTCTCTTCTTTCGCGACGTTCTTCGCCTGGATTTTGCACTTCCTCTCGAGTTTCTTCATTAGCATTTTCTACAGGTAAATTTCTTCTTATTTTTTCTCTAACTTATCTTGAACTTGACCTTGTAGTGCTTCTTGACCTTCTATTTTGTAATCTCATGTTTTCCAACCTCAACTCATGATTTTGCCTTGTCAGATTTGCACGTTCTTCTGCTTCTAATCGCCTTTCTTCATGTATTGTTCGCCTCAATGCCTCTAACGCTGCAATCTCTTCATTTCCATGAATTGTTCCTCCAATTATTTCTTGGTATCTCTCCTCTCGTCCATTGTTTCCTAATTTTTGTTCTTCTCGCATTTCATCCACAGAATCTGATCGCCAAGTATGTACACTCACTCTGTCATAATCCATAGTTTTGTTTTGTATTGGTGTACGTTGAATTAGCGATTAAACTTGATTTTCTCCATGGTTCCTTGTGTTCATCATTCTTGAAGATTCCCCCATTTCATCTCCCCTTTCTCCAGCAAGTCTCCTACTCCTTCTAATAGTTGTTGGTTGTTTTGATGCATGTCTCCTTCTAGCCATTTTTCAATCTCAGTGAATTGTTGAAAATTATATGATATTCCTTTCCTATTACTCCAAATTCTTTCAAATCACAATATCAATCTTCAATCATCCCTGTTTCTAGCGTCATTATGTAGTTGCAGGAAATCCCACACTACACCCTCACAAGAATCCACACAATCAAATCATTTTATTGATGAACAATTACATGTGGGATATATCGATCTTCCATTATTTCTATTCTTTCGCGACGTTCTTCGCCTGGATTTTGCACTTCCTCTCGAGTTTCTTCATTAGCATTTTCTACAGGTAAATTTCTTCTTATTTTTTCTCTAACTTATCTTGAACTTGACCTTGTAGTGCTTCTTGACCTTCTATTTTGTAATCTCATGTTTTCCATCCTCAACTCATGATTTTGCCTTGTCAGATTTGCACGTTCTTCTGCTTCTAATCGCCTTTCTTCATGTATTGTTTGCCTCAATGCCTCTAACGCTGCAATCTCTTCATTTCCATGAATTGTTCCTCCAATTATTTCTTGGTCTCTCTCCTCTCGTCCATTGTTTCCTAATTGTTGTTCTTCTCGCATTTCATCCACAGAATCTGATCGCCAAGTATGTACACTCACTCTGTCATAATCCATAGTTCTGTTTTGTATTGGTGTACGTTGAATTGGAGATTAAACTTGATTTTCTCCATGGTTCCTTGTGTTCATCATTCTTGAAGATTCCCCCATTTCATCTCCCCTTTCTCCAGCAAGTCTCCTACTCCTTCTAATAGTTGTTAGTTGTTTTGATGCACGTCTCCTTCTAGCCATTTTTCAATCTCAGTGAATTGTTGAAAATTATATGATATTCCTTTCCTATTACTCCAAATTCTTTCAAATCACAATATCAATCTTCAATCATCCCTGTTTCTAGCGCCATTATGTAGTTGCATGAAATCCCACACTACACCCCTCACAAGAATCCACACAATCAAATCATTTTAAGATGAACAATTATAGTTTTTATTGATTAAACTCACAAATGTTACAAGATGGAAAGGAGATAAGCTAAAGAATTTACAACCAATCTAAACTTTCTCTCTCTTAATGACTTTCCCAACACTCAAAAAAGATCTCCCTCCTCTTAAGCCTGTTCGGCTCTTTATATAGGACATTACATAATGGATGACAGCTAAGCTATCCTTTATTTTTGGATCTGACTTGCGACATTCTCGCGAGTGTACAAATATTAATTCTCGCAACACTCCTAAATGTCGCTAGGTCTTCACATCTTTCTCGTGTTCAAGCTGTCGTCATCCGTTGCGTCATTTATATTATACATCTGCGATATTTTCGCAATGTTTCGTTTATGGATTTCGCAAGGATATTGGTGTTGCGATATTCTGATCCTACACACATTGTGGTTTAAACTCCAAATACAGCTAAGTATCTCATCACCGGGCTGTACAGTAAAGAGCATATACTCATTAGTTGGTCATGGCAAGAGTTGCTCACTGTATTAGCTACTTTTTTACAAATAATCAAAATCCATCTCCTTCAAATAACTAGTGGTCACAAAAGGTCTTTTATGCCTCAGATGAGTTGCAACCTGGGCACTGTTACAACTGTTGGTACTGGCTCATTTGATAAGTTCAGTAAGTGGGTTTTTTTTGACTTGCTACACAACTACAATCACTGCTAACACTATTTGTGGGTTGGTATTCATGGATGAAAGTGGGTTTTTTTAGTAATACCTACCTAGACGTGAGTTCAGCTTATGTGGGCCTTGGTGTTGAAGATTATATGTGTTCCATCTCTTACAGTGACGGTGAACAAGCTACAAAAACTATGTACCTCTTCAGCCCCGCTTATTTCATTTTCATATCCACCATCCTTGAGGACATGTATTATTTGAGGGGGTGGGATTTGTCATGTTCCATGACTTATAGGGCACCCATGTATAAGGGCACCCTCGGCGTAGTTAGTATTTTGTTAAGTGTGCGTCGGCACATGTGATACGATGCTCTAATATGTATCGAGTGTGTAATCCTCTTTCTAGTTATCGAATAGAATTGTTAGTGTTTGTTCTTCCGCCTCTTGAGGTGTTTATCTCTAATATCTGCAGTGTAGATCCTGTAGAATTAGGCCTGATTATTCATTTGTAGTGTAGATCACTACAATGTCTTTAGATCTACAAACAGTTCTAAAGATCTCGTTGACACTTCGATCTAGTTTGAGTGAATCTTATATCAGAAAAGAAAATTCTCAAGAATAAACAAACTAGGTGCAATTAAAGTTCAACAACCGTTAGTCAATCAAATCAATTAAAAACTAATAAACTGCAATCATCTAGTTTCCCACCAACGGTACTCGTAGAGCTTCCTGATCCCACATAAGTCTTTAAACGGGCGGTCGTAAGATATTTCGCCTAATTAGGGTACTTTCCTCTTCGATAGACGACTCCACCAGAAACAACAAGAAAGATGAAGTTTCCCTGGCTCTTAGGATAGTTTTCTAGAAATAAAAACTTAGGTATTTATAGACCAAGGATGTTTGGACACCATGGAATTTCCAAAACTGAATATTCTCAAGATATGCAAAAAATGCCCGAATCGGTTTTCATAATTCCTAGAAATGCTTTGTCCAATATTTTTCGAAATCTCTCAATAGAAAATATCCAATTAGTAAATGCACATTACTAATTTTCATTATCTAGAGATATGCATTTAATTGCTAGTAATTGAAGCATTTAAAACTAACAACCTTAATTAGAAGATTCTTAATTTATTTCAAATCGGGATCTCCTTGAGTAATTAAGGAATATCTTTGAACAATAAAAGATAAGAGTCATTGTTCATTTTAAAAGTATGTTGACATATTTTGTAAATCCTCTTTCATATTTACAATCCTGGAATCGATTATACCACACTTCCAAACAAGTTTAGAATTGGTTCATCTGTATTCCAAGATAACTATGTGATTGATCAAATATCAAATCATTATCATGGGTTCAATCGGTTCTACCAATCACTAGGATCGGTTCTACCTCAATATGGATTTCTTGTGATTGAACACACAAGTCATCAGGACTGGTTACGTCAGTTACCAGGATCGTTTACATCAATTACCAGGACCGGTTAGCATATTCTCATGGTATTGCTTGTGATCGGTCACACCAGTTACCAGGATCGGTTACACCAATTACCAGGACCGATTACACCAATTACAAGGATCTATTACACAACTCTTTTGTGATTGGTCACACCAATTACTAGGACGGTCACACCAATTACAAATATCGATCATACCATCTCAGGTGATTACTTAGGATCGGTTACACTAATTAATAAAAAACAGTCATACCAAATCATAAGTCATGCACTGTGATTAGTTATACCAACATACATAACAAGTTATGATCGGTTATACTAACTCACACATATTGGTAATCCAAAAATATGCAATGAATAACAATACCAATAAGCCTAGCGATTTCCCCTTCGATTCATAAAACAAGTTCATCATGAATGTACTTCCTTTAAACAAATGTAAACATTGTTTCCTAGGATAAAATCTTCACCTTTACCCATACACATAATCACAACAGCATTCATACGATTATGTTAATGTCATATATACGAAGTTCAAAAGATAAGCGTTATAATTCGTATCTTAATTCCTTAACACTATGATCATGTGCTCATGTCTCACTACTAGAGTATAATCATTCACAGCTTCGTAATTATGTTTTCAATATAGCACGACTTGAAAGATACGTTCGGAATGAAACAGTTCAAGTTAATATTAATAACCTCAAGAGGAAGGATGATATCGCCGTTTTAACTCGCTACTTCTTCACACTCTTCAGGTCTTAGTAATACTTGTATGTCTCATACTCCTAGAATTTCTAGTCTAACCTATACGAAGTTGTTTCTAGTACATAATCAAGCGACTCTTAGATGAGTTTTGATTCACTAAAATATGACAACCAAACTTGACATACCAACGCTTGGTGGGTTCAACCGAGCTATGCTCTAACAATCTCCTCATTTGTAAATTTTAGTGACAAAACTCTTAATACATATGGATAAACAAATTACAAGCATTCATTAAACATACGCTTGATTCAAAGTTTCAACAGCACAATAACATGCATATATTCAATTAATAAATGTCCTTGTTGACATTTTAATAACAAAGCTTATACTCCCCCTAAAGGTAAGATAGGTATATTTTCAATCCGAACATCTTTGTTATTCCCCTTTTGTAGTCCAAATAACTACAACAGAAACATGATATGTTGCTCCCCCTTATTCAATGCTTTACTTTTTCGTTAGATATAATGTTTAAGCACAATTGTCCTTTCCTTAGTGATTACAAATCACTTGTTTACTCCATATATTTCTCCCCATTTTTGTCACAAAATGACAACGGTTCGAGAAAATAAAGGTCAAACCGAAAGGATCTTACAAATCTAAAAGACTTGTACAACCTATAAGAGTTAAGCACGAAGGTGTTTATGGGTAAAAATCGTTTCTGCCGATTTCGGTAGGTGAGTGAGAAACTGGTTCAAACCCTAAACAAATGTGCTGCACGTGAGCACTTTATAGATTCGAGATATCAATGCGTACAAGTCCGGCCTAAACAAAGAAATGGCCGTTCCAGACTTGCTTCGGTCACAAAGTGGAGGAGAAGGGTTGATTTGGGGAGGGAAGCAAAGAAAGGTGTTGAGGAGAGTAGTATCTCGACTTGTGTCAGAAAGTGAAAGCTTAGGAAGCTTGCAAGAGATGAAAGCTTTTGGGAGAGCTTGCAAAGTTGCCTTTCTGAGAGTGTAGTATTTTTCTCCTGACCGAGACTTGTTGTGTGGTGGAAATAGGTAAGACCTATTTATACAAGTCGAGATTGAAACGTACCCTGGCCTCATGAAGGAAGAGAGTAAAGGGTGAAATAATGGGAGGAGGTGGTAACCGCATGGTGTTAATGGGTGAGAACGTTTTCACCATTATTTCCTCTTTTATTTGACCGCTTTATTCCTTTTCACGCTTTCTTAATGTGAGCGTAGTGTACGCTGCATGCTGTGACCGCCAAACCAAAACCCTAGAAAGCATCCCCCAGTTTGTGTTGATGTCTCGAGTGTTGGTTGCATCTTGAGTGCAAGTGGTGCTGCTAGCGGCGCATGTGGCATGTGCCAATGGCATGTGCGGAATGCCTTCGTTGCGAGTTGCACCTCGGCGTAAGTGGTAATGCCGAGGCTGCTAGTGGCGTGTGTGGCATGTGCCAGCGGCATGTGCGGAATGCCTTGGTGGTAGGTTGCACGGTTTGCAAATTAGGCTACCGGCGTGTGTGTTTGGCATGTGCGGAATGCCTTGGTGGTAGGTTGCACGGTTTGCAAGTTAGGCTACCAGCGTGTGTGTTTGGCATGTGTGGCCGTTAGGGCTGTGGCCTTGGAAATATGGCTTGCGGTACGCGTTGGCATGTGCCAATGGCACGTACGGCCATGTTGACCTAGTTGCAAGTCTTGCAAGCCTAGGGCGCTATATTTGGCGTGTGCCAAAGGCATAGCGGCTTGGAAATATGGCTTGCGGTACGTGTTGGCATGTGCCAATGGAACGTACGGCCATGTTGACCTAGTTGCAAGTCTTGCAAGCCTAGGGCGCTATGTTTGGCGTGGGCCAATGGCATAGCGACTTGGAAATATGGCTTGCGGTACGTGTTGGCATGTGCCAATGGCACGTACGGCCATGTTGACCTAGTTGCAAGTCTTGCAAGCCTAGGGCGCTATGTTTGGCGTGGGCCAATGGCATAGTGACTTGGAAATATGGCTTGCGGTACGTGTTGGCATGTGCCAATGGCACGTACGGCCATGTTGACCTAGTTGCAAGTCTTGCAAGCCTAGGGCGCTATGTTTGGCGTGGGCCAATGGCATAGCGACTTGGAAATATGGCTTGCGGTACGTGTTGGCATGTGCCAATGGCACGTACGGCCATGTTGACCTAGTTGCAAGTCTTGCAAGCCTAGGGCGCTATGTTTGGCGTGGGCCAATGGCATAGCGACTTGGAAATATGGCTTGCGGTACGTGTTGGCATGTGCCAATGGCACGTACGGCCATGTTGACCTAGTTGCAAGTCTTGGAATCCTAGGGCGCTATGTTTGGCATGGGCCAATGGCATAGCGACTTGGAAATATGGCTTGCAGTACGTGTTGGCATGTGCCAATGGCACGTACGGCCATGTTGACCTAGTTGCAAGTCTTGCAAGCCTAGGGCGCTATGTTTGGCGTGGGCCAATGGCATAGCGACTTGGAAATATGGCTTGCGGTACGTGTTGGCATGTGTCAATGACACGTACGGCCATGTTGACCTAGTTGCAAGTCTAGCAAGCCTAGGGCGCTATGTTTGGCGTGGGCCAATGGCATAGCGACTTGGAAATATGGCTTGCGGTACGTGTTGGCATGTTCCAATGGCACGTACGGCCATGTTGACCTAGTTGCAAGTCTTGCAAGCCTAGGGCGCTATGTTTGGCGTGGGCCAATGGCATAGCGACTTGGAAATATGGCTTGCGGTACGTGTTGGCATGTGCCAATGGCACGTACGGCCATGTTGACCTAGTTGCAAGTCTTGCAAGCCTAGGGCGCTATGTTTGGCGTGGGCCAATGGCATAGCGACTTGGAAATATGGCTTGCGGTGCGTGTTGGCATGTGCCAATGGCACGTACGGCCATGTTGACCTAGTTGCAAGTCTTGCAAGCCTAGGGCGCTATGTTTGGCGTTGGCCAATGTCATAGAAACTTGGAAATATGGCTTGCGGTACGTGTTGGCATGTGCCAATGGCACGTACGGCCATGTTGACCTAGTTGCAAGTCTTGCAAGCCTAGGGCGCTATGTTTGGCGTGGGCCAATGGCATAGCGACTTGGAAATATGGTTTGCGGTACGTGTTGGCATGTGCCAATGGCACGTACGGCCATGTTGACCTAGTTGAAAGTCATGCAAGCCTAGGGCGCTATGTTTGGCGTGGGCCAATGGCATAGCGACTTGGAAATATGGCTTGTGGTACGTGTTGGCATGTGCCAATGGCACGTACGGCTATGTTGACCTAGTTGCAAGTCTTGCAAGCCTAGGGCGCTATGTTTGGCATGGGCCAATGGCATAGCGACTTGGAAATATGGCTTGCGGTGCGTGTTGGCATGTGCCAATGGCACGTACGACCATGTTGACCTAGTTGCAAGTCTTGCAAGCCTAGGGCGCTATGTTTGGCATGGGCCAATGGCATAGCGACTTGGAAATATGGCTTGCGGTACGTGTTGGCATGTGCCAATGGCACGTACGGCCATGTTGACCTAGTTGCAAGTCTTGCAAGCCTAGGGCGCTATGTTTGGCGTGGGCCAATGGCATAGCGACTTGGAAATATGTCTTGTTGCAATGGTGCGCAGGGTGCGGCTTTGTTTGGCATTGTTGCCATGGTGCGCAGGGTGCGGCTTGGTTTGGCATTGTTGCCATGGTGCGCAGGGTGCGGCTTGGTTTGGCATTGTTGCCATGGTGCGCGATATGCGGCTTGGTTTGGTTTGGCATTGTTGCCATGGTGCGCAGGGTGCGGCTTGGTTTGGGCATTGTTGCCATGGTGCGCAGTATGCGACTTGGTTTGGCATTGTTGCCATGGTGCGCAGGGTGCGGCTTGGTTTGGGCATTGTTGCCATGGTGCGCATTATGCGGCTTGGTTTGGCATTGTTGCCATGGTGCGCGAGTGCGGCTTGGTTTGGCATTGTTGCCATGGTGCGCGATATGCGGCTTGGTTTGGCATTGTTGCCATGGTGCGCGATATGCGGCTTGGTTTGGCATTGTTGCCATGGTGCGCGATATGCGGCTTGGTTTGGCATTGTTGCCATGGTGCGCGATATGTGGCTTGGTTTTGAAATTAGGGTTACGTATTTGAAAACCTAATCCGGTATTTTGAAAAATACCCCTATTAATTATTTACACCGAGTTAAATGCTCTTAGTTAATGTGTTGCGGGTAACACTAGGTCATAGGGTTTTACGATTTTACCCCTTGTTTAAAAACCACCATCAATATTAAGTCCCCCGCTTAGCTCGAACAGGGGGCTTTGTTGCGAGGTAAGCATAAGATGGTGACAAACTATCAACAAGAAACAAAAGTAAAGAGAATTGAGGAGGCTTGTCGACCTTTTATAAATAGGATTTGGAATCCTTGCCTCGGTAGTTTTGCACAAATCGGGAGGCCGGCACAATTGGTGGGGCCGGTGCGGCTCGGGGCGACGTTGGGAAATTGGCGTGAGTTGGGAAGGCGAGTGTGCTAGGTTGGTGGGGCCGGCGCAAGGTGTGGAAGGCTGTGCGTGCTTGCGGCGTGACTTGGGCGGCCATTGGGAAGTCGGCGCAAGTGGTGGGGGTAGGTGCAACTTGGGCGACATTGGGAAGTTGGCGTGAGTTGGGAAGCGATTGTGCTAGCTGGTGGGACCGGCGCAAGGTGTGAAGCTGTGCGTGCTTGCTGGCGTGACCGATGTAAACAAGGAGGGAGTGGGTATTTCTTCAGATAGCAAAGTTTCCTTATCTTGCTTTCCTTCACGTGCGGCTTCGATTAGGGCATTATTCATGCCAAAAAAATCTGGAAGCGTTATGTCCCTCATTGCTTCCTTTCCTTTTTAAAGGTTCTGTATTCAAACCCAACGCAACTGCATCATCTCCCTCGTT
The DNA here is from genome assembly GCA_023531295.1 of Papaver armeniacum. NCBI lineage: Eukaryota > Viridiplantae > Streptophyta > Magnoliopsida > Ranunculales > Papaveraceae > Papaver > Papaver armeniacum. Next base: position 1,008,521 of record JAJJWW010007659.1, read on the forward strand.
TGAGAAAAGGTTCTTCTTGTTGAATTTCTCTCGGTATGTTTTCTTCTTGTTTGGCGGTCTGTCGTACACTTTACCGCCGCTTGTTGTATAAATGGAAAATTTCCCTTTTGTGCAGAGATATCATGTTGGAGCATGAGTCACTTTTATCGACGAGGATGACCTAGTCGTTCCCCTTCCTTCGAATCCATCCTTGTTGACTGCTGCAGACTTGGAGGACGCTGATTTAGGGCTCTATCTTACGAGATGGGATGTAGCGAGAAGTCCCCGGTCATACTTCGGTTTGATATGATGGAATGGATGAATACGTGAATGTAACCTTATGGCGTGCTTTTGGAGTTTTCGGCGCACATGTACGGATTCATGTTGAGAAATTCCCGCGGCTCGTAAAACCTCGATAGTGATGATGTTGAAATCGGTAATAACCTGGTTGAGGGGAGTGAAAGCATCTTACGTTTGGTAGTCCCCATGCATGACCTACTTTCATTATATCGCCTTGAATCCCCACTCCACGGGATTTGATATAAGCCTATCGTACTCTCCTCCGGATGTGACAACGGGATGCTCGAAATTACATGATGACATATTACGGATAGTGCAGGCTCGGGATCCTCCGCGGCCTCGTAAAGTGTTGAAGGCGTCTTCTAGGCAGAGAGGTGATGATGTTCTTCTTGCCGCACCCTTGAAGAGTAGAGGACCTTGTTGTGGGTACGGATTTTTGGTGGGAATGTTCTTCGTAGCTTTGACAGTGAAGGGATCCCGTGTATATCTTCCGTTCTCAAGTATGGTTTACGTGTTTCCATCTTTGTAGTAATTCTCTTTGCGGTGAAGCTCGGGCTGGTATCAACGAATGAGGGGCAACGGTTCTTGGTAGGAGATGTAATCGGGAGAAACTACATTGTCGTGGTAACAAAGTAGGTTGGATGATATTCTATGAGCTTCCGTGGACGTAAAAGGATTGTCTGGATGCGTAAGCGAGCAAACTTTGCAGGAAGGAGTGGCATCGAAGCGAACGTTGAAGCGAAGCCGCTGCTGGAGAACGTTGATGCGTAGCTACTTCTGGAGAGAACGTTGATGCGGAGCTATACGGAAGAACGTTGAAACGACATCTTGCAACTCTCGAGCCTTGGCGGCTACCATTTTGAAGTCGGAGGCCGCGTCACGTTCGTCAAACTCGACATCCCTCAAGAGAAAAGAGGTTAGGAGTCCCCGGTTAGATACGTCGATCGTGCTTTCTAGGAGAGGTTGGGGTTTGGGAACGGCTTCCCTGGCCGGAAACGCATGCTTTCACGATGCGGTGCGGTTGAGAGATGCAAATATGTCTTGATGCTATGCCTTGGAGAAATATAAAATCTCACATAACTTGTTTCATCATAGATTGTACGACTTTGTGGGCGAAGTTCCAATTATGAGGGTCCATGACAGAAGGAGGGTCTCCGTGAACTCGGAGAGTTGTTGATTTCCATTGCTTTCGATTTTGGAGAAGTCCTTCCCGATCTTCACGTGCGAAGAAATTGGATTGCTTATCCCCTTCTCTTGGGAGTTCAAGAGCAACGCGAGCCTCTTCATCTATAACGCGCGTCCCGTTCGAAGTATCTTTCGTCTTTTCATCGAATCAACGGTGCTAAAAGGAGGTCGGCTTCTTAGGATCTTCCAATATCTTGCCCCGATGGTGGAGTAGCGTCTCGGTGAAGGTTGGAGCTTTCATGCTTGAAGAACCGTTGGGGTGGCGGAAGTGGCTGCTGGTTGCAGTGATCGTAAGTGTATCGTGCGGAGATGACATGGTTTTGATCACGAAGTCTTTGGAGCCATGGTCTTTGTTTCTAAGGCGAGGATGGTGCTAGAAGGGCGCAAGATGTTAGCGCTGGAAGGATGCAAACTGTTAGCACAAAGTGTGGTATCTGCGTTTGGCATGCGCGTGCGGCATGTGTGCATGGAAAGCGCTCCCGGCAAGCGGCGGCATGCGCGTCGGCAAGCGCGTCAGGTAAGCGCATCCGGAAACGCGTCGGTAGGCGCTCGGATCGTCTTGGAATGGGCGCCGACTTGGTGTGGACGCCTGGCTTGGATTTCGGTATGGTGTGGACCATTGGCTTGGCACGGTGTTTGGCTTGGCGTGGCTTGGACTTGTTCTGCGGGCCCGATTGCCTCTTCCCATACGTAGCTCAACAGAAATCCTTTCCTTATTCAAATTCAAAAGTATTATGCTTATGAAATGGGTTGGCTCCCCTTTTTACCTCGTATCTTTGTTATCACGTCATGGTGTTAGCGGTAGCGCGGTAGTGACAAAGTGGGCAAGCATATCCAGCCTATGTACTCGGCGTTTCTCTTTCAATTTGTTTTATTGTTTTCTTGTCTTTGGTGTAAACCGTAGCCATAGGTATGCCTTTCATAAACTTGTGGAAATACTTCATCATAAATAATTCTTCAAATGTCACTTTGTAGTAACGTTTGCTAATAGTGACATGTGTAATTGTTATTGTGCGAGAGTAGGTATGTACGGGTAGGTGAATTTTTTTTTTTTTTTTTTTGAAAGGCAAACAAAGCGCTGGTTTATGGTTTTTGTCTTCTGGATTTCTTGGGTTGATAGATAAATGTTAGCTTTTGAGGATATTGGATTATTTCTGGGATGAATGGTTTTGATAATATAACTCTGATTATATTTTGGGAAAGGAATATTGCTTTTATGAAAGCGTGTGCTAGAAATAGTCACAAGACGCAATAGTATGGCGGTTTCATTAAGAACCTAAAAACAGATCGTATATCTTGCCCAATCTAAATTTACTCACTTGCAAACACGCCTCTCTCCAAGTAAAAGGCGGCTTTCTTTGGTAGCATCTTGATTAGTCCCCAATTGCTGGTAGCGTCTTCAAACGAGTCCCAGGTTTTACGGCGTAGTTTTAACAACGATAACCGGGTTGTGCGGCGGTTGAGTCGGACCGAGTCGCAAGTCCCCAATCATTGGTAGCATCTTCAACGAGTCCCAGTTTTTCGTGTAGTTTTTGCAACTGGTAACCGAGTAAATCCGGTAGTTGAGTCGGATCAGTGGTAGCATCTTCGGCAAGCCCCATACCATCTTGACATCCGGGTCGAAGAACGAGATCGACGGAGTCGACATTGTAGCCGATAGATCAATCCTCTCTCACTATGGTCGCCAATTGTTTATGGGTAAAAATCGTTTCTGCCGATTTCTCGGTAAATTCGGTAGGTGAGTGAGAAGCTGGTTCAAACCCTAAACAAATGTGCTGCACGTGAGCACTTTATAGATTCGAGAGATCAATCTGTACAAGTCGGCCTAAACCAAGAAATGGCCGTTCCAGACTTGCTTCGGTCACAAAGTGGAGGAGAAGGGTTGATTTGGGGAGGGAAGAAAAGAAAGGTGTTGAGGAGAGTAGTATCTCGACTTGTGTCAGAAAGTGAAATCTTAAGAGCTTGCAAGAGATGAAAGCTTTTGGGAGAGCTTGCAAAGTTGCCTTTACGAGAGTGTAGTATTTTCTCTCCCGACCGAGACTTGTTGTCGGTGGAAATAGGTAAGACCTATTTATACAAGTCGAGATTGAAACGTACCCTGGCCTCATGAAGAAAGAGAGTAAAGGGTGAAATAATGGGAGGAGGTGGTAACCGCATGGTGTTAATGGGTGAAAACGTTTTTACCATTATTTCCTCTTTTATTTGACCGCTTTATTCCTTTTCACGCTTTCTTAATGTGAGCGTAGTGTACGGCGCATCTTTGTGACCGCCAAACCAAAACCCTAGAAAGCATCCCCCAGTTTGTGTTGATGTCTCGAGTGTTGGTTGCATCTTGAGTGCAAGTGGTGCTGCTAGGGGCGCATGTGGCATGTGCCAATGGCATGTGCGGAATGCCTTCGGTGCGAGTTGCACCTCGAGCGTAAGTGGTAATGCCAGAGCTGCTAGTGGCGTGTGTGGCATGTGCCAACGGCATGTGCGGAATGCCTTGGTGGTAGGTTGCACGGTTTGCAAATTAGGCTACCAGCGTGTGTGTTTGGCATGTGCCAATGGCATGTGCGGAATGCCTTGGTGGTAGGTTGCACGGTTTGCAAGTTAGGCTACCAGCGTGTGTGTTTGGCATGTGTGGCATGGGGTGTGGCCTTGGAAATATGGCTTGCGGTGCGCGTTGGCATGTGCCAATGGCACGTACGGCCATGTTGACCTAGTTGCAAGTCTTGCAAGCCTAGGGCGCTATATTTGGCGTGTGCCAAAGGCATAGCGGCTTGGAAATATGGCTTTGCAGACGTGTTGGCATGTGCTAATGGCACGTACGGCCATGTTGACCTAGTTGCAAGTCTTGCAAGCCTAGGGCGCTATGTTTGGCGTGGGCCAATGGCATAGCGACTTGGAAATATGGCTTGCAGTACGTGTTGGCATGTGCCAATGGCACGTACGGCCATGTTGACCTAGTTGCAAGTCTTGCAAGCCTAGGGCGCTATGTTTGGCGTGGGCCAATGGCATAGTGACTTGGAAATATGGCTTGCGGTACGTGTTGGCATGTGCCAATGGCACGTACGGCCATGTTGACCTAGTTGCAAGTCTTGCAAGCCTAGGGCGCTATGTTTGGCGTGGGCCAATGGCATAGCGACTTGGAAATATGGCTTGCGATGCGTGTTGGCATGTGCCAATGGCACGTACGGCCATGTTGACCTAGTTGCAAGTCTTGCAAGCCTAGGGCGCTATGTTTGGCGTGGGCCAATGGCATAGCGACTTGGAAATATGGCTTGCGGTACGTGTTGGCATGTGCCAATGGCACGTACGGCCATGTTGACCTAGTTGCAAGTCTTGCAAGCCTAGGGCGCTATGTTTGGCGTGGGCCAATGGCATAGCGAATTTGAAATATGGCTTGCGGTACGTGTTGGCATGTGCCAATGGCACGTACGGCCATGTTGACCTAGTTGCAAGTCTTGCAAGCCTAGGGCGCTATGTTTGGCGTGGGCCAATGGCTTAGCGACTTGGAAATATGGCTTGCAGACGTGTTGGCATGTGCCAATGGCACGTACGGCCATGTTGACCTAGTTGCAAGTCTTGCAAGCCTAGGGCGCTATGTTTGGCGTGGGCCAATGGCATAGCGACTTGGAAATATGGCTTGCGGTACGTGTTGGCATGTGCCAATGGCACGTGCGGCCATGTTGACCTAGTTGCAAGTCTTGCAAGCCTAGGGCGCTATGTTTGGCGTGGGCCAATGGCATAGCGACTTGGAAATATGGCTTGCGGTACGTGTTGGCATGTGCCAATGGCACGTACGGCCATGTTGACCTAGTTGCAAGTCTTGCAAGCCTAGGGCGCTATGTTTGGCGTGGGCCAATGGCATAGCGACTTGGAAATATGGCTTGCGGTATGTGTTGGCATGTGCCAATGGCACGTACGGCCATGTTGACCTAGTTGCAAGTCTTGCAAGCCTAGGGCGCTATGTTTGGCGTGGGCCAATGGCATAGCGACTTGGAAATATGGCTTGCGGTACGTGTTGGCATGTGCCAATGGCACGTACGGCCATGTTGACCTAGTTGCAAGTCTTGCAAGCCTAGGGCGCTATGTTTAGCGTGGGCCAATGGCATAGCGACTTGGAAATATGGCTTGCGGTATGTGTTGGCATGTGCCAATGGCACGTACGGCCATGTTGACCTAGTTGCAAGTCTTGCAAGCCTAGGGCGCTATGTTTGGCGTGGGCCAATGGCATAGCGACTTGGAAATATGGCTTGCGAGACGTGTTGGCTCGTGCCAATGGCACGTACGGCCATGTTGACCTAGTTGCAAGTCTTGCAAGCCTGGGCGCTATGTTTGGCGTGGGCCAATGGCATAGCGACTTGGAAATATGGCTTGCGGTATGTGTTGGCATGTGCCAATGGCACGTACGGCCATGTTGACCTAGTTGCAAGTCTTGCAAGCCTAGGCGCTATGTTTGGCGTGGGCCAATGGCATAGCGACTTGGAAATATGGCTTGCGGTACGTGTTGGCCCGTGCCAATGGCACGTACGGCCATGTTGACCTAGTTGCAAGTCTTGCAAGCCTAGGGCGCTATGTTTGGCGTGGGCCAATGGCATAGCGACTTGGAAATATGGCTTGCGGTACGTGTTGGCATGTGCCAATGGCACGTACGGCCATGTTGCCCTAGTTGCAAGTCTTGCAAGCCTAGGGCGCTATGTTTGCGTGGGCCAATGGCATAGTGACTTGGAAATATGGCTTGCGTACGTGTTGGCATGTGCCAATGGCACGTCGGCCATGTTGACCTAGTTGCAAGTCTTGCAAGCCTAGGGCGCTATGTTTGGCGTGGGCCAATGGCATAGCGACTTGGAAATATGGCTTGCGGTACGTGTTGGCATGTGCCAATGGCACGACGGCCATGTTGACCTAGTTGCAAGTCTTGCAAGCCTAGGGCGCTATGTTTGGCGTGGGCCAATGGCATAGCGACTTGGAAATATGGCTTGCGGTACGTGTTGGCATGTGCCAATGGCACGTACGGCCATGTTGACCTAGTTGCAAGTCTTGCAAGCCTAGGGCGCTATGTTTGGCGTGGGCCAATGGCATAGCGAATTTGAAATATGGCTTGCGTTCGTGTTGGCATGTGCCAATGGCACGTACGGCCATGTTGACCTAGTTGCAAGTCTTGCAATCCTAGGGCGCTATGTTTGGCGTGGGCCAATGGCATAGCGACTTGGAAATATGGCTTGCGGTACGTGTTGGCATGTGCCAATGGCACGTACGGCCATGTTGACCTAGTTGCAAGTCTTGCAAGCCTAGGGCGCTATGTTTGGCGTGGGCCAATGGCATAGCGACTTGGAAATATGGCTTGCGGTACGTGTTGGCATGTGCCAATGGCACGTACGGCCATGTTGACCTAGTTGCAAGTCTTGCAAGCCTAGGGCGCTATGTTTGGCGTGGGCCAATGGCATAGCGACTTGGAAATATGGCTTGCGGTGCCACGTGTTGGCATGTGCCAATGGCACGTACGGCCATGTTGACCTAGTTGCAAGTCTTGTAAGCCTAGGGCGCTATGTTTGGCGTGGGCCAATGGCATAGCGACTTGGAAATATGGATTGCGGTACGTGTTGGCATGTGCCAATGGCACGTACGGCCATGTTGACCTAGTTGCAAGTCTTGCAAGCCTAGGGCGCTATGTTTGGCGTGGGCCAATGGCATAGCGACTTGGAAATATGGCTTATGTGCGTGTTGGCATGTGCCAATGGCACGTGCGGCCATGTTGACCTAGTTGCAAGTCTTGCAAGCCTAGGCGCTATGTTTGGCGTGGGCCAATGGCATAAGCGACTTGGAAATATGGCTTGCGGTACGTGTTGGCATGTGCCGATAGCACGTGCGGCCATGTTGACCTAGTTGCAAGTCTTGCAAGCCTAGGGCGCTATGTTTGGCGTGGGCCAATGGCATAGCGACTTGGAAATATGGCTTGCGATGCGTGTTGGCATGTGCCAATGGCACGTACAGCCATGTTGACCTAGTTGCAAGTCTTGCAAGCCTAGGGCGCTATGTTTGGCGTGGAGCGATGGCATAGCGACTTGGAAATATGGCTTGCGGTATGTGTTGGCATGTGCCAATGGCACGTGCGGCCATGTTGACCTAGTTGCAAGTCTTGCAAGCCTAGGCGCTATGTTTAGCGTGGGCCAATGGCATAGCGACTTGGAAATATGGCTTGCGGTACGTGTTGGCACATGCCAATGGCGCGTGCGGCCATGTTGACCTGGTGCAAGTCTTGCAAAGCCTGGCGCTATGTTTGGCGTGGGCCAATGGCATAGCGACTTGGATATATGGCTTGCGATGCGTGTTGGCATGTGCCAATGGCTCGTACGGCCATGTTGACCTAGTTGCAAGTCTTGCAAGCCTAGGGCGCTATGTTTGGCGTGGGCGATGGCATAGCGACTTGGAAATATGGCTGCGATGCGTGTTGGCATGTGCCAATGGCACGTACGGCCATGTTGACCCTAGTTGCAAGTCTTGCAAGCCTAGGGCGCTATGTTTGGCGTGGGCCAATGGCATAGCGACTTGGAAATATGGTTGCGGTGCGTGTTGGCATGTGCCAATGGCACGTACGGCCATGTTGACCCTAGTTGCAAGTCTTGCAAGCCTAGGGCGCTATGTTTGGCGTGGGCCAATGGCATAGCGACTTGGAAATATATTGCTAAGTACGTGTTGGCATGTGCCAATGGCACGTGCGGCCATGTTGACTAGTTGCAAGTCTTGCAAGCCTAGGGCGCTATGTTTGGCGTGGGCCGATGGCATAGCGACTTGGAAATATGGCTTGCGATGCGTGTTGGCATGTGCCAATGGCACGTGCGGCCATGTTGACCTAGTTGCAAGTCTTGCAAGCCTAGGGCGCTATGTTTGGCGTGGGCCAATGGCATAGCGACTTGGAAATATGGCTTGCGGTGCGTGTTGGCTTTGTGCCAATGGCACGTCACGGCCATTTTGACCTGGTTGCAAGTCTTGCAAGCCTAGGGCGCTATGTTTGGCGTGGGCCAATGGCATAGCGACTTGGAAATATGGCTTGCGATGCGTGTTGGCATGTGCCAATGGCGCGTCGCGGCCATGTTGACCTAGTTGCAAGTCTTGCAAGCCTGAGCGCTATGTTTGGCGTGGGCGATGGCATGGCGACTTGGAAATATGGATTGCGGTGCGTGTTGGCATGTGCCAATGGCACGTCTGGCCATGTTGACCTAGTTGCAAGTCTTGCAAGCCTAGGGCGCTATGTTTGGCGTGGGCCAATGGCATAGCGACTTGGAAATATGGCTTGCGGTACGTGTTGGCATGTGCCAATAAGCACGTGCGGCCATGTTGACCTAGTTGCAAGTCTTGCAAGCCTAGGGGCGCTATGTTTGGCGTGGGCAATGGCATGGCGACTTGGAAATATGGCTTGCGATGCGTGTTGGCATGTGCCAATGGCACGTCTGGCCATGTTGACCTAGTTGCAAGTCTTACAAGCCTAGGGCGCTATGTTTGGCGTGGGCCAATGGCATAGCGACTTGGAAATATGGCTTGCGTGCGTGTTGGCATGTGCCAATGGCACGTAACGGCCATGTTGACCTAGTTGCAAGTCTTGCAAGCCTAGGGCGCTATGTTTGGCGTGGGCCAATGGCATAGCGACTTGGAAATATGGCTTGCGGTATGTGTTGGCATGTGCCAATGGCACGTACGGCCATGTTGACCTAGTTGCAAGTCTTGCAAGCCTAGGGCGCTATGTTTGGCGTGGGCCAATGGCATAGCGACTTGGAAATATGGCTTGCGATACGTGTTGGCATGTGCCAATGGCACGTGCGGCCATGTTGACCTAGTTGCAAGTCTTGCAAGCCTGAGGCGCTATGTTTGGCGTGGGCCAATGGCATAGCGACTTGGAAATATGGCTTGCGTGCGTGTTGGCATGTGCCAATGGCACGTGCGGCCATGTTGACCTAGTTGCAAGTCTTGCAAGCCTAGGGCGCTATGTTTGGCGTGGGCCAATGGCATAGCGACTTGGAAATATGGCTTGCGATGCGATGTTGGCATGTGCCAATGGCACGACGGCCATGTTGACCTAGTTGCAAGTCTTGCAAGCCTAGGGCGCTATGTTTGGCGTGGGCCAATGGCATAGCGACTTGGAAATATGGATTGCTGATGCGTGTTGGCATGTGCCAATGGCACGTACGGCCATGTTGACCTAGTTACCCAAGTCTTGCAAGCCTAGGCGCTATGTTTGGCGTGGGCCAATGGCATAGCGACTTGGAAATATGGCTTCGATGCGTGTTGGCATGTGCCAATGGCACGTCACGGCCATGTTGACCTAGTTGCAAGTCTTGCAAGCCTAGGGCGCTATGTTTGGCGTGGAGCCAATGGCATAGCGACTTGGAAATATGGCTTGCGGTGCGTGTTGGCATGTGCCAATGGCGCGTGCGGCCATGTTGACCTGGTTGCAAGTCTTGCAAGCCTAGGGCGCTATGTTTGGCGTGGGCCAATGGCATGGCGACTTGGAAATATGGCTTGCGGATGCGTGTTGGCTTTGTGCCAATGGCACACGTCGGCCATTTTGACCTAGTTGCAAGTCTTGCAAGCCTAGGGCGCTATGTTTGGCGTGGGGCCAATGGCATAGCGACTTGGAAATATGGCTTGCGATGCGTGTTGGCATGTGCCAATGGCACGTACGGCCATGTTGACCTAGTTGCAAGTCTTGCAAGCCTAGGGCGCTATGTTTGGCGTGGGCCAATGGCATAGCGACTTGGAAATATGGCTTGCGGTACGTGTTGGCATGTGCCAATGGCACGTGCGGCCATGTTGACCTAGTTGCAAGTCTTGCAAGCCCTAGGCGCTATGTTTGGCGTGGGCGATGGCATAGCGACTTGGAAATATGGCTTGCGGTACGTGTTGGCATGTGCCAATGGCACGTCGGCCATGTTGACCTAGTTTCAAGTCTTGCTAGCCTAGGGCGCTATGTTTGGCGTGGGCGATGGCATAGCGACTTGGAAATATGTCTTGTTGCCATGGTGCGCGAGTGCGGCTTGGTTTGGCATTGTTTCCATGGTGCGCGGGGGTGCGGCTTGGTTTGGCATTGTTGCCATGGTGCGCAGGGTGCGGCTTGGTTTGGCATTGTTGCCATGGTGCGCAGGGTGCGGCTTGGTTTGGCATTGTTGCCATGGTGCGCGGGGTGCGGCGTGGTTTGGCATTGTTGCCATGGTGCGCGTTATGCGGCTTGGTTTGGCATTGTTGCCATGGTGCGCAGGGTGCGGCTTGGTTTGGGCATTGTTGCCATGGTGCGCAGTATGCGGCTTGGTTTGGCATTGTTGCCATGGTACGCAGGGTGCGGCTTGGTTTGGGCATTGTTTCCATGGTGCGCGGTATGCGGCTTGGTTTGGCATTGTTGCCATGGTGCGCGAGTGCGGCTTGGTTTGGCATTGTTGCCATGGTGCGCGAGGTGCGGCTTGGTTTGGCATTGTTGCCATGGTGCGATATGCGGCTTGGTTTGGCATTGTTGCCATGGTCGAGGTATGCGGCTTGGTTTAGCATTGTTGCCATGGTGCGCGATATCGGCTTGGTTTTGGAATTAGGGTTACGTGTTCAAAACCCTAATGTCGGTATTTTGAAAAAATTCCCCTATTAATTATTTACACCTGAGTTAAATGCTCTTAGTTAATGTGTTGCGGGTAACACTAGGTCATGGGGTTTTACGATTTTACCCCTTGTTTTAAAACCACCATCAACAGAAGGTTTCACATACCACTTTTGATAACCAATATCAAAACCGAAACTACAAGTAATTTGGTTTTTGAAAAAGCAGGGGTCTAACAACCACACCCAATATTTCGTTTAACAATGAATAGACAAACTCCAATATACTTTAAAGAGAATCAACTAGGAAGTTAGACTCAATCTAGAGAAAAGTCAAAGAGTTTTATATCTTTGTTTCACAATGTAATCAGCAAATCAATCAGATAGAAATCCGCGAGCCTGATTATTATGTGAAACAACTTGAATGGTACCAAAGACTAATGTTCAAGTGTCAATCAATTTAAATCAAAACCAAAGGTTGGATTATCTAATTGATTGATCTTAACGCACAACCTGTGATATTTCAATTATAAAACAAAATATAATGCGGAAAAGAAATAATACAGACACCAGAATTTTGTTAACGAGGAAAACCGAAAATGCAGAAAAACCCCGGGACCTAGTCCAGATTTGAACACCACAATGTATTAAGCCGCTACAGACACTATCCTACTACCAATGAACTTCAGACTGGAATAGATAAATCTGTCTCCCACAGAAATACCAACGAGTTTTGTTCTGTCTTTTGATAAATTAAGGTACACAGGAACCAATTGATAAACCAGATTTATATTCCCGAAGAACAACTTAGTATTATCAATCACCTCACAATAATCTTAATCATATGGTAGCGAAACAAGATATTGTGGAATCACAAACGATGAGACGGAGATGTTTGTGAATACTTTTAATCTTACCTATCGGAGATAAATCTCAAGCAAATCTTAGCAAAGATAATACTCAATCACGATAGAAGAAGTAAGATTAAAACACGCAACTACAGAGAAAATAGTTGGGTCTGACTTCACAATCCCAATGAAGTCGTTAAGTCGTTAACCTACAGGGTTTCGTGAAAAATCTAAGGTTAAAGGAAAATTGACTCTAGATTATACAACTAGTATCACACAGGATCGAGGTGTGCGGATTAGGTTTCCCAGTTGCTAGAGTTTTCCTTTATATATTTTTCAAATCAGGTTTGCAATCTAAGTTACCTTGGTAACAAAGCATTCAATATTCACCGTTAGATGAAAACCTGATTAGATTTAAGTTAATATCTTTCAACTGTTAGATTGAACTTAGCTTGTTATACACAAATGAAATGTACCCTCATTTAGGTTTAGTAACCGTACCTAAAGGTGTACACCATGATGGCTCAACAGTAGTTAACCAAGGTTAGCTATATGAACACTCTCATATTAACCTTATTCATCTTAACCATAACTAGTTCAAATGACTCAAATGAAACTAGTTAAAGAGTTTTTCAATTGTTATATTCTCATAGAAGTATACAAGAACACAATTGAAGCAAAATCGGTTTGATTCACTCGAATCAATTCATGAACATTATAGCCACGATTTGCAAAGAATGCATTCCTTAATATATAAATGTATTAGTTCATGAGCCAACTGATTTTAGAACTTTAACCACTCAAGTATGCATACGGGTACGCATACCTAAGTAGCCGGTATGAGTTTGGGTTCGCCAATATGCAAACGTGTACGCATACTTAAGTACACTTCCAAGACCCAGCAGAAGTTCCCGGCCCTATACCTTACGCAAGTATGCGTACCGGTATGTGTACTAGGTACACGAAATTTCACAACTACAAGTACGCATACGGGTATGCATACTTTAGTTCCGGTCATGGATCACATACATGCAAGAATGCACATTATGTTTATAATCTAATGATGGTTAAGTATTCTAAACTCTATTTCAATCATTAAAACTTTCTTAGAGGATGACAATAGCCGTTTTCACACACTATTAGCATCAAAGCAATTTTCAAGTTATTGAAATAATCATAACGAAACATTCCAAGTCTACACCAAATGATTGTATCACACAAACCATGTAAGATGTTACTTGACGATTTTCACACGATCATATTTTGATTTTCGTCAAGAATATTAGATGAACTTGGTTGAAGCGAAAGCGTACCAACACCATATTTCGAGAAATATGTAAGCGAGTTAAACTCAACTCGAAATCTCAAATGTGCATAATCGAATACTACATAGTAATACGACTTTTGTCTCAATATAGGAGATAGAGTAGAAATAGACTTTCCAAGTGATAGATGAGTTTTAGTTTCCACATACCTTTTGTTGATGAAGTTCCACAAGCTCTCCTTAGTAGTTCTTCGTCTTCACTTGATGAACGCCGTGAATTCTAATGCTCAACTACACAAACTATCCTAGTCTGAGACATCACTATAAGTAGACTAGAAATAAAGACTTATATTTGTTCACTAACATTGACAAACAATCTTGAGATAGCAATGCTTGCGAGTTCGTCCGAGCAGTGCTCTAACAATCTCCCCCTTTGTCAATTTTAGTGAAAAAACTATCAACACATATGGATTACAAAATAAATAAACTTTGTAGCTTCTCATCCAAATGCTTGATCTCCTTGGCTCTTCAACATTACTCGAAATCTTTGTCACTTCCAAGTATTCCAATGATTCTAAATGTGTTCAACTCAGCATCATAGTTTTTGAAGATCCGTAGCTATAACAATGAGAAAATAATTGCTCTCAATCATTGTTATACAGTGTCATAGTATTATTACACATCATCAAAGTTCAATTGTATCACAACTTTGACAACAATACTATGGTGATATGTATCACTCCCCCTTAGTCAAAGCTTCATCTCACAATGAAAACCACTCCCCCTTACATAATGATATGTAAACCATATGTATTTGTAGTGTGAACTACACATTAATTCTCCCCCTTTTTGTCAATATAAATTGGAAAAGGTACGAAAACTAGTGGGATCCTCATGAAATATTCATAGAGATACTTCATGACCAATAGAGAACATTATACCAACTTGTTGCGATGATTTCACATAGTCGAAACTTAGTGTATTCATCAAGGAGTTTATAAAGATACAAGAAAACTCCTACAATATTCCACAGCCGCACTTCCCACAAAGATTTGGCAATTAAGCACAAGTTTTATTAAGAACTCTCCCCCATAAAATGTCATTCCCGAAAGAACAACAAGAGCGACCTTACTCTTACAAGTAAAGAAGGATTTCTTTAACAAATCACATGAAACATGAATTTGTATCCAAAAATATCAATTGAATTAACCACAAGGATAATGATCAATTCTATTAGCCATGCTCAACATAAGAGAACTTACGGAGCCGCACAGTACATACACAAAGATGTGGATCAGGAAAAGACCAATACTGCTGAATAATCAAAGATTCATTCCATTTTTCATCACTATTTGCACAATGACATATAATAGACTTAATATTTGTAAACAAAAGTTCATCCTTTCTTCCATCAATATTTGCATATTGACATAAAAGGCTTAACTTTTGTAATCAAAAGTTCATTCTATCTTTTATCAATACTTTCATACCGACATATAATAGAGTTAACTTTTGAACAAATATGGGACAGTCAAGGTTCACGGGCGTAAACAACATATATCCCATAACAATTTGCAATATATAAAATCATAAAGATTAATACTGCAAAAATTATCTTCGAAATAACTTAGAATTTAAATAAATAAATCTAAAAACATTGCAAGTTGAAAACGTTGGCAATAGCTATGTGTACTCACAATAATGGCTATTCCAAACCCTAGTTATCCTTCTTAAAAACACAAGAATAAATTCTCATAAGAAGTTTCCTAGACAATATAGATAAGGCACGGAATTCTAATCATCATTGATCGACACATTTTTGTGTCTAAGTTGTCCTCAATGGTCCGTATGCTAGTGCTCGATTTTGTACTTATTTCGGTGTATTTGTGTATGTGTAGGTGTTTTTGGAGAAATAAACTTGTGTGGAAATTCGGCTCGAAAAGTTGATAAAGGCACCCGGAGGAACGTGTTATTCGGACTCTCATTGTTGGTTAAGGGGCACCCTCTTCACTATTTACAGCCGACTGCTAAAGGCACCCCAGCTGACTGGATAAGGGGCGACCTTCTTCCACATTTCAAAATGGAATTTTGGCGGGAATTTAGTTACAATGACTGACATATTTGGGTTCGAATTATGGAAGCATTTTAGAGAGATTCAATCGCTGTAACTCGTTAGGCTGGACTTGCTAGAGATGAACAGGGATGGTTTAGGTGTTTTATTGGCGAAAATTGGGCTGGATAATCGTTTCTCGATGAAACAGAGATGGAGGATAAACTTGGATTCCCTGTATTGATTATATGAGAGATTTAGTGAGACTTAATCGGCAGAATTGGTTGGATATATCCTGTTTCGTTCAAACAGGAATGGTATGTCATTTGGAATCGTAAAATAAGGAAGGAAATCAAGAATCTCGGTGCAACAGGGGAAGAATATTTCGAGGATATTATTTGGGATTTTGTGGCTATTTTTGGAGAGTTTGGTTGCTGCTAAAACTTGTTTCAACGTGTAGGAGTGTTTGGAATGCAGTAAACACGGGAGAATCAACAGAATTCGTGTGCAAGAGAAAAAACATGAAATTATTTCCCGTGAATACCCGAGAGCATTAAAGAGAATATATTCACATTTAATCGGAGATTGGATGTGTCTGTTGAGTATAAAAGGGCTTGTGGGAGCAGTAGAAGAGGATATGGAGAGTTAGGGGAGAAAAATAGAGCGAGAAATCAAGTGTAGTGACCTTGTTCTTCATCAGCAGAGAAGAGAGGAAGTTGTTTTAACTGTCATCTATTCATCTCTCTGCGACTGTTGTTCTACAGCAGTTGTGCGTTATCGTTTTCTTTGTAACAACGCTTTTTTTTTGTAACAAGAGGTTCTGTAACGCCCATTCACCGTTGCAAATCTCTGTTTTATTATTTTTCATCCTTGTAAGCACCTTTTTGATCAATGAAATCATACTTTGAGCGTGTTTCCAATATGATGATCTAGACCCCATCTTGGGACGCGGAGGAGGTGGTTGTTTTTTCGTTCATGTGGTAATTAAAATAATTCTTTTATAACTATTTGCATAGAATTTAATTGTTTCATGATTTCTATTAATTATTTGTTATTTTGTTTGATGTCGCATGCTTAGTTTTAATTACTTTTGATGCGTCATGCTCACAACTTACAACTAATGTTTTATGAAATCTACTTTGGCAAAGAATAGAGTTATTATTTCTTTTGTTTTGAGCTATAAATATCTAGGATTAATTTATGAACCCATGAATATGAAAAACAGTAAAATCCCAAGTCCCAGTAAATTCTTCATCTTGTGACCATATTTTGTACATATCCTCTTAATTTTCATTATTTTAGTATATTAATTCTTAAAATCAATCTCATCAAGTCCGAGTGAACGACAACCTTCTTACCACCGTATAGATTTGTTTTTAGGTTTTATTTTTATTTTTATTATTTTTGTTCTCTTTTACGCGTTTTGGTATTTCTTGTTTGCTTTCAGATTTGGAGCCGAGCTAAAGAAAAAGAGAAAAGTGCTGAAAAGAAAAGCGAAGCCAAAGAAGGAAACAAAAGAGGAATCCAAAAGGAGTGAAGAAGAAGATTTTGTATATAATTATTTTATTCTATTTTATTTTTAGAAACTGTAAATAGGGTTTTATTTTTTGTATTTTTTTTATTTATTGTTTTTGGACTTTTTGAACTTTATTTTTGGAACATTGGACATTTTTATTTTTAAAACCCTAAGGAAGGGTTAATTTAAATAAAACTGCTGCAGGGAAGGACGACAATTACGATACTGTCTCGGCCCCTCAGGTTCGTTCGTACACTGACATTGGAGTCGGTGGCCTGAGTCGACTTCAACGATTCATCGCCCATCTGGTACGGGAGGTAAGACTCTATCCACCCACGAATCCCCTGTCAGTGGGTTTAATTTTGTGTTGAGACTCTGGATGTCAAACTAGTATAACAATAGCCAATACAATGATTATCCAACTGAAAAATATGGACATCACACTTTTTATGACCATAATGTGCATAGTGGTTGGGAACGCCAAACTTTTAAAGGTTATGGTCCATACCATGGTGAGCCCAATTACTATACACATGCTCACCGGTCATACGAGCAAAATTCTCATAATTCCTCTCCTCTAGATGAGGCACGTAAGATACTTGAGTCGACGCGTAAGTTACTTGAGTCGACACATAAGTTAGCGGACACAAATGACTTAGTTGTGGACGAAAGAACTGAAACAATGAGTGAAACTTCTTTAGAAGATAACCTCAGGAAGTTAGTTGAGTCAACATGTGAGTCAACACGTGAGTTTTCTGAGTCAATAGGTAGGTTTGAATTAGATACGGAAGAAAGAATTGCTCAAATTACTCTTGATTGCCAATACATTCTTTCCAATATCACCCGTGAAAATGAGGGACAATTTTTATAATCAAGATGACGAGGTTATAATTGGCAACACTACTTGTTTAGATGAGGTTCAACGATTTTCATATTATTATAATGATTATGATGAGGATAGTGTTGATGAACAATCATACATATGTAGGCATAGTGATCAGGAAATTGTTACTCCACTTGAGATTCATAATGATAGACTATTTCTGGTTTAAATCCCAATAATTTTAATGATTATTCACCTATTCAAAATGATGAGGATTTGACTAGAAATACCCCCATTTTAGACGATGTAGTATTTCCTTTTTACGAAGCCAATGATGGTTTAGAGGAACGAGTTTATTTTGATTCTGGCGATTTAGAAATAATAGTCTTAGAAAAAGAAAGTGAACTCGTAGAAATGAGTGAGGATGAACCTGACTTAGAAGAATCAATTGACAATTTCTAGGAATCTGATGACCTAGAAATTAGGGAAGTTGTGACTAGTCTTTCTAGAGATACTGAAAACTCTAAGTTTTGGGGTGATTATCATTTTCCATGTGCTTTAACTCTTAGAAAGGTCCCTCACTTGGGACTTGACATATGTGCCTTAACCATTTTATAAGATTATCTTCATACACGTTTACCTAAACCTAAGGATGTCCATAAATAAATTCAGTTGTTAGAAACCCATCCTCTGGTTGATGTGGTTAACCCAGGCTACGATACCTCGATTGACTTTGTTTTCCCACCAAAAACTTTTTTTCCAATTGTGGGAACTTATGAAATTCAAATGTGTCAGATGTTAAGTTTCGAGACTAAACCTCATTACTTTAGGAGATTAGGGTTGACACATTTGTTTAAGGAAGACCACCACTTTCATCGTGGTCAATTGTGTGAGTCAAACTGATTGACTTTAAGGATCCACAGCTATTTAGGTTATTATTATGTGCTTCTAAGTTTTTACTTAAGTTTTTCCAGACTCTAATACCTGAATCGGATCTTAGCTACGAGGAAATGCAGTCCATTAAAATATTTTATCTAGACCCAGTTATAGAACCTGAACCACAGCTAGATGTAGTTGTCTTAAACAAGAAACTAGACAAGGGTGTGCTTTATTTGTTAATTTTCTTGGAATGTTGCAGATTCCTTTTACTTGTGATAACCCTATTTGGTTTTGGTGATCCGCAGTTATTTCGGCTATTACTTTATGATTCTATAAGGTGACTAATCCTTTCTTAGTTTGGCTGAAAACTTTAAACTTAGCAATTTTTGGGAGGTAACCCATACTCATGCAACACGGTAATATCTTTCCTTAACTCTTTTCTTTAAGTGGTAACAATTTCTCCTAGTTCATGCTTTTAATTTCATCTTTAGAACATTGAGGACAATGTTAGATTTAAGTTTGAGGGTATGGGAGAAACTTTTTAGTTGCAGTATAAATAAATAAACTCCATAGCCTAGAAATTTATGCCTATTAAGGATAACACTAACCAATCTAAGTGGATGGAAGCATATTGGTTGTAGGAGTTGAGGAACCAATCTGAGTAGATGGAAACATCTAAATAGAGTCTATTCATAAAAACACAGATCTCAAGTGTTAGAAATAACATGATAGTTTCACTGAATCTCGGAATCATCTTATTACTTCTGTTTTTATTTTGCACATTTTTTATGTTGATGTCTGCTGGGTCGAAATAGGGTGATTGAGTTACTAAAAAAAAAAGATGAAAAAAAAAAGACCAGACCATCAGACCAACCGGAATAAATTCAATAAAGTCGACCACTGGTACCCTTGTATATGCCAGTTGTATTAACCTAGAGTTAGGATTATCGACCGCTAGTTCCCTTGTATATGCCATTTGTCTTGATATTGTTCTAGACCAGTATCTCAATCCATTAGGTCATAAGATTCATCTTTGCATTGACGTCCATTCGCAACCATCTATTTCTATTTCCATCTTCTTAATCTATTCATGTGATTTGTTTGATTCTGGATATTGATGTCCATAGTGCAACTATCTGAGTAGAGCTCTGTCACTTATATGAATTTTAGTATGCTTGAGTGCAAACTCGTGTACAACAATTGAAATTTCGCATCAGGGTACTTCCTATTGTAATCAATGAGAGTATGCCAACCAAGGAGATTCTTTAGTGCCTTCCAAGGTTCTGCGTAGATAGCTAGGGTCTGGAGTAAATGTTTTGTGGGTACACCTCTAGTAAACCCTCCCGGAGACTATAACTCGGCCACTAGGGCCACCTAGGGGTTCAAAGGCTTGTTGCACACGCTAAGTGCAATCGTGATGCCTGCGACAGTGAGTTAGAATTTTATTGTCTAGATTAAGATTTGCTCGAGGACTAGCAAATAATAAGTTTGGGGGTATTTGATCGACACATTTTTGTGTCTAAGTTGTCCTCAATGGTCTGTATGCTAGTGCTCGATTTTGTACTTATTTCGGTATTTTTGTGTATGTGTAGGTGTTTTTGGAGAAATAAACTTGTGTGGAAATTCGGCTCGAAAAGTTGATAAAGGCACCCAGAGGACACGTGTTATTCAGACTCTCACTGTTGGTTAAGGGACACCTCAATTACTAAGGGGCACCTCAACTGATAAGGGACACCCTTTTCACTATTTACATCCGACTGCTAAAGGCACCCCAGCTGAATGGATAAGGGGCGACCTTCTTCCACATTTCAAAATGGAATTTTGGAGGGAATTTAGTTGCAGTGACTGACATATTTGGGTTCGAATTATGGAAGTATTTTAGAGAGATTCAATCGTCGTAACTCGTTGGGCTGGACTTTCTAGAGATGATCATGGATGGTTTAGGTGTTTTATTAGCGAAAATTGGGCTGGATAATCGTTTCTCGATGAAACAGAGATGGAGGATAAACTTGGATTCCCTGTATTGATTATAGGAGAGATTTAGTGAGACTTAATCGGCAGATTTTTTTTGATATGTCTTGTTTCGTTCAAACAAGAATGGTATGTCATTTGGAATCGTAAAATAAGGAAGGAAATCATGAATCTCGGTGCAACATGGGAAGAATATTTCGAGGATATTACTCGGGATTTTGTGGCTATTTTTGGAGAGTTTGGTTGCTGCTAAAACTTGTTTCAACGTGTAGGAGTGTTTGGAATGTAGTAAACACGAGAGAATCAACAGAATTCGCGTGCAAGAGAAAAAACATGAAATTATTTCCCGTGAATACCCGAGAGCATTAAAGAGAAGATATTCGCATTTACTCGGAGATTGGATGTGTCTGTTGAGTATAAAAGGGCTTGTGGGAGAAGTAGAATAGGATATGGAGAGTAAGGGGAGAAAAATAGAGCGATAAATCAAGTGCAGTGAGCTTGTTCTTCATCAACAGAGAAGAGAGGAAGAAGATGCACATACAACACTCATAGTCTGTCGTTGTTTTAACTGTCATCTATTCATCTCTCTGCGACTGTTGTTCTGCATCAGTTTTGAGTTATCGTTTTCTTTGTAACATCGTTGTATTTGTAACAAGAGGTTCTGTAACGCCCATTCACCATTGCAAATCTATGTTTTATTAGTTTTCATCCTTGTAAGTACCTTTTTGAGCAATGAAATCATACTTTGAGCGTGTTTCCAATATGATGAGCTAGACGCCATCACTGGGACGACGAAGGAGGTTGTTTTTCGTTCATGTGGTAATTAAAATAATTCTTCTATAACTATTTGCATAGAATTTAATTGTTTTATGATTTCTATTAATTATTTGTTATTTTGTTTGATGTCGCATGCTTTGTTTTAATTACTTTTGATGCGTCTTGCTCACAACTTATAACTAATGTTTTATGAAATCTACTTTGGCAAAGAATATAGTTATTATTTCTTTTATTTTGAGCTATAAATGTCTAGGATTAATTTATGAACCCATTAACATGAAAAACAGTAATATCCCGAGTCCTAGTAAATTCTTCATCATGTGACCATATTTTGTACATATCCTCTTTATTTTCACTATTTTAGTTTATTAATTCTTAAAATCAATCTCATCAAGTCCGAGTGAACGACAACCTTCTTACCACTATATAAAATTTGACCAATCATCTTCATCATCGGAGACCATAAATGTGGTACGAACCTTATCCACCTCCTCCTTGATTTTAGGAAACTTAGTAGCAATCACAAATAATTGTTTTTGCACACACCTTATCTTGGCATCAATTTTGCAAACACCCTTGTGAATTTGATGAAGGAGCTTCACGGAGGAAGAATCACATGAGTCAACAAGAGTGTCACATCTTTGTCTCTTACAAGTATTTTCCTTCATACGTTTGAAAGTACAAGGACAAACAAGCTTGGGAGTTCCAATAGAGTTGCTAATGGGAGCAATAGATAAAGTACGAAAAATTTGCTCCATCAAGCAAGGATAGCCTAACTTCTTGTTGGAATAAGTCATCGACAACATTTGATAAATGATAAACCCACAAATTTCGAGACTTTGAGTTCCCAACTCAAGGAAATAGACGAACTCCGCAAACTCACGACCCCAACGAGAATTGTCAATCGTGGAGGGACAAAGATTAGAAATACCAAGCTTTCCAAAAGACATCAAGGCAAGAATAAGATGAATAGTAGGAAATTTCCCGTCATTCCAATCAACACTTTTACCACAAAGACCATTAGAAATGGTTTCATAAGATGGTCTTTCACAACTAGGTCTTGGAAGGCGAAAACTCCCTAGGGTAATTTTAGTGATCCTTGAATTCAACTCTCTATTAACAAGATTCCTTTGTCTATTTATCATGGTTTTGAATTCCATGTCATCATGATTAACATCATAGATGTTAGCATAAAAGATTCTTGTAAGAGTGTCAAAACCTTCACCAAAACCATCAAAGATGTTTCCAAGATTAAACTTTTCAAAACATACCAAATCTTCTTTAAGTCCACTAACAAAATCCAATTTCTTTTCTAGAATAAACCCATTAGATGAAATCATTTCAAAAACCTTGCCACATGTATCATTGACAAATCTAATCCTAATGGAACTTTGGTCTATATGTGAGTTCATGCTAGTAGAAGAGATAAAGAACCCAAGTTTTTTGAACCTTCTTTTGAAACCTTGAAATTCCTCATGAGATTTAGAAATTGATAAAGATTAGAGGAAGAAGACTTACTTGATATGTCCCTTGAAAAACCCTTTTCACTTTTTGATATCCAAAGATGATTAATGGAGGAAAACCATAAACCCTAAAAAGTTCATGTACGCGGACAAGAGGGGAGGAAAAAGAAGGGTACGCGTACCACTACTCTTATAAACCAAAAAATGGGCTTGGACCCTTTTCTGAACCACGACCCACAAAGGATAAATGTAGGATCTTAAGTGTTCAGTACCAAGGATCGCAACCTGTGAGGACACAATACAGTGCGAAAGTAGAAAGACCACATACTTTTATCGTCGAATGAACAGACTGAAAAGAAATCAGTCAAGGAGTTTAAAGAAAATAAAAATTAACCTATTGTTCAAAACAAAATACATCGTTACTTGCATATATACAAATGGGGTAGAACCAAACTTGTTACCAAGTGACAATATGTGCAGAGACAGTCTCATGCACAGATTCTGGTTGATATTTGTGAACAGTACCAGTGATATAATCATAATAATGATGATGATCAGGGTTAATAGAGCTTTTTAACTCCCTTTTCTTATGATTAGAAGAAAAAGTTTTCTGATATTTAGAACCTGCATCAACCCGAAAAGAATTCTGTTTATTGAACTCATATGGATTGACAGTATATTTAGTTCGTACATCATGCTTGCATGATTTGACAAATACAAAACTTTTATCAGAACAATTCCTTTCCTCAACCAAATTGAGTTTTTTTTAGAATTTGAAAACCCCTTCAAAAGCTTGAAATAGATCTTTGTCAATAGATCCATCATGATAGTATTCCTCAAAAAGATTAAGAAGCAATCTAGTGAGATTCCATACCTTTGAGCTTCAACTTAGTTTTCTTGAGTGATTTTTCTTAGAAGAACTTCTAATTTTTCCTTTAGACTGTTTTTCATCATCTAGGATTTCCAATGTCTTAGATAGGGAAGGATTATCTAGGGAGACCAGAGGTCTAGTAGATAATAGGCTTTGAAAAATATTTAAGGACTCCTGACGTGCGTTACAGATTCCCAGAACAAGTTTCCCAAAATAATTTCCCATAAGGACAAACTTTAAGGATCAGTCAAACACAAACTTATTAGGTTTATAGTGTTTGCCTGCTCTGATACCAATTGAAAAAGCGAGGGTCCAAAAACCACACCCAATATTTTGTTTGGCAATATGAATAGACAAACTCCAATATACTTTCAAGAGAATCAACTAGACAGTTACACTCAATCTAGAGAAAAGTATATCAAAGAGTTGTATATATCTGTTTCACAATGTAATCAGCAAATCAAACAGATAAAAATCTGCGAGCCTGATTATTATGTGAAATAACTTGAACGGTACCAAAGACCAATATTCAAGTGTAAATCAATTTAAATCAACAACCAAAGGTTGGATTATGTAATTGATTGATCTGAAAAGGAAGGGGTACAACAACCACACCCAATATTTTGATTAGCAATCTGTATGGACTAACTCCAATATACTTTCAAGAGAATCAACTAGACTCAATCTTAATAAAGTATATCAAAGAGTTGTATTATCTCGATCTCTCGATTTAATTCTTACTGAAGCAAATAGAAATCTGCGAGTCTAATTAAATACAAGAGAGATAACTTGGATGGTAACAAAGACCAATATCCAAGTGTCAATCAATGTAAATCAACAACCAAAGGTTGGATATTCTAATTGATTGATCTAACGCACTTTGTGATATTTCAATTATATAACAAAGTACAATGCGGAATAGAAATAACACGACAACGGGATTTTGTTAACGAGGAAACCGCAAATGCGAGAAAAACCCGGGACCTAATCAGATTGAACACACATTGTATTAAGCCGCTACGAGACACTAGCCTACTACAAACTAACTTCGATCGGAATGTAGTTGAACCCCAATCAATCTCATCCGATCAAGTACGGTTGCGCTCCTTACATCTCACGATCCCAGCGAGGATACTACGCACTTGATTCTCTTAGCTGATCTTACCCACAACTAAGAGTTGCCACGACCCAAAGTCGAAGACTTTAATAAACAAATCTGTATCACACAGAAAAGTCTACAGTAATAGATAAATTGTCTCCCACGAAATACCTACGAGTTTTGTTCCGTCTTTTGATAAATCAAGGTGAACAAGAAACAATTGATAACCCGAACTTATATTCCCGAAGAACGACCTAGTATTATCAATCACCTCACAATAATCTTAATCGACAGCGAAAGAAGATATTTTGGAATCACAAACGATGAGGCGAAGATGTTTGTGACTACTTTTATATCTTGCCTATCGAGAGATATCAACTCAAGCCAATCGTTACGATTGTACTCAATACGATAAACTTGACAAGATCAGTTCACACAACTACAAGAAAGTAGTATCGGTCTGGCTTCACAATCCCAATGAAGTCTTCAAGTCGTTAACCTACAGGGTCTCGGTAGAAACCTAAGGTTAAAGGTGAATTGACTCTAACTATACAACTAATATCACACAGGAGGTGTGGGATTAGGTTTCCCAGTTGATAGAGTTCTCCCTTATATAGTCTTTCAAATCATTGCAATCAATGTTAGCTTAGTAACAAAGCATTCAATATTCACCGTTAGATGAAAACTTGATTAGATTCAAGCTAATATCTTTCAACCGTTGGATCGAAAACTTAGCTTGTTACACACATATGAAATGCTGCGTTTCTAGGTTTTTGTAACTGTGCCCAAACATGTACATTTGTTGGTTCAACAATAGTTAACCATATGAGCACTTTCATATCAACCATATTCTTCTTCATCATAACTAGTTCAAATGACTCAAATGAAGTAGTTAGATAGTTGTTCAATTGATTAGATCTTATAGAAGTATACAAGACACAATCGAAACAAAAATGATTTAATTCACTCGAATCGATTCATGAACTTTATAGCCACGGTTTGAAAATTGCATTCCTTAGTTTATATAAGTAGAGTTCACAAATAATCGTTTTTAGATATAACCAACTCAAGTATGCGGACCAAGTTCGCGGACTTAAGTTCCCGGAAGAAGTTTACAAACTCCAGCAGATTTTCTCGGGATGAAAACCTACGACAGTTCGCGGACTGGGTTCGCGGAATGTTGTTCCGATTTTCCTGATCAACATAGTAAGCATACTTCGGTTCAAGGAATAAAGACTTATACATGTATGCGTTTCCACACAATGCTTATATCCAACAATGGTTATATAATCCAAACTCCCATTTCAATTATTGAAACATTCTTAGAGATGTTATATGGTTGTTGTTCACAAACTATTGTTCGTCAAAGTCATTTTCAAAGTGATTGAAACATAACATAACTTTCGTCACTAGGTAAATATGAACTTGGCAAAGCGAAAGCTTACCAACACATATTTCGAGAAATAGATAGGCGAGATAAAATCGGCTCGAAATAGCAAATGTGTATAATCAAAGTCTATATAGAAAAACGACTTTTGTCTCAAGATAGGAGATAGAGTAGATAGACTTTTGAGTGATAGATAAGTTAAAGTCTCCACATACCTTTTAGTCGATGAAGTTCCACCAGTTCCTTGAGTAGTTATTCGTCTTGTATGATGATCGCCATGTAGTTCTTGAGCTCAACTACACTTTATATCCTAGTCCGAAACTTAGCTATAGTAGACTAGAAATCAAGACTAATAGTTTTGATCACTAACATTGACAAACATGCTTGAGATAGCAACGCATGCGAGTTCGACTGAGCAGTGCTCTAACATGATATTAATGCACAACCTGTGATATTTCAATTATATAACAAAATATTATTCAGACACCAGAAATAATACAGACACCAGAATTTTGTTAACGAGGAAAACCGCAAATGCAGAAAAACCCTGGGACCTAGTCCAGATTTGAACACCACACTGTATTAAGCCACTACAGACACTAGCCTACTACCAATGAACTTCGGACTGGAATGTAGTTGAACCATAATCAATTTCATAGTGATTCAAGGTATAGTCGTGCTCCTTATGTCTCTGATTCCAGCAGGATACTACGCACTTGATTCACTTAGATGATCTCACCCACAACCAAGAGTTGGTACGACCCAAAGTCACAAATCTGTCTCACACAAAAAAATCTATTGGAATAGATAAATCTGTCTCCCACTGAAATACCTACGAGTTTTGTTCCTTCTTTTGATAAATCAAGGTGCACATGATCCAACTGATAAACCGAAATTATATTCCCGAAGAAAAACCTAGTATTATATATCACCTCACAATAATCTTAATCGTATGGTAGTGAAACAAGATATTGTGGAATCACAAGTGATGAGATAAAGATGTTTGTGACTACTTTTAATCTTACCTATCGGAGATAAATCTCAAGCAAATCTTAGAAAAGATAATACTCAATCACGATAGAAGAAGTAAGATCAGAACACGCAACTACAAAGAAAATAGTTGGGTCTGGATTCACAATCCCAATGAAGTCTTTAAAATGTTAACCTACAGGGTTTCGTAAAAAACCTAAGGTTAAAGTAGAATCGACTCTAGCTTATACAATTAGTATCACACAGGAGGTGTGGGGATTAAGTTTCCCAGTTGCTAGAGTTCTCCTTTATATAGTTTTCAATTGCTTCTGGTTGAGGTAAATAATTATGCAAGTTGATTTATTTGGTTTGTATGAATTGTTTATGGCTTAACAAAAAGGTTTTCGGGATGAATTGTTTAGTCTAATTCGATTCTGGATAAGAGAAACTAAGTTAATTCTGATCTTAGTTAGACGTATCAAAGTGGAGGTTTCGGTTATTCAAGTCTAATCGAATGCCTTAACAAGAAATGCGTACTTGTCTTGTTTAAAAGTGAAAGGTCTAAGTTATTATCGAATAATTGGAACCTGATGAGAAAAATAGAGTTAATTCTGATCTTTATTTTGGTCTTATCGAACAAGCGATTGTATTTGTACAATCGGTTTAGCAAAGGAACTAAGATGCTTAGTCAATTTTTGATTTGCTAAACTATTAGGGAAAATTTCTTCGGGCAATTGTTTCCTTGGTAACATATCAAAACAAAATTACTTTGTAGTTTCGGTTTTGATATTGGTTTATCTAAAATGGTGTGTGGAACCCTCGTGCTTAACTCTTATAGGTTTTGCAAGTCTTTTGAGATTTGTAAGATCCTTTTGGTTTGTCTTTTATTTGCTCGTACCTTTGTCATTTTGTGACAAAAAGGGGGAGAAATATATGGAGTAAACAAGTTATTTGGTATCACTAAGGAAAGGACAATGGTGCTTAAACGTTATATCTAACGAAAGAGTAAAGCATAGACTAAGGTGTAGTTACATGGAATAGAAAGGGAATAACAAAGACGTGCGGATTGAAAATCTACTATCTTAACTTTAGGGGGAGTATTAGCTTTGTTATTATAATGTCAACAACGACATTTATGGATTGAATGTATACAGGTTATTGTGCTGTTGAAACTTGGAATCAAGCGTATGTGTAATGAATTCTTGTAATTTGTTTATCTATATGATGTAAGAGTTTTGTCACTAAAATTGACAAAGGGGGAGATTGTTAGAGCATAGCTTGGTTGAACCCATCAAGCGTTGGTATGTCAAGTTTGGTTGCCATATTTTAATGAACTAATACTCATTTAAAGACTCGCTTGATTATTTACTAGAGTCAACTTCGTATAGGTTAGCTAGAAAGTTACTAGGATATGAGACTTACAAGTATTACATGAAGACTTGAAGAATGTGAAGAAGTAAAGAGCTATAACGACGACATCATCCTTCCTCTTGAGGTTAGTAATATTTGACTTGAACTGTTTCATTCCTAATATATCTTTCAAGACGTGCATATTGAAAACATAACTGTGAAGCTGTGAATGATTATCCTCTAGTTAGACATAGTATTAAGGAATTACAATACGAAGTATAACGTATATCTTTTGTATATAAGACATCGACATAATCGAATGAATGTTATTGTGATTATGTACGCGTATGGGTGAAGATTTCGTCCTAGGAAACAATGCTTTACATTCGTTTTTAAAGGAAGTACAATTCATAAACTTGTTTTGTGAATCGAAAGGGAAATCGCTAGGCTTATTGGTATTGTTATTCATTGAAAATCTTTGGATTACCAATATGTGTGTTTAGTATAACCGCTCATAACTTGTTTATGTATCTTGGTAAAACTATTCACAAGGCCTGACTTTTGTATTGGTATGACTTTTATTAGTGAAAGAGATCTTAAGTAATCATCTGAGATGGTATAATCGATATGTTGTAATTGGTATGACCAACTCTAGACATTGGAGAACCGATCCTAGTAAGAGGTGCAACCAATCACAAGTGTGTGGAATCGATCCTTGTAAGAGGTGCAACAAGTCTTAGTAATTGGTAACCGATCCTATGACTTGTGCAACCGAATACAAGTTAAATACCATAATTATGTAGTAACCGATCCTAGTACCTAGTCAACCAAATTTTGGAAAGCTAGTGTGACAGATCCTAGTCCCCAAATGGAGGTAGAACCGAAACTTGTTTTTTATAACCGTGAAACCCATTAATGGTGATTTGATAGGATAATAAATCACATATCTCTTGGATGTCAGATGAACCAATTCTAAACTCGTTTGGAAGTGTGGCAAATCGGTTCCAAGATTTTAAATATGAAAAAGGATTTACAAAGTAAAGATGTCGACATACTTTGAACATGTGCAGTAACTCTTATCTTTTATTGTTTAAAGATATTCCTTAATTGCTAAAGGAGAATCCCGGATCGAAATAAATGGAGAATCTTTTAATTAAGGTTTTTAGTTTTATATGTTTTTAATTTCCAGCAATTCAAATGCATATCTTTAGAAAACAAAAAGTAATGTGCATTTACTAATTGGAGATTTTCTACTGAGATTTCGGTCAATATTTGGATAGTGCATTTCCAGGAATTATGGAAACCGAATTTGGAAATATATTGCATATCTTGAGAATATTTTCGGTATTGGAAATTCCTTGGTGTCCAAACTTCCTTGGTCTATAAATATTGAAGTTTGAATTTCAAGCAAACTAATCCTCAAAGCCAGCAAAACTACCTTGTTGTGTTGTTACTGGTGGGCCGTCTATTCAGAGAGGAAAGTACCCTAATTAGGCGAAATCTCTTACAACCGCTCGTTTGAAAGACTTCTTTGGGATTGGGAAGCTCTACGAGTACCGTTGGTAGGTAATTACAGTTTATTATTAGTTTTTGATTGATTTGATTGACTAACGGTTGTTGAAATTTGATTGCACCTAGTTTGTTTATGATTGAGAATCTTCTCTTCTGATATAAGATTCACTCAAACTAAATCGAAGTTTCGACGGGGATCTTTATACTGTTTGTAGATCTAAAGACATCTTGTGATAATCCATTGTTAACAGACTCCATTCTGTATGTGATTGATCACAAGATATTCAAGTTGCTTGTGTGCAAGTGTTTATTGAAGATCTAAGAAGATTTGAAGACAAAGAAGATTTCTTATTTGAGTTCATAATCTTTGGTGTGCACAAAACTTGATTGGCTAGGCATCCAACTATAATCGGTTTATCTTTGTGATAACCTTGATTGATTAGTTGAGTAGATCGGCATCAATACATTTCTTTGTGATTAAGAGTATTGATTACATATTCTTAACAATTACTTTGGTAGTTGTTGAAAAGATTGAACTAAGAACCTGACAAAGGAGTTTATTGGATAAACGGAAGAGCCTTTTGTCAAATTCATATCACGTTGTTTGAAAAGAGTTGTTCTTGAACAGATCTGTTGTTCCTTTACTATTTGCAATACGAACCAAAGGAATTGTTCCAAGTGCGTGACTTATTTCAAGATGGAGGCGTAGGGATATAGACGGAACTAGGTGAGCTATAGGTTTAATTGCTTGGTCTCAACTATACGAAGTTGGTTTAAATTTTGTATAGCGGCTTAATCAGGAGAGTATCCAATTCTGGACAAGGTCCCGGGGTTTTCCCTGCATTTTCGGTTTCCTCGTTAACAAAATATTGTTGTTTCTTTTACTTTTCTATTAACGCAATTATAATTGTTTTTATTATAATTGAAGTAAAATACAAAAACGTTAATTCGTATTTACTTGATAGAAATCCTATTGTGTTTGGTTAAGTCCGAACCTATTATCAAGTAATCATACTTCTTTGTTGTATTGTCTCGATCTTGTATCCATAGTCAATCACGCAAGTTATCTTGTTGTCGTATTGTCTCGATCTCGTATCCATAGACGATCACACAAAGTGTGAACCGATTCGTTGTATTGTCTCGACTCAGTACATAGACAATCACTTTCGGAGAAAGGACTTATAGGTGTTAAAGTTTTAGATTGAGGTATATTTGGGTACCCTCGTCTTTTCAATCTAATCAGGTTTTCATCTAACGGTGAATATTGAATGCTTTGTTACCAAGGTAACTTAGATTGCAAACCCTGATTTGGAGACTATATAAAGGAGAACTCTAGCAACTGGGAAACCTAATCCCCACACCTCATGTGTGATACTAGTTGTATAAGATAGAGTTGATTCTCCTTTAACCTTAGGTTTTTCACGAAACCCTGTAGGTTAACGACTTAAAGACTTCATTGGGATTGTGAAGCCATACCAAACTATTTTATCTGTAGTTGTGTGATCTGATCTTGCTGTTTCGATCGCATTTGAGTGCAATCGTAAGATTGGCTTGAGATTTATATCTCCGATAGGCAAGATATAAAGGTAGTCACAAACACCTTCGTCTCATCGTTTGTGATTCCATAATATCTTGTTTTGCTAGTCGATTAAGATTATTGTGAGGTGATTGATATTTTTAGGCTGTTCTTCGGGAATATAAGTACGATATATCAATTGGTTCATGTTCGCCTTGATTTATCAAAAGAAGGAACAAAACTCATAGGTAATTCTGTGGGAGCCAAATTTATCTATTCATATAGACTTTTCTGTGTGAGACAGATTTGTTTATTAAAGTCTTCGACTTTGGGTCGTAGCAACTCTTAGTTGTGGGTGAAATCAACTAAGGGAATCATGTGCGTAGTATCTGTTTGGGATCGAGAGGCGTAAGGAGCGCAACTATACCTTGGATCAGTGCGAGATTGATTGGGGTTCAAATACAGTCTAGACCGAAGTTAGTTTGTAGTAGGTTAGCGTCTGTAGCGGCTTAATACAGTGTGGTGTTCAATCTGGACTAGGTCCCGGGGTTTTTCTGCATTTGCGGTTTCCTCGTTAACAAAACTTCTGGTGTCTGTGTTATTTCTTTTCCGCATTATATTTTGTTATATAATTGAAATATCACAGGTTGTGCGTTGAATCGATCAATTGGTAAATCCAACCTTTGGTTGTTGATTGAAATTGATTGATCCTTGAACATTGGTATTTGGTACCGTTCAAGTTATCTCTTTTATATTCAATCGGGATCGCAAATTATTATTTGTTTGATTGTAGATTGAATAGAGAGATTGAGATATAACTCTTTGATATACTTTTCTTAATATTGAGTCTGACTGTCTAGTTGATTCTCTTGAAAGTATATTGGAGTTAGTCCATACAGATTACTAAGCGAAATACTGGGTGTGGTTGTTAGAACCCCATTTTTTCAATTGGTATCAGAGCATGCAAAAACTTCTAAAGACCTCATAAGTTTGTGTTTGTAGAGATCTGACTCTATGGACAGAAATTTTATCTCCATAAACGTACTACCAGTCTTCGATGGCTCAAACTACTTGTGGTGGAAAATCGCTATGCGTGCTTTTCTTCAAGCTCGTGATTTTCATACATGGGTACGTGTTGTTAATGGCTATGCTCATTCGGTAATACAGAAGGCGATGTATATATACCTAAGGATATTGGTAGATATAGTCCAGAAGAAATTATTGTTGCAAAGCAAAATTTTGATAGCTTAAATGCTATCATACATGCCATTACCTTAGATCTTCAGCATCATGTGACTACTTGCACGAAGTCTAAAGAAGCCTGTGATATCTTAGAAACCGTATTTGAAGGGAATACTTGTGAAAAAGAAGCTAGGCTTCAAAACCTAAATTCTGATTGGGAAAACCTTCGTATGGTAAATAAAGAATCATTTGATGAGTTTAATCACAAAGTGTCTCAAATTGTTAATGCATCTTTTGCATTGGGTAAGACTATTCCTGAAAAGGACATTGTGATGAAGATTCTCAGGTCTCTGCCATCCAGATACGATTATAAGAAGCATTCCATTGTTGAAGGAAATAATCTCGTAACGCTTTCCAGAAATACTCTGGTTGGGAAGTTAAAGATCTTTGATCACAAGCATACATCCAAATCTGGAAAGGATGTTGCTTTCAAAGCACAAAAGAACACTAAATTACTTGACAAAAGTAAAAGTGTTTGCATCTCTGAAGATGATTTCTCTGAGGCTGATTCATCAGATGAAGATCTTGACAAGTCAGTCTCGTTGATCACAAGACAGTTTATGGATCTTCTTTTGAAGAGAAGTAAACGGTTCTCCAGAGATAAACCCAGGTCATCAGATAAACCCCATAATCGTGTTCCTCCTAAAAACAGGGATAATGACGAAACTGATGACGAGGATATGCCTCAGTGCTTTAAGTGTAAAGGTTTTTTCCATTTTGCAAATGAGTGTCCAAATCGTAAAAAATACACTGGAACAAAGGTCTAGCTGCAACTCTTGATGAAATGTCTGACAACTATGATTCTAATGAAGACGAAAAGTCAAGTATTGCACTTCTTTGTAAAAATATTGATTTTGATAATTGTAGCAATACATACATCAATCTTGATATTCTTTCAGAAGAAATCTCAACCGATCTGGAAGAAAAATTGATCTACCTATTTCTACTGGAAACTCTTCTTCTGATTTTTCAGGTTCCACTTTGTGTCTAGCCGCGTACACATCTCGGGCGTCTGAATCATTTACCAGGTTGACATGTCCTTATTGTTCTCTCAGAGGTCATGAGTTATCAAAATGTTTCAAGTACAAACATAAGATAAGATATGTCAACAAACTTCAACGAAGAGCGAATCGATTAGCAGACAAGCTAAAACTTGTTCAAAAATCATCAGAGGTATGTAATCGCATCTCTTCTTTAAAGAAGTTAGTTTCCAAAGAAAGTCTAGATCATTAGAAAGAAATTTATGGTCTAAACACTATGAGAAACAAGGCTCTATGAATTCCGATCGAAAAGGATATGATGGACAAATTATTGTTCACTTGACACAACTTAAATTGTGTTGGTTAGTGCGTCTTGTCTCATGTGCCTGATCAAAAGAGACAAGATTTTGCACACCTAAGGCTTTAGAAAAAGAAAAGTCTTTAGATTGTTTTGATTTTATTTTTATGTTTTCTTTTCTCTAAGAGAGTTGTAAATTCTGGAATTCATGCCTCTTTTCATGTCTAATTGTTATTGGAAAGGACTTCCCTGGTCAATCAATAAAAGAGGGTTATTCTCGATAATTCTACCTTTCTTAGGGTTGAGAGTTGTGTGTGCACGAACCTGTGTTTAAAGGTGTTGTAACCCTACTGTTGATGGGTGAAAACTACTCCTGCAGAATTTGGTAATTGGGGTGTGGATGAGGAATGAATTTAAACCTTCAACAAATGCACTGCGCGGTGAGTGCTTGTAGATTCGAGAGATCAATCTGTGCAAGTCGGCCTAAACCAAGAAATGGCCGTTCCGGACTTGTTTCGGTCACAAAGTGAAGGAGATGGGGTTGATCTTAGGGAGGAAGCGAAAGGAGGTGTTGAGATTGTGAAGGTGTTGGCTTGCTTATGACTTGTATGAGAAAGATGATCAAGATTACGGTTGATGCAAGCAGGCTCTGAGTGTTTGAATACGGTTTTTGTATTAACACTTGGTTTTTACGTAAATCCGAACTTGTTTTGTTCTCCGTTATTCCTTGTTGTTGGAAAATAGGGCGGAGAACCTATTTATACAAGTCTTTGATCCTCATTCACGTTTCTCGTGGGAAGTGGAGGTAGTGGAATGATGGAGTAGTGGAGTTTGTGTCGGTAACACACGACCCGGTCTTGCCCACTTTTTCTGTTCATCTCTAACCGCCCATGACTTCCTAACACGTTCTTGTGATGGCGCGTTACCTGCTGCCTGTTGTAAACCGCGAGACCAATACCCAGTATGTATCCCCCGAGTTTGTGACATGATTGATGTCACGGAATGTGGATCGTGGATCCACGAAAGATAGCATGTAATCTTTGAATTGAATAAGCTGCGTTATTCGAAAGTCGATACTTGTGAAGTATCGTGTGTATTTTATCGGAGTCTTGCATTACGGTGTGGTAAAGTGATGTGTAATTTTGCTCACTAACCAAATAACTCTGACCAGGGTTGTATAACCAAGCTGGTGAGGTCGGACGGATGAGATGATGTTTGAGACACTCATCTGCGGCCAGTTGATGAAATTAGGGTTTTAAAAGAGGTGCGCAAGCATCACTCTTGACTTAGTCGAAACCAAGCATGGGAAGGGTTTTGAAGAGGACCATTAGGGCATGTGTGTAGACAACACGCCGGTGTGCACGTCCATACTTCACTTTCCCAAGAAGGCGCGATCTAAGCCACTCAATTTGAGGTAAAGTTGAGTGGTTGAGATCGATTTGCGATAGGAGTTTGATGCCGCAAGAGTCGCGCACCTTACCCTTTTCAGGCGTGTTTTCCAAGATGACGACTTGGTCGGTCTTGGCGGTTGGTTTGGCGTGAAGATGGTAGGCTGATGTTCACGCCCATGTCTCACCGTCCCATGAAAACGTGATCTAAGCCACCCAATTCGTCGGTGAAGTTGTGTGGTCGAGATCGATTTGCAATTTGGGAAGTGTAACCACGCATGTTTGAGCGGGCGTTTTGGATTGGCCAGGCATGATATGCCTTGGCCGGCCATGAGAGAGGTAGATGGGCTCACGGTGGTCATGCTTTGGTGTGACCGACCCTTGCTCAATCTAATCTGTGACCCTCCATTCGTGCGGAGAAGATGGACGCGCGCGATGGCTTGAACCCTAATTTTGGCTTTCAAAGCCGCGCGACCATGCTCTTTGGGCGGGCCGAATTTGTTGTAACCAATCATGGTTGGTTTTGGCCGGCTAGTCATGTATGTAAGGCGGTCACATGGTGATTGTGTCGACATGCTCCGGGCCCTTTGAGTCTACATCTACACCCTCCATCTATACCTGCGAATATGGATGGTTGAGACCGTTTTGCGGCACATGTAATATGCCGCAAACCCTAATTAGGGTTTTCAGCCCATAATGCTTGGTATGGACGGTTTCTTGGCAAGCAAAGGCCAATGGTCGACCATGCGGGGTCGGTAGTGTGTATTCCATACACCTTGGGGGTGATGGAATTGATGCGGGGTCGTCAATCATGCTTGTGGAGTTGGATGACTGCGATCGAGATCATATCCGGGACTGATATGGTCAGTCTTGGGATGCTCAATCGGGCTAGTATAACACAGCGAGGAGGGGCTCAATCGGGCTAGTATAACACAAGGAGAGGGCTCGGGCTAGTATAACACAGAGATCGGCACATGCGGGTATTTCGTACATGGTTTCATTATAGTGCTTGGAGGTTCGTGTTACTCTATAAAGAGTAACACTCGGTCGTCATGCCACAGCGATAATGAGTCTTTGGAAATACAAGGCTGATATGAAATTCACGAGGAAGGGATTGTTGCTACATGCTCCAACTGGAGGAATTTCATGTATTCACGAGAATGGGATTGTTGCTACATGCTCCATTCTTGGTGAATTAAGTGAGGAGTATCCGTCACTTATAAACGGCTTTATCTTTTACAAGACGTCAGCGCATGATTTTACGGTTACTTACAAATTTAACCTTAAGCGAAAATCCACCATCAACATTAAGTCCCCTGCCTAGCACATAATGGTTACACTATTGTGTGGTAGGCATGAGATGGTGACATACATATGTGAGAAAGACAGGATAAAGGAGTTTACCCGGAAGAGTGTTGGTCGACCGCTAGTTTCCCACGCCGTCACGCTTGTATGGAATCCCTTGGTGGGGTCGGTTTCTTTCTTCGGGTATTTGAATCAAAAGAAACCAAATAAGGGAGGAATCCTTCTTCTATTGGGATTCTTCTAATTTTTGTCTATAAAAGAGACAAAACCCTTTTTCCTTTCTCACGAAATTTTTTTTTTTATTATTCAGCAAGTTCCCGTGTGATCCTGTTGCCGTCGCCAAACGTTGCCATTTGGAGCCGCCACCAATCGTTCTGCTTAGAAGCCGTTCTTAGGAAACCGCCGTCCATTGCCGGGCTGCCGTCCGTCAAGGTAAGTTTCACACTTTTTTTTTTTTTTTTTTTAACGGTGAAACCCCAGTTTGTTTAGGTAAACACCTTTTGTAAGACATGTGCATGCTTAGCTTTCTCCACCATTTGGCTTGAATCCAGTAGACACGATTCCCATGAATAAAGAAAATCGTATGATGCATGCGGATGAATGAATGTGGGCCCGCCGTGTATGCCGGAACGTGGGTCTTATTCACATATGTTTGGCTGAAATTTACACCGAACTTGAAACTTGTCTGGGACTTGAAACCAATACGATGACTTGAAAGTTATCGGAGAACTTGAAATTAATACCGGACCAAGAATCTTGTATGATGTTTGGACCGGCCATTGTGTGAGTTGTGTCTTGCCGTGTGTGACTACACTTCTCATATGCTTTCATACAAGTTCTAACTCATGTCTTTTATTTCATTGCGGTAGAAAAGAACTTACGTCGATATGTCTTGAAGATAATCTTGGTGCCAAGTCGGGAAGTGTTGATAGCTTCAAAGATGTGCTTAGAACATCAATGATGAGTTGTTCACCTCGCCTTTTCCAAATATTAGGAAGCATCCTTCTCATAAGATAGTCTTGCTTTCCGATTGAAAATATGGATGATGATCCATTTTCTTCTTCCGCACTTGTGATGAGATTTTGTCTCGAGAGAAGCGAATATCCGCCTTCTCCTATTGACTTCAAGATTTGCCATGCTCCGGCTGGGTTCTTATGAAGGATGGATGAGACGCATGTTGAGTAATAAGGGCATTAAGGACAATTTGACCAAAGCACAAATTCTCGATGCGGTCATGGCATCTGCTACCCTCGAAATTAGGAAAGACACGCGGGCTTGATCACCTTCATTTCTCGGTGGCGTATTTCTACTCACACAGCCATATCTAGATGGGGAGAGATGACTATTACTTTGGAGAGTGTAGCCGCATTAATGAACACCTGTTGCCGAAAGTCTTTTTACGAGCTCTCGATGCGGAACAAAGTAATTATGATGCTATACTCCAAAAGGCGGAGGATTCGAGAGTCACGGACAAGGAGGAGAGAAAGGATGCGAGATGCTTTTATACTTGGTGGGTTTCGGAGTGTTCTTACGCGGACCCGAGTTGAATCAAGAGTTGGAAAAGCAGGCTCGGCGTGATTGCGTTCTGTCTTTATGGCTATCCGGGGATATATTTGATGATGGTTCGGGGAAGAAGACCATAAGAGGTGAGCTTGTTAAGATTGCTATAAGGCTGGCGCGGGGTGAAGTTCTTCCTCTAGGTGCATTGTTCCTTGGATCATTTGTATTCTCATACGGGCGCTTTAGCAATGGATATGCACGTTTCTAACGGGTACAAGAAGGTGGAGTCGCACGTTCACTTCGCTTTTCTTCGAGCGCTCTTATGGGAACACTTGAAGTTATGCTCCTACTCCTGCACCTTCACTCGTTATCTTGTACGGCGGCTCGAGAATACTCCGATGGAATAAGAAGCGTCCTAAAGCCGGTGCGAAACTTGTGGAGGTATTTGACAACATTTCTTAGTAGATTTTCGTCCATGGGGGCGATTCACTCTTCCATCGTTCGGCCAAAGACCTTTCTTTGACGATCTGGCGTTGTGTTGCGTCCGATGTCAAGACCATGAGATGCGGGAAATTATTTACTGCAGCTGCATTCCGAGGATATGTCCCGTCTCTATTCGACGGAGAATTTTCGTGACTCCGTACAACATTGACAGGGCTGCTCGCCAAATGGGATTCGATCGGGGTGTCCCATTTATCCAGTCCACTAGGGGCTCAGGAAGAATTCCTTCCACAAATTCTTAACGCCAATGTGTTCTTAGACCGGGTGAGCCTTCCCTTACGGCCTATTAGGAGAAACCCGGTGGTGACCAAGCGAGGTATAAAGAATTTTGGGAAACAAGCTGTTGATCTTCCGAAATTTTCGAAGAGTGTTGTGACGAATTCCGTAGTGAGCCATCTTCGACGTCTTGTGAAGCATTTCCGGTTGAAGCCACTTCCGGCCAAACGGACAAGAGGCGAGGATTGCAGTCCCCAAGTAGGAGAGAGACCTAAGAGGCAAGCATGCGGTCCGGTAATCCTCAATTCTTCCAATATGCAGGTATTTAAATCTCCTCCCATCGGTTCTTTCATTTCTCCAGTGTAAGTTCTTCTAAAAGCGATCCTTGTTTTAAATCGGGAATTTGAAAGATAATGCCTTCACAAGGTTGGCACGCATTCAAAACGGGAAGGCGGGTGTTCTTGGTCTTCATCTTTGAGAAGTCGGCGGTACGGACCTTCATCTTTGAGAAGTCAGCGGTATGGACCTTCACGGCGAGAAGTCGGCAGTACGGACCTTCATCTTTTGAGAAGTACGGCGGTATGGACCTTCATCTTTGAGAAGTCTGGTGGTATGGACCTTCATCTTTGAGAAGTCAGCGGTATGGACCTTCATCTTTGAGAAGTCCGGAGAAACCGCTCCTTTTTCGACCACGACGGAGATGATGCAAGCTCGGTTGAACAAGGCGATTTCCTTAGTGATCTTGTCGACGGGGTCGATACGGAACTCGGCACCCAGTGAAATAGATGTCGTAAGGAATGCAAGAGAGACGGTGCCCATTGTAGTTGAGACGGCTCCCCTTGGCATCCATCTGAACAGAGCTCAGGACCATATGGCTATTGTGGTGACTTCTTACGAAAGGCCTCCTGCAATCGACAAGACTCCGCGGTCGCCGAATTGCCGGTGATGCGGCACTGGGGCTTTGTTCGATCCTCCTTTTACTGTCCCTTATCCAGGTCATGTGTTGGTTGGTGGATTGGCGTGGGGTTCGGTTTGAAAAGTTGTACACGACAATCTGGAAGAAACACGGCCATATTGCTACCACCGCGAAGCTCAAGAGTCGTCTTGCATTGGTCAACCGCGTCCAAGAAGCTTTAGTTTCTATCCATGGGATGAGCGTCACGACCCGGTCGAACAGTTTCGAGGAGATGATTGAAGGCTGGAGGTGCCATCGGGACGTGTTTGCGCGATACGGCTTCAATGCTCCTTGGTTTTGAGAGGGTTCTCCGAGATTCGGGGAGCTCCAGAAACTACATGATGAAGTCCCTTCCGCGGACTATGTTGCTCGCCAGGAAGAAGAGGTTGAGAGGTTGTCTAAAGAAATGGAGCTGAGAGCGGGCCGTGCTTCAAAGGATGAAAGTCTCTCTTGCCCAGAAGGATGAGTTGTTGCTTAAAGACTTTCCTTGAAGTATTTGTGCTATATCTTTGGCGTTTTCTCTTATATGCTTTTTTTTTTTTTCTTCTTTTGAGTGATAGTGAGGATTTTCTTTGACTTAGGTTTTGGATTAATAGGTAATTGAATTGGCTTATTTTGAGATAGTTTTGTGAACAACCCTTTTGAAAGAGATTATGTTAAATGAAATTTGCATCTTGGTCATGAATGATTGCGCATGAAATTGCAAATGTTATGTAAAAGGGAGGTACGAATGGAAACAAACATGGCGTTTGATCACTGAGCCTCTTTTTCCACATGCGGGATGCTAAGTCCCAAGTGAATTCTAAACTATCTCTCTTGTAAAGTTGTTGAGTAAAACTTACTTGCTTTTGAAGCCTCACTATATCAAACCGGAGTAGTCTTTCTAAGAAAATCCTCTGAAAGCTATCTCTCGAACCAAGCTTCTCTGAACAATGCGCTTCAAAGCGTTGCATTCCTTGGTGGGGTGATGAAGGAACAGGTGGTAATGACGGTACCTCGGGTCCATTACTTCTTGATCGATAGGCGGACGCCATACCAGGGTAGCTCCACCTCTCCATTTCGTACCCACGTCTCCAGTGAGTTCAGAATCTTCTTCATTGGGAAGGGGAAATGTAAGTACCTTGAGTCTAGCTTTTCTGCGTTAGCGGCGTTGTAACGTCTCTCCGCGGCTTTGATGTGGAACAAGAGATGAAATTGGATGACTTGCGAGTGCCATCGTATCTGCGGATCGCTTGCCTAAGTAAAGGGATGTAGAAGGTGTCGTAACGTCCTTTGTGAGTGGCCGGATTGAACGTCCCCATCCTCCGTATTCGGGTATTTCTGATTGATTTCTCCTTCCTCAAGCGTTCCTTGGTGGTTGGGAGGCCGACGTGGATTGGACAGGTCTTAGTGATTCAATAAGAGTTTTGAAATACAAATCTTCTAGCGAGGGCTCCATAGGCGCGGAGTTCCCTTTCTTTATCGCGAGACATTGTAGTACTCGGGTAAGTCTCTTCTCCTGTGGTTGCGCGCCCTTTTGCCTCTCCACAGGTAAAGATGTGACTCTGATTAAAGATTCAACATTTCTTGCGCTGCTGAGTGGATGCCTGTCGACCCTTCTTGTAATTGTCTTTGATATATCATTCAAAAGGCGAAATGTCTCGCTCGCCTTCAGTGATACTGGCTTGATTTGCCAAGACATCCTCCAACATTCCAGCTATGCTTCCCATGATATCCGAGCCACTGCGGACTCCGGGTGAAGATACATCGTGGCACGAGAACCGAAAATTGAGAATTCGATTTTGTAACCGAGAGATTAATCTCCCATTGTGGTCGCCAATTGTTGATGGGTGAAAACTACTCTGAGAATTTGGTAATTGGGGTGTGGATGAGGAATGAATTTAAACCTTCAACAAATGCATTGCGCGGTGAGTGCTTGTAGATTCGAGAGATCAATCTGTGCAAGTCCGGCCTAAACCAAGAAATGGCCGTTCCAGACTTGTTTCGGTCACAAAGTGAAGGAGATGGGGTTGATCTTAGGGAGGGGAGCGAAGGAGGTGTTGAGATTGTGAAGGTGTTGGCTTGCTTATGACTTGTAACAGAAAGATGAGCAAGCTTACGGTTGATGCAAGCGGGCTCGAGTGTTTGAATACGGTTTTTGTATTAACACTTGGTTTACGTCGTCGAACTTGTTTTGTTCTCCGTTATTCCTTGTTGTTGGAAAATAGGCGGAGAACCTATTTATACAAGTCATTGAGCCTCATTCACGTTTCTCGTGGGAAGTGGAGGTAGTGGAATGATGGATTAGTGGAGTTGTGTGTCGGTAACACACGACCCGGTCTTGCCCACTTTTCTTGTTCATCTCTAACCGCCCATGACTTCCTAACACGTTCTTGTGATGGCGCGTTGCACGATGCACGCAGTAAACCGCCAGACCAATACCCCAGTAAGTATCCCCCAGTTTGTGACATGATTGATGTCTGGAATGTGGATCGTGGATCCACGAAAGATAGCATGTAATGCTGAATTGAATAAACTGCGTTATTCGGAAAGTCGATACTTGTGAAGTATCGTGTGTATTTTATGCAGTCTTGCATTACGGTGTGGTAAAGTGATGTGTAATGACTTTGCTCACTAACCAAATAACTCCGACCGAGGGTTGTATAACCAAGCTGGTGAGGTCGGACGGATGAGATGATGTTTGAGACACTCATCTGCGGCCGATTGATGAAATTAGGGTTTTAAAGAGGTGCGCAAGCATCACTCTTGACTTGGTCGAAACCAAGCATGGGAAGGGTTTTGAAGAGGACCGATAGGGCATGTGTGTAGACAACACGCCGATGTGCACGTCCATACTTCACTTTCCCAAGAAGGCGCGATCTAAGCCACTCAATTTGACCGGTAAAGTTGAGTGGTTGAGATCGATTTGCGATAGGAGTTTGATGCCGCAAGGAGTCGCGCACCTTACCCTTTTCCGGCGTGTTTTCCAAGATGACCTGACTTGGTCGGTCTTGGCCGGTTGGTTTGGCGTGAAGATGGTAGGCTGATGTTCACGCCCATGTCTCACCGTCCCATGAAAACGTGATCTAAGCCACCCAATTCGTCCGGTGAAGTTGTGTGGTCGAGATCGATTTGCAATTTGGGAAGTGTAACCACGCATGTTTGAGCGGGCGTTTTGGATTGGCCAGGCATGATATGCCTTGGCCGACCGCATGAGGAGGTAGATGGGCTCACGGTGGTCATGTTTTGGTGTGACCGACCCTTGCTCAATCTAATCTGCTGACCCTCCATTCGTCGGAGGAGAAGATGGACGCGCGCGATGGCTTGAACCCTAATTTTGGCTTTCAAAGCCGCGCGACCATGCTCTTTGGGCGGACGAATTTGTTGTAACCAATCATGGTTGGTTTTGACCGACTGGTCATGTATGTAGGCGGTCACATGGTGATTGTGTCGACATGCTCGGGCCCTTTGAGTCTACATCTACACCCTCCATCTATACCTGCGAAGATGGATGGTTGAGACCGTTTTGCGGCACATGTAATATGCCGCAAACCCTAATTTAGGGTTTTCAGCCCATAATGCTTGGTATGGACGGTTTCTTGGCAAGCAAAGGCCAATGGTCGACCATGCGGGGTCGGCCGTGTGTATTCCATACCGCAGGGGGTGGTGGAATTGATGCGGGGTCGTCAATCATGCTTGTGGAGTTGGATGAATGCGATCGAGATCATATCCGGTGATATGGTCGATCTTAGGATGCTCAATCGGAGCTAGTATAACACACAGAGAGGGGCTCAATCGGGCTAGTATAACACACCGAGAGGGCTCGGGCTAGTATAACACACCGAGGATCGGCATGTACGGGTATTTCGTACATGGTTTCATTATAGTGCTTGGAGGTTCGTGTTACTGCGTAAGAGTAACACTCGATCGTCATGCCACCTTGATAATGAGTCTTGGAAATACAAGGCTGATATGAAATTCATAGGAAGGGATTGTTTCTACATGCTCCAACACTGGAGGAATTTCATGTATTCACAGAATGGGATTGTTGCTACATGCTCCATTCTTGGTGAATTAAGTGAGGAGTATCCGTCACTTATAAACGGCTTTATCTTTTACAAGACGTCAGCGCATGATTTTCTGGTTACTTACAAATTTAACCTTAAACGAAAATCCACCATCAACACCTACATTCTCTTTTTCCTTCTCTGAAACTCTTTTTATCTTAAGACTGCTTGTTGAGTATTAAATTGTGAATTCCTCTCACAAAACCGTACGCATATGGATACTCCAAGAATTATGTCTTCTGATGGAAAAGATGTTAATATGATTGTTAAGCCATCAATCATGAAGGAAAAAGAAAGATTTCCTTTACCTCCAACTTTGAAAATAAAAAGAAGGAATGTGAGGAAGCCAAGAGTCGTTCCTTCAAATTCTTAGAAGTTTTCTGATGTACTTGATGAGTTGAAGAAAACAAGGAAGGAGATTCAGCAAATAAAGGCTATTGTTATGAGAACTATTGAAATTC
Source organism: Papaver armeniacum (assembly GCA_023531295.1). Lineage (NCBI taxonomy): Eukaryota > Viridiplantae > Streptophyta > Magnoliopsida > Ranunculales > Papaveraceae > Papaver > Papaver armeniacum. Next base: position 1,052,736 of record JAJJWW010007659.1, read on the forward strand.
AGAAGGCCCTGGTTCGACATCATCAGCCTAGAAGGTTTGTTGGAACTGACTCTTTTATTCATGAACCGTACGACAAGGAGTTCGAGTACGAAAAGAAATTTTCAGAGGTCTCAACGTCTAGGAAACTTCTTATGAGAATTTATTCATGTGTTTTTAATAAGGATAACTAGGGTTTGGAATAGCCATTATTGTGAGTACACATAGCTATGTCCAACGTTTTCATCTTGCAATGTTTTTATATTTATTTATTTAAATTCTAAAGTTTATTTGGAAGATGATTTTTTATATTTATTTATTTAAATTCTAAGTTTATTTGGAAGATGATTTTTCAAGAACATTTATTGATTGAATTCATTAATCTTTATGGTTTCATATGATTGCAACTTGTTATAGGGATATGTGTGTTTCGGGAATGTCTCGTGAACCTATTATGATTGTCCCAGCTATTTTGTGGTCGTTAATCGCGTCGTTTAAGCTTTAAGTCATTTATTTCATATGCATTCGATATATGCATGAATATTGATAAGGAAAAAAGATTGAATCAACTTTTGACAAACAAAAGTTAAGTGTCATTTCTTGCCTCTATTATGTCATTATTGAAAAATATTGATCGTCAAGATAGGATGAGTCTATTTTTACCTCTTTTACCGATTGCATTTTGTTATCCGGTCATAATATTTTTACAAAGATGAAGAATTTTACTTTTCCTTTCACCTTCTTCACCTTCTATTATATGTCATTGTGCAAATAGTGACTTACTCTCATGGCGTCCAGGTTTGTTAATAGAATGATTTTGTGGTTGATCTTGTTTATTGGTATGATTAACTTTTGTAGTTTTCTTTACGCCATTGTTGTTTAGCAAGAACCAACCCAGAAATAAGTTTACCGTGAAGTAAGGTATTTGATCATTCTTCCTGGTACTACTACCAACGACAATATTTCTATGCCTCAACTCCTCATAGATCCATATTTTTATGTAAATATTGTGCATCTTTGGTTCAAGAGATTAATAAGTTGAAGGATGATCTCAGTTATGACCGCGAAGTGCAATAAGAAAATCAGAATTTTCTCTTATGTGAGCACTTGTCGAAAGAGAATTTTGATTTTAGTAATGATTTATCTCGCCTCTCTTATGCTTTGACTAATCCGATTTGGAGTTGCAAATTAAATTAATCATAAAAGCGAAGCAATTCAAGGAAAATCCAACTCTACTGCGAACGAAAACTCCATACTTGTTTATGAAAAGTTCTCTTGTGGTTAAATTAGTGAGATTTTTGGATATCTCTTGTTGTTTTGTTAAGCCATGCATGACTTTTTGTTAGAGATCTTCGCGGATTCTCTCTGCATTTACCGAATGTTGTCGCGAAGAATTACTTCATCTTGATTCCTTTTTCCTCTCTCATTATTACGGGTAATATTTCTTTAGATATAATCTCCATGGTCTATCCAATTTTTGTCCACATCTCTTCCTTCGGGGTCCATCAATTTATTCAACTACCTCTTTGATGATATAAGGTCCATCCCATTTTCTCGCCAGACTTGCCTCAGTTCTCACGTTGATATTTATAACACCAAGTCTCTGGTTGGAACTCACGTATTTTTACACGCTTGTTATTTCTAGCCAATCTTCTTGATAATTCTCCATGTGTATGCAATTTTTCTCGTTTTTCTTCCAATTCATCCAACTTGATTAGAATGTTTTTGACCTCTTTTTGGTTGTCGGAATCACGGCTCAACTCCATAAGTTAGGCAAAAAGGGGACATTCTGTGGCTTCTCTTCTAGTTTATTATAGGCCCATACGCATTTTGTTCGCACCATCCCTTGTTGTGTCCTTCCAACTTTTCTTGATTATATCGGCAATTGTTTTGTTTGTTGCCTCAGCTTGGCCATTAGCTTGTGGATATAATGGAGTCGATTTTCCACATTTTATCTCGAAATGCATTGAGTAACAACTCATATTTTGCCCTTCAAAGCTTGCTTCCCATTATCGAGATACCAATTGTGCAGGGATCCCAAATCTGCATATGATATTTTCAAATATGAAAGTAAAGACATCCTTATCACGAATGTCTTTGGACGCTTTTTATCGCCATTTTGTGAAATAATCCGTTTGCGACAATTAAGTATCTCCTTTGTCCAGTTCCTGGTAAAAATGGTCCCACAATATCTAAACCCCATTTTCCAAAAGGCCACACACTTTTTGAAGAATTTAACTGTGCTCCTGGTGCATGTATCTTTTTCCCGTGTCTTTGACAATCTTCGCAGCGTCTGGCTATTGCTCTCGCGTCCTCATGCATATATGGCCAATAATATCCTTGCGTCTTTGCTTTATATGCCAAAGATCTTCCGCCTGCTATGATTTCCGGCATCCCCACTATGCAGCATCTTCAATATGGTTTCTCCTTCTTTCCTTGTTGACATCGAAGCGAAAGGTCCATCAAAAGAACGCCGATAAAGCACGCCATCTCGCAATTCATAATTTGTTGCCGGCTCTTTAACTTGTGTGCTTCCAACCTATTTCTTGGTACCTCGCCTTTCATTAAGTACGCGTGAAGTTCTACTCTCAATCTTCCTCGCGGCCTTGCATTTCATCTACCACCATCATTATATCTGCTTCTTGTCCCTCCTCTTTATTAATTGATGGCGCTAGTAGCGTTTGTATTTTGATATTCCTCGCAGTTGGTCTATCATCATACTTGATATAAAGGCAAAAAGCGTCTGTGAGCCTATTATCTCTCCTTGATATGTCTCCATTTTATTTTCGGTTCTCTGTCGACATCCGTAGGGATGGATCATTTGTAGCATACTTCTTCGGTATACGACAGGATTGCCAATTGCGATTGGCAATCCTCACATTCTCCAATTTCATTTCTATTGCAAATCTTAAAGCATGTATTATAGCTTCATACTCCGTTTCATTATTAGTAAACTCAAATTCAATCTAAAAGCAAAAGCTAATTTATTGCCTTTCGCGAAATCACAACAATTCCCACTCCTTTACCTTCTCAGTTGGATGATCCATCCACTAATATTTCCCACCGATTTGGCTCGGTTAACAAATCTTTGGATCTCCATGCTGCTTCTCTTCTTCCAAAGGAAATTCGAGAAAGTCTGCGACAACTTTTTGTGATTTGGTTGAAGATAATATTTCATATTTGAGTTTATAATGGCTTATTTGAGCATTCCATCTTTCAACTCTTCCGATCTTTTTGAATTTTTCATTGCGACTCGATTGGTACCTTCGTTGCCACTCTAATAATATGTGCTTGAAAATATATCGAAGTTTAAACGACGCATAGACTAACGCCAGGATTAACTTTTCAATTTTCGAATAATTTCTTTCGGCGGCGTTAAAAGTTTCTTGATATAATAAATTGGTTTTTCTACTCTGCGTCCACTCGCGGTAAAGCGCACTTAAGGCATGCGATACGCGAGGTATATTAATAATTCCTCTCTAGTTCTGCCTTCTGCATAATAGATATATTCATTAAATGCTCTTTGATTCCTTGTAAAGCCTTTTCACATTCATAGTCCATTTAAATTTCGACCCTTTTTTCAAAACACTTTGAAAAAAAGTGTTTACATTTATCAGATGCGAAATGAACCTTCCTAGCGATGCTAGTAACCCATTCAGCTTTTGAACATCCTTTAAGTGTCGGCATATCGCGAATAGCTTTTACTTTCTAGGGTCAACATGTATTCCTTCTTTTGATATAATGTAACCAAGAACTTGCAACTCCGAAGGTACATTTTTCTCGGGATTAACTTTGATGTTGAAACGCCTCATTTGTTCAAAAATTTTTCTCAAGTCTTGCACGTGATCTTCTGCCTTTTTACTTTTCACTAGCATATCATCTCGTATACTTAGTGTTTTTGTGTATTGCGAATACATTTTCTACCATCCTTTGATATGAAAAGATTTCGCAAACCAAACGGCATTTTAGTATAACAAGTATAATCCTCTTGGAGCGAAGAAACGGTGTGTTCTTGGTCTTCCCTCGGCGAGAGGAATTTGATGTAACCTTTATCCGTCAATGATGATACTCTTTCATTAAGTCTTTCTTTATTTAAATCGGTGAAATCAATGCCGAGAATGATATGATGTTGCTATCTTTCTAATTCTTTGCTTAAATGGTTTCACATTTTTATCAATTTCTAACTTGTGACAAGGCTGATCGACGGATCTATACTGCATTTCATCCATATCCCACGAAGATGTCTTTATAATCTTGTTCTTTTCTCTTCATCTCGCTTCCATGCTAGTTCCAATCTTTAGCATCTTGGGATAGTTCCAATATTCATTTACGCGAAATTGGCCTTCGGTTCTCCCATAGGGTTGGTCCTTTTGGTTCTTTCGAATCATCTTCTTCTCCCGAGATACCCGGTATGCCTTTTCCTTCCTTTGCTCTTATCATGTAAACTCTCGAATTCTTCTTCTTTCTTAGTTACCTCGCCATCTTTTTGCGGTATTTTGATATGTTCTTTCGCTTGTTTATTTGTTCCTCGCAACATTTTACTTCATTTTGATAATATATTCTTCCTTTGGATCTCGGCGGATTCGGGTTGGTGTAAGAATATGCCGTTGATGCCAACTTTGTTGCATGTACCCATGGTCTTCCTAGTAACATATGTGATTCCATATCCACCACACTCAATGTTGTGTTTCGATTCCTCCTAACGGAATACGTATTTTTATCTCCCCTTTAACTTTTGTTATGGATTTACCAAAACTTGAATATTGTATCTTGAAAATCATATCTTCGTCTTTATATCCCATCTTTTTGTAAGCGTGATAGAACATGATGTTTGTGGTCCAAAATGTTTTAAGTCTTTCTTATATGTCGATATGCATGTAGTTTTCTTTTGATAAAAGATCTTGAATCTTTCAAAACTTTTGACAAACAAAAGTTAAGTTAACCATTACTCAAATACGAGTGGTCAAAAGTTAAGTCTTTCATATGTCGATATGCATGTATTGATAAAAGATTGAATCAACTTTTGACAAACAAAAGTTAAGCCTATTATGTCATTATGAAAATATTGATCGAAGATAGGATGAGCTTTTGTTTACAAAGATTAAGTCTATTATATGTCATTGTGCAAATAGTGATAAAGAATAGAATGAATCCTTGTTTATTCCGCAGTATTGATCTTCCCTGATCCATATTTTTATGTAAATATTGTGTGGCTCTGTAAGTTCTCTTATGTGAGCATTTCTGATTAAATTAATCATGGCCGTTCTCTTGTGGTTAAATTAATTGAGATTTTTGGATACAAATTCATATTCTTATGTGATTTGTTAATTTCCAAAGAAATCCTTCTTTTCTTGTGAAAGTAAGGTCCCTCTTGTTGTTCTTTCGGGAATGACATTTTATGGGGGAGAGTTCTTAATTGAATTTGTGCTTAATTTCCAAATCTTTGTGGGGAGTGTGGCTGTGGAATATTATAGGGTTTATCTTGTATCTTAATAAACTCCTTGATGAATGCATTTAGTTTCGACTATATGATTGCATCTAAAAAAATTGATATGTGCTTTCTTTTGGTCATGAAGTGTCTCTATGGAAATTTCATTAGGATCCCACTGGTTTTCGTACCTTTGCCAATTTTATTGACAAAAAGGGGGAGAATTAATGTGTAGTTCACACTACAAATACATATGGTTTTCGGATCATTATGTAAGGGGAGTGGTTTTCATGTGAGATGAAGTATTGACTAAGGGGAGTGATACATATCACCATAGTATTGTTGTCGAAGTTGTGATACAATTGAACTTTGATGCTATGTAATAATACTATGACACTGTATAACAATGATTGAGAGCTATTGTTTTCTCATTGTTATGGCTACGGATCTTCAACAAAGATGATGTTGAATTGAATACCTTTGGAATCATTGGAGTAATTGAAAGTGACGAAGATTTCGAGTAATGTTGAAGAACCAAGGAGATCAAGCATTTGGATGAGAAGCTGCAAAGTTTATTTATTTTTTATTCCATATGTATTGATAGTTTTGTCACTAAAATTGACAAAGGGGGATATTGTTAGAGCACTGCTCGGTCGAACTCGCAAGCGTTTTTATCTCAAGCTTGTTTGTCAAGTTTAGTTGCCAAAACTATAAGCCTTGATTTCCAGTCTACTTATAGCTAAGTCTCAGACTAGGATAGTAAGTGTAGTTGAGCTCTAGACTCCACGACGTTCATTATGCAAAGACGAAGAACTACTCAAGGAACAAGTGGACTTCATCGGAAAAAAGGTACGTAGAGACTTAAGCTTATCTATCACTCAAAAGTCTATCTATTATATCTCCTATCTTGAGACAAAAGTCGTATTGCTATATAGACTTCGATTATACACATTTGCTATTTCGATCCAAGTTTATCTCGCTTATCTATTTCTCGAAATATGTGTTGGTAAGCTTTGGCTTTGGCCAAGTTCATCTTTACTCGTGACGAAAGTCATGTTGATTATTTCAATAACTTGAAAATCGCTTTGATGAAAAATAGTTTGTGAATAACAACTATATAACATCCTCTAAGAAAGTTTCAATGATTGAAATGAGAGTTTAGAACGTGTAACCATCTTTGGATATAAACATAGTGTGTACTCACATTTGTGTGTAAATCCAAAAACCGGGAACCCAAAGGATGCGTACCCATACGCGTACTTGCGGTTGTTGGAAATCCGGGATAATATGCGTACCGTGTACAGCGTCTTGCGGAAAGTTCACTTAGTGAATTTTCTTGGAGTTTAAAAGTGAGAAACAAACTCAATCAGGTTACTTAAGTACGCATACCTGTTTGCATACTTAGGTAGGTTACTTTCTAAAATCGGTTATTCGTGAACTAAAACAATTATATAATAAGGAATGCAATCTTTGCAAACCGTGGCTATAATGTTCATGAACCGATTCGAGTGAATCAAAACCGATTTTGCTTCTATTGTGTCTTGTATACTTCTATGAGATATAAGCAATTGAATAACTCTCTAACTAGTTCTTTTGATTCATTTGAACTAGTTATGGTGAAGATGAATAAGGTTGATATGAAAGTGCTCATATGACTAATCATTGGTTAACTATTGTTGAACCAACTAAGTATACATGTTTAGGTACAGTTACTCAAACCTAAATGAAGTTACATTTCATTTGTGTATAACAAGCTAAGTTCGATCTAACGGTTAAAATATATTAGCTTGAATCTAATCGGGTTTTCATCTAGCGGTGAATATTGAATGCTTTGTTACCAGGGTAACTTAGATTGCAAACCCTGATTTGAAAACTATATAAAGGAGAACTCTAGCAACTGGGAAACGTAATCCCCACACCTCCTGTGTGATACTAGTTGTATGAGCTAGAGTCTATTCTCCTTTAACATTAGGTTTTTCACGAAACTACCCTGTAGGTTAACGACTTAAAGACTTCATTGGGATTGTGAAGCCAGACCCAACTATTTTCTCTGTAGTTGTGTGATATGATCTTGTTGTTTCTATCGTATTTGGGTGCAATCGAAAGATTGGCTTGATATTTATATCTTCGATAGGCAAGATAGAAAAGTAGTCACAAACACCTTCGTCTCATCGTTTGTGATTCCATAATATCTTGTTTCGCTAGTCGATTAAGATTATCATGAGGTGATTGATATTTCTAGGCTGTTCTTCGGGAATATAAGTCTGGTATATCAATTGGTTTCTGCTCACCTTGATTTATCAAAAGACGGAACAAAACTCGTAGGTATTTCTGTGGGAGACAGATTTATCTATTCCTATAGACTTTTCTGTGTGAGAAAGGTTTGTTTATTAAAGTCTTCGACTTTGGGTCGTAGCAACTCTTAGTTGTGGGTGGGATCAGCTAAGGGAATCAAGTGTGTAGTATCCTGCTGGGATCAGAGACGTAAGAAGCGCAATTATACCTTGGATCAGTATGAGATTGATTGGGGTTCAATTACAGTCCAGACCGAAGTTAGTTTGTAGTAGGCTAGTATCTGTAGCGGCTTAATACAGTGTGGTGTTCAATCTGGACTAGGTCCCGGGGTTTTTCTGCATTTGCGGTTTCCTCGTTAAAAAAACTTAGGGTGTTTGTGTTATTTCTTTTTCGCATTATATTTTGTTATATAATTGAAATATCACAGGTTGTGCATTGAATCAATCAATTGGTAAATCTAACCTTTGGTTGTTGATTGATATTGATTGATCCTTGAACATTGGTCTTTGGTACCGTTCAAGTTATCTCTTTTATATTCAATCGAGGTCGCAAATTATTATTTGATTGATTGCGGATTGAATTGAAAGATTGAGATATAACTCTTTGATATACTTTTCTTAAGATTGAGTGTGACTGTCTAGTTGATTCTCTTGAAAGTATATTGGAGTTAGTCTATATAGATTGTTAAGCGAAATATTGGGTGTGGTTGTTAGACCCCCGCTTTTTCAATACCATCGCAGGTGATTAATTAGGATTGGTTATACTAATTAATGAAAACCAGTCATACCAAATCATAAGTCATTCACTATGATTAGTTATACCAAGATACATAACAGGTTATGATCGGTTCTACAAACTCACACTCCAAAGATATGAAATGAATAACAATACCAATAATCATCGATTTCCCTTTCAATTCATAAAACAATTTCATGAATGTAGTTCATTTAAACAAATGTAAACATTGTTTCTTACGATGAAATCTTCACCTTTACCCATACACATAATCACAATAGTATTCATACGATTATGTCGATGTCATATATACGAAGTTCAAAAGATAAGCGTTATACTTCGTATCTTAATTCCTTAACACTATGATCTTGTGATCATGTCTCACTACTAGATTATAATCATTCAAAGCTTCACAGTTATGTTTTCAATATAGAACGACTTGAAAGATACGTTAGGAATGAAACAGTTCAAGTCAATATTACTAACCTCAAGAGGTTGGATGATGTCGTCGTTGTAGCTTGTTACTTCTTCACATTCTTCAGGTCTTCAAGTAATACTTGTATGTCTCATAATCCTAGACTTTCTATTCTAACCTATCGAAGTTGTCTCTAGTACATAATCAAGCGACTCTTAGATGAGTTTTGATTCACTAAAATATGACAACCAAACTTGACATACCAACGCTTGGTGGGTTCAACCGAGCTATGCTCTAACAGAATCACTATGGAGGAATATACTTGTGGAATCATAATGTCTGAGAGGAAGAACTTTGCGATTTCTATCTATCTTTCCTGATCGGAGTGAGACTCAACAATTAGTAGCAAGATCAAAATACATGAACTATTAAGATAAAGATAGTCGGACCTGGATTCACGAATCCCTAAGCAAAGTCTTTTTAGTCGTTAAACCTAAAAAGGTTTAAAGGATAGGAGGACTCTAGTTAATTTATAACTAGGACACATAAGAAGAGTGTCAGGGATTCAAAAATCCCATTTGTTTGAGGTTCTCATTTTATAGACTTTCAAGATCGAAGGTTGCTTTAGATTTAAGCTAAGGTAGCTTTGGAATCAAGTAATCTTTTTTCCACCGTCAAATGAAAATTCGACTTGAGATAAACACAAAACAAAATATGCACTCAGGTTAGGATGAACCGTAACCGAACCGTGTATAATGACTTGTTCATGAAAGGTTAGCCGAAACTAGCTAGACAAACTATAATCTTAATCATTTTCATATAACACTTTTAGACTTTAATCTTGAGTCACGACCAAGGTTATATTGTGATCAAATATGTTTGGAGGTGTTTTAGAGAGTTATTCAAACACTGATTATCTCGAAGAAATAATTCTGATGCATCTGAAAAATATTTGAATGGGTAAGTACGTGTACTTACTTTCAGTTTGTGAGTTATTTTTGTCACAATACGTATACCGGGCATGTGCACCCTTAAGACAAAAATAGTTCAGGATCTTTTGGTATCCATACAAGGTATGTGTACTCTCCTGAGTTCACGAGTCAACAGAACCTTTTGGTATCCATCCGGGTATGTGTACCAAAGGTCGTTGTCGAACTATAGCTACGTTGGTACGTGTCTGCGGTTCTGAACCTATAAAAGTTACGCCAGTACGCGAAATGGTATGTGTGTTGTCATGTATCCATATTTACAGTTTATATCTCTCTAATAATCGATTTGAAACATTCCCGAATAACATCAGTGACACATATCGATGTTCCATGCTATTTTCAAATGATTAATTTGAATCATGATTGAGGTCATAAACAATAATTTGTTCTTAACCAAATTCATCAAGTTTTGAACAAATGTTCTTAAGCTTAGTCATTTATATTTCGAGAATAATTAACCAGATAAACTTGACTCGAAATTTCTATTGTGTAACATTTTAAAGTCCACTTAGTCATGCGACTTAGTCTCATAGATAGAAAGTTGAAAACTTAACTAATAGGTTGGTTCAGTCTTCACATACCTTTTGTCGATGAAGTTCTCCAAATATCTCCAGTTGGTCTTCGCGTTCAAACGGTAGAACGCGGTGATGTTTGATGCTCAACTACATATATTTAATCCTAATCCGAGCCTTGACTAAATGTAAACTAGAAATCAAGATATTTTTTATCAGCTAAATTTGACAACAAGCTTGATATAGCAACACTTGTAAGTTTGACCGAGCAATGCTCTAATAGAAACTGTTGTTGAGAATAAAGATATGCATGAGTCTTCAAAGGAGATTAAAATGATGATTTCAATTTAAAGATCATTTTATGATTATAAATGGGTTGGTATTTCAGCTCACATCACGAGTTAAGAATTTTACTCAAATCAAACGACAGAGGAAGAAGATAAGTTTTTTCATTGGGGGTAAATATGTAAGTTCAATTTATTTTTCAATTGAAATTACAGAAAATAGTCAAACCTAGAGTTTGACAGTCAATGGAAAATTTAGGTACCATTCCTTGATATTTCAAATGTTGGGTAACGAACCAATTTCTAGGTCACTTAGCAGGTACCAGTTTGTTTTTTAAAGACTCAATGAGTACCTAGACCCAATAAATATCTGGATTTCCAACGGGTATTATTCCACCAAACTAGGACTGGAAATCCTTAGAAACTGGACCTGATTTTTATAAACGAATTGGGCCCAGTGTTAATCGTGAGGAACCGGGTTTGTTAACAACCCTTCAAACAGATACATTTGTCCTAGAGATTTTTTTCCTATAAATTAAAGGTTTCTGAACAGTGGAAATAGTTTTCGCATCACAACTCTTTTCTTTTAAGTAATCGTACCAAATGACCAGCTGATTAAGAATGACCCTTAGCTAATTTCATCAAATATATGTGTCACCTTTGTTAATTACCCTGAGTTTATACTACGTCTGATAAATATGAGTATTAATTGGAGCTATTAAATAGATTTCTAAAATTTATGTTGTCTCAAAGATTTCGATTTAAATGCTTTTATTTCCAGTATGATATCTTTGGTAGATTTTGTCGTGTTTTTTGTGTTTATTTCTAACATTAATGAAAATTAAGTTGTTTACGCGTGCGCTGAGTCATTCTATATACTCACAATGTGTGATCATACTATTGTTATATATAGGACAAATAACATAGTGTATAACGCTAAGAAATTATATAAATGAAATGAGTACTCTCTTATTTTGATATTGCATAATCTTAGTATTAGATTTTTAGTTCAACATTCTTTTACAACACTAAGATTTTTTAGATTATATACTCATTTGCTCTTACATTTCAAGAATCACTACCAACATTCATTAGTGCACACATGTTTTTACACTATAAAAAAAATCAAGTTCTAACAAAATATCAGTGTTCAAGGATATCATGTAATAACCATGAAGATCTTGGCGATCAATACATCCAGTGATACTTAATATTTGACCTTAAGGTCACAGCTTTGATCCCAATCCATGCTCACGGTTAATGATAAACTTAAGCAAGGCGAGTGCATGGTGCTTTCTCTACTTTACAAAGCAAGTGCGAGCATGCCATTGGTTAATCATTTATCGTCTCAAGAAATCCAAGAAGTACCTCTCTTTAACCAGGTATGAAACCTTATTCCTTCTGAATTGATAAAAGAAAATTTATAAAATTATCTGAATTGATACAAGACATCTCCATTTTTCTTTGTGTTTTTTGCAAATACTAATCAGCTATATATAAAAATATGCAGAATTAGCAGGTAATTTCGAGAAACAATTTATCATAGCCAATGAAGATATAAACTCCAGTTTATCCATGCAGTGCACCCATTACTTTAGGGTAAAATTTTACATCTTATTCAAAAACACCAGGGGTTTTCTTCAGTGGAGATTTTCATTGGTTTGCAAAAACAATTTTCGGAAAAAATGCCTCTTCCCCCTAATCTAGAGTATTAACTGTTCGTATGTTGAAACGGGGGTTGTCCAAGAAATTCCACAAGCAGGAAGTTTGGACATTGATGATAAATATGTGAAGTGTTGGATGGTTGTCTTGTTATTCTTTGCAGGACCAAAACCGAGGGTTTTGTATGACTGGTGAAGCAGGATTATGGAGTGAGGGAATCTTGGATAAATTTTTTTAACAATCCTCAGACTAAAATCGTTTAATGTCCAACCAGTCGTTCAATGCTTGAGGAGGATAAGGTGTTTAAATTAAACAGATTTTATTAGAGATTGAATACTACAAGACCAAGAAGAATACCGCAACAATTTTGGTTTTGCATGACTTAAAAGCAGGAGATTGTCGTAGATCTTTGAAGTTCGGAAGAACTTCTCATCTGATTTTGTTCTTTTTGTCAAAAAGTATGATAAAAATAATTAATTTTATCGGAATTGATTTACTAATTAAGGACTTTTCGCCGAGGTATGAGCCAACATCTATGCCAACATTAACGAGAAATGGATGTGAAAATTTCGATGAGAGTGAGAATTGGGTACAATTTAATACTCCCTCGGTTTAAAAAAAAGATACTATTACTTTTTCAATTTAACTTACTTTTAAATTAAAATGAAAAAGTAATAGTATCTTTTTTTAAAACCGAGGGTAGTATGATTGTTGTAACTCAAATATATGTACATTTTATTAATTTTAAATATAATTGAATTATCATTCTACATGCATGACTTTAACTCGTTATATGTGATTTATGACCCATATGTGAGGGGTCTAGGGTTTGGTGTAGACCCACACTTACGGGTAGATTCTGTATAGCATCAAGTAAGTTTAATTTTATATTTTTAAATAAATTGTCAACCGATTGAATTTTAGAATCTTTTGATATGACATCAAATTTTGGGGATAGATATCCCTCTAAAAATGACCTATTGAAAGTTTGTTCTTAAGGTAATGACGAAAAATAAATATTTTTTGTTTTTTTTCCAATTATATTCTTATATTTTTTTCCAATTTATTTTTCAAATTATGTCACGGATATTTGTAAATTTTGTACCACTTGAGAATATATTAAAACACCTTATTATATATAAAATAAATATTTTTTGTTTTTTTTTCACATTATATTCGTGAGTAATTATTTTGATATTATAGGTTTTTTTCCAATTTTTTTTATGTTTTCAAATTATGTCACGTAAATAAAATTTTTCCCTATTTATTGTTCCATCATACCATAATTTCAAATATTTGTCCAAAATTTTGAATACTTTTTGTTCGAAATTATTGATAACTAAGGCTCTAAGGAGTGAAGCAAAAACCCATAATACCATAGTAAATCAAAAGAATGAAGAAATATTAAAACATAGTCATATTGATATTTTATTATATATATAACAATGTATACAACACACATTGGGTTTATATTAAACAAATACCCCAATATATCAAATAATGTCTACAAATACGGGATCGAAACAATGATACGGGAAAAATATATACAAAGAAAATATATATGTATCAAAGTTTGTTAACCAAACATGTATTCAAATTAAAAAGGCATCAACTTAACACAAAAATATAAAAGAACCCAAGTTAAATAACTTGCATAAACAAAACTATACAGAGAAGTTTACACTGGTGGTGATGCGTTCCATCTAAGTGTTGTTCGATTGATTATATAACTTATACGGAGAAACCTTGATACTAAATATGTAGTTTTTAGTGTTATTTATTATATGTGACATCCAAAAGGCCTTTTTTAGTAATAATAATTCATTAAAAGGGTAATTTTATAAGTATGACCTTATTCATTTATAAATGTCAACTTTTATGTATTAAATTAATTAAGGGATATTTATGGTAAAATTAATAAATCAAAAGTTACAATGAATAGACAAATCACTTATACCCCTAATTAAATTTGGGAGATTTATCTTTTTTATCAATTCCAACAAGGTGGAACAATGGTTAGAGGCCACTCTTATGAGAGAGTACTATGATAAACCTAGTGATTTTGATTGTGTATAATACAATGCACGTGATTACTATGATAAACCTAGATTATCCACGAAATACACAAGATGCATCCAAGTGCATAATGCATATTCTTTGTTAGAGAAATGCTTGGTTGAACCCACAAGTTTTATTATCTCAAGCTTGTTGTCAATGTTAGATGATCAAAACTATATATTGATTTCTAGTTGTTGATGGTGGTTTTTAGTTTATGGCGATAACTGTAAAAGTCTCTACCTGACCCGGCATCAGAAGTAGTAGACCTTGATATGTCTATATTCTGCAAGGAATTTAAAGAATATATCAAATCTGATGAGTGCCCATGCCTCTCTTCATATCGTATTGAAACTTAAGCTCCTAGATGAATTGTTCACTGATATAGAGCCTAATGAGTAAAGCTCATGGGTTCATTATTCACTGATGCAGGGTCTACTGAGTATCTATCCTATGTTGCGTTCCCAGCTGAACTCTTAGTACTGACATGATATGACAATTAATGTTCACTCCTAGCTGAGTAGCATGCATTTCCCGAAGTGTCAGGATTAAGATGCGCATGAAGATACTCAATCATAGGTGCGCGAGTTGCGCCAGTGAGACCAAAGTTGCGCTGCTCTCCAAGATAAAAATTAATGATTTTGTGTTAACGTGCAAAATTCACCAAAATTGATTTATTTTGTGTCAATTCACAAAATTTAATTTTTAACCTAATTTTGTGTCAGCTCACAAAAAAAATAGAGTTTTCCCAAACTGGAGCCTGCATGATATCTCGATCCCTATTGGTCGAGACTAAACCTAGGAAAGCTAGGAAACCGGCCCACCATGGATCTAGTAGGAATAAAATCCTAAAAGTTGGAAAATAGGGAAAAGAGAAATTGTGACTAACATGGGCAGTAGGAAAAAAGGGCGCATACGCGCCACTTGGCCGGTCAGTTTTCCCTAGCTGGCGCCTGCTATCAGCGACCGGCCCTAATCCATATTGCTGTTTGTCGGCCCCTCTTTCCCATTGACCAATTAAATTACTTTAAAGATGCAATCCTTGCTTTTAATTAAAGATGGAAGTTGGTCGGTCGACGTGTTTAATTTCTTAATAAAATAGATCTTGGACGCCCAAGTCAGTCGCAAACAAATCATGACCACACGACTTGGCAAGCTCTATTACCTAACCCTAGCTCCTGCAAGCTCGGAAAACAAGGTGTCATTATGAAAACCGTCCTCCCGCCTATTACTTCGACCAATCATGTCGCTCATAGCCTACCTGCTTCGCTCCAAATCATTGGCCAAAGTAGGCTAGTCGAGCGGCTTGTTTATATAAGAAATTGAATCTAGACTGTCCATGGAAGTCTTAAAACGATCACGGTCGTATGATTTGGCCGGTCGATTTAGAAAGCTTGGCCTCCTCCTGGCGTGACCAAGCAAACCCCATTATACTCACCGAAGGGTCCTCTATTATTTCAGCCAATCATAGTGTTTATGGGTGAAAACTATTTCTGCTGGTTTTGGTAATTTGTGGTGTGTGGATGAGAAATGAGTCTAAACCTTAAACAAATGCACTACACGGGAGTGCTTGTAGATTCGAGAAATCAATCTGTGCAAATCCGGCCTTAACCAAGAAATGGCCGTTCCAGGCTTATTTCGGTCACAAAGTGAAGGAGATGGGGTTGATCTTGGGGAGGGAAGCGAAGAAGGTGTTGAGATTGTGAAGGTGTTGGCTATGTATGAATTGTATCAGAAAGCTGAACTGGCTTGCAGGATGTAAGCTATCATTTCCAGTGTTTGAATACAATTGTATCAACACTTGCCTCTGTTGTCTTGACTTGCCTTGTCTATGCTTTTGGAAATAGGGAGTAGAACCTATTTATACAAGTCATTTGAGCCTTATTCACGTCTCTCGTGGGAAGTGGAGGAAGTGGAGTAGTGGAGTTGTAGAGTTGTGTATTAGTGTTACACGACCAGTCTTGCCCACTTCTCCTGTCATCTCTAACCGTCCATGACTTCCTGACACGTTCTTTTGATGGCACGTTGCACGCTGTAAACCGCCACCAATACCCCAGTATGTATCCCCCAGTTTGTGACATGATTGATGTCTCAAGTGTGTGGATAGTGGGACCCACGAAAAGTAGCATGTAATGCTAGATTAAATAACTAAGTTATTTAGGAAGTCGACATTTATGAAATATCATGTGTACTCTATGCAAGTAATGCATCGAATATATTCGGCATGTATGAAGCATCGTTGTTGAGCATCATGTCCAGCCTACTTCATGTGATAGTTTGGAGGCTGCGCAAGCAAGCCCTCCCTTGGCCGACCACATGGTGTGGTAGAGTGACGGACGGTAATCACCACAACGCCTCATTGACCAATTAACTCCTGACTAGGGCTATATAACCAAGCCGGTGAAGTTGGACGGACGAGATGATCTTTGAGACACTCATCTGCGATCGTTAGTGGAATTAGGGTTTTTGAAGAGGTGCGCAAGCATCACTCTTCAGCTTGGTCGAATCCAAGCTTGGGATACAATTTTGGCAGGGCCGATCATGCATGTGTGTAGACGACATGAGGTGTAGGCGCCCATACCTCATTGTCTCGTGAAAGTGTGATCTGGGCCACTCAATTTGTCCGGTGAAGTTAAGTGGTCGAGATCAATTTGCAACAGAAATCTGGTGCCGCAAAAGCCGCGCATCATACCAACTTCGGGCGCGCGTTTCAAGACGACCAAGCTTGGTCGGTCTTGTCCAATTAGTCTGGTATACAAACGGCGAGCTGGTAATATCCTATAGAAACGTGATCTAAGCCACTCAATTTGTCCGGCAAAGTTGAGTGGTTGAGATTAGTTTGCAATCGGGAGGTGCGACCATGCCTAGTTCAAGCGTGCGAATCGAGGCAACCAGGCATGATATGCCTTGGCCGATCGGGTGTGGAGATAGATGGGCCCACAATGGTCATGTTGATGCGCACCGGACCTGCTTAATCTAATCCTGGACCCTTCATTCGTGCAGGAGAAAATGGATGTTCGTGATATTCAAACCCTAATTAGGGTTTCACCGGCCGTGTGTCATGCCTTGTTTGGGCACACGAACTGGAACGACCAACTATAGTTGGTCCTGACCGATCGGTCATGTATGTAGGCGGGCCCACGGTGTTTGTGTTGACATGCTCTGGGCCCTTTGAATCTACATCTACACCCTCCATCTATGCCTGCGAAGATGGATGGTTGGGACTGTTTTGCGACACATGTAATGTGCCGCAAACCCTAATTTAGGGTTTTTCGTCCATACTGCTTTGGTTTGGACGGTTTGGCAAGCTATGCCACCCTTTTGGGGAGGCCGACCATGCGGGGCCCGCGTTGGGTCGGTAGTGAATATTCCAATACCTGCTTGGGGTCATGGATTCAATCTAAGACATCCAATCATTTTGGTGAAGTTGCATGGTCGTGATCGTTTCTGAGACTGATATGGACAGTCCAGGTTCAAACATGCTCAATCGGGCTTGTATAACACACCGAGAGAGGTATATTCAAACGGTCTAGTATAACACACCGAGAGTTGTATGCTCAATCGGGCTAGTATAACACACCGAGAGTTATAGCCTGTACGGGTATTTTGTACATGCTTCATTATTAATGCTTGGAGGTTCGCGTTTCTCTGCTGAGAACAACACTCAGTCATCATGACGCACCGGTAATGAGTACAGGAAATACAAGGATGGTTATGCATTAATTAATAATGTTGTAAATTCACGGGGGTATATGGGATTGTTGCCACATGCTCCAACCTGGATGAATTTCGTGTATTTAATTCACTGAGAATCTTTGGGATTGTTGCCACATGCTCCATTTTAGGTGAATTAGTAAAGTGAAGAAGTATTCATCACTTATTAATGGCTTTATATTTTGCAAGATGTTAGCGCATAATTTTGGCCTTCACAATTTTAGCCTTAAATGAAAATCCACCATCAACACATAGCTCTCCTAGCTTGCATGCAGGGTTCACAATTGCTGACCAAGATAGGATTGTCAAGCGAGATTAAAAAGGGTCTTAATTAGGTCAAGACTGCCCATGACAGTCTTATTAATCACAACCGTCCAACTTAACCTGCCAAATTGATCGGCTTAGATTCAAGTTTGGGCGACCAATGAAGTGTTGTTATGTTCACCGGCGACCCATCTTTGGTCTCGACCAGTCACATCGTTCCTAGCCCACCTTCTCCGCTTTGAATCATTGGTTAAAGTAGGCTAGTCACGCTACTTACAAAAGTCTTAAATAAATTTAACGATAATCAACAACTGCCGCAAATCATCTTAACCATCCAACTTGGTTAGCTGATTTAACTGGCTTAGATCTAATTTGAGTCGACCAATGAGACGCCATAATAGCTACCGGTCGTCCCTCTCCTATGAGGAGTGGTCACCCCATCCCCATCCTACACAAACAGCTCCTGGTAGTTGCTCAAAGATATCCGGTCATACTTATTTATAAGACCGTGAAATCTGCGACTGGTTTGAGCAGGCTATGAACAACGATGTTTTACATGCATCGATTATGTTTAAGTTGCTTGCTTAGCAGCGATGCTTTACAAGCATCAATTACAAACGATATTTCGTGAATATCGATTTCATAAAATAATTTAATTGTTTAATTATTTGTTTAACCTAAAAGCATCATATGTTATTTTTTGAGTACTAACTCACGGCAAGTCTCATTCATAAGACTTGACTTGCCACTTATGAGCACATGTTGCCTAACTTGCGTGTGATTGGTCAAAATAATTAGGTCTTGCAAGCAAGACCCACTTAACTACTACCATGTAGGACTTGTTCCATTCTTCATATAACTTGCTCTATATTTTCTACAAAAATACTCGAGACATCAAACATGTCACAAAGCTGGGGGATGTTCATTAGGTATTGGTCTGGCGGTTTACAGCATGCGGTATGCATACACCCATTATGAGAATGTGACATGAAGAGGGGACAGTTAATGAGTGAAGGAGTAGTGGGTATGCAACCGTCCAGTCTTCCTCCATGATAGGGACACGGTTTCATCACTTTCACACGATCTCCACCTTCTCACTCCTTCAAAACTTCCACTTCCTATGAGATCAGGGTGTACAGGCATGGTTACAGATAAATAGGTTTTCTAATCTATTTCTGGGGGGTGATCATCATTATCGTTAACACAAATATCCAGAGAATACAGAGAACTTACAGCTTCCATCTTTTGCAAGCAAGTTCCACTTTCTAAGATAAGTCATAAACAACCACACCTTACATAATTCATCATTATGATCTCAATATCTTCTCTGCTTCCCTCCCTAAGATCAAACCTCATCTTTCATTTTGTGACCGAAGTAAGACTAAAACGCCCATTTCTTGGTTTAGCCCAGAATTATACAGATTGATCTCTCGAATCTAAAGTACTCATGTGCAGTACATTTGTTTAGGTTTTAGACTCGTTTCTCATCGGCACACCCAATTTATCATTTTCAGCAGAATCTGTTTTTACCCTACTACACTTGTCTACTAAGTCAAGTCTCAGAATGGCTAGGTTTGAATTTGGTAGTTGAGTATCAGACATCACCCTTGAAGACTTGAGATCGACGAAGACATTAGGAGAACTTTTATATAAGGTATGTGAAAACTGAACTATTCTATTTTACTCACTATCTTACCATCTTTTTGAGACAATGTCATATGACTTCTAATAGATTTACAAAAAAAAAAAAAATCAAGTCAAGCTTGTCTTGTTAAAGATCTTTGTTGATGGTGGATTTTTGACAAGGGCTAAAATCATAAAATCATAATCTTGCATATTTCTGACCTAGCTTCAGATGAGCATATGAAATTTATATTTTAGAATTTAGACGTGAAATCTCATGTCACGATCATCTCTGACTGAGTGCATAACCTCTCGGAGCATGTATAAATATGAAAACATTAAATCTTCTCAGCTGAGCTTTCAATATTTTGCATATTTCATCAATACTGAACAATTTCAATATTCACTTCTATATAGAATCAAAAATGATTGGACGGCTCCTACATAGATTGCATGCTATTATATAGCAATAACGTCTTCAGGATGTAGCAATATCCCTTGACTATACATAATAAACATTCAGAAAGTGTATGATGCTTCTACTACCTCATACCTCGATTCTCGAATAAATATAATGCTCCTAGACATATTGCCTGCTATTATAGAGTCATCAATTAATTAATTCTAGTGTAGTATTCATCAATTGAATTCCTAGAAAATATTATATCTTTACTACAATTGATAATGGGCCACCACCTAGTAAGCCCCGTGAAAATCGTGCGAGTGTACTTAACAATAATGCACGAACGAGCACCTAAAAATATGGGCGAACGAGGAAATATGAAGAGCTAAGGAAAGTTAAAAAAATAAAAAAATAAAAATAGTGACGAGGCGGGACCGGGCCGGCCATGCCATGACCGTGGATGGTCTCACGCCTCTCCAATTCCTTATTTTATTATTATTTCCCTCATCTCTTGAAACTCCTTCGTTTGAGCATACTCTTAGTTTTCCATATTTTTCCAAATATTGGTCAACTCTCCAAAAAAGCCTAATCCCATGACTATTAGGGTTTTTTTACCGATAATATTCCAAATAAGGGACGCGCGAGCAAAAACCTTAATTGCTCATCAAGCAAAAATTAAGAATTTTAGTCAAGATCAAACTCTTCTAAAAATCCAAAATATTGCACAAACGTCCAACAAAAACCTAAAACTTCCAGGAATGGACGCGCGAGGGACATGGTGGCCCGTGCAGAACCATGATTGAACTTGGATGGGCCCTTGGCCATCATGGCCGGCCGGTCCCCCGTCTCTTACTATTATTATTTAAATAATAATTCATATCTCACAGGAATCTCCATCAATGAATCCTCGTTCATGGACATTTCTCCGCATGCTCGTATGTCCATCCATCATCAACGGCCGGCTCTCATGCCCATTGATTGGTCGAAATTTCTCCACCCACATTGGACAACTCTCCATCTTCAGGATCCAGAGTTCTTCAAAATTAGGGTTTCAAATTTACGATAATTCGATAAACATCGATAACTTTTATTTTGATCCAGCAATTAATATTTTATTTATATTTAATGTTCGGTCGTGCTACCAATATTTTTTCTCAAATGAGCAACATGATTTAAACATCCATTCACTTGGTCGACCATCTAATATTTTACTGAACGACTACCAAGTTCAATACTTACAGATACTCTAATTCTTACTTTGTCATTCGACCATTCATGACATATTAGATCAGGAATGAGCACTATACATAACTCAGCAAAATCTGATTCCATGTCAAATGCTCGACATATCAGAATAGGTCCATGATCGAACAATCTCATTGGACGCTTGTTGATCCAAATTATCATACCTCAACAGGTAAAATAATACATCACAATGCACCAGATTCGACGTATGTGCATTATCACCATCCCAGCAAACACCTTATGCTCAATACGTGAGTCTCAGAGCATATCACATTCGTCCATTATGCTTGACTCATCAAGGATAAGACTCGTAGTCTAGTCAAGTCAACAATTGACCAATTAAATACACGTCTTCCTTGCAGACCCCACATTCATGAGACATCAATCATGTCATATGAGGGGATATTTACTATGGTTTTGGTCTAGCAGCCTACATCACGTGTGTACATCGACGATGGGAAATGTGAGTAAGCACTACACCATTTTCAGGGAATACTAACTGAAATTCGTAACAACTTATGAGCAGTTACGAATTCTTAAGAAAAAACTGATGTTACAAATTAGTATGTAATGATTTAAGTCGTTACAAAACTTATCGAGACTTCGTGAATCGTCTATAGCGATTCGATTGTAACTGGATATGATTCCACATGTGTTATCCACGTGCGTGGGTGGTCACACCTTCATAATTTTTTCACCCAAGCCAGGTAGAACTGAGGATATTTCCTCCATTGGTCACACATGAGCTTAATCATTTATCCCCTTGGTCACACACATGACTCCATTCAACCCCTCCATTTCTTTCCTCGACTTAGTACCCCCTTCATCTCTTTCCTCTTTCCTCTTTCCTCATCTCTTGTAGAAGATATTTAGGGTTTCAGTTTGAGGGTTGTAAGCGAAGTTTGGATTTGAAAGCTGCTTGTAGAAGATCAGTTTGGGGGTTTCAATTTAAAGATGATGATGTAAGTGATTTCGATTTGGGTTTCGATCTGTTCGTTTAAATCTTTCGATTTGATCTTTCATATATTCTTTTCGATTAGGGTTTCGTTAAGGTGTTGATCTGTTAATGGTATTTTTGATTTTACATGAGATTTTCGATTAGGGTTTCGATTTATCTGTGATTTTTGATTAGGGTTTCGATTTATATGTGATTTTATATGAGATTTCGATTTCATATAGTAATTCAAAGTTCGCCTTCAACAAAGGCTTGAAAAGTGACTATGCGTGGGTGAAAACTATTCACAACATTCATGCCTCCTTACTAATGTGCCCACTTAAAATTACTTGTTCATATGCCACCCGAATCTCATAAATGTTGAGAAGCTTTGGATGTATGAATGCTTTCGAATACCATACATAAACTCAATTACAGATATTGGGAACGGGTTAAATGTAACACAAAAAGAACTACCAATAAAGTCTTCCAATTTGAACTTGTGTTCCATGGAAAGTAGTAGATAGACAATCAACCAAGTCTCACGCGCAATGTAGAACTGGTTCAACCACGATTTTCACTTCCCCATTCTTCCACTCCTCTGCAACCATCACACTTACTGGAGATCAATGTGTTAACTACTTCTGCAATATAAATAGGTTCATAAATCCATATTTTGATAACTTAACTCAACTTAACCGATCAGAATCTCATCTGGACACAACTTAACTCAGTCGAACTTATCTGAAAGCATCAGAATTCACTGATGTTTCATAAAACTTGTAGAAGTCTCCAACATATCCAAAATCTCAAACACTTCTCATCTTCACTCATACAGATTGACCCTCATCCCTCTTTGTGACCGAATTGACTCTGTAACGACCATTGTCTTGGTTTAGGCCAGAGTCCTACAGATTGATCTCTCAAATTTAAAGCACTCTTGTGCATTGCATCTATTTGTTAAAGGTTTAGGAAATTTGCTCGATTGAGGAACCGCTCGCCTCTCCATTTTTCCTCAAAAACCAACAAATCGTTTTCACACATCAACAATCTCGAAATATAATTTTAGCAAAGATGTTCAACGATCATTAAAAATATTAGTTCTAAGCAACTTATTGTTTGAATTAATTTGTGGATCAATTGAAAATTGTCCATGCAAATGAATTTATCACGTGGGAATGTTTCAAACATTATAAGATAGAAATATTAAACTATCTAATATTTCTTCTCAGGGTAGGTTGGTGAACCAGTTCGCAAATCATAGATATCTGAGATTCAGAAATAAAAGAGATTTCGCTAACCAGTTCGAAAAATGTGAATTCAGTTTGGAACAGTTCACGAACCGTTGTGAACTGATATTTTGAAGTTGGTATTATAGAGTAGCAGTTGTCGAATCCTGTTCACGAACCGTAGTCAACTGATTTCAGTAGTCTTGTAGGGTTGGCGAACCTTGTTCAAGAACCGTTGCACCGTGACTCGTGAACAAGCCTAACGTTTCACGAACCGTTGTACCAACCGTCCCAGCAGATATTACAGATGCTCAAAGACTTATTTTTTAAATATATTTAGCATTGCTAGAACTCTCACAAATACTTCTAAGACTTCATTGATCAATCAAACACTTATTTGTGTTCATCATGATTAAATTCTTGGGTATTTAAATGAACATCAAATTGCCAATTTATTTTTTTGGCATGCTTGCCAACCGAACAATCATTATACACGATTCCAGAACCGGTTCATTGTGTATATTCTTCTATTGTATTTTCAATACCTAAAACTATTTGCTTGATTTCCATGTTATAGAGATGCTCTTTCAACTGGAAATTAAATCCCTGAAACTTTGTGTCCTTGTTGATTATAGATTCGTCCTCTATAGATCTAGGTTTCCTCCGAGAAACATAATTAGGTCCACGACTACAAGAATTTTCTTCGGGGATTCGTGAATCCGGGTCCTACAATATTTACCTTAATAGTTCGTGTATTCTGATCTTTATTTTCGTAATCTTTTCCAGGCAAGATAGATAGTAATCGCAAAATTATGTTCGTCTCGGGATTTGTGCTTTCTCGAGATAGATATATCTAAACTGATCTTAATTGATTTTTTAAAGATTTTTCTGAAGAGGTGGTTAAGAATATAGGTTGCTTTTCGGGAGTCATAAGTTCCGGATTTGTGAGGTTTGCTAGTTTTGTTTATTGCAAATGATTTCATCACATTGATCTTTGAGCTAAACAGAAATAAAATATGCTTATCTTTTAGAGGCAGATTAATTAGTATCAAAAGTCTTCCCTTCGTCTAAAGAAAATCTTAGGATGTAAAGGACGTCAGCTAAGGGAATCAATTGCGTAGAGCCGTACGAGGTTCAAGAGGCTTAAAGAGCGCGACTAAAACTGAATCGCTTGGAGGGTGGGTTTGATCTGAACTACATTCCAGTCCGAAGTCTGATAGTAGGCCAGTGTATTTTAGCGTCTTAATACAGTTTGGTGTTCAAATCTGGACGAGGCCCCATGGTTTTTTCTGTAGTCGCGATTTCCTCGTTAACAAAACTTCTGGTGTCTTGTGTCTTTCCTTATCCGCATTCTATTATTTATCTTTATAATCGTATTTACGCAAGTTGTACGTATTTAATCTTAGTAGATACGTCCATCTAATTGTGATCGATTATGAGACTCATTTCTTATAGAATTCGTATCTTGAAAGATAGATAACAAGTTTAATTACTTGGCAGAATTCTGATTGGATTTTTTGGATACGACTAGATTAATCTTGGATATTGATTTTTGAGACCGTCCAAGTACTCTTATCAACAATCAGGTTCACGGACTCCTTGTCTATGTACATACTGATTGAGAATAGGTTAGATATATAAACTTTATATACATGTTGTCAAGGATCATTTAGTTGGTCTACTTGCAATTATACTAGGGTTTTTCCATACATGTTTCCCAATAAAAAAGTTGGTGGTGTAATTGGTACCCGTACGTTTATTCTTATAGGAAATAAGTTTTGCACTTTTACTCAGGTGCACCCAAGTGCATAATGCATATTCTTGTAGGAAATATAATTTGGATAGGTGTACATGGGTGCATAATGCATATTCTTATAAGAGTTAAATTTTTTCCAGGTTGCACCTGTGTATATAATGCATATTTCTATAGGAATTCTTTTTGACCAACTTGCACCTGGGTGCAGAATATATCCTCGGTCTGGTTTCAATTATTTTAGTTTTATGAATTTCATATTAACAATAGATCTTGTTTTGTAAATCTTTTTGAGCCTTTTCCAAAATATAAATCTTACAAAAATATGACATATTACCCATAAATTTGGAAGTTAATACCTTTCCCGCTATTAATTTTAAATTGGAGAGAAATAAAATAACTTGGAGAGAGAGAAATTATAAGATAAAAAATAAAGTTAAAAGTAAAGGACGTGTTTGACTTAATTTTTTCGTGTCCTTTTTAATCGTACCTATGATGTAGTTTTTACACTGATAAATAAAAGGTTCGATTCTTGGACTTTTATAAAGATTTGGTTAAAGACTAATAAAAGAAAATATTAAAGAAAAAGAAATAAATTTGATTCTTTTTACCAAGGAGAGACGAATGTAGGGTTTTGGAATCCACTACTTCTAATATTTGTATACTCAATAATAATAACTTTGACACAATACTCCTACTTTAATTTACTCAAAACAATTTTGAATGATTTGGAAGATATAATGTTACAAGCTCTTTTTATGACTTCGTCGCTATTCTAAGGCCTAATTTTCCTTCGCTTGTAAAAGATCGGTAGCTTAAAACTACCCAAAACAATTGTTATGAAGAATATAAAGAAAAGAAAATTTGTAGACAAATTAAAAGCACTAAAAATGGAGTAAATATGTCCAAGAAAATAATTACTCATAAAAAATGGCTTCTTCCAAAAACCTAGAAAATAAATTTAGTTACACATGAATCAAGAATGGTAGAAATTTTGATTATTCATTGTATTCAAAAAGTAATTAAAATAGCTTACAATGATTTCCAATTGCTAAAAAGGTTTAGCCACTAAGTTGTTGCATTAGCTCAGTTGCGAAAGACCTACTGCAACCAATATAGTATATGATATAGTGGTTCTGGGGTTGATTAATGGTAGTTTCTGCGAATGTCTCATGCATGGGCACTAGTAGAAATCAGCAGTTTCGCGACCGCTGAAGCAAGTCATTTAACTCGTTTCTATGACTTGCTTTGTCAGTCGAAGAAAGGGTCGTTGTTTGAGCGTCTTTTTCAACTGTGACGTGGCTGAGCGGGTCGCGGTTCAACGACCGACATTAACGGTCAAGGTCTTATGACTGACCCTAAACGGTCCTTGATATACATTTTAATATAAAAAAAATAGTCTCAGATTGCCTGACTGAATCTGTCTGGCCTGACTGAAAACCAAATTAAACCCAAATGACAACCAAATTAAACCCAAATGACAACCAAATTAAGGTCAAATTAAAATAAAATTTAGCTCAAATTGAAACCAAATTATACTCAAATGAGAATCAGATTAAACTCAAATGGAAACCAAATTACATTCATTGATTCATGTTCAAATTACAAACAAAAAAAAAAAGTATTCAAATTACAACAAATAAAAGGTTCAAAGCAATACAAGTTCTTACAACAATAAAGTAACTAAGTTCTAAGATTCGGTTGTAGAATGATAGATTAATAATGGTGTACCTGCACTGAAAAAATAAGTTCCCCCATCATAGGTCATAATACTCAACTGAAAAATTCAGACAACTTTTATCTTATCATTAATCAACTAATAATCTGAAACATCGAAGAAAGACATACCCTGATAGTGAGATAATCTTCATGTGTAGCAGCATTGGTAAAGCAGGAGACCAATAACTGCAAACAAAAAAATCAATAGATCATTTTCCAGTTCACAAACAAATGTCAAAACCTTGATTTTGCACCAACAGTTTTGATCAAACAGTGCACTAACATAAGAAATAACCCAACGAAGTCTAGAGAAACTAAACACTTTAACACATAAATGTGTCTAAATCGAAGACGCATAGCAAACCTTAAGGTCCTTAACAACCAAGAAGTTGAAATATGATGGCAGCACAACATACAATATGACACACAGGATGACAGACATTCAAATTTATATCAGTTCACCAAATTAAACCAATTATGGCAAAGTATAATAAGGTATGATATGCAAAGTACTGAACAACTCCAATGCTTACCACCTTACAGATGTAATTTTCGTGAAAAGAACACCACACAACAGTTGTTTAACACCTAACACAGCTCAGGAGTCGGTTAACACTAAGGAGATGTAACTGAGATGACGACAAGTCAGTTTTTGCAGGTTTAATGTTCAAGAGCTGGTAACTGAATTCTACAAACTGTAACTAACCCAAATGTTGAGTTAAAGCAGCAAGTAATTAACAGAGAAACAAAACACAACACTTATAAACAGAATCCTGGTTCTTGATGCTGGATTGAGTATCTCTTTTCTGATGAAAACTGTGAGCTGTAGTCAACTAGCAGAATCAGGCCTTTCACTATAATCACTTCTACAACATGTATTAATCAGGAATGGCTAGCACAATAAAAAGTTCAGCAGTCTAAAGATATTTATTTACAGATGTTAGTGAACTGCTAAACTGAGAAGCACAATAGAAGATTTACTATGCCAAACAGAATATATGACTAATCTTATTTTGCTAAGACAATGATGATGGTATGAAAATGCAGGTGAACAAAATAACAGAAGTTAAAAGAAAAACTACAGCTACAATAATTTAACAAATTATATACAAGATTGAGCTAAAATCAGCAAAGTAATGAAGAAACTTCAGCAAAGTAATGAAGAGAATTGCGAATATACATACCTCGACAAAACATTATGATTCCATATATTTCATGATCCACATTCGTGTAGTTTGACAAAGATAAGAATCTGAATAAATGCTCAAATCTCAATGTACATAAACAATGTAAAAAAAAAAAATCAAACTATACAAGTACCGAATATCAATTTTTTACTTGAAAATCTTCATCCATATACTCATCATTTAACGGATCATCTTCATTCCAAAACTCATCTTCTCCAAAAGTTGCCAAAATTGACAGCGCTTCACTTGCGGCTCCAGTGAAGACAAATGGATCTTCTAAAGCGTTCTTGTTGGGTTCTGATCTTATTGGAGACTCCAAAACCAAATTCCAATGTTGCCTTGTCACATCTAGGCAGTAAAAGACTTGTCTAGCTTGAGAAGCATGGATGATTGGCTCGTCGACCTCTCTTGAGTTGTTCATGAACTTCCTAAAGTTGACAAACCTTAACTTTGTATCTGCATCCACGTATGATCCGTTTACTTTGTCTTCCATTCGCACCCAATCACAATTGAAAACAACTTCTGTAAAAATTCCATAGTCCACTTCAAATATGTCTTGCAGAATGCCATAGTAGGTAGTATCATCATCAACCGGGTTAGTATCTCTGGCACTTGCTCTGAAGCTGGTAGAAGCATTCATGGTAACTCCACTATTTTGTGTAATAAAGTGTTTTTCAGCTTCGGCTGTATAGAAAAGATAGCCATTAACAAAATATGCATTGTACGAAACTGCCGAGAAGGAAGGACCAATTGCCAGCCTACGGAAATCTGTCATGGCAGTGCCTTCAAGTTCCTCAAGTTGGTCCTGTAACCATGGAACGTAGTCTAAAGGCTTCATCCTTCTCGCACAAGTTTGGTTAAAATTATGAACATATGTATCATATTTCCTGTCAAACAAAAACAAAGAAAAGAAAGAAAGCGACAAGTGAGAAGGTTACTTTTCCTTCAAGTTCCTCAAGTTGGTCCTGTAGCCATTGAAATAGAAATCAACTTAGGATTTACTTACGCTTCCCATTCAATATTTTCATCTGAATGTCTCAATATCCACAAACGGATTTGTTCATACTGTAAATTGGTTAGTGAACATGGTTTTCCTTGCGAATCAACTGGGTATGGACCTTCGTAAGCATCACTGGGCATTGCTATCTTTCCACGACACTTAAAAGACTTTCGATTCGCCTCGGGAAGAATCTCTCGCACAATGGCGCGCTCCTTCATTGATGATGAATCTTGTTTTGTAATAGACCCTTCTATATAATTTTTGTTGCGACCAAGAACCTTGTAGTGCCTCATCATCCTGCACATGTAATCAATTAACGTAATCAGTTAACAAATATTTATAAGCTTACTGAGTTCATAAAATAATAAACCAAAAGGATGCTAATGACTAAAGGATTGTACCTCTCAAAAGGGTACATCCACCTAAATTGAACAGGCCCCAATTGATGTGCCTCTTCCGCCAAGTGTACAACAACATGAGTCATACTAACAAAAAATGCAGGTGGGAAGTACATTTCAATCACGCATATCGACTCTACAACACGATCGTGCATTATACGAAGCTCAGCACGATCAATAACCTTAGAGGTTAGGACTTTGAAAAATAATGATAAGTTTCTAACTGCCTCACGCAATGGCTTATGTTTCTTGAAACAATGCATCATAAAAATAGGCATTAAACCTTGCATAAGAATGTGATAATCATGCGACTTAAGACCCTTCAATTGGAACTCTTTCATGCATACTCTTTTCTTCCAATTACTGATGTAACCAATGGGAACTTTAAGTGTTTTAAAAGTTTTACAGACAACTTCCCTTTTTTTCTTGGACATCCAATAAGGTGCGGGAGGGAGTATCTCTTTTCCATTCCTTTCCTTCAACCACAAGCTAGGCTTTAACTTTAGCAGCTTCAAATCTCTGCATGCTGGAGCCCCATCCTTGGACTTATCCTTATGGCACATAAATGTTCCAAACAAATTCTCTGCAAAATTCTTTTCCACATGCATGACATCCACATTGTGCCGGATTTGTAGAAACTAATAAGATTGATGAAGTTAGAATGACAAACAACAAAACTTATTAAACTAAAGTAACTGCAAGATATAATAGGTCAAGATAAACTTACCTTCCAATATAGGAGACAAAATAAGATTGACCTCTTTGACCAAGGAGACTCAATTGCCGGCCGCTTTACCAACTTTCCAAATTCTTTATCATTCTTTGTCTTGCTGAACAATTCGACGCCACTCAAACGTCTTGGTGCAACCCTGAGATCCTTTGATCCATTGAATTGAGATGTTTTTCGTCTATAAGGGTGAGACCGATCTCTTAAAAACCTTCTATGACCCATATAATCAAACTTTGAACCACATTTAAGCCACCTTGCCTCTGTATTTTCTCCACACATAGGACAACCATATCTTCCAGAAGTTCGCAAACCAGAAACATGGGCATACGCAGGGAAGTCATGTATACACCACAACAACATCGCTTTCATTGTAAAGTAAGTCTCCATATGATCATCGTAAGTTACCTTTTCGAGTGACCATAACTCATTTAACTCGTCGATCAATGGCTGCAAATAAACATCAATGTTATGGTTGGGACCAAGTGGACCAGGAATCATCAGTGTTAACATTGTGAAATCTTTTGTCGTGCATTCGGATGGTGGAAGGTTATAACAAACAAGCATAACAGGCCAAGTAATCGTGCGTGTTCATCATTCCAAAAGGATTAAAACCATCCGTCGCTAGTCCTAGACGCACGTTTCTCTTTTTCAAGCAAACTCAGGCCACTTCATATCAATAGACTTCCATTGTGTAGAATCCACCGGATGTCTCATGTGTGTAGCACTTTCTTCAACTTTATCATACCACGTCATCAACTCGGCAATCCACGTTGTGCCATACATACGTTGTAACCTTTCCGTGATTTGGAAAATACCTTAATTTCTTCATTGGAATCTTTCTAGCAGTTGGACTACTCACTTACGGTGGTTTTTGCCATCTACTTTCACCACATTTAGGACATTTATCTTCATTAGCATAATCCTTGCGATAGAGAATACAATCGTTAATACAAGCATGAATAATTTGCACCGGCAATTGAAATGGTTTAATCATATTCTTAGCTATACTACAAGTAGATGGTAACGTGTTCCCAGCTGGTATAATTGTTTTCATATATCCCAATAACTTAGTCATGAAAACATCAGAACATTGATACCTAGCTTGCATATTGAGCAACTCAACTGTTGTTGACAGTTTTGTATGTTCTTTGTCACATCCAGGAAATAAGGGTAGCACTGCATCCTCCAACCTCTTGATGCAATTGACAGTAGCCCTATCTTGAACATTACCTCCAGAACCATATTCAACAGCAGCACTTGGCAGGTCATCAGAATCATTAAGGAATTCTTTAGGGTTATCAAGACCAACTACATGTCCTAGTGAATCATTGAACAATTCATATATTCTTGAATGAGATGCAGCATCATAATTCGCAACATTATTTGCAGGTAAGGTGCGAGCATTAACATTATTCACCCCAGGTTTCTCTCCATGATGAATCCACGTCCGGTATGACACATCGAACCCATGATCTAGGATATGCCCATGTACAAAATCCAGAGAGTTTGGTAAACTACCAAAGTTCTTACACTTCATGCAAGAACATCTAAATTCTTTGATACCTTCGCCAAGACTCTCTATTGTAAATTGGATGAAAGATTCGCCACCTATAATCCATCTAGGTGAACCCTTGGGTGCGGTCATCCATTCTTTATTTGGAGTAGTTACATGATGCTGAGACATCTGCAAAACAAAGAAAATACGTATATAAATCAGAACCCAGAATTCAGATGAAACTACATTAAAGTACAATGATCTACACTACAGAATGGATGCAGATATCATCAAAGAAGAACAAGGGTTAAGAATGCTTACACTCCAAGGATAAATGGCCAAACCTCTGCCCTAATGCTTGGATCAACACCCTGCACCGAGAACGGCAAGTGAGAACTTATAGCAACAAATATGAATAACATAAGGGTCTGCATCAAGGAAGCTTATAACATAAGGGTCTGCATCAATGAAGCTTAAAATAATGAAGTCTATACGAAATGACTCACACTACTCCAAACTTTTTTCAAAAAGTTAATTCCACCATCACTGAATTTCCCATCTTCATCGAATAGATTTTTCCAAACTTGAAGTAACTTCATAAACAACTTTTAGGAAAATTTCAACTTTTGGTTTAGTGGGATTACTTCTGAGTTACCAGAAATCTTTAAGTAATGCAATGTTAATAAAGCAAAGCAGTATATGGAAGAAGTGAAATAACTCACACCACTGCGAACTTTCTTCAAAAACTTGACTCCACCATCCCTGAATTTCTCATCTTCGTCGAATAGATTTTTCCACTGTTGATTCAAAAGTGGATGTTTTCTTCTCCTAAAAGACCATGGTGATCTTAGATGCCCCCTGAAAAATGAAGGAGGTTCAATTACAACCGCTAATCATCTAAATTGGACTAAGAAAGAATGAATAATAACCGAGTAATTAACAATGAACAACAAAACCCCAAAATTCACATACAAATCTATGATAACAGAGTAATCAAATCATACAACAAGTTACTACTCATCAAATTCATCACTTACTTACTTATTTTGACCTAATTAAGCAGAAACCCCCCCACCCCCTACCCCCAAATTTAAGATACATACATAAAGCAGTTAGAAACTCGGAACCCTAACTTTCCAACTGAAGTTCAAATCAATTAGGCTAGGACCAAACAAATTTTGACTAAGAATGAAGTGTTTACCGTGATAGCTTGTTGAGATGGATATTTGAGTTCTGAAATCAAATAATCGTTCCTTTACTTCATAAATCCTTCTAAAAAATTTGTCGCAGGATTAAAACCCTGACTAGTAAGTATGTACCCTCATAAATTTGTTGTGAATTATGATGTTGCAGATCAATTCAATGATTAAATCTGCCGATGAGAGTTAATGTCGTCTCGAGAAAGGTTTTCAGAAGTTCAGAGAGAATAATTTTACGAGTTATGAGAGATGATACGTGTACGAGAGAGCTTTACCTTTTTCTGGATAAGAAGCTTGTGGTCTAAAACGAGTCAGTTTTGTAGCTTACTCAGCTGAATGGGCTGAATTGCCTCTCAGATGGATACTTTAGTCTGAAACGAGTCAGTTTGTAACTGACTTAGCTGAATGGAGTTTTGCTCAAGTTCATTATTTGAATTCACATGTCTTGTGATTGAAAGCTAAGATTATAGAGTAGAAAACTAAAACTGAAGTTAAAAGTTATGTAATATGAAGATTTAAGAGTAGAAAACAGGAAGAAGAAAAAAAAAAGAGTTGATGAAACTGAACTAGATTGAAACAAGATTGCAAATATAGTAAAATCAAAACAAGATTGAAAATTTAGTAAAATCAAAACTGAACTGAAAATGATTGGTGATACTAATATATTTTTAATTAGATTATAAAAGCAAGGCTCTGAAACCTGCTGAAGCTACAAATCCATAAAAGTTGCAAGACACTTCTTTACATGTTTTGAGTGTCTTCTTCATCACAAAAAAAAAGAAGAAGATGAGACTCAAAACCATACAAACTTGCAAGTCTAACCCAAAATACTTACATCTCAAAAAAGAGATTCCGATAACTAGTTACATATAATGCCGAGTACGTAATATATATAAAAAACTTACATGTATACCAACCATGTATATATACCCAAAAAAAGTCCCAAAATGTCCCAAACCTCCACATAAAACCAGAACTCCAAATCCATTAAACGCCAACACCACCTGCGGTAACTAGGAAAACAAACCGTTGTGGCCACATAACCTTGTCACCTATGGAAACATCTCTAAAAGTTCCATCACCTTCATAGAGATTTTCAGAAGGTAAACAGACTTCATCAATGAGGACCAAATGACATTCATCATTTATTGGAGTCATATTGGTAAATATATAGCCTACTGCAACAGCTCTCTTTCTCATGTTCTTCAGAATTACTCGCTGAGATCCAGCTGGTTGACAACCACCACCATTCATACCCTGCAGAATATATAAGCACACCCAAATAAGCAATAAGGTTTTACTGGTGTACATAAAAAGATGGTTTATGAAAATGGAAACAACACCATGTATACAGAACACACTCTTGAATCCAAACTATTATCAACAATCAACACATCTATTATGGATAATTAATACAACTGATC
This sequence comes from Papaver armeniacum, assembly GCA_023531295.1. NCBI lineage: Eukaryota > Viridiplantae > Streptophyta > Magnoliopsida > Ranunculales > Papaveraceae > Papaver > Papaver armeniacum. Next base: position 1,087,404 of record JAJJWW010007659.1, read on the forward strand.
AAAAGTAGATGAATACAAATATGTAAGTATATATGTGGCATCCTTGTCCAATCTCATCTCATTGTATAACATACTTCAAATAATTTTTAAACAACCATATCCACCAAGTTATTCATCTAATCGCTCCCTAGCATACAAATAAGAATTAAGCAAAATGACCACTACCTACTGAGATTTTAAGTAAAAATGAATATTTCCTTTTGCTAGACAAAAATTTTAGAACAATGTTTATGAGTTGCAAACTAAAAAACTAGTTATAGAATGTTATTACCTGAGCATTAGAAGTACTGGGGTTAGGATTGCAACTTAAACCGGCCATTAGTGTCTCAACAGTTTGTTCAAGAGTACGGACACGATCTTCTATAGCTCTAGTCTTCAGCACTTGTTGTCTTAATTGCTCCCTAGGAAGTGTAGAAGCAAGCAGTTCAGTCTTTGATATCCCACCTCCCATTCCTCGAACACATCCCCTATCATCAACTCCAAACACCTATTAAGAAGTAAACAAAATTTGTTAGCTATAACTAACAACATTTTTTTGCAAACAACAATACAAATTAATGTGCACCCACCTTGGCAACTGCATCTCTGTCCAAGTGGGTTTCCTCTCTATACTGCTCGGTTTCATGCAGCTCTCTTACCTGTGCCTGCAATGTACATCAGATTATATGTATAATTGGAAATCATAACTACAAGGAAAACGAACAAAGAAAATATATGTTCGTCAATATAAAACCAAAAAAGAAAACTGGACTTACGAGATATTGTATGCATTTTACTTCGTAACAATCAGGGTCCATTACATCAAATGCTTCTTGAGGGAGTTCTTGGTAAACATGTGTTGCCAAGTATACAACAGTTCTTGACACACTGCCAGTTGGACTTTGTTGTTCCATAATATGACGACGACGTGCAATGCCATCTCTTCCAGTAGTATGCAAAACCTTGAGTAGCTTCCTTGATTCCTTACCTATCTCCCTTAGTTTCTGATCTTCTACTGAATCATGAAGTTTCACAAATTTCACCCAATCCTCGCTCTTCACACCTTGTGGTCTATTGTTCATTCTTTCAGCAACAGTAGCAAATTGCTCACACCATTTCCTTAAAATTGTCTTTTTGTTCTTCCATGACTTATTTGCCATCCTCAACGCCTTACACTTGATAATTTCAGGTACCTTGTACTCATTCTTGATGGCTCTCCAAATTTCTTCCTTGAGACCACATGGAACAGACCTCCAATCCTCAATACATTGTGGGACAATATTCCTGGCTATTATTCCAACTCTGGTAGCATATTTCTTAGAACCATCCTCTATTGGTTGTCCCAGAGCATTGAATTGAATGACCAAACGGTGATCATCTACAGAAAACAAAACAAATGGAAGGTCAATTGATAGCATTATATATATATATATGACATAAAGGAAACTGAAATAAAATGTCGTATGTTACCATTAATCCCGCTTTCATCTGTATTGTCAACTTCAATATTTTCTTGATGAAAAGCCGCATGCCATCCATTTCCCTCAGCCTGATTCTCATTGCCATGGATTGGAGAATGATCATCATTTGACGAAGACACACGATGACTCCCTTCACTTGGACTTGCAGCAGCATGACCACCATCAGTTGATGGAGACCCTTGTGAATTGAGCAAATCCCTCGGCCAGTTAGCTGCACTTGACCTAGGGGTAGTACTTGCAGACCTAGTATTTGCAGACCGAGAATGGCTACTTGCAGGATGTCTCGGCATAGTTACCTGAAAAAATATCAATTTGAAAAATTAACCACCAAAATACAGACCTAACTAGCTTGGAATAAAAAACAACATCATTCTAAATCATAAAGTATACTTGAGAGCATTCAAGTCATTCAACAACATTACAATCTAAAACTTAACTATCCGGGGGAATCATGTTGCCAATAAGATATAAAACTGGTATGTAAAATATATTTAACACATGCCAAACTATAATGAAACTAGAATCAAATGACTGGACCGATGGGGCTTAACAAAATTATAATTAGGACATCCAAATATTGATCTCAATAAAGAACTTAAACTTAAGTTTTGAGTCTACAATGGCATGGGGTAGTTTTAGGTATACAAACACTAGACAAACACTACTACAAAGTCACCTTGAAGTGCATAAAATTTCACATGACATCAATAAGAGAAGGCATTAACACATGAGTAACTATCTAAAACAATATAAGAGAAGCATTAACACATGGGTAACTATACTAAAAGGGTTACAAACCTAAAACATAATTCTGTTCAAGCAACACAAAACCCAAAACATGATACACAAACCAAATCAACAACATAACTTAACTAACCCTAATACATGATCCACATACTAGATTTAAACTCATAAATTAACCAACTATCAAATCAGCTATACCTGATGAAAAACAGAACTGCAACTTAAGTTGTAACTACTTGAAATCAACCAAGAAAATAACAATTGTTAAAACCCCTTGAACAAAATCGACCAGTAAAAGAAAAAGAAAACTTAAATCCAAATCCAAATCCAAATCCAAATCACTAACTGTTTTTTGATAAAGATTTGAACTACAACTGAAAATGGTGATATTTACCTGAAATCAAAAAATAAAACACTAATTGTTAAAAGCCCGTGAAGGAAATCGATCATTTAAAAGAAAAGAGAGGAAAAGGAAAACTTAAATCAGAAACCCTAACTATACCTTATTTGAACTACGACTGAAATTGTTGAGATTTACCTGAAATCAACAAACGAAACACTAAAAATTAAAACCCCATGAACGAAATCGTTCATTAAAAGAAAAAAATAGAAGAAAAAGATTACTTCAATCAAAAAACCCTAATTGTACCTTATCTCAACTACAACTGAAACTATTGAGATTTACCTGAAACAAACAAACAAAACACTAATTGTTAAAACCCATGAAGGAAATCGATAGTAACAGAAAAAGAGAAGGAAAAAAAAGAACTTCAATCGAAAAACCCTAATTGTATATTTACCTGATGATTTTGAAAATCAAACCTAGTTGCTACACAAGATGTAAAAGGTTAATCTAAATGAAGTTTTCTAATATAAGGGCTTAATTAGATTTCATTGATGGAGTTTGAGAGAAGAATAAGATTTTAGGATGTCTGGGTTTTTTTCTCTGAGTTTTTCTTTTTTTCTCTGTGAGTGAACTAATGGAGAGAGAGAGAGGATATGGGGAGAGATATATCCATCGATACTAACGAGGTGAGAAAGGGAGGGAAACAGGTTAGAGTTCCCGCCTAAACTAGAATCACTGATTCAACTAGGTCTAGCGGTCTCAATATGGGTTAATAATTCGGGGACATGAGTGTAATTAAAAAATTTATACATCGACTGTTTTTAACCATCTGGGTTGTGCTCCGAAAAATTATTATATCCTAGACCGTCTTGACCGGTCCACGGTCCATGGACCGCTGATGAGGGTCGGGGTGGTAGGTTGAGATTACCCCCTTTTCTACTAGTGGGGTTTGTTCTTCGTATTCTTGGTTAAGCAGCATGAAGAATTTTTGTAACCTCTCTTTTCTCGATTCCAAGCATCCATTTCTTCTCCAACTCCCCGTTCCCCTTCTTTGGAATTCCATCACCCTATTTATACTTATACTTAACAGGGCTAAGAAATCTTCGAGAATATCTTCAATTAATTCATTTCTCTTCACGGCAGTAACACGAGAATAATTTCCTTGTTTAGGTTCTTCACGCGTCTGCAGGGGCATAATATCCTCTCTTTTTTTTTTATCTCCTTCACGATTCGGGTGCAGCTCTACACACTCCAAACACACGCAAATCATGTCTAAACTCACTGCAACTCATGTATCCCGTGAATAACTTAAGTTCCCTATGTGCTTCAAAACTCGTTGATACAGCCCAATTCTTTCGAATCTGAAGGACTTACCAGTCCTGTTTAACTTGAACTGGTCCAGCCCAATTCATTCCAACGATTGAATCTCCTCAAAATTCGTCTAAACATCAAACCCTAATTTTGCCCGGAAATAAACCCGATAATGATATTCGCTCAATTGGTGATTATCCATCCAATCTTAAATGAACCAAGATCATTAATAGCTCTGTCTAATCATTTAGGACAAACCCAATTAGTTTCAGCGATTTAGTCTCTTTAGAACACCTTATGTTCCTTTTAAAACCAATTTTCTCGTCAAATTTCCAAATTCAAATTGTTGAAGATGACTGCCTCTTATCCAATCCGGGGGTGCATTTAGCAGTTGGGTTTTTTAGCAATCTTGGGGGTGCGAATAGCGAATTGTGGAGTACAAGAAGTAATTTTGGGCTGTAAATAGAAAAAAAATCATCCGGGTGCCTTTAACACATTTCTGGGGGGGCCCTTATCCAAAGTTGGGGTGCCTGTAACACTTTTGTGGGTGCCTTTAGTAATTTTCGAATCGATTTCTCTAAAAATATTTCTTTTACAAAAATACCTACACACAAAACACCACAATAAGTACAAAAATGAGCAGTAACAATATATAGAATTGAGACAAATTAGACACATAAATGAGTTTGTCACCTATATTTTAGAAGTATGTTACTCCCATACTTTATGGTTTTTGGGCATATGGCCCATTTTTCGTCATTTTTTTATTTGATTTTGGAAAAAAAAATATGAGGAAAGAGAATGTGGAGAAACGTATGGAGAATAAAATGTGGATCATGGTAGTAGTCGGATTGTTTTAGGCATTAAAGTTGGTTGGTTGTGTCCTACCAAAAGTGCTTTTTTAACTGAATCTCTACAAGCTTTATTGATATGTTCAATAACCCGATTAAACACTACTCAGATTTATTTACCGCTCCCTGGAATGTTCAGCATGAAAATAAAGGTTTTCCTATCAAGTGAAAATGGTTTTGCCAACAAAGCTCACTTTTCTAACTAATCTTCATTATTCATAAGTTTGAGACTAAAACTGCAATAATGCAATAAGGTTTACCAAATTCCATCAGGAGTTACCAATACAAGGGAACCAATGGTGAGGACTTTTTTGGTAAACTTTGTAACGATCTTATAATATTGGCTAAAATTCACTTTTAGCTTCTTTCATCGATATGTGTTACTTTTGTTAATCTGACTGAGTTTACACTTTTAACGGATAATGTTTGTAACATCTTACAAATAAGAGTATTAATTATATTTATTAAGTAATTCTTAACAATTTATGTAATAACAAAGATATTGATTTCTATGTTTTTATTTCTTTGGTATCCTGGATAGATTTAGTCGTCGTGTTTCTATGTTAACGAAAATCAAGTTGTTCGGTTTGCACTCTGACTTTGTATATGCTCACAACATGTCATTAAATTCTTGTAACATGTAAGATAAAAATATAGTTCGTAAATCTAAAATTTCAATTATTTGAACTGATAAGGAAAATGCTTTTATAAATAGAGTAGAAACTCTCTCATGTTTATTTGTGTAATCATGGTATCATATTTTTAGCTCAGCAATACGATTTTGAATTGTATGCTCATTTACTTTCTCCTTTACAAGATTGCTAACAACACCAACAATTACACATATGCTTGTATACAATATGAAAAAGAGAGGGTACCTAGTATACCTTAAAAAAAAAAATCGTTCTTGAACATGTACGAATAATCCTTGCACAATCAGTATGTTTAGATTTTAATGCATTAATAAATAGTTTTAACAAGATTTTGTCTAATATTGTCCATGTTGAAACTTCAAGATCCGAATTCAGCAAGACAAAGTCTTGTATGATCCATATCAGAAGATCGCATTCAATAAGATCAAGTATTGTATAATTTTTACTCACGAGTTACACAATTTAGGTTGTTTATTGTACTACTTGCAGAAACAAAATAACATAAGGCACTAGAAATATTGTCAACTAGGGAAACTGCAATCTAGCATAAAAACTCTGGGACCTCGTCCAAGTTTAACACACATTGTATTAGTTACGTCGTTATTGACACTAGCCTATTATTAAGACTTTGGACTAGAGTGTAGTTGAGATTGAATATAACCTCTAAGCTGTTCAGCTAAAGTTGTGTCCCTTACTTCTCTTGGATGTCGCAAGTCCTTATGCACATGATTTCCCTAGCTGACATCCTTTACAGGCCTAAGAGTTTCTCCATGGTCCTTGGTGAAGACTGCTACCTCAAACAAGACGTACACCTATTTGATTTTCTTTAGATATCTTTCAATCAAGGTAAGACAAATCTATTTTCTTTAAGGGATCTCCAGAGAAAAAAGGTACAATATCAAGTAAACCTCGACAATTAGGGTTTAACCTCTTCAAAACTTGTAGAGATACATAATTGAGTCTACCTCACAAGATCTATTTAAGTCCAACTTGGATCATAATATTGTGGAACTAACAAGGTCAGAGACGAATAACTCCTTTTAGTTTTTATCAATTTTATTCCTCAATTGATAGCTCTTGAATGGTCACAACATAATATATATGGACCTTTAGAATAGACAAGATCTACAATAATCAAAATAAAATTCCAGATAACAAAGATCTATCATGTAAAATAGTCTGACCAGGATTCACATATCCCAAGTGAAGACTTTAAAGTTGTAACCTAATTATGTTTCTTAAGGAAACCTGGGTTTATGGAAGAAGAGTATTGCATCAAAAAGATGCACATCATGGAGTGATTTAAAATCTAACTTGTAGAGAATCCTTTAATTATAATGATAAATAAGGATATGTTGCTTAAAGTTCAAGCAACGATTACTTACCTCTAAATTATAAGTTCGTGAAGTATTTTCCATGTTTATGAATTACTTTCAATACTTCTTAGAATAGCTTTTCACTTTGGTCCCAAGTAAACTTGTTTCCTTAGTCAAAACACTCTAGTAATAGAGTTTCTTTCATTTGATAAAAATCGTAAGAATGGTAACCAAGTACTCTCGAAAGAAAGATACTTCTAAAGTCTAACTTATACTCAACTATAAAAAGAATTAACTTACTCATAATAACATGGTAGGAAGAATAAATACCAATTATCGTGCAAGAAGTTTGCTATAAGCTTTTGGGAACTGAGATTTCAACTTTGTTCCATATTTCCACTTATACCGCCAGAATATGATTGAGGATCCATTTCCAATATTTGATGGTGAGATTTTTTAACATATTTATTTTTTCTGTGTACCTTTCCGCAGCACCCTACCTTGAGGTTTAAAAGTATAATTAACCCAAAAATCATCTCTAGAGCCTTCTCTACCTTGACAGTCTTTATTCTAGGTCTAGCTCCTCTCGGGTTGTCTTGGGGGACATGAATTTTGTTCTTAGGCATAATGAGAAACTAGGTGGAAATCCGATAGCCAAAAATAAATTAGATGAAGTTAATAATCACATTGATGTATTAGACTTAACTGATCATGTGATCTGTGTTGGAAGTCCATATACATGGACTAACATAAGGAGTAGTAATTCACTTATTTTGGAGAGGTTAGATAGAGCTCTGGTAAAATATGAATGGTTAGCTTTTTTCCTGATGTTATTGTTTATCACCTTGTAAGTATAGGTAGTGATAATGTTCTTATATTTCTTGTTACTTCTAGAAATGATAACCCTACAAAAATACCTCAAAGATTTAATAGGTGTTGGCTTATGGATGATTCTTGTTAGAATGTTATTGCTATTAATTGGTATACTGATGTGGGTGGTTCGCATGCTTTTATACATGTCAATTGTTGTATGCTTTTAAACATGTCAATTTTTTAGACAATGTGAAAATAAATATTAGACATTGGAGCTTCTATACTTTTGTTAATATCCATGCTCATATAAATAGTTTGAAAGTTTAAATTGGTGATATTCAATAACATTGCTCTAGTAACTCTAGGGATGATCAAATTGTTAGGCTAGGAGATTAAATTAAAGCACCGGTATAGTGTTTATCAAGGTTTGATGATCAAAATAGTAAATAGTTGGGTAGAATGTGTTAAGATATTATGATCAAATATTAATACTTCCATGATAAGGTTAAGTTTAGGGAATGTAAAAGAAACCGAAAAGAGTGGATCCAAAATAGTATAGATAGTTGTTTGACAAATAGAAGCATGGTAGCTATTAAATTGATGGATCATTTTGCTAAAATTAGTAAAATATGAATCCTCCAAATGCATGTGAGTTTTCAAAAATGCTTGATCCTTGTATTTCTGAAGTTGAGAATGATTTTATGATTGACACTCCAACTGATAAGGAGATTAAGGTAATAGTTTGGCAGATGCACCTACGGACCTTCCCGGGTCCAGATGCATACCCCTTGGATTTTATCAACAGATGTGGGGGGTGGCGGGAAGTGATACTTTTAAAATGGGTAAGTCTTTTTTCAACTCTGGTCATCTTCTAAAACAGATGAACCATAGTTTATATCTTTAATACCCAAAACCAAATCTCTTGGAAATGCATCTATTTTAGACCAATTGGTCTAGATAATGTAAGTTCTAAGATCATTTCTAAGCTCTTAGCTAGTAGGTTGAAGACTGGGATGGAAATGTTTATTAGTCTTTATCAGGCGGTTTTTATATCTTCTAGGTAAACAATTTATAATATAGTTATTGCACATGAGCTTATTGATACTTTGAGGAATAGGACTCGGCTTATGGCTCTTAAGCTTGATATGTCAAAAGCATTTGACAGGATTAGGTGGAGTTTACTCATTTCAATTATGAGACAATTAGGATTCCATGAGCATTGTTGTGTAATGATTGAGCAATGTGTTTCTACATTATCTACTTCTAAACTACTCAATGGAGCACCGGATGATGTGTTTTATCCTACAAGGGCTCTTAGACAGGGAGATCCCTTGCCCCCTTATCTTTTCATTATATGTATGGATGATTTATTTGTAATGCTGATTAAGGATAAAAGTTAAAGTCATATTCAGGGAATAAAAGTTACTAAATGTGTTCATTCTGTTAGTCATTTATTTTTCACAGACGATTTTTTTGTATTTACTAAGGCTCCAATCAAATGCGCAAATTTGGCACGTTGTCCCCGGTTAGAAACCGACTAAAATTACTATTTAAGAAAGTTTACGAAATAACTGAGTATTAATTGGAGTTTCTTTTGTATTATCAAAATTAGGCGACCTGGGGATTTTTTAGTGTAATGGTCCGTTTTTATCTTCCAGTAGTAGCCTCAAACCTGTCGGGAAAGCAAAGGACAATATGTTCTGATCCAACCAGGAGATGGCTTTAACTTAACATTCAAATCAAAACCCTAGAAATCTCCGATTAGTCTTATTTACATCATTTCTTCTTCTGATAATGAAATTACTTCTACTACGAATGAAACCCTAAAAGCCATGAATATTCCATCAACACAAGAAGAAGAAGATCGTCATCCTCCTCCTCCTTTAGAAGAAACCGTCAAAGAACCTGATGAAGAAGTTGCGAATTCTGAAGTTGGGAATATGAATGATTCTTCAAATCAAGATGAAGAATCTATCAATAAGACTTCAGATGCTTTAGCGAAAGGAATTTCATCTATTCTCGGAACTCTAATTAAGGAATTTGATACCAAGGCTCAAAATACAGCTACAAGTCAAGACCAGCTCTCTTCCGCCATTAATAGACTTACTACAGGTACTTCCGTTCCCATTTCAATTACATGATGATCATTCATTTTGATTTTTGTTAACTATGTTGTCTGAGGCGCCAATGTGGTGTTTTTTTTTTTTCATTTTATTGTGACGCCTCGCCAGCCAAGGCGCGGCATTTATCATAAATTCCTTAAGAAACGTAACCTTAATCCCACTTCTTTCATGAGATTTAATGCCCAGACTTTTATTTTGTGTTTGTTTCATTTCAATTAGGATTTGTATTAGTATATTGCTCAACTAGTAGGGAAATTACTCCATATGTTTTACTTAGCGCCAAGCTCGAACAACATAGATTTTATTTTATCAACTTATAAGGACTCTAATGTTTCCATGAATGACAATTGGTAGTAATTATTGATGGGATTGTAGCTGAGTTTGACAGCCATGGGTTGACGTTTCATTTACCTAGCTAAAATTTATGGAGTTTCGTACATGATTTTGTAAGTCATAGAAGCCACTATGAAGGTTGAACATGATTTACTGTATGCACTTGAATCTGACTGGTTGCTCTTTAACAGCATTCCATGGTTTTGAAAAGTGGTAGAGGCAGCCTTTCCACATGGGCATTTTTTTGCCACTAAAAGGCGTACACCTTTAACCCTAAATTATCCTCCAAAAGGCAGTCTCAAGAGACGTTTTTTTTGTGGGAAAGCAAGAAAAACATAATATAAACCTTCTTAGAGAGGTATTTTTAAGTTACCTTGCAGTTCTTTCTTTAGTGTTATAAAACTTGGCATCTTTATGACGAAAAAAACTGAATTTGTTGTTGCTGTCTTGATATCTAATGTTTCCGACCCATTCTTAAACATGATTGTATCCTGAGATGCTTAATTTCTCAGGAGACTTGTCTGGTTTATGGGCTAATTTGTTTTGAATGATTTTTTTCCCAGAACTTATGCTGTTATATTAAAAATTTTAAATATTTCACTAATTTCTACATATTTATTTCTTTTGTCTTTTCGATCGAGTCACCGCCTCGCCTCTGACTGCATTACGCATTTTAAAACCACAGCATCCATATTCAAGCTTTAGTAGCATCTGTTTGTCCTTTATTTTAGTTGTGCACTTATGTTGGTCGATCAACAAAAAATTCTGCATAGGCAAAATATGGTAAGAAGAAGAGAAATTCTCTCCCTGTTTTGTGGTGTTGCTTGTATGTGTTATTTATGGGTTAATTGGGTAAGTTAAATCGGAGTTGAAGGCAAAATGAATTGTACCCATCTTTCATTGCTGCAGAAACTAATTTTCTGCTATTGCTGTTGTTTGTGTTGTATTCTGTCAGAGCTTGATCAACTGCTAGAAGATGCACCATTGCCATTTATTATGCAACATGCGTCTAAAATCTCAGGAGTTCGTAAAAGAGTCTTATCATTGAACTCTGTTTTGAAATCTATACAACGTCGTATTGATAATATAGACCGGCTGATATCTACCGGCGTCCCACATGGTACTCCTTACTCTTTAAATTATTGTTTTTGTGGTTTATATTATGTAATACTGTTGTTTGTATTACAACTAGGAGAAATCACTTCCTTCTCCGGTTATTTTGAAATAAATAAAAGCACCCGAAGAAACTCGGCCACTTATAAGCTTTTTATCTGGACTTCCACAGTCCAGTAATCCAGTTCCTTCACCACTAATATCCAGGTCAACCAAATGTAGAGTCCATAGCACTTGGCTTTAGCATCAAATCCACATTGTATGATTACGACAATAACTTCTGGTTTGGATTTTCCCATCATCTCATCCACAATTTTGAAACCTTGAAATGTTCATCTCCTTAACTTCCCATGTCACCATTAAGTTTTAGTCAACTTTAAGGTTATGACTTGCCTTAGTGCAGCCACTCACCCAGAACCAGGCGTTTACTTGTCTTCAGACTTCATGTGGGTCCCATAAAGCATGTTTGCCAGTAGTGATTTAAACATGGGTGCTGAACCTCGGTATTTTGGTTTTCCTCCTAAAACATCAAGCCTATCTGTAACTTATCCAAATCTTAAATTTACTTTCCTGTTATCTACTCCATGGCCTGATTGCTTTAGTCTTTGAGCGTCTCGTTTTAGTTTGTACTCCCCTTGAATATATGCAACCAAAGAAAAATTGCCTTTATCAGCCTCTTATACTTAGGTTCAAGAACTCCAGATGGAAAGTTGCAGTGTTAGTTGGTAGATTGTGTTTGTTATATCTGGTTGAACCTCTTTTAATTGCAAGTAGACAATACACTATTAAAGTTATCTACTTATATCTAAAGAATGAACCATTTTTTGGGGACCATGGTTTTTTTGAGGGGACCATGGTCTTATTAGGCCACCTTCCCTCTAGTTATAGGGGGTGTCCTAATGCGTTGAAATTACTAACCTACCCTTAACCTAATTTAATTTAAAACCAACCTAATAACCACCTCTCTCTCACTCTATATATAACCACCACCTCCTCCCACCACCACCACCCATCACCGCCGATTACTACCACCACCACCTTCGGCCATCACCACCGCCCCCCGTCGCCGATTACCACCACCACCTCCTCCCACCACCACCGCCGATTACCACCACCACCACCTCTGATTATCACCACCACCAACCACCGATTACCACCACCAACAACAACCACCACCACCTATATATATATATAGCTTAATTTAAATCTTTAGCAAAGATATTCTCACAAACCCATTACTTGTCGTTTGTCTTTGGTTGAAAAAATGAGAAGTAATCATCAAAATGAGTTGAAAATTGAAGTTGTGGAGAGGTTTAATGGAGGTTGAGTGTTGAGTCTTGTTACTTGTTCATCTCACAAGGCAAAACCGAACTACACATTCGAGATGAGTTCGGTTACTTGTTCATCCTCACAAAGCAACCGAACTACACCTTCGGGGATGAGTTCGGTTCTATATGCTTTATAACTATGTTACTGAGGCGCGAGTTGATTGTTTCTCATAAATGTATAAACGCCATGTAAGAACTCTAGGGTTAAAAACATAAGAAAAACAAGGTTGCCATGTAACCGAACCTTCTTGTTTTTCTCATTATTTTTATTTCTTTTATAACCGAACTCTATCAACTTTGTTCGGTTATTTATAAAAATCTTAAAACTTCCATGTAATAGAACTCTACGGTTAAAAACATAAGAAAAAATTTTTGTTTGTTAAGTTCGGTTGGTTGTGCAATTGATCTCAAGTTTGCGAAACAACCGAACTTATTAAACTTAGTTCGGTTGGATCGCAAAAGCATGCGGTTGCGAACCAACCGAACCATATACACTTGGTTAAAATTTATTTGTACGTAAAGTTCGGTTAGTTGCGAACCAACCGAACATACGCTGCATGTCGAGCTTCCATTAATATGGAGTTCGGTAACTGCGTGTTTGGATCAAGCAACTTAGAACTACACCTTCAAACTAGTTCGGTTACTTGTTTATCTCCCAAGGCAACCGAACTACACATTCAGATGAGTTCGGTTACTTGTTCATCCTCACAAAGCAATAGAACTACACCTTCGGATGAGTTCGGTTACATTTGTTCTTCATATAAAATAACCGAACCGTTCAAAATCCAGTTCAAAATTTTACATTTTGGGGAAGTTTTTACCAATTTAACATACATTATCTAAGTTTGGAACATACTTGTTCACCCAAATACTCTTCCTCGGGTTGTGGTTGATAAAATCCATTATTTGAATACTCAAAGGGGGTGAATTGGAGAAAAAAATTTAAAGAATTAGGGCACTATGATTAAACTCTTTCCAGCCCAGCTCTGTTATTCAGGACGGCACGATGGTTAAACTCTTTCCAGCCCAGCTCTGTTAGTCAGGAGCTTTGATATCAAAGTCCAGTTGTTCGACTTTAACCTGGACTGATGTGGTTTCGTTTCGTGGAGTCTTTTAGTGTTGGAATTCAACTTTGCACTCCTCTTGTTTATACTTTTGAGAAGGTTTCAGCTTATAATTATATGAGAATTACTTTGCAGAGAAAGTAACAGCGGAAAATTCAGGACAGAACCAGCATTGATTGGTTGATGCAGGTACTAGCTCCATCCTATTGTCAGATAAGTGTAAATTATGTATGTGAACAAGCCGTCAACAAAATATTGAAGCACGGTATGCCCTAAATGTCAGACCAACAGAAGATGCAGCTTATAATCAGGTCCTGCCAGTTGACCAAACATTTCTCTATTATTTTTTATATCAGTTGCTTAAGTGTCATTCCAGGAACATGAGCTATCCAAAAAAAAAAAAAGTCTAAATGGTTTAGCCTTTAGATGTTTCTATTGATTTTGATGAATTCATCTTAACTTGGCTTGATGTTTCCTGGATAAAGTGGTCCCAAAATTAATGACAAGTCACATAAGATTTACCCATTCTAAGTGATAGCATGATGACACAGTCTAGTCTCTTTCTTTTGTGATACAATTTTGGTGGTCGTGCATTGCAATGCAATATGGTTGAGATGGGGCCAAAACAGGCGTTCTTGTGTGGTTATCACTAACTGATTCCCGGCATTTGTTGTTGTAGAAGATTACACGTATTTTATTAGGAGTGAAATTGACCTCACTCCAAATGATTTACTTTTGATAAGACCCACACCTGTAATTCTAGCCAACTTCATTTTCATCCCACAGCTCACTTATCAGAGCTGTTGTCAAATAGTACCAAGTCCAGTTACTTTCGACTCTGATTTCTCATTTTAAGATATTAAGTTGAGTCTTTGTAGGGTTGGCCAGCAAGACGTAGTGTAAGGATAGGTTTGTGTCAACAAGACTTGTTACTGAAAGATATATGTACCGAGTCATTGCTGTTTTGCAGACCTATTCATTGTCACAGTACTGAATCATTGTCGTCGTTGCAGATCTATTCGCTTGTCACAGTAACAGCCTTTTGCTTCAAAGTAGGCTTAGCTCCGTAACTTGTCCTGAGAAGTACCCTGTTGTATTCATGGTCGGGTAATAGTCTCCCTTGTACAAAACTTAAAGCCGATTTTGTAGGAAAATATCTGGATGAATAGAAAATTGAAGCTTTTCACCATTAAAACGAGAGTTTTTGTTCTTAGAGTTTGGATCCTGAAAGTGAAAGCGTGCTAAAGGTACTGTAATAATTCATCTTTTATTCCTGTTGGTAAGTTTGGGCCTTTGGGGTAATCACTCCTGCACCTTCATAATTCATGAATAGTAAGTATCTGCCAAAATTTTGTGCACAATCATGATTTGGCTACACTCCTGCACCTTAATAATTCACTGTACGAGACTATTGTACAGTAAATCTCATTTCAGGGTTACATGAACTAGAGAATAATGTTCTTTTGTAATTGGTACTTTGGTAAGCAGGGAGAAGTTCTGTTTTTTTTTTTTCATTTTTTTTTTTGAAGCATTGTTCCGTTTTCTTGGGTGTACATAGTTGTTTGTTTGATTGAAAAAAATTTAAGAAGTCTTGATAAAATTCAAATAAAGAATTAGATAAGGGGTTTACCGAGAAACCCACGGTCTTATTCAAGGCCCATTGAGGAACATGAACAACAACAGATTGAAAATGTGTAAACCAACTGAACATCTTGAGCAATTTCAGGCCGAAATGGAATGAATCAATTACTTGGTACATTTTCTGAGACTTTCTAGTTTCATGAAGAGCAGTAGCTCCTGACCAAAATCCAAGTGGCTTCCTAATACCTCCCACTATTGCTGTTGATTAGCATCATTTGCTGCTAATGGATATCTTGGTGTTATTTTGGAAGGTGTATGAAAAGTCCGTTTGGGATAATGATTTCAGGATGCCACTGTGCTTGCTCTAAGAGGTTAGAATCCATCTCAAGCTAACAAGATATGCAAACAACATTTTTCCACGGTGTCCTTGAAGAGTATTATTTTAATCATCACTTGGAAAAATTGGGAGGATACAACTATGGCTCCAGGGCACGAATGAAGTCCCTGTAATTTAAGAATGTGTTCTCCCAACTGATCACACATAGGGTTTACAAGGACACTTTTTTCTCGTGATGTACCAGAGAATGCTAGTATCGGGTTGCGATTACTCAAAGACAAATGCTATGTGCTTGTTTGTACCACTGACGATCGAATCAGGAAGGTACTTATTCGTGAAAGGACCCATCATTTCTCCAAGTGTCTGTTGGGAGATGCTTGTTCATCCCAATAGACACTTCCATATGTCAAAATCATTGTGAATTTGAATTCAATCACGAACACAGCTTTATGACAAGAGAGTGTCCCCTCAAGGTGTTCTAGCCTTTTTTATGCTCTTGGCATCTTGGCGGCGACCGACTCGCAACCTCTTGACCGTCATCGAATCATCCTCAGGCCGACTGACATAACATCTTCACGTCCAGTGACCGTTACATCTTTACGCAACCGTTAAGTTAAATCTCCAACAAATTATTGATAACTCACTGCTCCTCTTCATGTTCAATTTTTCTTTATTATCTTTGCTTTTGGTTTCATTCATGTACACCACGTTCTGAAACCTTTGCAGCGCCCGTTATATGAATATAAATCTACTCGGTTGTCTCCTATTCCACCGCAAGCGACACGAAATTTCGATTTCTTTAAATATATATTTTCCTGTGTTGTTTTTGGATGGGGAATGAGCTAGGAATTATTCAATTACCAAGAGACAATGAAGAATTTTGTCATTTGTATTTTTATCATGAATTGTTTACAGTTAACATGGTCGGTTCCAGGAAAAGGAAAAACCATCTTCAACCATAGATTAATATTGCTGCACCAGCACAAGCTGCACAACACAACAACTTGTTGCTTATCCTTATTTGTTTTTCTATTCCTAGATCCTCTATTTTGCAACAGTTGTGTTTTTGTAAAGAATTAAGCTTCTGACACATGAACTGCTAGATTTTGTATTAGGCAGTGGCTTCTTAGTTATGCGAAGAGCCGGTCAATATATGAGGCGCCCAGGCGGCCGAGCTAAGATTATAGATGGCAGTTTCTTAATACGATACTAATTACTATCTGTGTGCAGCATCTGGCTAGGAACATGTAGCCCCACCCGTACGTTTAACCCAAAGAGTCTTAACACTTCAGGCCATCTATCGTTCTATCTTTGAAACTTGCTCGATAATAATAGAACTTCTATGAACATGCAATTGCTGAAAAGGAACCCCTACTTTGAAACTGTTTATATGCTGAAAAGGCAATTGCTTGAATATAACCCAATTAGCTTAAGAAATCTAACTTATTAAGAATAAGAAAGAAAAAAAAGCTTAAGAAGCTAATTTTTCGACTTAAGTCAGAAGTTAGTTTGGGAACTGAAAGATGTTTGGATGCCAGAAGCAGAAGCCAATCCTAAAGTCAGAAGCAAATTGTTTCTGATTCACAAAATGTTAACTTTTTTTACTTTTAGAAATCATTTTGAAAAAAAATCTCAAACAAATTTCGATTTATTTTTTACTTCTAAAAGTGGTATTTAAACAGGTCTTAAATTTCCAAATGAGTTTAAAAGCGAAAAAGCATTTTTTTTCTTGAAGTAACTTTTTTTTTTTCACTTTCCGATTCTAAAATTGACTTCTGAATCTGGAAAAGCCAAATCCTTTCCAACTTCCGGTTGCCAATTAGGCTATAAGACCATCTCTGATGAGAAATCTCTCACGCTACCTATAAAAATCGTCTAGTCTAACTGGCAAGGAACATTTAGCACCATACACTTAAGTCAAATCTTACACTTCAAAGGCCATAAATGGTTATATCTTTTGAACTTGTTCAATAATACTAATGCTAACAGACATTAATTGCGGAAAAGGAAACCTGTTTATATGCTGAAAAGGCAATTGCTTAGATATAATCCAACTAGCTTAAGAAATCCAAGACATTGTCTAGATGCTAGGAAATACTTTTACATCAAAAGAGTCGCGTTCTTTTTCTGCAGTCAAAAAGACATGCACATTAAATTAGATGTGTTAATGTGGTAGTCCTAGGCAAAACTTTTGGTTAAAAGAAAATAACGGTCTACTTAGGTGTATTAGGCTACTTTATTAGTAACCAGTGCATTAGGTGTGTGTGTCTAGAGCCTAGTTAGCAAATAAGTGTAAAATTTGTAAAGTATAAGTGAATAACGGTGAATTAATCATAACTGATAAGGTATTGTATTTTTACGATATGTTCTTGTTACTCTGTATTCTCTTATGTTCGATCTTAAATTCATTATAACCTCGAATTTTCATTAATGAAAAGTTCATTGTTTATCAAAGAAAAAAGTTAATCATAACTGGTAAAATCTTTTTTCTTTCTTGATAAGATAGAACAGTGGTCCCTAGAACTACACCGAGATGCATTAACATAGGATTTTGGTCGTAAAGGAGCCAGTTTATATATGCTTCGAAGGCAAATTTCTTAAATAAAATCCAAGTAGCTTAAGAAATCTGAGGCATCATCTAGATGCTAGGAAATACTTTGACATCAAAAGGGTCGCATGCACCCTTTTCCTACAGTCAAAAAGATGCAATTAATTAGAGTAGTACTAGGCAAAACTTTTGTTTAAAGAAAACGATGGTTCTCATTAGGCAAACTTTTATTAACCAGATCTTAGGTGAGGCAACCACCAGATCTTAAGCAAAATGAGTGACTGTAGGCTATAGGAGTTGTTAAAACGTCACTAATTAAGCAATGTACTTACTACTATTGGCAATTCAGTGTTTGCTTTTGTTGCATGCGACTTTGCTTGGACTGGATTAGGTAGAACCGTTTTGGTCGCCTCCCCTGTAATTAAGGTGAAAAAGGGGGTTTTAAGGACATCAACCAGACTAACTAATTCATAAAGCTTTGTTGGGTCTTGAGTGTGTTAGTTGGTATATCTTCTTGCATCAGCGGAATATCCAGAAATGGTCACCACCAAATGAAGCGACTGGTGTGTGATTAGCTTGACCAGGGAAAGCATGCTGCATTTATATACGTATACGGCCCTAATGAATGTTGCGATATTTTGGCACATCAAGGAAAATAAAGTTGATGCACGTCAACATGTTTTAATCGATAAGATTGATTGATTGATTCTTTCAACAACCTTAATGAAACCTTCCTTCCACGCCTCGTTGCATATCCCAGTCAAATCATTTCTACGCAAGCCAAATGGGTGCTACTTGAGGGACCTAATTGTGTATCAACCACTTTTTTTTTCCTTTGATCGGTAAAAAATCTGGTGTTGGCGAGTTTCGAACTCATGTCCATCAACCACTTTTTATTTCAAGGATTCAAATAACTTTGTAATTTTTATTATTATTACGAAAAACTAGTTGGAAGTCTAATAAGTTAAGCTTTACCAGCAAACTGCTACAATAGGCGAACATGCCGGGCCTAGACCCTCCCATTACGATTTTCATTATTCAGATATGACCAAGGGTAATACTCAAGGTTTTTAAAGCGTGAAGCGGAGCGTGAAGCGTTTTTTATTTTTAAGAAGCGAATCGTATGTTGAAGCGTGAAGCGACGCTTCATGTTAGGTTACTGAAGCGGTATATTTTAATATATATACACCTATAAGTACTATTGTGATACAATATTTGATGTATGAGTATCCTTATAAATAAAAAATATGTTGATTCTGAGCACAAAATACAAGTTGTTACAGTGGTAAATGTTGTCACTTAGGAAGTGGGGGCTCTTAGGTTCGATCCTCACCAACCGTCTTTATTTTTTATTAACTTAAAACTTCTTATTTGTCTTAGTCAATGCTCCAGGAAAGGTCAAAGTCACGATTCTTGGGCATTCCGCTCCACAAGTCCGACTCGAAGCGATTTTGGAAAATCTGAGGCGTACGCTCCGAATTGTGGAGCGTACGCTTTTTAAAACCATGGTAATACTATTCTTATCGTCTCAGGCGGCTAAGACAAAAAATCAAATGACCCAACGGTTAGGTGCTTGTCATTTGGCCATACCAGCTGCTTATTTCTGCTATCTTGTTCGTCAGTCTCTAAATTATTACCCCATTGTTTACGATATAAATGCTTGTCTTCCTGGCATTTGGATAATGTCTAGATCTAAGAAACAGTTGTTGGAACTGTTCCCAAACCCGCGTCCCCAGAAACAAATCTAAGCACAGTCACTGCCTTTTCCACACTATGTACGGTCACTCTAATGGCTACAAGTTAACCACATATACCAGTTCAGAAAATTGGGTCAGGGTAATTTGTCAATTACCAAAATTTATGGAATATTCAAATAAGTTTTCAAAAATATAAATCAACTTGGATGTCCCAAATTCGATAAAAAAGGTAGTTGCATCTAATTGGGCCGACCGATCGAGCAATGCGAGGGAGGGAGGGCCTTCTAAATTGTCATTTTTTTAACGAAGTATGTTAACGTTGTTCGATTAACAGTTTGTTGATGGTGGATTTTTGACATAGGATAAAACAACCATTTTGGGTGAAATTTCAGACCAGGGGTAAAATAGAAATCTAGAGTATTGGACCAGGGGCGAAATAGTCATTTTACTGAGATTTGACCTAAAAGGGCATAACGGTCATTCTGGAATTTTTCCCACAAAATGAGATTGTCAAAATGTTTTAGTGCTACGTTCCGAGCTGAACTCCTAAAACTTACCCGACATTCATGTTCAGTTGAATGACATAAATTTATTATTTTTGCCCTAAAAATAGAGCAAGGAAGATATCTCAATTCGTATTGGTCGAATTATTTTTGACCTAAAATTGGAGCAAGTACGATGTCTCGATTCATATTGGTCAAAACTAGGCCTAGGAAAGCTAGGAGTAAATTGATCATGGATCCGGTGGGTGCAAAACCCTAACAAAAGTCGAATTTGGAGTTAAAAGGGAAACCGTGACTAGGTCAGTCACGGAAAGGGATCGGTCGCGCCACATGGTCGGCCAATCCAACATGCTCTGCACCTCCTATGGTCGACCGAGCATGCTCCATGTTGGCGACCTCACGCCCAATCGACCAATCAAATCGCGCATAGCCTACGTGTTCCGATCCGGCCAAACAGATCGCTTATAGCATACATGCTCCGCTCCGGCCAATCAAATCACTTATAGCCTACATGTTCCGCTCCGGCCAATCAGGTCGCTTATAGCCTACCTGCTTCGCTTCGGCCAATCAAATCACGTATAGTCTACATGTTCCTTTCCGAGCAATCTAACTAGTCTTGCTCCTCCCATGACCGAACGATCATGTTTCATGGTGCTTACCTGCCACCCCTCTTCCATTCTGACCAATCAGAATGCTCGAAGCTAACCGGCCAACTTGGTTGGTCTCCCAATTCACATGTCCGACCAATCATATGTCTTCAACTTGGTCGGTCATCCCTCATTCCCTTCGGACCAATCACATCTCTTTAACTTGCTCAGACGACATCCAAAAGGTCACCCAAGGTTGTCCGAACAGATGGGAGTAATTCGTAAAGAATCTAAGTATGAGTTATGCCAAAAGTTTTGTATGGATGTCTAGTACAACATACTAAAAAGTCCCATCAATCGGATTAACGAGCTAAAAGATACAGCTTAAAGAGCGAGCTATGTCATGGCTGAAAACTGACATAATTCCTCCAGAATTCTTCCTGAGTTTTTACTCTCGGGATGTTTTCACCTTCTAAACGATCTCAAAACCTAAATATTCTCACGCGTAGGAAAATAGGAAATTCTCTTCTGATAAGAATGGTGGATTCAACCATCAAAATCTGAGTTCATACGAAGATTCTACATCAGTTTTAGTGAAGGGTCTCACATTTGAATTTTCTGACTACAGAATTTCACGAAGTTCTTCATGGATTAACATAGACTTCCATTCACTCTTTTTTTCAAGAGGTGTGTTAATGTGATTATGAGACCACATGACATGCCACATATGCGTCACTACATCCATATTCATATATATTTTCTCCATGCTTTCATGACCACCCATCACATCTCGTTGAAATCATGAAACGCGGTACTTGACTTGCCACTCATGACCTACATGTAGCATAACTCACACGTGATTGGTCCATGCCTTACATGCACGATAAACACCACATATTTAGTTGATTAAACAATCACGTCTTCTTATCCACCTCTCACAGTACTACTCTTCAGTCAATGAGAGGAGTTAGAATAACCACGTTTCGTACAACACAACTTGTCGACCTAGTTGTACAGGTTAGTCTAGTCATGCATGACAAGCTAGTCATGTAAGATGACTTCTTTCATATTTTCACTCGAGACATCAAAAATGTCACAAATGGAGGATGTTCATCATGGTATTGGTCTGGCATCCTACAACATGTGGTGTGAAACAAACCCATTATGAGAAAGTGGCAGGAAGAGCGGACAATTAATGAATAAAGGGGAAGTGGGTGCACAACCGTCAAGTCCTGCCTTCACAATAGAGACACGATCTTTGTCACTTTCACACGATATCCACTTCTTCACTACTCCACAACCTCCACTTTATCGAGATCAGGGTGTACAGTCATGATTACACATAAATAGTTTTTCTGATCTATTTCGGAACAGGTAATCATCATCATCAACACGCAAGTATCCAGAATACACAAAGAACACAGTGCTTACAACCTTCAAGCATGCTCTACTTTCTAATACACATTCATACACCTTCACCTCTCACAAAGTCTACCACTCTGATCTCAACACCTTTTATGCTTCCCTACCTAATACCAACCCTTCTTCTTCATTTTGTGACCGAAGCAAGACTGGAACAACCATTTCTTGGTTTAGTCTAGAATTATATAGATTGATCTATCGAATCTAAAGTACTCATGTGCAGTACAATTGTTTAGGGTCTAGACTCGTTTCTCATCAACCTACCAAGTTTTACTCTTTTTTCCAGAATCAGTTTTTACCCTACTACACAGTTATATCAACATAAATAGTTTTTCTGATCTATTTCGGAACAAGTAATCATCATCATCAACACGCAAGTATCCAGAACACACAAAGAACACAGTGATTATAACCTTCAAGCATGCTCTACTTTCTGATACACATTCATACACCTTCACCTCTCACAAAGTCTACCACTATGATCTCAACACCTTTTCTGCTTCCCTACCTAAAACCAACCCTTCTTCTTTATTTTGTGACCGAAGAAAGACTGGAACAACCATTTATTGGTTTAGTCTATAGATTGATCTCTCGAATCTAAAGTACTCATGTGCAGTACAAATGTTTAGGGTCTAGACTCGTTTCTCATCAACCTACCAAGTTTTACTCTTTTCTCAAAGAACAATTTAAACCTAATTGACACTCCGGAATCAGTTTTTACCCTACTACACAGTTATATCAACATATCTAGAATAACTTAGGTTTGTCCTAGTCAATCCTCAAACAAACTTGACTGATCTTATATCGGAAGAGAAAGACCGTAAAATAAACAAGTTTTATCTATTAAAGGTAACTATATCGTTAGTTCTTAATCAAATAGATATTCAACAAAAATTAAAAACTGAATAATTTAATTTTCCACTAACTATACTACTAAAAGCTTCTTAATTATAAAAAATACTTTAAACGAAGGCAATGCAAGATGTTTCACCTTGCTAGATTTTGTTATCCCTTATAAGTTGGCTTCCCTCAAGATCAATTAAGATGTATATTCATGAAATGAGTTTGTAAGAATAAAAAACTCCACTATTTATAATGTTATGACCAAGGCTTGTTTAGAGCAATGTAGTACGGCTCGGGGATCGGCCCCGGATCGGCTAAGGACCGATCCCCGAGTATTTCCCGATCCCGACCGATCCCGGACGAGTAACTCGGTAAGCCACAGCCTGCACATAATCTAATTTTTATCAGCCACGTATCACAAGAGATCTTATCTCCACATCTGACCGTCCAAATATCTCAATGTATTTACACCTACAATTCCGTGAAGCACATTAACATTATACATAAGAAAGGGGTAGATATCTGTTGACGTTTTATTCTCTCAACAAAACCCACCTTATCTTACTTTATCCTTTCTTCTTTCTCGGTTATTTCAACAAAACCCACCATGTCCTTATTCTTCTTCTTCTTCTTCTTCTTCTATGGTAGCGTCAAGCTAGTGTTAGGGTTTCACTTTTGATCTACAGACTGTTAGTTATCTATCATGACATTTTATCAGAAAAAGCTTGAGAAATTTTGGATCTAAGGTTCAAAAGATAAACCAAAACTGACAACTTGAGTGCGATTCTTTTTTATGGAAATCTATGCAGATCCGTAGATAAACATTAGTTATCTCCACGATCCATCCATTTCCTTCCCTAATTCTCTGTTTTTTTTCCATTTTATCTCTACTTTACCGAGTTAATCGGGTTCTGTTTGACTCGGAACTCGTCCCGAGTCATGTAAAACTCGACGAGTAAATGTGAAATACACGGCTCGGCCGAGTATTGAGGGGTCGTGTCGTCCAGAGGCCGATCCCCGAGTTACTCGCGAGTAACTCGGCCGACTCGGACGAGGCGTACTACATTGGTTTAGAGGGAAAAAATATATGTCATTTTCGAAAAACCTTGAGATATGCAATGAATATATTATTTATGAAATTAACAACTACCAATTATATTCCAATATTAAATCGATATCTCTTGTAGATGACAACTGACATTAGCTAGCACACATTCATGTTCTTTACTAAAATAGCAGCTAGAGATATGAAAACCGCTAGGATATGGATACCAAAATAGGTATTGAAAATTGGTTTCAAGATCTGCCTTGAGTACCAAAGGAATATACATGAACAATAAGATAGTTGAGTTCAACACATGTTCATTTAAGTATGTCTACACTTATGAGCATTCCAAGTCCAACCCGTGTACATCAAGTCCTGGAACTTGTCTAGATTAAATACCCATTTTGACAATGCTTCTTTTGAGAAGATTGTCACTATTTCATTAAGTCAGTTGTGTACTACTGACATGAGGGCTTGGGAGTTTTCTGAGAATAAAAAGTACTAAATCTGCCTATTTCAGTCTCAGAGGTCCCAGACCTTCCCCGGGTACGAATCTTTGGAAGTTTATATGGAAAATTAGAGTCTCACACCGTACTCAGCTTTTTCTATAGAGAGCAGTAAAAATGCTTTGCCTGCTGAAACTACTTTTCATGTTAGAATGCCTAGTGACTCTGTGATTTGCCCCAGATTTATGTCTTCTAATGAATCCTTTCTACATGCTTTAGTTCTTTGTCCTTTTGTTAGTGTTGTTTGGTACGCCTACCCTCTGAGCTTACCTACCAATAGTTTTTTAACTCTTCCTTTTTAGATTGGCTTTATCACTGGTTGATTAATATCGCTATTGCTTTGTCTGATAAATCTAAGTGCATGTTTGCTTCTATTATGTGGTTTATCCGGAATAATAGGAAAAATTCATCTTTAGAGATAAGAAGGAAACTCCTGGTGTTGTTATTGCTAGAGCATGAACTTTGATAGTATATACATTACCCAACTTTATAGATCTCTTATGAATGTCATGTTGTAAAATGGATACCTCCTCCTCCTCCTGGATGGATTAAATGCAACACTAATGGAGCCTTTGATCATGTATCTATGACTATGGTGTAGGCTATGTGATGAGAGATTTAGTGAATAAAGCTTTCTTTTATGTTGTCATTACGTCTGAAGTCTACTATCCAGAGAAGGCAATCTGGGATGTTCTAAAGAAGGCTGTGGACTTGCAACTCACTCATGTCATTGTGGAAAGTGATGCAAAGGAGTTGGTTGACCAACTTTCGGCAAGAATCTTTGAAGTATATATTCCTTTTTAGTTTCAGCCTCGTGGCTTCAGGGACGGTCCTGATATATATGTGGCCCCAAGCAAACTAAAAAATCGTGGCCCAATAGAAGAGCCAATGTATTTTTAGAAAGTTCGATCGCCGATTTTTTTCAATCAACTAAGAAAAAATTATAGAAAAATAATAGTACAACTAATTAAAAGGTAAAGTATTTGCTCCACAAAATAATATGGTCACGGGTTCCCGTCGAAATAAGAATTGATTTGTAAATTAATTATAAAAAATGTCCTCTTGCGACAACCTACAAAAGTAAAACTGCTTAACTAAAAAAACTATCTCCACGCGATGGTACGTTGCTAGTTTATAATTGATTTTCAATCCAAATGAAATTACAAAAGTAGAACATTTACTTATATTAATTTGTCGAATATTTACATATATTGATTTATTTTCAGTAGTTATCAAAATATTCATTTAAAGGAATTATCATGTTTAAAATAGATAAATTGTTCATTGACATTCTCCAAATGTTCTAAGTTAGCTAATCTAATTTTAGATTGTTTTCAAAATATATAATCACATGAAAATATACTTATTCTTCATTTTGACCATGCTTTACCAACGTGGGAAAAAAATTTTGTGGCCTTTTTGTTTTTGTGGCCTCAAGCAAGGCTTAGCTTGCTTATATGGGAGGGCCGGCTCTGCGTGGCTTGTAATTTTTCTTTTCAACCGAGAACTTGTAACAATGTTGCTCACATCTGTGCAAATTGGGCTAAAATAAACTCTAGTTTTATGTTCGGGTCTAGACTTCCTATCTAACTCTTGCCAACGGTTGAATGTTGTGGCTGACTTTTAGCCTAAAGACCCTTTTAAATTTGAAGGGAGGGGGGGAGGGGGATAGTTCTATTGTCCGTTTTGGTGTCTCAGGAGCCAACAATGGTTCGATGAAATTGAAGGTGCAGATCACGCCACATGTCCCGAAATAAAAAGACATCTCTGGCCGGCATCGTGATGATTAAAATGGACTAAACCGTTAGGGGGATGATTAAAACGGAAAACACAAGATTTTTATCTCTTTTTTTTTGATAACTTGGTACAGTGGTCCCTAGACTACTCCTAAATCTCATTCATTTAGGAATTTTAGCAATTACAAAGGTTCGAATCTTGACCTCCGCCGTGGAAGGGCGCATGAGAACCATCATACCACTTGATGGTTCTCTGCAAGACCTTTGTCCACAAAAATGAGCCAATGTCGCTTCGGCGCCACTGTGTTGTCTCGCGAGTAAATTGTGGTTCGATGAAATCGAAAGTGCAGATAACGCCCACGCGTCCCGACATAGAAAGACATCTTCCTCCGGCGTTGCTCCTAGCCTTAGATTTTCATCAATGATTACAATAGCTAAACCGTTACGGACGATGATTAAAACGGAAAACATAAGACGGGGGACCCACCACTGACTCAGGTATTAGGATGCATTTAAGTCACGTGTTTGAACGACAGTCTGGTGTCAACGTCAATCCTGTCACATTTCAAAGAAAACGACAAAACAAGAAGAATATTTATGTTTTTTTCGAAATTTAATTATTAAATTAAATTATCTGCAGCTAAAAACGAGAATATTTTTTTAGATTACGAGAAGTACATTACAGTCTACAGACTTTTTATTTTCTCGGGTCTCCATGCTTTGACTGGTCTTCACCCTTTATTAAATAAACTCGATTCTAACGGATGGAAAGTAAATATTTGTTGGTGGCTTGGTGCACTAATGACATGAAGCTTTTTTCATTTTTCATAGGTTGCGTATCAGGAGGAGAGATGGTTTGGGAAAAATAAATCAGTGAGCCCATATTTGCACGCTACAATGACATTTACGTACTACTATGGAGATTATCCTATAAAGTTCATGCATGTTACACGTTTTTTTTTTTTTTTTTAGGAAAGAAAGAAAGAAACGAGAACATTATCTTCCTAGAGTAGCATGGTTTGGCTGATTCGTCCTTGAATCAACATGATCAGGATGAAACACCCTCATTCCAGCTATGTAGCTAGGATAGAACAAACTCCAATTATAGTCAGGATTATTGCAGAATTCCTGAATCAGAGAATTTAACCTATCACCAGACCATCTAGAGTTGATGATACTTCGATTACACATTTTGGCTATGCTAGCCGATAAGAAATTGTTTGATCTATTGACTAAATTAAATGCTAAGGCCTTGAAAATGCATAACTCTAATTTTTGGTTTTCAAAGTGATCGATGTTGTTGAAACGTTTCTCTCTGGCTTTCGTATATATTCCTAAGAGCAACTTTAAGACCGATTCAGAGTCACTTTGAAACTCAATATGGTGACCGGAAAGCTCCAAAGCCCATTGAAATGCAGTTTCGGCTCCTTCTTGTTCTAACAGCTCTCTAGAGTTCCAGCCTAAGGAGTTTCCTCTTGCTTCTTTGCACTTGCCTACATCATCAATCAAAGTTAGACCAATAGATGAGTCACAATTTTCTAGTAGCATAGAAACATCAATGCAGATACGATATCTAAACCTCCCTGGGAACTGCATGCCAACATTTTTGAGGGGTAATTTTAAGGTCAAGGTCATTCAGGGGGTTATAAAACAGCCTTTGGTTTATATTGTAGTTCTTTGTATGTATGCAGTTGTTGATGGTGGTTTTTAGCTTAGGGTTAAAATCGTAAAACACTAAAACCTAGTAGACAGTGATGTCACAACATTTAAAGTAACAAGCATTTACTAGGCACATTTACTGAAACCTTTAATGTGTTCCTAAATAATTACCGGGGTATCTTTTTCAAATTAGGGTTACGACAAGCCAAACCCTAATTCCCACGTGTGCCAATGGCAAATCATGCCATCCACACCGACCGCGCCAAAGCATTCCAACCATGCTAGCCGCACCTCTGTGCCAATGGCAAATCATGCCAGCCACACCGACCGCACCAAAGCATGCCAACCATGCTAGCCGCACCTCTGTGCCAATGGCAAATCATGCCGACCACACGACTGACCGCGCTAAAGCATGCCAACCATGCTAGCCGCACCTCGTGCCAATGGCAAATCATGCCACCACACCGACGCGCGCCAAAGCATGCCAACCATGCTAGCCGCACCTCTCGTGCCAATGGCAAATCATGCCGCCCACACCGGCCGCGCCAAAGCATGCCAACAATGCTAGCCGCACCTCTGTGCTAATGGCAAATCATGCCAGCCACACAGACCGCGCCAAAGCATGCCAACCATGCTAGCCGCACCTCTGTGCCAATGGCAAAACATGCCAGCCACCCCGACCACGCCAAAGCATGACAACCATGCTAGCCGCACCTCCGTGCCAATGGCAAATCATGCTAACCACACCTACTGCGCCATGCCAAACGCACCTCGCCATGGCACCATGCTGCGCCACCATACTGGCCTTCACTACGCTGTTATCAAACGAAGGCGTGCAACAATCAACGGTTGCCCTTAAACCCCAAGAGCAAATCCTGGCCGTCTAAGGTTACCAAACGACCTTTGCTCCAAAACCCTAGCTTGGTCACGCACCTAACCCAAGCTAGTCACGCCATGCGCCTATGGAAAACCCTTGGCCCCACATGCCAAGCCAAAACCGCACCTAGCCAAAGCTAGCCACTCCCAAGGCGAACCCTTGGCCCACATGCCAAGCCAAACCAAACCTAGCCAAGCTAGCCGCGCCATGCCAAACCAACCTTGCCTTGGCCTTAGCCATGCTAGTCACATCATGCCAAGCCAAACGCCCTTGCCTTGGCCCTAGCCACGCCATACGCCCATGGCAAACCCTTGGCCCCACATGCCAAGCCAAAACCGCACCTAGCCCAAGCTAATCACGCCATGCGCCTATGGAAAACCCTTGGCCCCACATGCCAAGCCAAAACCGCACCTAGCCAAAGCTAGCCACGCCCAAGGCGAACCCTTGGCCCCACATGCCAAGCCAAACCAAACCTAGCCAAGCCAGTCGCGCCATGCCAAACGCACTTTTCCTTAGCCCTAGCCATGCTAGTCACATCAATCCAAGCCAAACGCCCTTGCCCTTGGCCCTAGCCACGCCATACGCCCATGCCAAACCCTTGGCCCCACATGCCAAGCCAAAATCGCACTTAGCCAAAGCTATCCACGCCCAAGGCAAACCCTTGGCCCCACATGCCAAGCCAAACTAAACCTAGCCAAGTTAGCCGCACCATGCCAAACGCACTTTGCCTTGGCTCTAGCCATGCTAGTCACATCATGCAAAGCCAAACTCCCTTGCCTTGGCCCTAGCCACGCCATACGCCCATGGCAAACCCTTGGCCCCACATGCCAAGACAAAATCGCACCTAGCCAAAGCTAGCCACGCCCAAGGCGAACCCTTGGCCCCACATGCCAAGCCTAACCACACCCTAGCCGCGCCACCATGTTGGCCTTCCCTACGCGGCCACTAAAACGAAGGCGTGCAACAATCAACGGTTTCCCTTCAAACCCAGGAGCAAATCCTAGCCATCCAAGGTTACCAGACGACACATGGTAACCTTTGGCCCGAAAACCTAAGTTTGGCCACGCCAAACCTTGCCATGCCAACGGCATGCCAACCTAGCCGCGCCACCACATTGACCATCACTACGCGACTACTAAAACGAAGGCGTGCAACAATAAACGGTTTCCCTTCAATCCCAGGAGCAAATCCTAGCCATCCAAGGTTACCAGACGACACATGGTAACCTTTGACCCGAAAACCTAAGTTTGGCCACGCCAAACCTTGCCATGCCAACGGCATGCCAACCCAGTCGCGCCACCACGTTGGCCCTCACTACGCGGCTACCAAAACGAAGGCGTGCAATAATAAACGGTTGCCCTTCAATCCCAGGAGTAAATCCTAGCCATCCAAGGTTACCAGACGACACATGGTAACCTTTGGCCCGAAAACCTAAGTTTGGCCACGCCAAACCTTGCCATGCCAACGGCATGCCAACCCAGCCGCGCCACCATGTTGGCCCTCACTACGCGGCTACCAAAACGAAGGCGTGCAACAATCAACGGTTGCCCTTGAATCCCAGGAACAAATCCTAGCCATCCAAGGTTACCAGACGACACATGGTAACCTTTGGCCCGAAAACCTAAGTTTGGCCACGCCAAACCTTGCCATGCCAACGACATGCCAACCCAGCCGCGCCACCACACTGGCCCTCACTACGCGGCTACCAAAACGAAGGCGTGCAATGATCAATGGTTGCCCCTCCTCTCAAGATGAAAAATCCCGACCGTCGAAGGTCACCAGGGCTGGCAAGTTTCCCGAGATTGACTTGCCAAGCCACAACAACGTGCTACATGTTTTCCAAAACATTCGAGACATCAACACAAACCGGGGATCCTCTTTGGGTATTGGTTTGGCGGTTTACAACGTGCGACGTACACTACGCCCGTCATAAGGAAGTGTCATAAGGGTGAGGCGGTTAGTAAATACGGGAAGTTATGTGTGAAACGTTCATGGGACATAAAGCACATGCATTAACAACTTTATGGGACATCAATTCCATAACGTTAGCAGTTTCATGGGTTAACCACTTTATGGAAACATCAATTCCATGCATACGGTTATCACCTCCTCCCATTTACTTCCCCACTCCTTAATGAGACCAGGGTACATTTTTACTCCGACTTGTATAAATAGCTCTTACCTATTTCCATTGAACAACAAGTTCATACGAGGGATACAACACTCAGAAATACTTACTTGCTAGCTCACCTTGGGAGCTCTCTCACTTTTCTGATAACAAGTCGTAGTAACCCAACTACTCTTCCAGAATCAACTATTTTGGTCTCACCACTTTCCTTACTTCCCTCCCCAAAACCAACCCATTCTCCTCCACTTTGTGACCGAGGCAAGTCCGGGAACGGCCATTTCTTGGTTTAGGCGGACTTGTATGATTGATCTCTCGAATCTAAAGTACTCCCTTGCAAAGTACATTGTTTAGGGTTTAAATTATTTCTCATCTGCACACCCGCAATTACCGAAATCAGCAGAAACCATTTTCACCTACAAACAATTGGCGACCACAGCGGGAGGTTCGATCTTTCGGTTACAATGTCAATTTTTAACCAGCGATCTCATTCTTCGACCCAGACGTCAAGATGGTAGAGCGTATGTGTAATGAATTCTTATAATTTGTTTATCCATATGATGTAAGAGTTTTGTCACTAAAATTGACAAAGGGGGAGATTGTTAGAGCATAGCTCGGTTGAACCCACCAAGCGTTGGTATGTCAAGTTTGGTTGTCATATTTTAGTGAATCAAAACTCATTTAAAGAGTCGCTTGATTATGTACTAGAGTCAACTTCGTATAAGTTATCTTGAAAGTATTAGGATATGAGACATTACAAGTATTGCGAAGACTTGAAAAAATGAAGAAGTAAGAAGCTACAACGACAACATCATCCTTCCGCTTGAGATTAGTGATATTTGACTTGAATTGTTTCATTCCCTAACGTATCTTTCAAGTCGTGCATATTGAAAACAAAACTGCGAAGCATGAACACTCTAGTTAGACATAGTATTAAGGAATACAATACGAGGTTTATTGCTTAACCATTAAACTTTGTAGATAAGACATCGACATAATCGTTTAAATGCTATTGTGATTATGTATGGGTATGAGGTGAGGATTTCATCCTAGGAAACAATATTTTACATGTGTTTTAAGGAAGTAAATTCACGAACTTATTTTGTGAATCGAAAAGGAAATCGCCATGAGTTATTGGTATTGTTATTAATTGCATATCTTGTGAACAACCAATATGTGTGATGAGTATAACCGCTCATGACTTGTTTGTGTTCTTGGTAAAATTATTCACAATAAAGCCCTGACTTTTGTAATGGTATGACTTTTATTAGTGAAACCGATCTTAAGTAATCACCTGAGATGGAATGATCGAGTTTGTGATTTTGTGTAAGACCGACTCTGGGTAAAGGGGAACCGATCCTAGTAAGAGGTGCAACACATCACAAAGGGAAATTGATCCATGTATGAGGTGCAACATGTTTTAGCAGAAAGGGGAACCAATCCTATGGACATGTGCAACACGTTTTTAGGAAAAGAGGAACCGATCCTATGGACATATGCAACACATTCAAGTTAGATACCATATATATGTGGGGAAACGATCCTAGTACCTAGTCAACCGAATTTTGGAAAGCTAGTGTGACTATGCACAATACTCACATGGAGGTAGAACCAAAACTTGTTTTGGTAGAACCGTTAAACCTTTGATTGGTGATTGAGTGTTCTTGATTAATCACATAGTTCTTGAAAGTCAGATGAACCAATTCTACACTTGTTTGGAAGTGTGGCAAATCAGTTTCAAGATTGTAAGTATGAAAGAGGACTTACAGAGTAGGGATGTCGACATACTTTGAACATGTGCAGTAACGCTTATCTTTAATTGTTCAAAGTTATTCCTTAATAGTTAAAGGAAGAGAATCCCAGGATCGAAACATAGATAAGTTAAGAATCTTTTATTTAAGGTTTTTAATTTTATTTTAGGAAAATGAGAATTAGTAATGTGCATTTACTAGTTGAGATTTTCCAAAGATATTTTCCGTCAATATTTTGGACAGAGCATTTCCATGAATTATGGAAACCGAATTTAGAATATATTGCATATCTTGAGAATATTTTCGGTTTTGGAATTTCCTTGGTGTCCAAACTTCCTTGTCTATAAATACTTAAATTTTGCATTTCTAGCAAACTAATCCTTCGTGACAGCAAACTTCCTCGGTTGTGTTGTTACTGGTGAAGCCGCCTATTCGGAGAGAATGGTAACCTAATTAGGCGAAATCTCTTATGGCCGCTCAGTTTAAAGTCTTCTTTGGGATTGAGAAGCTCTATTAGTACCGTTCGTGGGAAACTAGATAATTGCGGTTTATCTTGTGTTTTCGATTGATTTGATTGACTAACGGTGGTTGAACTTTGATTGCACCTAGTTTTTTTATGCTTGAGAATATTCTCTTCTGTTATAATATTCACTCAAAGTAGATCGAAGTTTCGACAAGGATCTTCAGACTGTTTGTAGATCTAAAGACGTCTTGTGATAATCCATTGTTAACAGACTCCGTTCTGTGCGTGATTAATCACAAGAGATTCAAGTTGTGTGCATGTGTTTATTGAAGATCTAAGAAGATTTGAAGACAAAGAAGATATTGGAGATTTCTGATTTGGGGTTCATAATCTTTGGTGTGCACAATACTTGTTTCGGTATAGAGGATCCAACTATAATCGGTTTATTCTTGTGGTAGATTAGATTGATTAGTTGTGTAGATCGGCATCAATATAATTCTTGGTGATTAAAAGTATTGATTGAAAAATCTTAACAAATACCTTTGGTAGTTGATCATAAGATAGATCTAAGAACCTGTCAAAGGAGTTTATTGAGATAAACAGAAAATCCATTGTCGAACTCATATCACTTGGTTGAAGAGAGTTGCTACCAAATAAATTTGTTATTCCTTTACTGTTTGCAATACGAACCAAAGGAATTGTTCCAAGTACGTGACTTATTCATAAGTTGGAGGCGTGGGAATACAAACGGAACTAGGTGAACTATAGGTTTAGTTGCTTGGTCTCAACTATACAAAGTTGGTTTGATTTTTTATAGTGGCTGAATTCTGAGAGTATTCAATTCTGGAAAGGTCCCGGGGTTTTTCTGCATTTGCGGTTTCCTCGTTACCAAAATCTTGCTATGTCATTTAGTTTTATTTTCCGCATTATAATTGTTTTATTATAATTAAAGTAAATTACACAAACGTTAATTCCTATTTTACTTGATAAGTAATCCTATTGTGCTTGGTTAAGTCCGAACCTTTTTATCAAGTAAACATACTTCGTTCTTGTATTGTCTCGATCTCGTATCCATAGACGATCACACGAAGTGTAAACCGATTAGTTGCATTGTCTCGACTCTGTCCATAGACAATCACTTTCGGAGAAAGGACTTATAGGTAGGAAAAGTTTTAGCTTGAGGTATATTTTGGTACCCTCGTCTTTTCAAAGATCAAAATACATGAACTATCAAGATAAAGATAGTCGGACCTGGATTCACGAATCCATAAGCGAAGTCTTTTTATTTTAGTCATTAAACCTAAAAAGGTTTAAAGGATATGAGGAGTCTAGTTAATTTATAACTAGGACACACAAGAAGAGTGTCAGGGTTTCAAAAATCCCAGTTTCTTGAGGTTCTCATTTTATAGACTTTCAAGATCGAAGGTTGCTTTAGATTTAAGCTAAGGTAGCTTTGGAATCAAGTAATCTTTTTTCCACCGTTAAATGAAAATTCGACTTGAGGTAAACACAAAAAAAAAATGCACTCAGGTTAGGATGAATCGTAACCGAACCGTGTATAATGACTTGTTCATGAAAGGTTAGCCAAAACTAGCCAGACAAACTATAATCTTAACCATTTTCATATAACACTTTTAAATTTTAATCTTAAGTCACGACCAAGGTTATATTGTGATCAAATATGTTTGGAGGTGTTTTAGAGAGTTATTCAAACATTGATTATCTCGAAGAAATAATTCTGATGCATATGAAAATATTCAAATGGGTAAGTACGTGTACTTACTTTCAGTTTGTGAGTTATTTTTGTCACAATACGTATACCGGGCATGTGCACCCTTAAGACAAAAATAGTTCATGATCTTTTGGTATCCATACTAGGTATGTGTACCTACCTGAGTTCACGAGTCAACAGAACCTTTTGGTATCCATACTGGGTATGTGTACCAAAGGTCGTCGTTGCCGAACTATAGATACGTCGGTACGTGTACTGCGGTTATGAACCTATAAAAGTTACTCCAGTACGTGAAATAATATGTGTTTTTTCATGTATCCATATTTACAGTAGTTTTATATCTCTCTAATAATCGATTTGAAACATTCCCGAATAACATCAATGACACATATCGCTGTTCCATGCTATTTTCAAATGATTAATTTGAATCATGATTGAGGTCATAAAAAATAATTTGTTCTTAACCAAATTCATCAAGTTTTGAACAAATGTTCTTAAGCTTAGTCATTCATATTTCGAGAATAATTAATAAGATAAACTTGACTCGAAATTTCTGTTGTGTAATATTTTAAAGTCCACTTAGTCATGCGATTTAGTCTCATAGATAGAAAGTTGAAAACTTGACTAATAGGTTGGTTCAGTCTTCACATACCTTTTGTCGATGAAGTTCTCCAAATATCTCCAGTTGGTCTTCGCACTCAAACGGTAGAACGCAGTGATGTCTGATGCTACATATATTTAATCCTAATCCGAGCCTTGACTAAATGTAGACTAAAAATCAAGATATATTTTTGATCAACTAAATTTGACAACAAGCTTGATAGAGAAACACTTGTGAGTTTGACCGAGCAATGCTCTAATATAAACTGTTGTTGAGAATAAAGATATGCATGAGGCTTCAAAGGAGATTAAAATGATGATTTCAATTTAAAGATCATTTTATGATTATAAATGGGTTGATATTTCAGCTCACATGATCACGAGTTAAGAATTTTACTCAAATCAAACGACAGAGGAAGAAGATAAGTTTTGTCATTGGGGGTAAATATGTAAGTTCAATTTATTTTTCAATTGAAATTACAGAAAATAGTCAAACCTAGAGTTTGACAGTCAATGGAAAATTTAGGTACCATTCCTTAATATTTCAAATGTTGGGAACCGAACCAATTTGTTGGTCATTTAGCGGGTACCAGTTTGTTTTTTAAAGACTCAATGAGTACCTAGAACCAATAAATATATGGATTTCCAACGGGTATTATTCCACCAAACTAGGACTGAACATCCTTAGAAACTGGACCCGATTTTTATAAACGGATTGGGCCAAGTGTTAATCGTGAGGAACCGGGTCTGTTAACAACCCTTCAAACAGACACATTTTTCCTAGAGTTTTTTTCCAATAAATTAGAGGTTTCTGATCAGGGGAAATAGTTTTCGCATCACAACTCTTTTCTTTTAAGTAATCATACCAAATGACCAGCTAATTAAGAATTACCCTTATCTAATTTCATCAAATATATGTGTCACCTTTGTTAATTACCCTGAGTTTATACTACGTCTGATAAATATGAGTATTAATTGGAGCTATTAAATAAATTTCTAAAATTTATGTTGTCTCAAAGATTTCGATTTAAATGCTTTTATTTCTAGTATGATATCTTGGTAGATTTTGTTGTGTTTTCTGTGTTTATTTCTAACATTAATGAAAATTAAGTTGTTTACGCGTGCGCTGAGTCATTCTATATACTCACAATGTGTGATCATACTGTTGTTATATATATGACAAATAACATAGTTTTGACGCTAAAAAATTATATAAATGAAATAGGAATTCTCTCTTATTTTGATATTGCGTAATCTTAGTATTAGATTTTTAATTCAACATTATTTTACAACACTACGATTTTTTGGTTATATGCTCATTTTGTCTTACATTTCCTGAATCACTACCAACATTCATGAGTACACAATGCTTGTACACGATAAAAAATTCAAGTTCGAGCAAAATATTAGTGTTCGAAGATATCATGTAATAACCATGAAGATCTTGAAACTGATCAATACATCCAGCGATACTTAATATTTGATTATAAGATCACAGCTTTGATCCCAATCCATTCTCACGGTTAATGATAAAACTAAGCAAGGCGAGTGCATGGTGCTTTCTCTACTTTACAAAGCAAGTGCGAGCATGCAATTGGTTAATCATTTATCGTCTCAGGAAATCCAAGAAGCATCTCTCATTAACCAGGTATGAAACCTTATTCCAACTAAAATTGATAAAAAAAATATTTAAAAAATTATCTGAATTGATGCAAGATATCTCCATTTTTTTGTCTTTTTTGCAAATACTAATCAGCTATATATAAAAATATGCAAAATTAGCAGTAATTCCGAAAAATAATTTATCAGATCCAGTGGAGATATAAACTCCACTTTATCCATGCATTGCAACCCTTACTTTAGGGTAAAATCCTACATCTTATTCAAAAACACCAGGGGCTATAAACTCCAGTTTATCTAAGCACACTCGTACAACACCAGGGTTTTCTTCGGTGGAGCTTTGTATTGGTTTGCAAAAATAGTTTTCGGAAAAAGTGCATCTTCCTCTTACTCTGGAGTATTAATTGCTTTGGATGTGAAACGGGGGTTGTCCAAGAAATTCCACAACCAGGAAGTTTGGACGTTGATGACAAATATGTGGATGTGTTTGGTGGTTGTCTTGTTATTCTTGGCAGTACTAAAACCGAGGGTTTTGTATGACTGATGGAGGATTATGGATTGAGGGAATCTTGGATAAAATTTATAACATTCCTCGATTAAAATCGTGTAATATCCAATTAGTCCTTCAATGCTTGAGGAGGATAAAGTGTTTAAAAAATGGACAGGTTCTATTAGAGATTGAATACTACAAGACCAAGAAGAATAGCGCAACGATTTTGGTTTTGCATGACTTAAAAGCAGGAGATTGTCGTAGATATTTGAAGTTCGGAAGAACTTCTCATCTGATTTTGTTTTTTTTTTGTCAAAAAGTATGATAAAAGTAATTAAGTTTATCGGAATTGATTTACTAATTAAGGACTTTTCTCCGAGGTATGAGCCAACGTCTATGCCAACATTAACGAGAAATGGATGTGAACATTTCGATGAGAGTCAGAATTGGGTACAATTTAATACTCCTTCCGTTTAGAAAAAAAAGAGAGGATACTATTACTTTTTCAATTTAATTTACTCTAAAATTAAAATAAAAAAGTGATAGTATCTTTTTTTTAAACCGGAGGTAGTATGATTGTTGTAACTCAAATATATGTACATTTTATTAATTTTAAATATAATTGAATTATCATTCTACATGCATGAATTTAACTCGTTATATGTGATTTATGACCCATATGTGAGGGGTCTAGGGTTATAGCATCAAGTAAGTCTAATTTTACATTTTTAAATAAATTGTCAACTGATTGAAGTTTAGAATCTTTTGATATGACATCAAATTTTGGGGATACATATCCCTCTAAAAATGACCTATTTCAAGTTTGTTCTTAAGGTAATGACGAAAAGTAAATATTTTTTGTTTTTTTCCAATTATATTCTTATAGATACAATTATTAATTTTTAACACATTTTTCAAATTATGTCACGGATATTTGTAATTTTGTACCACTTGAGAATATATTAAAACACCTTTGTATATATATATATACATGGATCTTAAACTATACATATAACTTATACTAAGGTTTAGTAATAATAATTCATTAAAAGGGTAATTTTAGAAGTATGACCTTATTCATTTATAAATGTCAACTTTTAAAGGCGTAAAAAGTTACAATGAATAGGCTCCCTAATGGGGGACGGAGAGAGTACTATGATAAACCTAGTGTTTTTGATTGTGTATAATACAATGCACGTGATTACTATGATAAACCTAGATTATCCACGCAATACACAAAATGCATCCGAGTGCATAATGCATATTCTTTGTTAGAGCAATGCTCGGTTGAACCCACAAGTTTTGTTGTCTCAAGCTTGTTGTCAATGTTAGATGATCAAAGCTATATATTGATTTCTAGTTGTTGATGGTGGTTTTTAGTTTATGGCGAAAACTGTAAAAGTCTCTACCTGACCCGGCATCAGAAGTAGTAGACCTTGATATGTCTATATTCTGCAAGGAATTTAAAGAATATATCAAATTTGATGAGTGCCCATGCCTCTCATCATGTCGTATTGAAACTCAAGCTCCTAGATGAATTGTTCACTAATATAGAGCCTAATGAGTAAAGCTCATGGGTTCATTATTCACTGATGCAGGGTCTACTGAGTATCTATCCTATGTTACGTTCCCAGCTGAACTCTTAGTACTAACGTCATATGACAATTAATGTTCACTCCCAGCTGAGTAGCATGCATTTACCGAAGTGTCGGGATTAAGATGCGCATGAAGATAGTCAATCAGAGGTGCGCGAGTTGCGCCAGTGAGACCAAAGCTGCGCTGCTCTCCAAGATAAAAATTAATGATTTTGTGTTAACGTGCGAAATTCACCAAAATTGATTTATTTTGTGTCAATTCACAAAATTTAATTTTTAACCTAATTTTGTGTCAGCTCACAAAAAAATAGAGTTTTGCCCAAACTGGAGCCTGCATGATATCTCGATCCTATTGGTCGAGACTAAACCTAAGAAAACTAGGAAACCGTCCCACTATGGATCTAATAGGAATAAAATCCTAAAAGTTGGAAAATAGGGAAAAGAGAAACTGTGACTAACATGGGCAGTAGCAAAAAATGGCGCATACGCGCCACTTGGCCGGTCAGTTTTCCCTAGATGGCGCCTGCTATCACCGACCGGCCCTACTCCATATTGTTGTATGTCGGACCCTCTTTCCCATTGACCAATTAAATTGCTTTAAAGATGCAATCGATGCTTTTAATTAAAGATGGAAGTTGGCCGGTCGACGTGTTTAATTTCTTAAGAAAATAGATCTTGGACATCCAAGTCAGTCGCAAACTAATCATGGCCACACGACTTGGCAAGCTCTATTACCTAACCCTAGCTCCTGCAAGCTCGGAAAACAAGGTGTCATTATGACAACCGTCCTCCCACCTATTACTTCGACCAATCACGTCGCTCATAGCCTACCTGCTTCGCTCCAAATCATTGGCCAAAGTAGGCTAGTCGAGTGGCTTGTTTATATAAGAAATTGAATCTAGACTGTCCATGGAAGTCTTAAAACAATCACGGACGTATGACTTGGCCGGTCGATTTAGAAATCTTGGCTTCCTCCTGGCGTGACCAAGCAAACCCCATTATACTCACCGAAGGGTCCTCTATTATTTCGGCCAATCATAGCTCTCCTAGCTTGCATGCAGGGTTCACAATTACTGACCAAGATAGGATTGTCAAGCGAATTAAAAAGGGTCTTAATTAGGTCAAGACTGCCCATGGCAGTCTTATTAATCACAACCGTCCAACTTAGCCGGCCAAATTGATCGGCTTAGATTCAAGTTTGGGCGACTAATGAGGTGTTGTTATGTTCACCGACGACCCATCTTTGGCCTCGACCAGTCACATCGTTCCTAGCCTACCTGCTCCGCATTGAATCATTGGTTAAAGTAGGCTAGTCACGCTACTTACAAAAGTCTTAAATAAATTTAACGACAATCAACAACTGCGCAAATCATCTTAACCATCCAACTTGGTTAGCTGATTTAACCGGCTTAGATCTAATTTGAGTCGACCAATGAGACGCCATAATAGCTACCGGTCGTCCCTCTACTATGAGGAGTGGTCACCCCATCCCCATCCTATACAAACAGCTCATGGCAGTTGCTCAAATATAGCCGGTCATACTCCTTTATAAGACCGTGAAATCCGCGACTGGTTTGAGCAGGCTATGAACAACGATGCTTTACATGCATCGATTATGTTTAAGTTGCTTGCTTAGCAGCGATGCTTTACAAGCATCAATTACAAACGATATTTCGTGAATATCGATTTCATAAATAATTTAATTGTTTAATTATTTGTTTAACCTAAAAGCACCATATGCTATTTTTTGAGTACTAACTCACGGCAAGTCTCATTCATAAGACTTGACTTGCCACTTATGAGCACCTGCTACCTAACTTGCGTGTGATTGGTCAAAATAATTAGGTCTTGCAAGCAAGACCCACTTAGCAACTACCATGTAGGACTTGTTCCATTCTTTATATAACTTGCTCTATATTTTCTACAAAAATACTCGAGACATCAAACATTTCACAAAGCTGGGGGATGTTCATCAGGTATTGGTCTGGCGGTTTATAGCATGCGGTATGCATACACCCATTATGAGAATGTGACAGGAAGAGGGGACAGTTAATGAGTGAAGGAGTAGTGGGTATGCAAACCGTCCAGTCTTCCTCCATGATAGGGACACGGTTTCATCACTTTCACACGATCTCCACCTTCTCACTCCTTCAAAAATTCCACTTCCTATGAGATCAGGGTGTACATGCATGGTTACAGATAAATAGGTTTTCTAATCTATTTCTGGGTGGTGATCTTCATTATCGTTAATGCAAATATCCATAGAATACAGAGAACTTAGAGCTTCCATCTTTTACAAGCAAGTTCCACTTTCTAAGATAAGTCATAAACAACCACACCTTACATAATTCATCATTATGATCTCAACATCTTCTTTGCTTCCCCCACCCCCAAGATCAAACCTCCTCTTTCATTTTGTGACCGAAGCAAGACTGGAACGACCATTTCTTGGTTTAGGCCAGAATTTACAGATTGATCTCTCGAATCTAAAGTACTCATGTGCAGTATATTTGTTTATGTTTTAGACTCGCTTCTCATCGGCACACCCAATTCATCATTTTCAGCAGAATTTGTTTTTACCCTACTACACTTGTCTACTAAGTCAAGTCTCAGACTGGCTAGGTTTGAATTTGGTAGTTGAGTATCAGACATCACCCTTGAAGACTGGAGATCGACGAAGACATTAGGAGAACTTTTATATAAGGTATGTGAAGATTGAACTATTCTATTTTACTCACTATCTTACCATCTTTTTGAGACAATGTCATATGACTTCTAATAGATTTACAAAAAAAAAAAAATTCAAGTCAAGCTTGTCTTGTTAAAGATATTTGTTGATGGTGGATTTTTGACAAGGGCTAAAATCATAAAATCATAATCTTGTATGTTTCTGACCTAGCTTCAGACGCAGCATATGAAACTTATATTTTAGAATTTAGACGTGAAATCTCATATCACGATCATCTCTTACTGAGTGTATAACCTCTCGGAGCATGTATAAATATGAAATCATTAAATCCTCTCAGCTGAGCTTTCAATATTTTGCATATTTCATCAATACTGAACAATTTCAATATTCACTTCTATATAGAATCAAAAATGATTGGACGGATCCTACATAGATTGCCTGCTATTATATAGCAATAACGTCTTCAGGATGTAGCAATATCCCTTGACTATACATAATAAACATTCAGAAAGAGAATGATGCTCCTACTACCTCATACCTCGATTCTCGAATAAATATAATGTTCCTAGACATATTGCCTGCTATTTTAGAGTCATCAATTAATTAATTCTAGTGTAGTATTCATCAATTGAATTTCTATAAAATATTATACCTTTACTACAATAGATAATGGGCCACCACCTAGTAAGCCCCGTGAAAATCATGCGAGTGTACTTAACAATAATGCACGAACGAACACCCAAAAATATGGGCGAACGAGGAAATATGAAGAGCTAAGGAAAGTTGAAAAAATAAAAAATAAAAATAGTGATGAGGCGGGACCGGGCCGGCCATCCCACGACCGTGGATGGTCTCACGCCTCTACAATTCCTTATTTTATTATTATTTCCCCCATCTCTTGAAACTCCTTCGTTTGAGCATACTCTTAGTTTTCCATATTTTTCCAAATATTGGTCAACTCTCCAAAGAAGCCTAATCCCACGACTATTAGGATTTTTTTTTACCGATAATATTCCAAATACAAGACGCGCGAGCAAAAAAACTTAATTGCTCATTCAAGCAAAAATTAAGAATTTCAGTCAAGATCAAACTCTTCTAAAAATCCAAAATATTGCACAAACGTCCAACAAAAACTAAAACTTCCACGAATGGACGCGCGAGGGACATGGTGGCCCGTGCAGAACCATGTTTGAACCTGGATGGGCCCTTGGCCATCATGGCCGGCCGGTCCCACGTCTCTTACTATTATTATTTAAATAATAATCCATATCTCACAAGAATCTCCATCAATGAATCCTCGTTCATGAACATTTCTCCACACGCTCGGACGTCCATCCATCATCAACGGCCAACTCTCATGCACATTGATTATTCGAAATGTCTCCACCCACATTGGAAAACTCTCCATCTTCAGGATCCAGAGTTCTTCAAAATTAGGGTTTCAAATTTACGATAATTCGATAAACGTCAATAACTTTTATATTGATCCATCAATTCATATTTTATTTATATTTAATGTTCGATCGTGCTACCAATATTTTTTCTCGAATGAGCAACATGATTTAGACGGCCATTCACTTGGTCGACCATCTAATATTTTACTGAACGACTACCGAGTTCAATACTTATAGATGCTCTAATTCTTACTTTGTCATTCGACCATTCATGACATATCAGATCAGGAATGAGCACTCTACATAACTCAGCAATATCTGATTCCCTGTCAAATGCTCGACATATCAGAATAGGTCCATGATCGAGCAATCTCATTGGACGCTTGTCGATCCAAATTATCATACCTCAACATGTAAAATAATACATCACAATGCACCAGACTCGACGTCTGTGCATTATTACCATCCCAGCAAACACCGTATGTTCAATAAGTGAGTCTCAGAGCATATCACATTTGTCCATTATTCTCGACTCATCAAGGATAAGACTCGTAGTCTAGTCAAGTCAACAATTGACCAATTAGATACACGTCTTCTGTAGGACCAGAATATCGCGACAGCAATACTTCGCGAGAGTAATAAACAACTACTTTGCGAAGGTGTCGCAAGGAAATAATTTAAATGACGCATCGATGACGACAAATTTAACATGAGAAAAGTATGAAGACTTGGCGAGATTTAGGAGTGTCGCGAAGTCTAACACTTACATATTTGCGACGCTTCGCGAAGAATTCCCGAAAATAAAGGACAAAATTTAGTGTCATCCACTATGTAATACCCTATATAAAGGGTTGAGTAAGTCTGTTGTGGGGGGGGATGCTTTTTGAATTGTTAAGCAAGTCATTAGGAGAGGGAAAATTAAGAGTGATTGTAATCTCTTTAGCTACTTTTCTACATTTCTTTGTAAACCTTTCAAGAAAACAATTAATAAAATATATTGTTATTCATCTTCAAATGGATTAACTAAACAAATTCGAGTGAGGGGTGTAGTGTGGGATTTCTGCAACTACATATGCGCTAGAAACAGGATGAGTAGAAGATCAACCTTGTGAATTGGAAGAATCGGTGTAACAAGAAAGAAATCTCAAATAATTTTTGACAAGTTACTAAAATTGAGAAATGGCTAGAAGAAAGAATGCATCGTAACAACCAACGATTGTAAGGAGAAGTGGAAGATTAGTCGGAGAAAGGAGAAATGAAGTAGGTGAACCATCAAGGATAAATGCAAGAAATGGAGAAGAAGGTCGAATTCAACCACCAATTCAACCATCAATTCAACTACCAATTCAACCACCAATTCAA
Source organism: Papaver armeniacum (assembly GCA_023531295.1). Lineage (NCBI taxonomy): Eukaryota > Viridiplantae > Streptophyta > Magnoliopsida > Ranunculales > Papaveraceae > Papaver > Papaver armeniacum. The sequence continues at coordinate 1,132,021 of JAJJWW010007659.1, forward strand.
CCAAAGACTAAACAGAGTAATCGATTATGATAGAGTGAGCGTGCATACATGGAGATCGATTCCATGGAAGAAAGAGAAGAAGTGCAACAATTGATGAATAGTGGACAAGAAGAGAGAAATCGAGAAGAGATGGGAGAAACAATTCGTGGAAATGAAGAAATCGCAAAGATTAGAAGCGTTGAGACAGACAATACATGAAAAAGGGTTAGAAGCGTAAGAACGCGCAAATTTAACAAGGCAAAACCACGAATTAAGGATGGAAAATAGGAGGTTGCAAAATAGAAGATCAAGGAGTAATAACGAGATCGAGATCGGGATCGATTAGAGAAAACGTGAGAAGAACATTAAACGCGTAAAACGTTAATGAAGAAAATTTGGAAAGAGAATTAAATTTTGGTGAAGGAGGTCGCAAGAGAGAGAATTAGTAGAGAATCGTTATATTTTGGTGAATGATTAAAATGATGGAAATCAGAAGATAAAAAACCTCAAGGGCGAGAATAACCTTGATTAATGAAGAAAACCAGGAAGAAGAAAGGAGAATACTATATGGGAGAGAAACACAAAGGAAACAAAAGGAAATTGAAGATGACATTGAAAAACATTATACTGAACAAGCGCGTCTAGCTCGCGAGAGAGAAAGATTAAGAGCAGAAATGGAAAATCGGGAATTAGAAGAGGCGATTCGGCAGAATAATCATGACAATCGAGAAAAAAGGCGCGAGCGAATTCGCAACAATGGATATATCAACGAAGAATATGAAAGAATACAAAAAAGTAGACACGAACGAAGAAGGAGGGAAGCAGAATTAAAGGGACCGATAAATTCAAATTCTGAGGCAAACGAACAAATTCTGCGAGAATTGGTAGAGATGAGAGGAATATTGAACAGCAGAAGAGAATGAGGGAGAAGACAGTTAGATGAAGCTATCGCAGAGGCTGCGAAAAATCCTTTTACATTAGAAGTGCAGCTAGGAGGAATACCCCCAAAGTGCAACTTACCATCATTAACTAGCATTTTTGATGGGTCAACTTGTGCAAGTACATAACACATCAAGGCTTACGTGAGATGTATGCTACAAAGTGGGAAAACCATGATGCTATATTGTGCAAATACTTTGCGTCGAGTTTAATGGGAGAAGCGTTGAAATGGTTTGAGGGTCTACCAAGGAATACAATCACATCATTCAATCATTTACAAGCTATATTTTTAGGGGCGTATATAAGCAACAACTCTTCGCGACCTGGCTTTGAAGATGTATTTGGGCTAAAACAAAGAATTGGCGAGAGCTTGAGACATCCGACCGTAAGATGGAAGACAATGTAGCGAAATGGTGGACGGGTGGATGAAAGATATCTCATACTATCATTCATAAATGCTATGTTCGCAACCAACTTATTATATGTTCAAGTTTTCAGAGTCAAGAATACAATCACGATGACCGAATTGAGAGAATTGCAAGAGGAATATATTGCTTTGGAGGAAAGACAAAATGAAGTAGAATCGTACCAACCATAATACAAGATCAAGTGTTTGTGAATGCAAGTTTGTTACCCAGATTAGTACAAACAGTGGCGAGTACCTCGCAAGGGCAACAAGAAAAAGTAGTAGATGATGGACAACCAAAATTAGTAGCGATGGGGAGCCGAGATCAGGAAGAATTTGAAAGAGAAAGAAACTGCTACAATCGTGGCGGCAATAACAAGATTCGCAGACTTGATCACCCGCAAGAAACCTATGGAAGTCAAAAACATAATTATCATGGAGGACAACGACGTCATAGAGTAGTATGGGAAGAAATCAAGATGCCACCACTAAATACTAGTGTGGAGAAGATATGGGAAGCTATACTCTTGATGGAGAATATACCCGCACCATGGAACATGGGGAGTGAACCGCCACAGGGGATAGAAGTCACGAATTCTGCTCTTACCATCGTTTTCATGGACATCGACAAATGACTGCCGAAACATCAAAAGAATTATCCTTAGAATGATTGATCGGGGAAGTCAAGCACTTTTTGAAAAGCGAAGAGAAAGTTCAACATTTACCACCGCCACCATCAAAGGGAAAAGAAACGTTCATGATAGAAGTCGGGCGAAAGCTAAAAATTTGTTTTGCAACTCCATTGTTCATTCATATCGCACCATTGAAGATTTTCATGATAACGTACTCGTGAGGGTTTTTGCGAGGGATGTTAATGATAAGGAGGTAATGAACATCGCGAGGAAATCGCAGTTAAAAGAGTGGCAGTTGCAGATTATCTCTTTCTCGGCAGAAGAAATACCCAAAGGTAGAGAAATACATGATAACCCGTTGGTGGTAAAACCGGATATTAATCCAAAACCGTTGATGGGGAAGATGATGAGGCGAGAAATTTGTGGGCGATAAATAGAATATTAATCGATTTCGGGAGTTCATCAACATTCTTTTTACCATACTTACAAGACTATGGGAGGAAAGGATGAAGATTTGATCCCTTCAACATACAAAATATATGGTTTCAACGGCATCGCGAACAAGCCCAAAGGAGAAGTACACATGAGAATACCTTTGCAAGGATTGTCAACCGATATCTTGTTTTGTGTGGTCGATGTGGAGTCCCCTTATAATGCATTGATTGGAAGGCCATGGTTGCATGAAATTCTCGGGTGTGGCGTCAACGTATCATCGTTGTATAAAGTTTCCCCATCCTAGCGGTGTTGGAATTATTAAGGGAGATTGGATAGAAGGGGAAAAATGTTATGAGATCGATGTGGAGAGCTGTGAAGACAGAGCCGCAAAAAAAGAAGGGATGGAAGAAGAATATAAAAGAAGAACAAAGAAAAGAAAGATTGATGGTAGATAGCATAAGTATAAGAAGAGAAGACACATTGCGAGGTGAAGATATGAAGGCAGTTGAAAGTCATGCTGGAAAAGAACTATTCAGAGGTTTTAATGATATAGAGGCAGAGGGAAGCAGGAGTAAAATGTGTAAGAAGTGAATAATTGCGAGAAGTGACAAAGGTTAAGTGGCGAAGGCACGTCAGGGACAAGAAGAATAAAAGGTAGTTGAAGACGCTTTGCGAAGTGAATACATAAACGTAGTTGAATAGTGCAGAGACGGAAAATAGTAGGATCAAAAGACTAAAGAAGTGAATAGTTGTTGTTACCAAAATTAAGTGACAGAGGCATATCAAAAGTAGGAGGAAGAAATAATAATTGAAGAAGAAATGTACGAGAATCTCGCGATCAAGAATGTATGAAAATCCGATTGAAGAGTTGAAAAGAGAATGTTGCAAACAAAGCAAAATTATGCGATAACATCGCAAGCAAAATAACATGAAATTATCAAGAATGAATGATTAATTGAATTAACAAAAATGAATGAGTGAGTGAATAGGACGAACCTTTATGGCGTACACCCTAGTTCGCGAATAATATTTCGTAAGAGGCAAATGTAAAACCTAAAGTGCGTCATATAAGGGGGTATCTCTTGACATGGCTCGGTGAAAAGGTTACACCGCTCCCGGGAACCCGAGTCATGGAGATTGGGGATAATAACATCCATCCGGGAGAGATACCTTGGATTGCCAACTATATAAGGTTATACCGGTTGGACGACCGAGGGTCTCTTCCAAGGAGTCGCCGAATGACCAAGGCGCCGAGGTACACGGTTTGAGTCAAGAGTGCGGGGAGCATGGAACTTCCTTACCACTCTTGACAAGTCTTGGCACATGCCGCACTCTACCAAGAAAACTCCACTTAGGGTGCGTCTCGTAACCATAAGACTTATAGGTATAAGGGATAAGAGGTCGCGAAAACAACCGCTGTCGTTAAGACCTGGATGGGAGGAGCTAGTCTTGTATGGCCGATGTACGCCTCCTCAAGGGGCAACCAGGAGATTATAAGGGCGGCACCCTCCATTAGGGAGCGATATGTGTCAAAAGACGCAAATGTCATGAGACTTTATTTTCGCAAGGAAATATAGGCTTGTCATATTTGTGCAATGATCCTGTAGAGGCAATAATACTGACGCAAGGATAAGGCGAGATCAATGGGTTATTGCATGAAAATGCAAAAACGTCCTGCGATTTCGTCGCAGAGACGATAATGTCATGGGATTTTACACTCGCAAGAGTATTTAAGCCTGTCATATTGTCGCGGATAAAATATCCTGCAGAGGCAAAAATACTTAGTAAATGATAAGACAAGGTCAATGGGTCATTACATGAAAATGTAAAGACGTCCTGCGATCTTGTCGCAACGAGGGGTAGCAAAATAAGACCTTTAATTAGGAAGGCAAGATAAGTCCACACAAAAACGATAAGGCAAGATTAACGGAGTTCTTCATTTATGGAGACATTCTGCGATCTTGTCGCAATAACGAGCTTCAATATGCTTACGAAAACAGATAGCAAAGGTAAATTTCTCATTTGAAAATGAATAACAGAGGAAAGTATGGGAATGAATAGGATAAAGTTTTGTTATTCATTTCCATATGAGGAATTTATGCATTCATAATACTAGTTAGTCGAATTATAAAAGAGAATTGCTTGATTAATATGTGCAAGTAAAGAAAACAAAGATTGAATTCATATTTGACAATCCAAGAAGATTGAAAGGGTATATATATTACAAATAGCTAAAGAAGAAAAAGAAGTTATTTCTTTGAAGGATCATCTTCTTGGTCGATTCTTCTGATTTCATCATTCTCTTCGCCGCATTCTTCCGCTTCACTAGCATCACTATCGAGACATCCGAGAAAAGTGTATCTTCGAGAATATCCTCGAAGACAAGGATATGAACTAAGAGGAATCTTGTGATCATTGCAAACTATCTCAATAGTTTGATTGCGAAAACGAACCGCATAATTATTAAAGTTCGCCACCGTAGCTTGCGGTTGTTTCTTCACTTTTTTAGAATATTTGTTGTTGCAAAGAGAAAAGTCTCGTGCGAGTTGTCCTTTTTCGTACTCAAGTTCTTCAATCCTTGTTTGAAGTCTTTTCTGATTCATTCGAACATATGACAATATATTAACAATTTAATAGCAATGCTATGGAAATAAGATACAAGAAAGTATAATAAACAACCTTCTCGTCGATATCATATCCTTAACCAAGGCGTATGCTCTGCATGAAGGCTAACATCAACACCTAAGTTATTCCGGCATTATCTAGAACCTTCGCAGCCCAAGCAAACTCATCATCATTATTTATAACAAGAAGTGAACGAACTTGTTCTTCTCGCCGCAAGTATGGCATTTCGCGAAGGGATTCATCTCGTTCAATTTGTACTTCGAGAAGAGACTTTTGAAATTTTGCTAATGCCTGTGCACCTCGTTAGTAATGCAATCTTTCTCATCTATGAGATTACTAATTTTCTTCCTTAAGGTTTTGGTTTTATTATGGGAATTAAGGTACATTCGTTTAAATTGATTAGCTAAACTTAAACTAGCTCTATGCTCAATCTCTAAGAGATGACATTTGGATTGAAGATCCTTTAATGGAAGGAGGTTAGTCTTATTTGAGGAACTACTTAAAGATTCATTGAGATGAGTAAGAAGGACGTCATCATCCATGGGCTCTGGGAAATGAATGGAGAAGAATGGCTTCTTCAGAGAGATTATATATGTCTCGCGAAAATAGTAAGTCGCAAAGAAAAGCAAATGATAAAATAAAAAGGATTTGAGGAGTAAAGATTGTTATACCATAAAGTCCGCTGATTTGCACTTTGAAGAGTAGATACTCTATTCGTTGAGAAGTAAGCTCAAATTCTCTCCAATTGCTTAATTCTTTCATATTTCTCAAAGAGATGTCGCAGCCTTCAACCTCTAATTTCGGATTTTCTCTTTAAGTTGCAAATTTTTCTTTTCAAGATTGTGGTGTCTTTTTCAAGGTCCGAGGCAACGACAAAAGAAGCTCTCCCGGGGACTATAAAGGAAATATGGGAACGATTAAGATAAAGCTTATAATTGAAGTCACAAAGAAACAAAGGGATGTGAACATACCAAAGCAAACGAGAGCATTTAAGTGACACGGAGGTCAACGTTCGGGAGACTCCGCGAAAGGACTCATTATCCTCTAATAGCGGGGCATCGCAAATTTTAGCGAGAGCTCCGCAAGTAGCAGTTAGATGATCATCTCCTAATCCTTGCATATAATCGGAGAAGACACTGGACAATTGCGCCATAACAGAGGTAGTTAAGTGACTCTCTTTCGCATGAGGAAGTACCAACCTCATTTTCACCCTCATCAGAATTTTCATTGGTTTGAGAAGAGAGCCGGGTTTTCCGTTTTTAGAAAGCGGAGGTAATACTTGTCCTTGCGAAAAGTAGTTTTATCCATGCCTTTAGCCTTCGCAGCTTCAGCCTTCGCAGCTTCAGCCTCTTCAACTTCAACCTTCGCATACGCATGAAGATAAGAAACAGAGGCAACAATATTGTTTGAAATAACAAAAGAAAATGTTTCTTACTTCATCCGTGAGCGATCGAAGTATCGCCAGGTACTCGGATTTGGACTTTCTTTATATTTCTTTCTCATTCTGGTGATCTAAAATTTTTGAAAGTTAATAAATGAAAGAGGAAGAAGATGTCGCAAAGCGAAATTAAAGAAAGGAAATATACCTCTTTTGTCTTCTCGGCCACTTAAACTCCCAAGGATGATAGTTCGCGAGATGTGCGGGAGAACATGTGAACCTCGCGATGTAAGGTCCACTCAAAAGTAAAGGAACAACCCACCATCTCTCATCCTTGGAATGACGGGGAGTACTATTGTTGCCCGAATGCCAATCAATATCTTGCATAAGCAATTTGTCGGCATCAACGTTATCATTCTTTTTCAATGAGCACCCCAAATGAGATTTATCATTTCTCATATTTATAATCGAGTAATTCGTGAAGAAATTGTCCACGGTATACTTCTCAAGAACTATTTGTAAGTTTACAAACTCGTGGATCCCTAACATTATCAGGGTATAAAGATCCTTTACCAGCGCCACGATTGGCGAATTCAAGCATTAAACGGATGCAGTCGCCACTCAATTGATAGACAGCTCGCGAGAATTTCTCATGAGAAAGAATTTCATAGAATAATGGCAACTAGGGATTGTACATAGGAATGGGGAGTCCTGCGAGGAGTTGACCCAGCGAAACTATGATTTTATGATCATCACATTGATGATCAGAAAACAATTTTGCAGAAAGGATAGATGAAGATCCTTGATTGGGAATGGTTGATAAAGTGAAACCCTTTTCCTGTAGTTTCTTTTGAACATCAGTAAAAAGAGGAGTGTATGTACGACCAAGTGAAGCCATTGTTAGAAGTATGGGAATGAATAGAGAATTGAAGATCAAAAAAAAGAGAAAAGTGTAGGACCGTGGTAGCAGGAGCGCAAATTGCGGAAGGAGAGAGAGAGTTAAAGAAAATTTACGTAAGGAAAATAAAAGAGAAAAGAGAAGGGTAAGAAAGCTATATATAGAGAAGAGAATTCTCGAGAAAACAAATGCATCTAATGCGAGATGGGACGTGAATGGTCAAGAATAAACGGTTGAAAGAGACGTGTCAAGAAAAGAGTGGAAGAAGAAACACCTGTAATAAGTTCCGTACATAAATAAAACAGTAAAAATGAACAATCGCGAGATAAAGATGAGCGATTGCGGCACTTTAAAATATTGGTTCTCATGACATTCTCTTCTTCGCGAGAGAAGACATGAGAAGAGGCAAGATGTAGGACTGTAATATCGCGACAAACAATACTTCGTGAGAGTAATAAACAACTACTTTGCGAAGGTGTCGCAAGGAAATAATTTAAATGACGCATCGATGACGACATATTTGTAACATGAGAAAAGTGTGAATACTTGGCGAGATTTAGGAGTGTCGCTAAGTCTAACACTTACATATTTGCAACGCTTCGCGAAGAATTCCCGAAAATAAAGGACAATTTTAGTGTTATCCACTATGTAATACCCTATATAAAGGGTTGAGTAAGTCTCGTTGTGGGGGATGCTTTTTGAATTGTTAAGCAAGTCATTAAGAGAGAGAAAATTAAGAGTGATTGTAATCTCTTTAGCTCTGTTCTACATTTCTTTGTAAACCTTTCAAGAAAACAGTTAATAAAATATATTGTTATTCATCTTCAAATGGATTAACTAAACAAATTCGAGTGAGGGGTGTAGTGTGGGATTTCCGCAACTACATCTTCCTTGCAGACCCCACATTCATGAGACATCAATCATGTCACATGAGGGGATATTTACTAGGGTTTTTGTCTGGCATCCTACATCACGTGTGTACATCGACGATGGGAAATGTGAGTAAGCACTACACCATTTTCAGGGAATAATAACTGAACTTTGTAACAACTTATGAGCAGTTACGAATTCGTAATAAAAAACTGATGTTACAAATTAGCTGTAACAGCCAGAAGCTGTTACCAAACTTATCAGAATTCATAACTTTCCTATAGCAGTTACGAATTGTAACTGGATATAATTCCACATGTGATATCCGTGTGCGTGGGTGGTCACACCTTCATAATTTTTTCACCCAAGCCAGGTAGAACTGAGGATATTTCCTCCATTGGTCATACATGAGCTTAGTCATTTATCCCCTTGGTCACACACATGACTCGGTCATTCAACCCCTCCATTTCTTTCCTCGACTTAGTATCCTCTTCATCTCTTTCCTCTTTCCTCATCTCTTGTAGAAGATATTTAGGGTTTCAGTTTGAGGGTTGTAAGCGAAGTTTGGATTTGAAAGATGCTTGCAGAAGATCGTTTTGGGGGTTTCGATTTGAATCTGATGATATAAGTGATTTCGATTTGGGTTTTGATCTATTAGTTTAAAGCTTTCGATTTGATCTTTTATATATTCTTTTCGATTAGGGTTTCGTTAAGGTGTTGATCTGTTAATGGTATTTTCGATTTTACATGAGATTTTCGATTAGGGTTTCGATTTATCTGTGATTTTCGATTAGGGTTTCGATTTATATGAGATTTTTGATTTCATATAGTAATTCAAAGTTCGCCTTCAACAAAGGCTGGAAAAGTGACTATGCGTGGGTGAAAACTATTCACAGTATCCATGCCTCCTTACTAGTGTACCCACTTAAAATTACTTGGTCATATGCCACCCGAATTTCATAAATGTTGAGAAGCTTTGGATGTATGAATGATTTCGGATACCACACATAAACTCAATTACAGATATTAGGAACGAGTTAAATGTAACACAAAAAGAACCACCAATAAAGTCTTCCAATTTGAACTTGTGTTCCATGGAAAGTAGTAGATGGACAATCAACCAAGTCTCACGCGCAATATAGAACTGGTTCAACCACGATTTTCACTTCCCCATTCTTCCACTCCTTTGCAACCATCACACTTACTGGAGATCAATGTGTTAACTACTTATGCAATATAAATAGGTTCATCAATCCATATTTTGATAACTTAACTCAACTTAACCGATCAGAATCTCATCTGGACACAACTTAACTCAGTCGAACTTATCTGAAAGCATCAAAATTCACTGATGTTTCATAAAACTTGCATAAGTCTCCAACACATCCACAATCTCAAACACTTCTCATCTTCACTCATACAGGTTGACCCTCATCCCTCTTTGTGACCGAATTGACTCTGGAACGACCATTGTCTTGGTTTAGGCCAAAGTCCTACATATTGATCTGTCAAACCTAAATCACTCTTGTGCAGTGCATATATTTGTTAAAGGTTTAAGAAATTTGCTCGATTGAGGAAACGCTCGCCTCTCCATTTTTCCTCAAAAACCAGCAAATCGTTTTCACACATCAACAATATCGAAATATAATTTTAGCAAAGAGTTCAACGATCATTGATGATATTAGTTCTAAGCAACTTATTGTTTGAATTAATTTGTGGATCAATTGAAAATTGTCCATGCAAATGACTTTATCACGTGGGAATGTTTCAAACATTATAAGAGAGAAATATTAGACTATCTAATATTTCTTCTCAGGGTAGGTTGGCGAACCAGTTCGCAAATCATAAATATCTGAGATTCAGAAATAAAAGAGATTTTGCTAACCAGTTTGCAGAATGTGAATTCAGTTGGGAATAGTTAACGAACCGTTGTGAACTGATATTTTGAAGTTGGTATTATAGACTAGCAGTTGGCGAATCATGTTCACGAACCGTGGTCAATTGAGTTCGGTAGTCTTGTAGGGTTGGCGACCCTGTTCAATAACCGTTGCACCATGACTCGTGAACAAGCCTAATGTTTCACGAACCGTTGTACCAACCGTCCCAGCAGATATTATAGATGCTCAAAGACTTATTTTTTAAATATATTTAGCATTGCTAGAACTCTCACAAATACTTCTAAGACTTCATTGATCAATCAAACACTTATGTGTGTGCATCATGATTAAATTCTTGGGTATTTAAATGAACATCGAATTTCCAATTTATTTTTTTGGCATGCTTGCCAACCGAACAATCATTATACACGGTTCCAAAACCGGTTCATAGTGTATATTCTTCTATTGTATTTTCAATACCTAAAAGTGTTTGCTTGATTTTCATGTTATCTTATCTTGAATTCTAAGCAACCCCTGGTCTTTGAAAAATATAAATAGAGATGCTCTTTCAACTGGGAAATTAAATCCCTGAAACTTTGTGTCCTTGTTGATTCTAGATTCATCCTCTATAGATCTAGGTTTCCTTCGAGAAACATAATTAGGTCTACGACTAAAAGAATTTGCTTTAGGGATTCATGAATCCAGGTCCCACAATATTTACATTAATAGTTCGTGTATTCTGATCTTTCTTTTTGTAATCTTTTTCTGGCAAGATAGATAGTAATCGCAAAGTTTTGTTCGTCTCAGGATTTGTGATTTCTCGAGATTGATATATCTAAACTGCTCTTAATTGATTTTTTAAAGATTTTTCTGAAGAGGTGGTTAAGAATATAGGTTGTTTTTTGGGAGTCATAAGTTCCAGATTTGTGAGGTTTGCTAGTTTTGTTTATTGCAAACGATTTCATCACCTTGATCTTTGAGCTAAACATAAATAAAATATGCTTATCTAATATAGGCAGATTAATTAGTATCAAAAGTCTTCACTTCGTCTAAAGAAAATCTTAGGCTGTAAAGGACGTTAGCTAAGGGAATCAATTGCGTAGAGCCGTATGAGGTTCAAGAGGCGTAAACATCGCGATTAAAACTGAATCGCTTGGAGAGTGGGTTTGATCTGAACTACATTCCAGTCCGAAGTCTGATAGTAGTAGGTCAGTGTCTTCAGCATCTTAAAATAGTTTGGTGTTCAAATCTGGACGAGGCCCCATGGTTTTTCTGCAGTTGCGGTTTCCTCGTTAACAAAACTTCTGGTGTCTTGTGTCTTTCCTTATCCGCATTCTATTGTTTATCTTTATAATCAGATTTACGCAAGTTGTACGTATTTAATCTTAGTAGATACGTCCATTTAATTTTTGATCGATTATGAGACTCGTTTCTTATAGAATTTGTATCTTGAAAGATAGATAACAAGTTTAATTACTTGGCATAATTCTGATTGGATTTTTTGGATACGACTAGATTGATCTTGGATATTGATTTTTGAGACCGTCCAAGTACTCTTATCAACAATCGGGTTCACGGACTCCTTGTCTATGTACATGCTGATTGAGAATAGGTTAGAGATATAAACTCTATATACATGTTGTCAAGGATCATTTAGTTGGTCTACTTGCAATTATACTAGGGTTTTTCCATACATATTTCCGAATAAAAAAGTTGGTGGTGTACTTGGTACCCGTACGTTTTCATTCTTATAGGAAATAAGTTTTGCACTTTTACTCAGGTGCACCCAAGTGCATAATGCATATTCTTGTAGAAAATAGAACTTGGATAGGTGTACATGGGTGCATAATGCATATTATAAGAGTTAAATATTGTCCAGGTTGCACCTATGTATATAATGCATATTTCTATAGGAATTTTTTTTGACCAACTTGCACCTGGGTGCAGAATATATCCTCGGTCTGGTTTCAATTATTTTAGTTTTCTGAATTTCATATTAACAATGGATCTTGTTTTGTAGATATTTTCGAGCCTTTTCCAAAATATAAATCTTACAAAAATATGAACTATTAACCATAAATTTGGAAGTTAAGACCTTTCCCTCTATTAATTTTAAATTGGAGAGAAATAAAATAAATAGGAGAGAGAAATTATAAGATAAAAAATAAAGTTAAAAGTAAAGGACATGTTTGACTTAATTTTTTTGTGTCCTTTTTAATCGGACCTATGATGTAGTTTTTACACTGATAAATAGAAGGTTCGATTCTCGGACTTTTATAAAGATTTGGTTAAAGACTAATAAAAGAAAATATTAAAGAAAAATAAATAAATTTGATTCTTTTTACCAAGGAGAGACGAATCTAGGGTTTTGGAATCCACTACTTCTAATATTTGTATACTCAGTAATAATAACTTTGAAACAATACTCCTACTTTAATTTACTCAAAACAATTTTGAATGATTTGGAAGATATAATGTTACAAGCTCTTTTTATGACTTCGTCGCTATTCTAATGCCTAATTTTCCTTCGCTTGTAAAAGATCGGTAGCTTAAAACTACCCAAAACAATTGTTATGAAGCATATAAAGAAAGAAAATTTGTAGACAAATTAAAAGCACTAAAAATGGAGTAAATATGTCCAAGAAAATAATTACTAATAATTACTCATAAAAAATTGCTTCTCCAAAAAGCTAGAAAAGAAATTTAGTTACTCATGAATCAAGAATGAGAGAAATTTTGATTATTCATTGTATTCAAAAAGTAATTAAAATAGCTTACAATGATTTTCAATTGCTAAAAAGGTTTAGCCACTAAGTTGTTGCATTAGCTCAGTTGCGAAATACCTACTGCAACCAAATTAGTATACGATATAGTGGTTCTGGGGTTGATTAATGGTAGTTTCTACGACTGTCTCTTGCAGGTGTTTGTTCTTCGTATTCTTGGTTGAGCAGCATGAAGAATTTTTGTAACCTCTCTTTTCTCGATTCTAAGCATCCATTTCTTCTACAACTCCCCGTTCCCCTTCTTTGGAATTCCATCACCCTATTTATACTTATACTTAACATGCTAAGAAATCTTCGAGAATATCTTCAATTAATTCATTTCTCTTCACGGCAGTAACACGAGAATAATTTCCTTGTTTAGGTTCTTCACGCGTCTGCAGGGGCATAATCTCCTTCACGATTCGGGTGCAGCTCTGCACACTCCAAACACACGCAAATCATGTCTAAACTCGCTGCAACTCATGTATCTCGTGAATAACTTAAGTTCCCTATGTGCTTCAAAACCCGTCGATACAGCCCAATTCTTTCGAATCAAGGACTTACCAGTCCTGTTTAACTTGAACAGGTCCAGCCCAATTCATTCCAACGATTGAATCTCCTCAAAATTCGTCTAAACATCAAACCCTAATTTTGCCCGGAAATAAACCCGATAATGATATTCGCTCAATTGGTGATTATCCAGCCAATCTTAAATGAACCAAGATCATTAATAGCTCTGTCTAATCATTTAGGACAAACCCAATTAGTTTCAGCGATTTAGTCTCTTTAGAACACCTTATGTTCCTTTTAAAACCAATTTTCCCACCAAATTTCCAAATTCAAATTGTTGAAGATGACTGCCCCTTATCCAAACTGGGGGTGCATTTAGCAGTTGGGTTAGCAATCTTGGGGGTGCGAATAGCGAATTGTGGGGTATAAGAAGTAATTTTGGGCTGTAAATAGAAGAAAAAAAATCACTCGGGTGCCTTTAACACATTTCTGGGGGTGCTCTTATCCAAAGTTGGGGTGCATGTAACACTTTTGTGAGTGCCTTTAGTAATTTTCGAACCGATTTCTCTAAAACTATTTCTTTTACAAAAATACCTACACACAAAACACCATAATAAGTACAAAAATGAGCAGTAACAATATATAGAATTGAGACGAATTAGACACATAAATGAGTTTGTCACCTATATTTTAGAAATATGTTACTCCCATACTTTATGGTTTTTGGGCATATGGCCCATTTTTCGTCATTTTTTTTATTTGATTTTGGAAAAGAAAAAAATACGAGGAAAGAGAATGTGGAGAAACAAATAGAGAAGAAAATGTGGATCATGGTAGTAGTCGGATTGTTTTAGGCATTAAAGTTGGTTGGTTGTGTCCTACCAAAAGTGCTTCTTTAACTGAATCTCTACAAGCTTTGTTGAAATGTTCAATAACCCGATTAAACACTACTCAAATTTATTTATCGTTCCCTGGAATGTTCAACATGAAAATAAAGGTTTTCCTATCAAGTGAAAATGGTTTTGCCAATAAAGGTCACATTTCTAACTAATCTTTATTATTCATAAGTTTGAGACTAAAACTGCAAGAATGCAATAAGGTTTACAAAATTCCATCAGGAGTTACCAATACAAGGGAACCAATGGTGAGGACTTTTTTTGGTAAACTTTGTAGCGGTCTTATAATATTGGCTAAAATTGACTTTTAGATTCTTTCATCGATATGTGTTACTTTTGTTAATCTGACTGAGTTTACACTTTTAACGGATAATGTTTGTAACATCTTACAAATAAGAGTATTAATTATATTTATTAAGTAATTCTTAACAATTTATGTAATAACAAAGATATTGATTTCTATGTTTTTATTTCTTCGTTATCCTGGATAGATTTAGTCGTCGTGTTTCTATATTAACGAAAATCAAGTTGTTCGGTTTGCACTTTGACTTTGTATATGCTCACAACATGTCATTAAATTCTTGTAACATGTAAGATAAAAATATAGTTCGTAAATCTAAAATTTCAATTATTTGAACTGATAAGGAAAATGCTTTTATAAATAGAGTAGAATCTCTCTCATGTTTATTTGTGTAATCATGGTATCATATTTTTAGCTCAACAATACGATTTTGAATTGTATGCTCATTTTCTTTCTCCTTTACAAGATTGCTAACAACAACAACAATTACACATATGCTTGTATACAATATGAAAAAAGAGAGAGTACCTAGTATACCTTAAAAAAAAATCGTTCTTGAACTTGTACGAATAATCCTTGCACAATCAGTATGTTTAGATTTTAATGCATTAATAAATAGTTTTAACGAGATTTTGTCTAATATTGTCCATGTCGAAATTTCAAGATAAGTCTTGTATGATCCATATCAGAAGATCGCATTCAATAAGATCAAGTATTGTATAATTTTTACTCACGAGTAACACAATTTAGGTTGTTTAATGTACTACTTGCAGAACCAAAATAACATAAGGAACCAGAAATATTGTCAAATAGGGAAACTGCAATCTAACATAAAAACTCTGGGACCTCGTCCAAGTTTAACACACATTGTATTAGTTACGTCGTTATTGACACTAACCTATTATATTAAGACTTTGTACTAGAGTATAGTTGAGATTGAATATAACCTCTAAGATGTTCAGCTAAAGTTGTCTCCCTTACTTCTCTTGGATGTTGCAAGTCCTTATGCACACGATTTTCCTAGCTGACATCCTTTACAGGCCTAAGAGTTTCTCCACGGTCCTTGGTGAAGACTACTACCTCAAACAAGACGTACACCTATTTGATTTTCTTTAGATATCTTTCAATCAAGGTAAGACAAATATATTTTCTTTAATGGATCTCCAGGGAAAAAAGGTACAGTATCAAGTAAACCTCGACAATTAGGGTTTAACCTCTTCAAAACTAATAGAGATACATAATTGAGTCTACCTCACAAGATCTATTTAAGTCGAGCTTGGATCATAATATTGTGGAACTAATAAGGTCAGAGATGAAGAACTCCTTTTAGTTTTTATCAATTTTATTCCTCAATTGATAGCTCTTGAATGGTCACAACAGAATATATATGGACCTTTAGAATAGACAAGATCTACAATAATCAAAATAAAATTCCAGATAACAAAGATCTATCATGTAAAATAATCTGACCAGGCTTCGCATATCCCAAGTGAAGACTTAAAGTTGTAACCTAATTATGTTTCTTGAGGAAACCTGGGTTTATGGAAGAAGAGTATTGCAGCAAAAAGATGCACATCGTGGAGTGATTTAAAATCTTACTTGTAGAGAATCCTTTAATTATAATGATAAATAAGGATAGGTTGCTTAAAGTTCAAGCAACGATTACTTACCTCCAAATTGTAAGTTCGTGAAGTATTTTCCATGTTTACGAATTACTTTCAATACTTCTTAGAATAGCTTTTCATTTTGGTCCCAAGTAAACTTGTTTCCTTAGTTAAAACACTCTAGTAATAGAGTTTCTTTCATTTGATAAAAATCGTAAGAATGGTAACCAAGTACTCTCGAAAGAAAGATACTTCTAAAGTCTAACTTATACTCAACTAGAAAAAGAATTAACTTACTCATAATAACATGGTAGGAAGAATAGATACCAATTATCGTGCAAGAAGTTTGCTATAAGCTTTTGGGAACTGAGATTTCAACTTTGTTTCATATTTCCTCTTATATCGCCAGAATTTGATTGAGGATTCATTTCCAATATTTGATGATGAGATTTTTTAACATATTTATTTTTTTTGTGTACCTTTCCGTAGCACCCTACCTTGAGGTTTAGAAGTATTATTAACCCAAAAATCATCTTCAAAGCCTTGTCTGCCTTGACAGTCTTTATTCTAGGTCTAGCTCCTCTCGGGTTGTCTCGGGGGGATCTGAATTTTGTTCTTAGGCATAACGAGAAACTAGGTGGAAATCCGATAGCCAAAAATAAATTAGATGAAGTTAATAATCACATTGATGTATTAGACTTAACTGATCATGTGATCTGTGTTGGAAGTCCATATACATGGACTAACATAAGGAGTAGTAATTCACTTATGTTGGAGAGGTTAGATAGAGCTCTGGTAAAATATGAATGGTTAGCTTTTTTCCTGGTGTTATTGTTTATCACCTTGTAAGTATAGGTAGTGATAATGTTCCTATATTGCTTGTTACTTATAGAAATGATAACCCTACAAAAATACCTCAGAGATTTAATAGGTGTTGGCTTATGGATGATTCTTGTAAGAATGTTATTGCTATTAATTGGTATACTGATGTGGGTGGTTCGCACGCTTTTATACATGTCAATTGTTGTATGCTTTAAAACATGTCAATTGTTTAGACAATGTGAAAATAAATCTTAGACATTGGAGCTTCTATACTTTTGTTAATATCCATGCTCATATAGACAGTTTGAAAGATCAAATTGCTGATATTCAATAAAATTGCTCTACTAACTCTAGGGATGATCAAATTGTTAGGCTAGGAGATAAATTAAAGCACATTTATTGTGTTCATTAAGGTTTGATGATCAAAATAGTAAATAGTTGGGTAGAATGTGTTAAGATTTTATGATCAAAATATTAATACTTCCATGATAAGGTTAAGTTTAGGGAAAGTAAAAGAAACCGGAAAGAGTGGATCCAAAGTAGTATAGATATTTGTTTGACAAATAGAAGCATGGTAGTTATTAAATTGATGGATCATTTTGCTAAAATTAGTAAAATACGAATCCTCCAAATGCATGTGAGTTTTCAAAAATGCTTGATCTTGTATTTCTGAAGTTGAGAATGATTTTATGATTGACACTCCAACTGATAAGGAGATTAAGGTAATAGTTTGGCAGATGCAGCTATGGACCTTCCCGGGTCCAGATGCATACCCCTTGGATTTTATCAACAGATGTGGGGGTTGCGGGAAGTGATACTTTTAAAATGGGTAAGTCTTTTTTCAACTCTGGTCATCCTCTAAAACAGATGAACCATAGTTTATATCTTTAATACCCAAAACCAAATCTCTTGGAAATGCATCTATTTTAGACCAATTGGTCTAGATAATGTAAGTAAGTTCTAATATCATTTCTAAGCTCTTAGCTAGTAGGTTGAAGACTGGGATGGAAATGTTTATTAGTCTTTATCAGGCGATTTTTATATCTTCTAGGTAAACAATTGATAATATAGTTATTGCACATGAGCGTATTGATACTTTGAGGAATAGGCCTCGGCTTATGGCTCTTAAGCTTGATATGTCAAAAGCATTTGACAGGATTAGGTGGAGTTTACTCGTTTCAATTATGAGACAATTAGGATTCCATGAGCATTGGTGTGTAATGATTGAGCAATGTGTTTCTACATTATCTACTTCTAAACTACTCAATGGAGCACCGGATGATGTGTTTTATCCTACAAGGGGTCTTAGACAGAGAGATCCCTTGCCCCCTTATCTTTTCATTATATGTATGGATGATTTATCTGTAATGCTGATTAAGGATAAAATTTAAAGTCATATTCAGGGAATAAAAGTTACTAAATGTGTTCATTCTGTTAGTCATTTATTTTTCCCAGACGATTGTTTTGTATTTACTAAGGCTTCAATCAAATGAGCAAATTTGGCACGTTGTCCCCAGTTAGGAACCGACTAAAATTACTATTTAAGAAAGTTTATGAAATAATTGAGTATTGATTGAGTGTGACTTTGTGCACCCTTGTTAACCCGCGGTGCACATACCTCCTTATATCATTGGCTATACTCCTGACTTTGTGCACCCTTGTTAAGTGTTTACTGTGTCTGGTTTGTTTTCGCATTTTCTCGTTTTTCACATAGGAGTGACTTGATACTTGGGTTCTCCCATTTCCAATGTTGTCTTATCTTTAAAGAGCGGTAGCTCCTGACCAAAATCCAAGTGGCTTCCTAACACCTCCCTCTATTGCTGTTGATTAAAGTCACTTGCTGCTTGGTGTTATTTTGGAAGGTGTTTGTGGTGAAGGATTTCATCGATGCCACTGTGCTTCATAATGGTTTAGAATCTATCTCAAGCCAGAGGCAAGTATTTAGGCTTTGCAAACAAAAAGTCCAAGACATGCAAACAACATTTTGGTACTAACAACACTTTGAAACTTTTTGTACTTGTACCACTCTCGTCAGGAAGGTACATATTGGGTATCCAAGTGTCTGTTGGGAGATGTTTGTTCATCCCAATAGACACTTCCATATGTAAATTATTGTGAATTTGAATTCAAAACACGAACACAGCTTTATGCCAAGACCGTGTACCCTCAAGGTGTTTTAGCCTTTTATGCTCTTAGGATCTTGACGTTGGCCAACATAGCATCCTCGTGTCAAAGCATCTTCACATCGACTCGTCGAGTAACATGGCATGTCTTCACGTCTGAGTAACCCAGTATGTTTACGGCCCCGTTAAGTTGGATCACTCCTGAACTTACCTGTTAGCTCCAACAAATTATTGATAACTCACTCACTGCTGCTCTTTATGTTTTAGTATTTTTCTTTATTATCTTTGCTTTTGGTTTCATTCATGTACACCACGTTCTGAAACCTTTGCAGCGCCCGTTTTATGAATATAAATCTACTCGGTTGTCTCCTATTCCACCGCAAGCGACACGAAATTTCGATTTCTTTAAATATATATTTCCTGTGTTTTTTTGGATGGGGAATGAGCTAGGAATTATTCAATTACCTAGAGACAATGAAGAATTTTGTCATTTGTATTTTTATCATGAATTGTTTACAGTTAACATGGTCGGTTCCAGGAAAAGGAAAAACCATCTTCAACCATAGATTAATATTGCTGCACCAGCACAAGCTGCACAACACAACAACTTGTTGCTTATCCTTACTTGTTTTTCTATTCCTAGATCCTCTATTTTGCAACAGTTGTGTTTTTGTAAAGAATTAAGCTTCTGACACATGAACTGCTAGATTTTGTATTAGGCAGTGGCTTCTTAGTTATGCGAAGAGCCAGTCAATATGAGGCGCCGAGGCGGCCGAGCTAAGATTATAGATGGCAGTTTCTTAATAATAAGATTAGTAATTACTATCTGTGTGCAGCATCTGGCTAGGAACATGTAGCCCCACCCGTACGTTTAACCCAAAGAGTCTTACACTTCAAAGGCCATCTATCGTTCTATCTTTGAAACTTGCTCGATTATTTAAAACTTGCTCGATAATAATAGAACTTGTATGAACATGCAATTGCTGAAAAGGAACCCCTTCTTTGAAACTGTTTATATGCTGAAAAGGCAATTGCTTAAATATAACCCAATTAGCTTAAGAAGATTAAGGGAAAAAAAAAAACTTAAGAAGTTAATTTTTCAACTTAATTAAGTCGAAAAGTCAGAAGTTAGTTTGGAAACTGAAAGATGTTTGGATGCCAGAAACAGAAGTCAATCCTAATTTGCTTCTGCTTCACAAAATGTTAAGTTTTTTTATTTTTAGAAATCATTTTGAAAAGAATCTCAAACAAATTTCGATTTTTTTTTTTGCTTCTAAGTGGTATTTAAACGGGTCTTAAATTTCCAATGAGTTTAAAAACGAAAAAGCATCTTTTCTTGAAGTAATTTTTTTTTTTTCACTTTCCAATTCTGAAATTGAATTCTGAATCTGGAAAAGCCAAATCCTTTCCAACTTCCGGTTGCCAATTAGGCTATAAGACCATCTCTGATGAGAAATCTCTCATTCTATCTATAAAAATGTTGGAATTTTGCAACAATGAACAACACGTTAGATGTATTAAAAATAATATGTAAAGAACTAATGCGAAACAACTCTACCAAAATAACTTGACGAGGGAGGAATCACAGGTTCAACAAGTTGTCCTTAACACATTAGTTCGCGGATATACTCGAGTTGAGTAATGTTAAACCCCTCACAGCGAAGATGTGTCCAGGATAAGACTGCCCGATATAACTTGAGTTAGCACAACGCAAGTTACCCTCTCTTCGAACTCAGCAACGGGGATGGATGTAAAAACGTATGGAGAAACCCTAGAATAAAGAAGAATTTTTGCGGTGTATTGAAAACAGATTTTCGAGTTGTATTTATAGGATGAAACTCTTAAAAAATCATCTAGTCTAGCTGGCAAGGAACATTCAGCACCATACACTTAAGCCGAGTCTTACACTTCAAAGGCCATAAACGGTTATATAACTTAAATCTTTAGAACTTGTTCCATAATACTAATGCTAACAGGCATTAATTGCCGAAAAGGAACCCTGCTTATATGCCGAAAAGGCAATTGCTTAAATATAATCCAACTAGCTTAAGAAATTCAAGACATTGTCTAGGTGCTAGGAAATACTTTTACATCAAAAGAGTCGCATTATTTTTCTGCAGTCAAAAAGACATGCACATTAAATTAGATGTGTTAATGTGGTAGTCCTAGGCAAAACTTTTGGTTAAAAGAAAACAATGGTCTATTTAGGTGTATTAGGCTACTTTATCAGTAACCAGTGCATTAGGTGTGCGTGTGTCTAGAGCCTAATTAGCAAAGTATAAGTGAATAACGGCGAATTAGTCATAACTGATAAGGTATTATATTTTTACGATATGTTCTTGTTACTCTGTATTCTCTTATGTTCGATCTTAAACTCATTATAACCTCGAATTTTCATTAATGAAAAGTTCCTTGTTTATCAAAGAGAAAAGTTAATCATAACTGGTAAAAAAAAAATTCTTTCTTGATAAGATAGAACAGTGGTCCCTAGAACTACACCGAGATGCACTAACACCGGTTTTTGGTCACTCCGAGGATCATACCGCTTGGTGGTTCTCGTCGCTTAATAAAGGAGCCTGTTTATATGCTTAAAAGGCAAATTTCTTAAATAAAATCCAAGTAGCTTAAGAAATCTGAGGCATCATCTAGATGCTAGAAAATACTTTTACATCAAAAGAGTCGCACTACCCTTTTCCTACAGTCAAAAAGATACAGTTAATTAGAGTAGTACTAGGCAAAACTTTTGTTTAAAGAAAACGATGGTTCTTTAAGTGCATTAGGCAAACTTTTATTAACCAGATCTTAGGTGAGGCAACCACCAAATCTTAGGCTATAGGCTGCATTATCAATAAGGAGTTGTTAAAACGTCACAAATTAAGCAAGGTACTTACTACTATTGGCAATTTAGTGTTTGCTTTTGTTGCATGCAACTTGACTTGGACTGGATTAGGTAGAACCGTTTTGGTTGCCTCCCCTGTAATTAAGGTGAAAAGGGGGGTTTTAAGGACATCAACCAGACTAACTAATCCATAAAGCTTCTTGAGTGTGTTAGTTGGTATATCTTCTTGCATCAGCGGAATATCCAGAAATGGTCACCACCAAATGAAGGGACTGGTCACCAGTGAAAAGCATGCTGCATTTATATACGGTGTACCCCTAATGAATGTTGATGTTTTGGCACATCAACAAAAGCTGATGCACGTCAACATGTTTTAATTCAAAAGATTGATTGATTGATTTTTTCAATCATTTATATACCAGGATACGGTGCTTGTCATTTGATTTTTTTTTTTTTTTTTTTTTTTTAATAAACAAACCAGGGCATTCCCTGCGGTTACATAACATAGTTCAAGTTTTCACCTTCTTGGAGAAGACTCACCAAAACAGAGTATATGTGTGGTTCCTTCCAAGTTCCGCTGATACGTATTGATCTCTGTACCTTGGTGACTATTATTATAGAGGCGGAATTCAGAATAATAATAGACGAAAACTAGAAAACATAACACACTAGAAACCAGTTCCGAAGAATTATATCTTCTCTAGATTATGAACAAGAATACTATTACAATTTTCTCTTTGTTACGCTCACAATCTCTCTAAACAGTGGATTAACCGTAAACTGTTTTACTAAGCTTGCTTTTACAATAATTAATTGCCTCACAAACTTTGTTCTAGGTCCGTGTATCACACAAACCTCCCTCTCTAGGTGTGTCTGTATCACAAACCAAACTCTAGATGTCTTAGCTATGAGCTAAACATCTCTATTTATAGTTTTAACGGTTTCTCAAACCTTATAGGAATCTATTTCCTAATCTAGGAATAATTCCTTCTCTAGGTATATTACCTTGTCTAAGAATATTCCTTATCTAGGAATAATTCCTTTTCTAAGTATATATTTTCATATCTAGAAATATTACCTTGTCTAGGAAACCTTTTTCTAGGTATATTTCCTTATCTAGGAATATTACCTTGTCTTGGAATATTTTCATCTAAGAATACTGCCTAAAAATCAGTATTCCTTCCCAAAATTATAATTCTATCCTCAATCCTTCTTAAGGATCACTAGTTCCCGGAGAGAGGAAGATACATATGTATCATCCACTGCTTACACAAATTTTTCTCCACACATCTTTTGGCTAATAGGTCTGCCAAGTGGTTTTTTTTTTTTATCGAAACAGGGGTTTCAAAAAACCCCAAATTTTATTTATTAGAATACCTCATTCAAATTGAGGTTTGAAGGATTACATTGATCAATTACATCAATAAACAGGACAATACAGATGCTACAAGATTTACAATCGAAACTTAAAGAAACGAGATATGAAAATCCTATTAAACTTCTCGACTCTTTGAAGGATTGGAAATCCTTATAATGGTTTTAAACCATTTTGTTTCTTGATCATCAAAGATATCAGATACTTCCATAAAAGGGAAGTAATTTGCCCAAATTAATTTCTTTAGAAACGATCTCCATATTGGCGAAGTAGATCGCTTTCATCTAGAGCAATGCAAATCCAAATCCACCAAAAAAACCTAATTAGAGAATATGAAAACAGGTCCTGATAATTTTGTGAAACCATCAGACCGATCAGAAAACCACAAAAATTGTTTAGAAACAATTTTTTTATTAGAAAATAAATATGTACAAGGAAACAAACTCGATCCGTCCGGTAGATCTGAAAAATCAAACCAAAACCGGACGGATCAAGGATTTAAGTTTTTGAAGAAATTAGTTTTTTTTGTTTTCTTCTTTGGTTCAGAAATAAGACTAAGTTTTTGCAAGCTGCTTATTTCTATATCGTTCGTTATCCATTTTTTCCGTTCGGCTTAGTAGGCTCTTGTGCCCATCAAGAGCCAAAAAAAAAAAAAATATATCCGTGAATTTAAAACGAAAAACCAAACATAGAATAAATGGTTAGATTGGATCGTCAGTCTTCCCTCACACTAAATTATCATCCCATTGTTTATGTGATAAATGCTTGTCTTCCTGGCAATTGAAGATTCTTGGTGGGCATTTGGATAATGTCTAGATCTAAGAAACAGTTGTTGGAACTGTTCCCAAACCCGCGTCCCCAGAAACAAATCTAAGCAGAGTCACTGCCTTTTCCACACTATGTACGGTCACTCTAATGGCTACAAGTTAACCACATATACCAGTTCAGAAAATTGGGTCAGGGTAATTTGTCAATTACCAAAACATTTATGGAATATTCAAATAAGTTTTCAAAAATATAAATCAATTTGGATGTCCCAAATTCGATAAAAAGGAATTATTTTTCTATTCATAATTTCAATTATGCCAAGTATTTGTAAAGACCCAATTGACCCATGGATAGTAGGGGCATAAATAACATTCCCACTTACCAAAATTTATGGAATATTCAAATAAGTATTTGGATGTCCCAAATTCGATAAAAAGGGTAGTCGCATCTGATTAGGCCGACCGATGGAGCAATGCGAGGGAGGGAGGGCCTTCTAAATTGTCTTTTTTTTTTTAATGAAGTATGTTAACGTTCGATTAACAGGTTGTTGATGGTGAATTTTTGACATAGGGTAAAACATCCATTTTGGGTGAAATTTCAGACTAGGGGTAAAATAGAAATTTACATATCAGGGGCAAAATGGTCATTTTATATTTCGAAGTGAAAATTCATAATCATCAAGTATTGGACCAGGGGCGAAATAGTCATTTTATTGAAATTTGACCTAAAAGGACATAATGGTCATTCTTGAAATTTTCCCACAAAATGAGATTGTCAAAATGTTTTAGTGCTACGTTCCTAGCTGAACTCCTAAAACTTACCTGACATTCATGTTCACCTGAATGACATAAATTTATTATTTTTGCGTTAAAAATAGAGCAAAGACGATATCTCAATTCATATTGGTCGAATTATTTTTGACATAAAATTGGAGCAAGTACGATGTCTCGATTCCTATTGGTCAAAACTAGGCTTAGGAAAGCTAGGAGTAAATTGATCATGGATCCGGTGGGTACAAAACCCTAAGAAAAGTCGAATTTGGAGTTAAAAGGGAAACCGTGACTAGGTCAGTCACGGAAAGGGATCGGTAGTGCCACATGGTCGGCCAATCCAACATGCTCTGCACCTCCTATGGTCGACCGAGCATGCTCCATGTTGGCGACCTCACGCCCCTCTTCTTAATCGACCAATCAAATCGCGCATAGCCTACGTGTTCCGATCCGGCCAATCAGATCGCTTATAGCCTACATGCTCCGCTCCGGCCAATCAAATAACTTATAGCCTACATGTTCCGCTCCGTCCCATCATGTCTCTTATAGCCTACCTGCTTCTCTTCGGCCAATCAAATCACGTATAGTCTACATGTTCCTTTCCGGCCAATCTAACTAGTCTTGCTCCTCCCATGACCGAACGATCATGTCTCATGGTGCTTACCTGCCACCCCTCTTCCATTCTGACCAATCATAATGCGCGAAGCTAACCATCCAACTTGGTCGGTCTCCCAATTCACATGTCCGACCAATCATATGTCTTCAACTTGGTCGGCTATCGCTCATTCCCTTCCGACCAATCACATCTCTTTAACTTGCTCAGACGACATCCAAAAGGTCACCCAAGGTTGTCCGAACAGCTGGGAGTTATTCGTAAAGAATCTAAGTATGAGTTATGCCAACAGTTTCGTATGGATGTCTAGTACAACATACTAAAAAGCCCCATCAATCGGATTAACGAGCTAAAAGATACAACTTAAAGAGCGAGCTAGGTCATGGAAGAAAACTGACAAATTTCCTCCAGAATTCTTCCTGAGTTTTTACTCTCGGGCTGTTTTCACCTTCTAAACGATCTCAAAACCTGAATATTCTCACGCGAAGGAAGATAAGAAATTCTCTTCTGATTAGAATGGTGGATTCAACCATCAAATCTGATTTCATACGAAGATTCTACATCAGTTTTAGTGAAGGGTCTCACATCTGAATTTTCTGACTACGAAATTTCACGAAGTTCTTCATAGATTAACATAGACTTCCATTTACTCTTTTTTTCAAGAGGTGGGTTAATGTGATTATGAGACCACATGTCATGCCTCATATGCGTGACTACATCCATATTCATATATCTTTTCTCCACGCTTTCATGACCACCCATCACATCTCGTTGAAATCATGAAAAGCGGTGCTTGACTTGCCACTCATGACCTACATGTAGCATAACTCACACGTGAGTTCCATGCCTTACATGCACGATAAACACCACATATTTAGTTGATTAAACAATCACGTCTTCTTATCCAACTCTCACAGTACTACTCTTCAGTCAATGAGAGGAGTTAGAATAACCACGTTTCGTACAACACAACTTGTCAACCTAGTCGTATAGGTCAGTCTAGTCATGCATGACAATCTAGTCATGTAAGATGACTTCTTTCATATTTTCACTCGCGACATCAACAATGTCACAAATGGGGGATGTCCATTAGGGTATTGGTCTGGAAGCCTACAGCATGTGGTGTGCAACACACCCATTATGAGAAAGTGTCAGGAAGAGCGGACAACTAATGAATAAAGGGGAAGTGGGTGCACAACCGTCAAGTCCTACCTTCATAATAGAGACACTATCTCTGTCACTTTCACATGATATCCACTTCTTCACTACTCCACAACCTCCACTTCCTATGAGATCAGGGTGTACATGCATGATTACACATAAATAGTTTTTTTGATCTATTTCGGAACAGGTAATCATCATCATCAACACGTAAGTATCCATAACACACAAAGAACACAGTGCTTACAACCTTCAAGCATGCTCTACTTTCTGATACACATTCATACACCTTCACCTCTCACAAAGTCTACCACTATGATCTCAACACCTTTTCTGCTTCCCTACCTAAGACCAACCCTTGTTCTTCATTTTGTGACCGAAGCAAGACTGGAACGACCATTTCTTGGTTTAGTCTAGAATTATATAGATATAGATTGATCTCTCGAATCTAAAGTACTCATGTGCAGTATAATTGTTTAGGGTCTAGACTCATTTCTCATCAACCTACCAAGTTTTACTCTTTTCTCCAGAATCAGTTTTTACCCTACTACACAGTTATATCAACATATCTATAATAACTTAGATTTGTCCTAGTCAATCCTCAAACAAACTTGACTGATCTTATATCGGAAGAGAATACCGTAAAATAAACAAGTTTTATCTATTAAAGGTAACTATATTGTTAGTCCTTAATCAAATAGATATTCAACAAAAATTAAAAACGGATAATTTAATTTTCCACTAACTATACTACTAAAAACTTCTTTATTCTAAAGAATACTTTAAACGAAGGCAATGCAAGATGTTTCACCTTGCTATATTTCTGTTATCCCTTATAAGTTGGCTTCCCTCAAGATCAATTAAGATGTATATTCATGAAATGAGTTTGTAAGAATAAAAAACTCCACTATTTATAATGCTATGACCAAGGCTTGTTTGGAGGGAAAAAAGATATGTCATTTTCGAAAAACCTTGAGATATGCAATGAATATATTATTTATGAAATTAACAACTACCGATTATATTCCAATATTAAAGCGATATCTCTTGTAGATGACAACTGACATTAGCTAGCACACATTCATGTGCTCTACTAAAATAGCAGCTAGAGATATGAAAACCTATAGGATTTAGATACCAAAATAGGTATTGAAAATTGGTTTCAGGATCTTGCCTTGAGTACCAAAGGAATATACATGAACAATAAGATAGTTGAGTTCAACACATGTTCAATTAAGTATGTCTACACTTATGAGCATTCATAGTCCTACCCGTGTACATCAAGTCCTGGAACTTGTCTAGATTAAATACCCATTTTGACAATGCTTCTTTTGAGAAGATTGTCACTATTTCATTAAGTTAGTTGTGTACTACTGACAGGAGGGCTTGGGAGTTTTCTGAGAATAAAAAGTACTAAATCTGCCTATTTCAGTCTCAGAGGTCCTAGACCTTCCCCGGGTACGAATCTTTGGAAGTGTATATGGAAAATTAGAGTCCCACACCGTACTCAGCTTTTTCTATAGAGAGCAGTAAAAATGCTTTGCCTGCTGAAACTACTTTTCATATTAGAATGCCTAGTGACTCTATGATTTTCCCCAGATGTTTGTCTTCTAATGAATATGTTCTACATGCTTTAGTTCTTTGTCCTTTTGTTAGTGGTTTTAGGTACGCCTCCCCTCTGAACTTACCTACCAATATTTTTTCTAGCTCTTCCTTTTTAGATTGGCTTTATCACTTGTTGATTAATATCGCTACTGCTTTGTCTGATGAATCTTAGTGCATGTTTGCTTCTATTATGTGGTTTATCCGGAATAGTAGGAAAAATTCATCAGAGATAAGAAGGAAACTCTTGGTGTTGTTATTGCTAGAGCATGAACTTTGATAGTATATACATTACCCAACTTTATAGATCTCTTATGAATGTCATGTTGTAAAATGGATACCTCCTCCTCGTGGATGGATTAAATGCAACACTGATGGAGCCTTTGATCTTGTATCTATGACTATGGTGTAGGCTATGTGATGGGAGATTTAGTGAATAAAGCTTTCTTTTATGTTGTCATTACGTCTGAAGTCTACTATCCAGAGAAGCAAAAACTAAAGCAATCTGGGATGTTCTAAAGAAGGTTGTGGAGTTGCAACTCACTCATGTCATCGTGGAAAGTGATGCAAATGAGTTAGTTGACCAACTTTCGACAAGAATCTTTGAAGGCAATCAACGTACGCACGCTCTTTTTAAAGATATATGTCCTTTTAGTTTCAGCCTCGTGGCTTGTAATTTTTCTTTTCAACCGAGAACTTGTAACAATGTTGCTCACATCTGTGCAAATTGGGCTAAAATAAACTCTAGTTTTATGTTCGGGTCTAGACTTCCTATCTAACTCATGCCAACTGTTAACTGTTGTGGCTGACTTTTAGCATAAAGACCCTTTTAAATTTGAAGGGGGGAAAAATAGTTCTACCGTCCGTTTTGGTCTCTCAGGAGCCAACAATGGTTCGATGAAATTGAAGGTACAGATCACGCCACATGTCCCGAAATAAAAAGACATCTCTGGCCGGCATCGTGGATGATTAAAATGGATTAAACCGTTAGGAGGAGGATGATTAAAACGGAAAACACAAGACTTTTGTTTTGTTTTTTTTTTTTTTTTGGATAGCTTGGTACAGTGATTCCTAGATTACTCCTAAGGCCAAATCTCATTCATTTATGAATTTTAGCAATTACAAGGGTTCGAACTTTGACCTCCGCAGTGGGAGGGAGCATGAGAACCATCAGACCACTCGATGGTTCTCTACGAGACCTTTGTCCACAAAAATGAGCCCATGTCGTTTCGGCGCAACTGTGTTGTCTCGCGAGAAAATTGTGGGTCGATGAAATCGAAGGTGCAGATAACGCCCACGCATCCCGACATAGAAAGACATCTTAGTTCGGCGTTGCTCCTAACCTTAGATTTTCATCAATGATTACAATAGCTAAACCGTTACCGACGATGATTAAAACGGAAAACATAAGACGCGGGACCCACCACTGACTCAGGTATTAGGAAGCATTTAAGTCACGTGTTTGAACGACAGTCTGGTGTCAACGTCAGTCCTGTCACATTTCAAAGAAAACGACAAAACAAGAAGAATATTTATGTTTTTTTTTTTCGAAATTGAATCATTAAATTAAATTATCTGCAGCTAAAAACGAGAATATTTTTTTAGATTACGAGAAGTACATTACAGTCTACAGAGTACAGACTTTTTATTTTCTCGGGTCTCCATGCTTTGACTGGTCTTCTCCCTTTATTAAATAAACTCGATTCTAACGGATGGAAAAGTAAATATTTGATGGTGGCTTGGTGCACTAATGACATGAAGCTTTTTTCATTTTTCACAGGTTGCGTATCAGGAGGAGAGACCATTGAAAATGGTTGGTGGGGAAAAAATAAATCAGTGAGCCCATATTTGCACGCTACAATGACATTTACGTACTACTATGGAGATTATCCTATAAAGTTCATGCATGTTACACGTTGTGAATCCCATATTTCCCAGTGATTTTTGTCCGAGCATTTTGATATAGTACCCCTCTCTCGTGAATTCAAAAAAAAAAAAAAATACCCCCGTTATTTTGAAATTTGTTAAAGTATCATTTCGTTAGTTTTTTCATCCAGTGTTAGTTAAGATTAATTTATTTTACTTATTTGCCCTTTACTTATTGCCACATTGATTTTTTACGTCATTTTTCAGGTTCGTCGAGTCCGGTTCAGGATCGTTACACCGCTTTCAGGTTCCTTACATCATTTTCCAAAAAGGGTTCATCATTTCAAGTGTTTTGGGGTTTTTCGTTGGTGGAAAATCGACCTTCTACAACATTTTTTAGGTTCATCGAGCCCGGTTCAGGATCGTGACAACGCTTTCAGGTTCGTCGAGCCCGGTTCTGGATCGTTACGCCGTTTTCAGGATCGTTGGAACCGTTAACCTTCCAGCCAAGGAGATGTAGTTCATGGGTGAATATGACTTTTAATTGGAAAGATAACTGCCACCTAGCACTTAACTGGATGAAATTTGTCTTTTGAATAAAACGGGGTCTTTAACAAATTTCTAAAATACGGGGGCACTTTTTTAGTGTAAAGTGAAAAGTAGGGGAACTTTATAAAAAAAAACCTAACATAGCAGAAAGTGATCCGGAAAGAGTGTAACCGCCTGACTAATTGAGATATATTTAACTTACTTTGCTAACTCGGACCAAATTAGCCTACGAAATTGTTGATGGGTGAAAACTACTCCTGCAGAATTTGGTAATTTGGGGTGTGGATGAGGAATGAATCTAAACCTTCAACAAATGCACTGCGCGGTGAGTGCTTGTAGATTCGAGAGATCAATCTCAGTGCAAGTCCGGCCTAAACCAAGAAATGGCCGTTCCGGACTTGTTTCGGTCACAAAGTGAAGGAGATGGGGTTGATCTTAGGGAGGGAAGCGAAGAAGGTGTTGAGATTGTGAAGGTGTTGGCTTGCTTATGACTTGTAATGGAAGGATGAGCAAGCTTACGGTTGATGCAAGCGTGCTCGAGTGTTTGAATACGATGTTGTATTAACACTTGGTTTCGTCACCGAACTTGTGTTGTTCGTTGTCTTGTCTTGTCTTCGAAATAGGGCGGAGAACCTATTTATACAAGTCATTGAGCCTCATTCACGTTTCTCGTGGGAAGTGGAGGTAGTGGAATGATGGAGTAGTGGAGTTGTGCGTCGGTAGCATACGACCGGTCTTGCCCACTTCTCCAGTTCATCTCTAACCGTCCATGACTTCCTAACACGTTTGTAATGGCGCGTTGCACGCCGCACGCCGTAAACCGCGAGACCAATACCCCGATAAGTATCCCCGATTTGTGACATGATTGATGTACTGGAATGTGGATCGTGGATCCACGGAAGATAGCATGTAATGTCGAATTGAATAACTGCGTTATTCGTAAAGTCGATACTTGTGGAGTATCGTGTGTATTTTATGCAGGTCGCATTACGGTGTGGTAAAGTGATGGGTAATGACTCCTCACTAACCAAATAACTCGACCGTGGTTGTATAACCAAGTCGGTGAAGTCGGACGGATGAGATGATGTTTGAGACACTCATCTCGCGAATCGATTGATGAAATAGTTTTTTTAAAGAGGTGCGCAAGCATCACTCTTGACTTGGTCGAAACCAAGCACGGGAAGGATTTTGTGGAGGGCCAGACCATACATGCGTGTTGACGGCATGATGGTGTACACGTCCATGTCTCACCGTCTCATGGAGATGCAATCTAGGCCACTCAATTTGACCGTCAAAGAGGAGTGGTTGAGATCGGTTTTGCAGAAATCTCTTACCGCAAAGGAATTGATAACCGCGTGTCATCCCAAGTTTGGCGCGCGTCCCAAGACGACCCATCTTGGTTGGTCTTGGTCGATCATACCGTGTAGGTGGTAGGTTGGTGTTCACACCTATGTCTCGATTATCCCATGAAAACGTGATCTAAGCCATTCAAATCATCCGGTGAAGTTGAGCGGTCGAGATCGATTTAGGATTTGGGAGTGTAACCGCACGAGTTTGGGCGTGCGTTTTGGGTTGGCGGGGAATGATGTGCCTTGGCCGACCGCAAGAGGAGGTAGATGGGCCCACGGTGGTCATGCTGGTATGACCGGACTGCTCGATTTGATCTCGTGACCCTCCATTCGTGCCGGGAGAAGATGGACGCGCGTGATGGCTCAAACCCTATTTTTGGCTTTCAAAGCCGCGCGACCATGCTCCTTTGGGCGGACGGTTTTGTTTTTGTAACCAACCACGGTTGGCTTTGACCGATTGGCCAAGTGTGTAGGCGGTCACATGGTGATTGTGTCGACATGCTCCAGGGCCCTTTGAGTCTACATCTACACCCTCCATCTATACTGCGAAGATGGACGGTTGAGACCGTTTTGCGACACATGTAATATGCCGCGAACCCTAATTTAGGGTTTTCCGCCCATAATGCTTGGTATGGACGGTTTCTTGGCAAGCGAAGGCCAATGGTCGACCATGCCGGTCGGCCGTGTGTATTCCATACCGCTTGGGGGTGATGGAATTGATCCGTGGTCATCCAATCATGCTTGTGGAGTTGGATGACTGCGATCGAATCATATTTAGCAGATAAGGCCGTGTGTATTCCATACCGCTTGGGGGTGATGGAATTGATCCGTGGTCATCCAATCATGCTTGTGGAGTTGGATGATCTGCGATTAGATCATATCCGGAGATCGATGATCAAGTGGGATGCTCAATCGGGCTAGTATAACACACCGAGAGGGGCTCAATCGGGCTAGTATAACACACCGAGAGGGCTCGGGCTAGTATAACACACCGAGAATCGGCACATACGGGTATTTCGTACATGGATTCATTATAGTGCTTGGAGGTTCATGTTACTGCAGAAGAGTAACACTCGATCGTCATGCCACACCGATAATGGGTACAGAAATACAAAGGCCGATATGAAATTCACGGAAGGGATTGTTCCGCATGCTCCAACACGGAGGAATTTCATGTATTCACGAGAATGGGATTGTTGCTACATACTCCATTCTTGGTGAATTAAGTGAGGAGTATCCGTCACTTATAAACGGCTTTATCTTTTATAAGATGTCGCGCATGATTTTCTGTTTTTTTACAAATTTAACCTTAAACGAAAATCCACCATCAACATTAAGTCCCCGCCAAGCACATAATGGTTACATTATTGTGTGGTAGGCATGAGATGGTGACATGCATACGTGAGAAAGACAGATAAAAGGAGTTTACAGGAAGAGTGTTGGCCGACTGCTAGTTTTCCACGCCTTCACGCTTGCATGGAATCCCCCGGTGGGTAGGTTTCTTTCTTTGGGTATTTGAATCAGAAGAGGAAACCAAACAAAGAGGAATCCTTGTTCTATTGGGATTCTTCTAATTTTTGTATATAAAAGAAGCCAAACCCCTTTTCTTTTTTCTCACGAATTTTCTCTTCTCTTTTTTTTTTTGTTGTCGGCGCCTCCGTCCGTGACTTTGCAAGTGTTGCCGCCAACATCGCTGAACGCTGCCGTTCATTTGCCGACGCTCTTGCGCCGTAGCCGGAAGCTGTACTCTTTTTTTTTTTTTTTTTTTTTTGCGCCGTCTAGTTTCAAAGGTAAGTTTTGTCCATGTGCATGCTTAGCTTTTTCCGCCATCTAGCTTGAATCCAGTAGACACAATTCCCATGAATAAAGAAAATTGTGTTGTGATGTATGCGGATGAATGCGGGCCCGCCGTGTATCTTGGAACGTGGGTCTTATCCACATATGCTTGACTGAAATTTGAAACTTATACCGACTTGAAAGTTATACCGGAGAACTTGAAATCAATACTGGACCGAAACTTGTCTGGGACTAAAATTCACTGCCAGGTTGAAATCGATTGAATTTTGTACCGGATTTGAATGGTATTTGGACCGGCCATTGCATGCTCCGCTCGTGAGTTGTGTCTTGCCGTGTGACTATACTTCTCATGTGCTTTTGTATAAGTTCTAACTCATGTCTTTTATCTTATTGCGGTAGAAAGAAGAGAACTCATATCAACATGTATTCTGAAGATAATGCTGGTGCCGCGTCAGGAAGTGTTGACAGTTTCAAGGATATGCCGAACATCAATGATGAGTTGTTCACCTCGTCTTTTCCAAATAATAGGAAACACCCTTCTCATAAGATAGTCTTGCTTTCCGATTCGTAAAATATGGATCTTTGATCCATTCTCTTCTTCCGCACTTGTGATGAGGTTTTGTCTCCGAGAGAAATGAATATCCGCCTTCTCCTATTGACTTCAAAATTTGCCATGCTCCACCGGGTTCTTATGAAGGATGGATGAGACGCATGTTGAGTAATAAGGGCATTAAGGAAAATTTGACCAAAGCACAAATTATCGATGCGGTCATGGCATCCGCTACCCTCGAAATTAGGAAAGACACCGCGGCCCGATCACCTTCATTTCTCGGTGGCGTATTTCTACTCATACACCCATATCTAGATGGGGAGAGATGACTATTACTTTGGAGAGTGTAGCCGCATTAATGAACTCCGCTCGTTGGTCTAAGTCTCTTTTACAAGCTCTCGATGCGGAACAAAGTAATTATGATGCTATACTTCAAAAGGCGGAGGGATTCGAGAGTCTGGACAAGGAGGAGAGAAAGGATGCGAGATGCTTTTATACTTGGTGGGTTTTGGAGTGGTCTTCTCGGAGACCCGAGTTGAATCAAGAGCTCGGGCCGTGATTGCGTTCCTGTCTTTATGGCTATCCAGGATATATTTGATGATGGTTCGGGAAGAAGACCATAAGAGGTGAGCTTGTTAAGATTGCTATAAGGTGGGCGCGGGGTGAAGTTCTTCCTCTAGGTGCATTGTTCCTTGGATCGTCAGTATTCTCATCCGGACGCTTTAGCAATGGATATGCACGTTTCTAACGGGTACAAGAAGGTGGAGTCACACGTTCACTTCGCTTTTCTTCAGCGCTCTTATGGGAACACTTGTGGTTATGCTCCTACTCCCGCATCTTCACTCGTTAACTTGTACATGCTCGAGAATACCCGATGGAATAAGAAGCGTCCTAAAGCCGGTGCGAAACTTGTGGAGGTATTTGACAACATTTCTTCCGTAGATTTTCGTCCATGGGGCCGATTCACTCTTCCATCGTTCAACCAAAGACCTTTGCCGACGATCCTGGCGTTGTGTTGCGACCGATGTCAAGACCATGAGATCCTGGGAAATTATTTACATGCGCAATTTGCATTCCAGGATATGTCCCGTCTCTATTCGACGGAGAATTTTTCGTGACTCCGCACAACATTGACATGGTCGCTCGCCAAATGGGATTTGATCGGGGTGTCCCATTTATCCGTCCACTAGGCTGGGAAGAATTCCTTCCACAAATTCTTAACGCCAATGTGTTCTTAGACCGGGTGAGCCTTCCCTTCGGCCCATTGGGAGAAACTCGGTGGTGACCGACGGTATAGAGAATTTTGGGGGAAACAACCTGTCGATCTTCCGTAAATTTTCGAAGAGTGTTGTGACGAATTCCCATAGTGAGCCATCTTCGACGTCTTGACGAAGCATTTCCGGTTGAAGCCACTTCCATCCAAACGGACAAGAGCCGAGGATTGCAGTCCCCAAGTAGGAGAGAGACCTAAGAGGCAAGCATGCGGTCCGGTAATCCTCAATTCTTCTAATATGCAGGTATTTAAATCTCCTCCCATCGGTTCTTTCATTCCTCCAGTGTAAGTTCTTCTAAAACGATCCTTGTTTTAAATCGTGGAATTTCGAAAGATAATGCCTTCACAAGGTTGGCACGCATTCAAGACGGAAGGCCGGCGGTGTAAGATCGGTCATCATCCGAGAAGTCTCGCGGTACGGACCTTCATGTTGAGAAGTCTTCAGCGGCACGGACCTTCATGCCGAGAAGTCCGCGATGCATCGCTCCTTTTTCGACAACGACAGATGATGCAAGTTCGGTTGAACAAGGCGCTTTCCTTAGTGACCTTGTCGACGGGGTCGTGACGGAAATCAACACCCGAGTGAAATAGATGCCATAAGGAATGCAAGAGAGACGGTGGCGGCTGCAGTTGAGACGGCTCCCTGACATCCATCCCGAACAGGCTCGGACCGTATGGCTATTGTGGTGACTTCTTCGAAAGGCTTCTCGCAACCGACAAGACTCCCGCGGTCACCGAATTGCGGTGATGCGGCTCGGGGCTTTGTTCGATCCTCCTTTTACTTTGTCCCTTATCCAGGTCATGTGTTGGTTGGTGGATTCGGGCCGTCCGGTTCAATTTGGAGAGTTGTACACGGCAATATGGGAGAAACACGGACATATTTCTACCACCACGAAGCTCAAGAGTCGTCTTGCATTGGTCAACCGCGTCCAAGAAGCTTTAGTTTCTATCCAGGGGATGAGCGCTGCGACTGGTGGAACAGATTTACGAAGAGGTGATTGAAGATTGGAGGTGCCATCGGACGTGTTTTGCAGCATGACTTTAATGCTCCTTGGTTCTTCGAAGGGTTCTCCAAGATTCGGGAGTTCCAAACTACATGATGAAGTCCCTTCCGCATGATCGTGTTGCTCGTCGGAAGAAGAGGTTGAGAGGTTGTCTAAAGAACTGAGAGCCGAAGCGGTGCCGTGCTCCAAAGGGTGAAAGTCTCTCTTGCGAGAAGGATGAGTTGTTCTTTGAAGGACTTTCCTTGATTTGTGCCATATACTTGTCTCTTCTTTTTAGATGTTTCTTCTTTTGAGTGATAGTGAGGATTTTCTTTCGTAATTTGGCTTCGGTTTGAATAGGTAATTGAATTGGCTTATTTTGAGATAGTTTTGTGAACAACCTTTTGAAAGGGATTATGTTAAATGAAATTTGCATCTTGGTCATGAATGATTGCGCATGAAATTGCAAATGTTATGTAAAAGGGAGGTACGAATGGAAACAAACATGGCGTTTGATCACTCGAGCCTCTTTTCCACATGCGGGATGCTAAGTCCCGATGAATTCTAAACTATCTCTCTTGTAAAGTTGTTGAGTAAAACTTACTTGCTTTTGAAGCCTCACTACATCAAACCGGAGTAGCCTCTCTAAGAAAATCCTCCGCAAGCTATCTTTTCAACCGAGCTTCTCCCCGAACAATGCGCTTCAAAGCGCTGCATTCACTGGTGGGGTGATGAAGGAGCCGGTGGTAATGACAGTACCTCGGGTCCATTACTTCCTGATCGGTAGGCGGACTCCATACCGGGGGTAGCTCCACCTCTCCATTTCGCATCCACGTCTCCAGCAGCCCCAGAATCTTCTTCATTGGGAAGGGGAAATGTAAGTACCTTGAGTCTAGCTTTTTCCTGCGTTAGCGGGCGTTGCAATGTCTCCCCGTGGCTTCGATGTGGAATAGGAGATGAAGTTGGAAGACTTGTGAGTGTCATCATATCTGCGGATCACTTGCCTAGGTAGAGTGATGTGGAAGGTGTCGTAATGTCACCGCTGAGTGACCGGATTGAACGCTCCCATCCTCTGTATTCAGGCATTTCCGATTGATTTCTCCTTCCTCAAGCGTTTTCTTCGGTTGGTTGGAAGGCCGATGCTGGATTGGACAGTCTTCCGTGCTTCAATAAGAGTTTTGAAATACAAATCTTCTAGCGGGGCTCCATAGGCTGCAGCTCCCTTTCTTTATCCGTGCAGACATTGTAGTACTCGGGCAAGTTTTTTTCCTCTCGTGGAGTTTCCTCGAGTCTTCGTCGGCCGGGCCATGTTGTTCGCCTCTCCCGAGTCCACGTGATTACGTGCTCTTTTTGCCTCTTCATAGGTAAAGGTGTGACTCCTGGTTAAAGATTCAACATTTTTGTGCATTGCCGAGTGGATGCCGTCGATGCTTCTTGTAATTGTCTTTTATATCATTCAAAAGGCGAAATGTCTCGCTCCGCCTCCCGGTGATACCTGGCTTGATTTGCCAAGACATCCTCCAAAGCATTCCAAATATGCTTCCCATGATATCTCGAACCTTTGTAGTTTCGGATACATTGCAGGATGGAAACCGAAAAATTGAGGATTCAATTTTATGCAACCGATAGATCAATCTCCCACTGTGGTCGCCAATTGTTGATGGGTGAAAACTACTCCTGCGAGAATTTGGTAATTTGGGGTGTGGATGAGGAATGAATCTAAACCTTCAACAAATGCACTTGCGCGGTGAGTGCTTGTAGATTCGAGAGATCAATCTGTGCAAGTCCGGCCTAAACCAAGAAATGGCCGTTCCAGGACTTGTTTCGGTCCACAAAGTGAAGGAGATGGGGTTGATCTTAGGGAGGAAGCGAAGAAGGTGTTGAGATTGTGAAGGTGTTGGCTTGCTTATGACTTGTAATGAAGGATGAGCAAGCTTACGGTTGATGCAAGGTGCTCTGAGTGTTTGAATACGATGTTGTATTAACACTTGTTTTCGTCGATCGAACTTGTGTTGTTTTGTTGTCTTGTCTTGAAATAGGGCGGAGAACCTATTTATACAAGTCATTGAGCCTCATTCACGTTTCTCGTGGGAAGTGGAGGTAATGGAATGATGGAGTGGTGGAGTTGTGCGTCGGTAGCATACGACCGGTCTTGCCCACTTCTCCAGTTCATCTCTAACCGTCCATGACTTCCTAACACGTTCTTGTAATGGCGCGTTGCACGCCGCACGCCGTAAACCGGACCAATACCCCGATAAGTATCCCCAGTTTGTGACATGATTGATGATCTGGAATGTGGATCGTGGATCCACGGAAGATAGCATGTAATGCTGAATTGAATAACTGCGTTATTGTAAAGTCGATACTTGTGGAGTATCGTGTGTATTTTATGCGAGTCTTTGCATTACGGTGTGGTAAAGTGATGGGTAATGACTCCTCACTAACCAAATAACTCCCGACCGAGGGGTTGTATAACAAAAGTCGGTGAAGTGGACGGATGAGATGATGTTTGAGACACTCATCTGCGACCCCGTTGATGAAATAGGTTTTTTAAAGAGGTGCGCAAGCATCACTCTTGACTTGGTCGAAACCAAGCATGGGAAGGATTTTGTGGAGGACCGACCATACATGCGTGTTGACGGCATGATGGTGTACACGTCCATGTCTCACCGTCTCATGGAGATGCAATCTAGGCCACTCAATTTGACCGTCAAAGAGGAGTGGTTGAGATCGGTTTACATAGTAAAATCTCTTACCGCAAAGGAATTGATAACCGCGTGTCATCCCAAGTTTGGGCGGCGTCCCAAGACGACCCATCTTGGTTGGTCTTGGTCGATCATACCACCGTGTAGGTGGTAGGTTGGTGTTCACACCTATACCGACTATCCCATGAAAATGTGATCTAAGCCATTCAAATCATCCAGGTGAAGTTGAGCGGTCGAGATCGGTTTAGGATTTGGGAGTGTAACCGCACGAGTTTGGGCGTGCGTTTTGGGTTGGCCGGGAATGATGTGCCTTGGCCGACCGCAAGAGGAGGTAGATGGGCCCACGGTGGTCATCTTTGGTATGACCGGACCTGCTCGATTTGATCTGTGACCCTCCATTCGTGCCGGAGAAGATGGACGCGCGTGATGGCTCAAACCCTATTTTTGGCTTTCAAAGCCGCGCGACCATGCTCCTTTGGGCGGACGGTTTTGTTGTAACCAACCACGGTTGGCTTTGGCCGATTGGCCAAGTGTGTAGGCGGTCACATGGTGATTGTGTCGACATGCTCCGGGCCCTTTGAGTCTACATCTACACCCTCCATCTATACTGCGAAGATGGACGGTTGAGGACCGTTTTTGCGACACATGTAATATGCCGCAAACCCTAATTTAGGGTTTTCCGCCCATAATGCTTGGTATGGACGGTTTCTTGGCAAGCGAAGGCCAATGGTCGACCATGCGGGTCGGCCGTGTGTATTCCATACCTGCTTGGGGTGATGGAATTGATCTGTGGTCATCCAATCATGCTTGTGGAGTTGGGTGACTGCGATCGAATCATATTTGGCAGGCTAAGTTAAGACCGTGTGTATTCCATACCGCTGGGGGTGATGGAATTGATCTGTGGTCATCCAATCATGCTTGTGGAGTTGGATGACTGCGATCAGATCATATCCGAGACTGATACAGTCAAGTCCAGGATGCTCAATCGGAGCTAGTATAACACACCGAGAGGGGCTCAATCGGGCTAGTATAACACACCGAGAGGGCTCGGGCTAGTATAACACACCGAGAATCAGCACATGCGGGTATTTCGTACATGGATTCATTATAGTGCTTGGAGGTTCGTGTTACTCAGAAGGGTAACACTCGACTCGTCATGCCACACCGATAATGGGTACAGAAATACAAGGCGATATGAAATTCACAGAAGGGATTGTTGCTTGCATGCTCCAACCTCGGAGGAATTTCATGTATTCACGAGAATGGGATTGTTGCTACATACTCCATTCTTGGTGAATTAAGTGAGGAGTATCCGTCACTTATAAACGGCTTTATCTTTTATAAGATGTCAGCGCATGATTTTCTGTTTTTTTTACAAATTTAACCTTAAACGAAAATCCACCATCAACAGAAATAAACCACTAATTATGTATGAGTGGCACCCCGGAGTTGTGACAATTATCCACCAACACGGAGAGCCTTAGTCCCAAACGTCCTTTATCATAACTCTTCGGAATTGGAATCACAAAATTAGTCAATTAGCTTTAAAACCACAATTCTTAGGCGAGAAAGACATACAAAATTTAATACTGTTTAAATGGACGGGAATTAAAAATATACTTTTCTATTAATCATTTTGGGTAATCTGCTCTGGAAACAAAAAACAAGGGAAAAAATAATTTACCTAAAATATCCCTTAGGCTAAGTTGTTTATATGCAAGAAGGTTTTTCAAACACTCGACAGAAACACTCACAGGAACATCTTGACTAGCCACTGCACCTGGCACAGCTGCATCATTCATCAAATCTCTACCAGACCACCATGAGCACACCCCACAACCTTAGTTGAAACTACAAACATCATGACTAGCCACCTGCAATTGCATTCATACACAAACAACATATGCAGTTAACATTAAACATCATCTCAACCTTGCACTTGTAGTTCCCATCTAAACTGTACTCTAATTCAGCTTCACCAACCAAACTCAGCACTACCAGAGCATCCATGTATCGTTAAACTCAACTGCAACTCTTTCATAACCACTTGAGCCATCATCTCAGACCAACCAGTACAGCTTCACAACACCAAGCTGCTGCAAACAACCACATTCACTTTCATGTTTACCTTAGTCAATTAGCAGCAACAGTACACTCAATTACTATTTCTCCATCTCGGCTTTGAATATTGACCTAAACCCAATATGATTCACGGTATCCGCAGCTCATTCAAGGTTGTTTTCAACAAGAACAATTCCCATCTGAATCTTCCCAACCTTCCACTCAGCACCATCAACCATTGACCATACTTTACATACCAGCAGTTCTATTTCAGAGCTTCAACTCCTTCAAAACTCTATTGCAACAACCTTTGCAACCATCTAACCATTTTTATCTTACTTTCAAATACAACTTCACTTCATTCAACTTCCAGTCACCAACATAACAGCAACATTATTTGTTTCTCACTGCCTTCTTTTAATCCCTATAAAAGCATCATCAGTTCTAAGTCATAGCACCAATTCTTCTCTTCTTTTGTGTACTCGAACTCCTACTCCTTGCGAACTGAACACACCCACCAAAATACATTTTCAACTGAGAATCACCAAAATCCATCTTCGATTGAAACATGAGTGAAATCAGCTTCAATCAGTTTCGATTAAAGATAAAGAACAATAAAAAAAAAAAAAAAAAAAAAGGTGAAATCAGTTTTCGGGGTGACTAAGGACTATAAATATCAAACATGGACCAGTTTGAACATAATGAAACCAGTTTCGACCCAGTCTAAAACAGGATGAAACCATTTTCATCCTGGTTTGAACATGAGGGGAAACCAAACTTAACCCAGTCTAAAACTGGTTGAAACCAGTTTCATCTAAGGTCAAACACGA
Source organism: Papaver armeniacum (assembly GCA_023531295.1). NCBI lineage: Eukaryota > Viridiplantae > Streptophyta > Magnoliopsida > Ranunculales > Papaveraceae > Papaver > Papaver armeniacum. The sequence continues at coordinate 1,174,169 of JAJJWW010007659.1, forward strand.
GTGAAAACAAATTCAACTCAATTCAACACAGAATGAAACCAGTTTCATCCTAATTAAACATAAGTGAAACTAAATTCAACTCAATGTAAAATTAGATGGAACCATTTTCATCCTAGTTAAACATGGGTAAAACCAAGTTCAACCCAATGTTGAATTAGATGAAACTGATTTCATCATGGTTTAAACATGGATGAATTTTTTTTTTACTCAATCTAAAAAAGGATTAAACTGGTTTCATCCTAGTTTAAAAGTATGAAAACAAATTCAACTCAATCTAAAACGTGATGAAATTGGTTTCATCCTATTTTAAACTTGTATAAAAACAAATTCAAATTCAACTCAATTTTAAAAGGGATGAAATCATTTTCATCACCAACAAACATGAATGAAAGCAACTTCAACAAAACCTAAAACATGATGAAACCGATTTCATCCACGTTTAAATGGGACAAGAACTCTTATGCATGAAAAAGACAAACCAAAATTCAAAAAAAGATGAATTCATGTAAATACAACCAATGCATGTGAAATTGATGAAATCTGATATTGAAATAAAAACTAAATTAGGGCTAAGATCCTTACCGGTGCATTATTTGTGAAATTGATGAAAGAAAAAACCCTAATTTCTCTTAGTTTTCATAAATTTGAAAATTCTTAATTTAATTAGGGTTTTTGAAGAGAAAAAAAAAAACTGTTGATGGTGATGGTGGTTTAGATTTATGATGTTATTGGTGTTTGTGGTCGTGGAGAAAACAACAGAGAAGTATGATGTTGCTGGTGGTGGTGGTCGTATCGATGATGTTAGGGTTGGTGTTTGTGGCGGTGGAGATGATGGTGAAAATATTTATTGACGGTAGTGTTTTTCGTAGCGGAGGAAGATAGTAGAAGAGATGATGCCGATTTGGTGAAGGAGGAGATACCATCGATGTTGAGTACGAGGAGTGATTTTCTTTTAACAAAGATATTTGTTAAAGAAATAGATACGGGTCTACAATTGTCCATTCAATAAATATATTACACCCGTCTATTTTAACCAGACCATACTTTTACTCGTCTACTACGACCTCAAACTTTAAATCTCCGGGCATTTGACATATTCTCTCGATTAGAATTGAATGAACACGAGATGTTTGATTATTGTTCTTGTATGTTTATTTTTAATTACCTTAATAACAAATCGTATCTTAATCAAAAACTATAATTAAGAGAATCCTTGAATGGATTTGTACCATATCCAAACTTAGACGAAAAGAAATCCGTCCCACGAGATGTCGATTAATCTACTTTTGTTGACCATTTTTTCCAAAAGAACATGAAGAATGAGTATTATCAACTTGGTTATGCTTTGTAGGATTTTAAACCGTTTTCTTGTGCAATTTGTATTGGAACTGGATCATATTCGTCTTCTCCACACATTTGCACTTTTTTTTTTAAATTTAGATATTTTTTTTTGACACCAAAATTCAGATGTTATTACTAATGAAACCTAATTTATTAGCAATAATGATAATACTAATAAGTGTAAAAATTTAATTAACATATTTTAGGTCATTTTTGTTTTTCGTTCTTGGAGCGAGATTTGTTGTCATCTCTAGTGGTGGAGTTGATGGGGTGGAATTGTTTGAAGAATGAACATGGTTATTATGCATATTCAGTATGATAATTTGGTTCGAGTTTTAAAAATATATTGAATAGGCCCTAACTCGCGAGTTGACTTCGATTTTCACTCTTCTCGGATCACCTTTTGCTCTCCCTTCAACAAAAATCTTCCCCAATTTAGGTATCTGAGTATAGCATACAAGGGGAAGATATTTACAATAAGGAAGCCCCAAAGATTAGAAGAAAGGTTACACATGGAAACAATATTTTTCCACTGAAACTAAGTTTGAGAGAATGGGTATCCTCTAAATGTCTCATTCTGAGAGCCCAAAGTCAAATGAATTTATTAACTGCATTTAGTAAACCATCATGATCCTTAACACGATATCCAAATGCTCTAGAACTCCTCTCCTGCACAATTCATATACCACTACATAGGGTAAGATGGCACATATACAATAGTGAGCCGAATTTTTGAAATTCCTCCATCCCCTCAAATGATCTTCAAAACTCCCGGCCATTATCTATTTCAGCTTCCATGAATCAGTAATGAAATTTCATAGTTTAACATTCCATTCGCAATGCATGAATAAGTGATGAATAGTTTCCTCCTCCATATAGTAAATAATGCAAAAATTAGAACTAACAGCAACACCTCTACTTTGCAATATGCTTCTCGTCGGAATGGATCTGTGCATAGATTCCCATATCAGAATCGATACTTTTGGTGGTACCAAGTTGTTTCCTAGTAGCTTATCAAAATTGCAATTCCCATACTCTTCTGTCAGCACTTTATACATCTTCTTTGAAATGAAAACACCTTTTATGTTATCTTTCTCCCACGGGTGTAGTGTGACATTTCTCAATTTGTGTTTGAGTTCCAACGTATAAATCAGAAAATGCTCTTCATCTAAGACTTTGTGATTCCACAAGATATGTATCTAAATCACGTATGGTTTGATTTGTTTGGACTGTTCTTGTGAGGTAGAATTGATTGGGCATCTATATAAGTATTGAAGAGAATAAGTTCATCATATTCTTGATTTTGCTTGATATCTTGTTTTCTTGAAGATCCCTAAAAATCATATAAACTTTCATACCTTGATTGAATATCTTTCTGAAGGAAATCAAATAGGCTTTTTGTTAGAGGAAAAATAGTCGTAAAAGTCTTCGCTTAAGTTGAAGTTGTTGGAATTTCAGCTCCATTAACACTACAATTAAGACCTAACATTGTGGAAAACAACCTTATGCCGAAATCAGACCTTGAACCTAGTATTAGCATACTCAACAACATACACAACAACATCATATGCAACAAGAACACTACATATGGTTCATACTAAAATAGATTGAGTACAAGGAAATAGAAACACTCAAGACACTTGACCTTCATGACTTGTTATCAACTTCTATTTCCTCACATTCCTGCATGATGGATGAAAACTGATTTTGCTTTGCTTTATAAAACATATGAGGCTAGAAGTGAGTCATAGTCATGCTTGCCACATGTCAACTCCAACCTTTCCATCATGAATAGGATGACACTTCATGGCTACATTGGAAAACACATATGACATGTCAAGCTAAGGGACGTATCATGCTTTGACTCAACCTTATCTAGCATTATCCTTGAGGTAGTCCTTAATGCATGATTAAAACCATAAACATGCCTAACATAGTATTAGTTTAACCAAATGGAGATTTGTTGCGCAAAACACAAAAAAGTCTAACAGAAGAAACTCCTAGGAATGTAATTAAAGGATCTCAGCTATGGGATTCATGTTGTGTAGGGTCTTGTGGAACCCAAGAAACGTAGCGGAGCACAACTGAAGTTGAATTGCTCGTAGGGTCGATTCGGTATCAACTATATTCAATCTAAAATATGATTGTATGCTAGTGTCTGTAGTGTCTTAATACAGTGTGGTTTTCAACTTTTAGACTAGATTACGAGGTTCTCTTGTACATTGGCATTGCATTTTTCCTCGTTAGTAAAATTTCTGGTGCCTTGTGTTCTTTATTCTCCGCATTATATTGCTTATCTTTATTATAGATATATCACAAATAGTACGTTCAATAACCTAGATATTTTTTAAGCCTAAAAGATTGTGTGTAACCTACAAGATTTATTCTTGAGAATTTGTATCTTGAAAGAGAGATTACAATACTTGTTCTTATAGGAATTCGATTATGTAAAAGTTCAGGTACACACTAGGTAATTGCTTGGATATATATATTTTTGAGATCGTCCAAGTTAAACTTGTCTTCATATCAGGTATCAGATCTTTATTGTTGATATGTGCTACTGATTTTGACATGTTTGTCCATACATGTTTCCCAATTGAAATTTGGTGGTGTACTTGGTACCCCCTCTTTTTCAATCAAAACTCAAGAGTAACTTATTCGTAAATCTCCTCAAAGAGAAGAGAAACTCGCCCTAAATGGCGAACAAATTTAGCCCCAAATAGCAAAAAAAAATTGTTGAAAAACATCAAAAACAAAAGAAGGTTAGTTTTATTCAATCAAATATCAATCAGAACTTCAAAAGAAAATAAATCTTCCTCATATCTGGTCCTTTGGACCAGAATTGACCAGGAGGTTAATAGAGTCTACTTTTTTGTTTTTCTTAGTGAGAAGAGGAAAGGAGAAAAGATCTACCTCTCATAAAAAAAAGGGATACCTTTGCGGTATTTTGTTCTTTCTCTTCGCGATTTACATGTAATTGGTTTCGTTATTTGTATTTAGGTTTTGATTTTTTTTTTGTATTTTGATGTTTTTATTTGACACAAAATTGGTTAAAAAGACCAAAATCACTAATTCCTGGGTGAAAAAGGCATGTAAAAGTTGATACTGTTTAAATGGACGAGAAAGTAAAAATAGCCAGGATGTAAACAGTTTCATCCTACCTATTTTCAAAAACTTTTTCTTATTTTTAATTTACATTAGGATGCATCCAGTTTCATCCTCACTCTTTTTTAGGTTTAAGCCATGATGAATCAAGTTTCGTTCTTGTTATTTTTTGGTGTCCATTTCACCCATACTAATTTTTTTACTCGTCCATTTGAACCATGTTTTAAAAATATTTGGATAAATGACCCATTTTCCGTTTATTTGAAAAAACAATCACATAATTACCTCATTGGATTGAATGAAATGTGGTCTGATTGTTCATCAAAAAAACAATAAATTATACTGTATATTTTTGTTTCTAAGAGAGTTCTATTAAACTTAAAACGGATTTTTTTCCCAAAGAGAGCTGTATTAAACTTAAACGAACGTTGTACTTAATCACTACCAATAGCGGAGCTTTAAAAATTTTCCTTAGTGCACACGATACTCTAGTTAGCCTAAAACAAAAATGTCAACCAGTTTGAGCGGAATAAAGTCAACCACCGTCTCTTTTTTGAAAAATTAGAACAAAATAAAAGTCAACCATTGAACTAGGGTAAATTAAAAGGCAAACCATATTAAATCGTACTTATTAAGGTTTTCTTTCCTAAGTGATATTGACCGACCAAATATGAGTAAAATCTTCGATGAAATTTAATGCTCCCTTGGTCATAGTTTACTTGTCTAAATTGGGGATTGTTTTTTTTCCTAATTTAGTTGCAAGGTTTTATATTTTTTTCCCATTTTATCATAATCTATCCCTATATTGGAATCAGGTCATGATATTGAGAATGGTTTTCCCTATTTCCTATCCTCATTTTTCCTATTTCCCATCCCCTTCACAATTTGTAAAATTAATTTACTTTTGAGTTCTGGCTTTTCCTATGTACCACCCATAAAAGTCAAATTAATTTTACCATGACTATTACTATTTTTATTTATCTTTTTTTTTTTGTTCATCCATATTTTTCATTAAACAAAAATAAAAACTATCAAGTTAGAAATCCTAAATTAGATTTCAATTAATTGTTATAACACACATGTTAATTTACTTATGGACGATTTATCGGTAAACCATTATTATTGAAGAACCGTTTACTGAAAATTTAGGAAAAATATTTCAACCCTAATTCCATTATCAATTGCAGCTTAACTACTCGTGCCATGCTAATCAAATCACACGGTTAATAGTATACAATAGGTCTTACTTTAATCATCAAAATAGTAACACTTGATGGAGCTAGTAGCGCATAATTCCAAAATCTACTTAACAGAAAAGTTAGTGGATGATCCGGATGGTACTTAGTGTATAAACCATCAAACACCGTATACTCCAACGAATTGTAAGTTACACGATGGCCTAGTTTCCCTTGCCCACCATTTTTAATCTCTAGCCTACGTGTACATCAAACTTTCTGCTTCTCTATGTTCGCTAAAGGTGGTGATGAAATATGGAGATGGAGAAGAATATGTAGCGGTCGGTGGTGATGGAGACGGTGACGTATTTGTTAATTAGGGTTCTTTATTTATTTGTTGTTGGATGATTTTATTGGTGGGTGTAAATAAAAAATCAAGAGATGGTATTTAGGACAAATGAAGTTTTATATGGGTGGTACTTAAGATAATTAGGGATAGGAATTAAGAGAGATGGGAAATAGGAAAAGTAGGGATTGGAAATAGAGAAAACCTTGAGAATTGTGTAATTCTATTTCTTATACACAATCTTAAATAGTCTTCTCTCTAAGGAAGACACAATTTTTTTTTTTTTTTTTCTGAATTCTTAAGTAAAGACCCAAAAAACTACTAGTTTGGGGTAATTTTGGAAAAAAAACATCCCTCTCTCTGGCAGTCTCTGCTTTCCTTAATCTTTGTGCAAAAACCAATTTAAGCAAGTAAACCAATTTTGGAGTAACATTTACCTTCCGGAAATAAAAAATCTCAAGCAAGCAAATAAATTTTCAGAATACTTTCACTTAAATTTCATACTTATCTAATGGTAAAAAATCTTTGTGAACCAAAGAAATACGCGCTATCAATGTTTGAAAATGCCAAAGCTTTGACAAATGATATAGGCCAACTGGCCAAATCTGGAACAATCGATCAGATCTTTGATAATTTCCCATTTTACCCCGTTCCGATATCAGAGTCGTTCCCCTTTCCATCATCCAGATTGTGTCACGTTTTGTTCCAAATCCGGACCAGCTCCTCTTATCCCCGTTTCCCTTTCCATTATGTTTTGTTGTAATTCTGGAGCTCCTCTTATCCCCGTAGCTATGTCGACTAGAGATTGATTTCGTGCAGGTCAGATGTATAAGGACTATCTTTATGGATGTTGCCAAAAAGGCAATCACAGATTAAATTTTTGAAATATTTGGGAAATAATAATTTCGAGATACTCCCATAAAGTTGTTAGTATTAAAAATCTTTTGCTTAAGAGCAATTAAAATTGAGCACGTACTAGCTAGTATCAACATTTATGTGGTGGGATTAACTAGTATTAACCATCTAACCAATTAAAGGATATGTTTCTCTGTTCCCGTGTCGACACAGTTCATTCGTGCACACCTTTCATTAAGGAACGGAATACGCTCGGCTGGAGTCTGGTTGGAAGTTAATTAATTAATCAGCTCAGCGGTTTTACTGTTAAGATTAAACGCTTTGGGGACCTAAATGTGTGGTTATGCTTCTTAATCCTCACTTGGCAGCTGTAGCAGAGTAAGGATCAATATTCTCAAAATTTTGGATAATGCAAGATTTCCTTTCATAGTGTGATTTTATACCTTATCACCCTTAGGCGGAAAACAAGAATCACATACATTTACTGTAATCCAAAAAGTACGCTCTAACAACGTACCCTGCAGTGAGTTTGATATTTCTGCAAAGTAGAATATCATAACTAAGAAACAGCTAATGTAAGGAGGTACTTTTCAGCCTATAAATGCCCTTCCTTATCCAAGTTCATCGTTTAACGAACTCTGAAAATAGTTAAACACGTGAACATCTAAATCGACCGACTGTTGTTATGTAATTTTGTTGGGTCTAACACATGAACATCTAAATCGACCGACTGTTGTTATGTAATTTTGTTGGGTCTAACACATGAACATCTAAATCGACTGACTGTTGTTATGTAATTATGTTGGGTCTAACACATGAACATCTAAATCGACCGAAAATCAACCGATTAGACTCATCACAAATTGCCTGCTTTACAAAAATCTAGAAAACCAACTTGCAAGGTTAGGATTATCCAAGGTTTATTAATTGCATGACATTAATAAATTAGGGTTGTCCAAGTAGAGTCCAAGAAGCTCATATAATGAACTCTGAAAACTTAACTTACAAAATTAGGGTTGTCCAAGGCTTATTGACGCTAGGATTTTAAGTTTCCGAAGTACGAGATTATTCTCAATGCGCACTTTCCGTCATATGTTATGTAACTTCGTTGAGCCCAACACGTGAATATTTAACCGGGCGACTAGGAGTAGGCATGATCATATTAAACTCATCACAAATTTCCTGCTCTACCAAAATGAAAGAGTTTAATCACATTTGAAAAAATTAGGTGCTACTATGGGTTCTGGAAAGCCCCCTTGATCTCATCATAAACTGTGATTTCACCAACACATGATAGATTTCGACGATGATGATGTACCATCATTTTCTGGTTATGATTTCGATGACGATGATGTATCATCATTTTCTGGTGATGATACATTACAAGGAGGTGTTAGTAGTGGTTTAGCGAATAGTTTAGAGTCTATGAATTAGGTTGATCCTAGCATCAAATATACATACTCGATCTGCTTACTTGTGTTGTCTTTACATACTTTTACTTGATAGAATTAATCTGTCAATTCTCACGATTTACTACTTGTCTAGAGAGATATTCGACTACTGCACTATCTTCTAACTTTCTATTTGTGTCAAAATAATCACAAGGTTAATTTTGTTGGCCACTTATCACGCAATAAATCATGAGCGGTAGGATTAGTAAAGACAATTTACAATATGCAAAAACCTTAAAATGACTCATATTACTAATAAAACTTCATGTTCATAACATTTAATTCATCCTCAATCAATTGGACGTCTAAGTACCATGAATTTAGCGGAATCCATGATATACACAGAAGAGTATCAACAGCTATACCAAAACTGAGATTGAGAAACCGCAAGACCATATATTTTTCTCCTTGTTTTTATTTCTTCAAAGATTGATGTAAAACTTGATAGATTTGCTCTTCACGAGTCCTTTAATATAGCTTGAGGTATTGAAGGGATCATGTATAAGTTTCTGTACTGAAGTTCTCAAAACACCCAAGGTAAGGATAATTTATGCTGAAAAACTGTTAGTTTTGTAAAACTGACAAATAAACTCATTGTTCGTCTGCACCATAATGGAGCGTATCCATCCCACTCTTTGCGAATCTTATTAGTCACAGAAGTCTCGCAGTAGAACTCAACGTGTTGGGCTTCAAACATAGGAAATTGGCATTTTTAACTTAATTTTTCCTCAGAGCTTTGCACTGCAAAGGATATCTACCCCAGCTTCGAACGCCTGAAGTCGGTAGTGTAAACTTTATTAATTATTCTCGACTTTAGATGAACAAGCATAATGAGTTGTTCTATCTCATTACAAAATGATTGTATATGATTAAAGGAGAATGCGAAGGTGCTTTTGATGACAGATCTGTAGGTGCTGATGGTGGTTATAGAGGATAGAAAGAAGAGGAAGCGGTGTTGTTGGTGGCAGATCTGGACATGTAGTCGTAAGAGAGAAAGAGAATGAAGAAGAGGCCATGGAGTCGAAGGTTGTTGTTGATAAAAAATATGGCATGTAGCGGTTTAGTGGTGGTGTGGGAGGAAAAAAAGTTTTTATTGGTGGCACATCTAAAAATCGTAATGGTTGTGGTGGTAGCGGAGTTGTTGTTGCTGGTGATAGTTGTGGTGGTGGAGGAGGATGAGTAGGGCATGGAAGAAACAAGAAAAAAAAAAAGAGAAATAAAAAATAGTGTGTTTTATATGCGCAAGGTAGTTGTGGCATTATTAGAAAATAAAAATGATCTAGTTTGAACTTTTTTAAAATTTGGAGTTTTTGTATCAATTTAGTTCAATATAGAGTTTTAATGGATCCAACTTTTGACTGGGTTTTTTGTCTAAAAAGTTTAGTCGCCTTGGTATTTTATCCCTCATTATGATTAAAGATCAACTGCTCAAGTGAGTATTTCTTCTCAAGCGACTAATGTTCAACCTCCTGGTCTATTTTCTACGGCATCCCATGGTGAAAAAAAGTATTCTTTCATCCGATCTTTTATTAAATTTGGTAGTGAATGAGTGTTAAAACACATATTTCATAGTCTTTTCTCTTAGGAATTGTGCAAACTTGAAATGATTTATTTTTTAGAAAATAGATGAAATAATATTTATTATTGTAATATAATTTGGAATCATAACTCTTTTATTATCTGATATTCCGATACGATTTTGGAGTGAAAATGTTGGTATCCTTTTGATATACATATGAATAATGTGATATCCTCATATGAATGCATTCGTCGCCATCCTTACAAGCAGCCCGAAGATCATTATAAGTCTTGGATACTATTGATGTTCATCCTATTAGTCTTCATTGTCAGCCACTCATTTATATGAAAGGCTTTTGATGAATGAATGAGTGTTCCCATTCCATAGTAACATCTAATTTGGTCTTTTTTTGATCAAGCTCATTCACTTTGAATGAGTGTTCCCATTCCATAACCCTTGCCTTTTGCGATGATAAGGTTCATCTGGAAAGCTATTATAAACCATGTTGTTTCTTAAGTCGAAAATAAAATCTTAATATTATCCGGTATCCCGATAATAATCATCAAATAAAGAAATCTGCAAAATTTAAGCTTACTCAGGTCATTGTTGAAGGTGATGTATAGGATTTGATTGACCGATTTTCAATTAGGAAGTTTGATGGTAATCAAATAAAGATCTTTAAAGACACTCTCTATTACTCTTCTCTTTTAGTGGCCTGTAAATTTTCTTTTCAATCTCGTTTATATAATTCTTTAGCTCATTCTTGAGCTCAATGGGATAAAGATAATTCTTCTACTATATTTTGGTATGTTCCTCCAATCTGGTAAGGCAGCTTATTGACCTTTTTGAAGGGTTGTTTTAAAAAAATTAAAAAATTAAAATAATCCCTAGTAAAAATGTTGATTTGTGTTCGAGTTAAAAATTTCCATTGATTTTTAAGCGACTAATGTTCAGTCTCTTTGTCTATTTTATACAACGTCCGATGGTGAAAAAAACATTCATTCATCCGGTCTTTTATTGATGGGATGGGAATTTGGATTGAAAACAGTGGTGTCCTTTTGAAATACATATGAATAATGTGATATCCTAATCGGAATGCATTCGTCTCCATCCTTCCAAGCAACCCAAATATAATTTCAGGTCTCAGATACTATTGATATTCGGCATATAGTCTCCACTATCACCCACTCGTTTATATGAAAGGCTTTTGATGAATGAACGAGTGTTCCCATACCATATTAACATCTATAGTACAGAAGATTTACAATTTCGTTTCTATCAAAGACGTTAGAGATAATACTAGATTCCTGAATTTTTTGTTGTAATTTCATGGACATATGTAGAAGACTCTTTATTCTTGCTTCCTTGGCAATTAGATGCGCTGCTGAGTTGTATTTTCTATTTGTAAACTTTACCTGAGCTTGAGGAAGATCTTTTAAAGTTGTATTTGCTTCTTGTAAGGTGTTTTCGGCTGTCCATGAGAGGTTTGTGTTATCCTTGTTGATGCTGTCTGCCAAGACTTTACAATCAGTTACTATTGTAACGCTAGATAAGACGCTATCTCTTAGCCAGACGACCGCTTTTGTAAGGATATCGCTTCCGCATGAAAGAAGTAAATTTGTCTCGAACCCATTTGAAATGTGCATAAATGTTTTGTAATCGACGGAGTAAACAAAGCGAGCTTATCCCATTGAAAGGTCTTCTTTCTTGAAAGAAGCATTAATAAAGATTATCCAGTTTGTGTTTATATATGACCATTTGGTATTGATCATCATTAATTGATTGTTATCCAGTCCCATTATTTTATTCTTTTAAGGGATGGATTGCAGAAATCTATTGATCTGAAGAATTAGCTGCATTGGATTTGAGTTTATTTTTTCAAAAACAACTGAGCATCTGTATTTCCAGATAATCCATAATATGGTCGAGATTATTCCTACCAAATTATCCAAGTCTGGATTTAAAAGCCACCTCTTAACCCAAGATGTAATCGGATCCGTATCAGATGTAGAAGTTAAATTTCCTAGCGAAAAGCCGAACCAAATAGCTCTGGCAAAAGGGCAGGATTCGAATAGATGATTCTCGGTTTCCAGACCTTGAGAATTGCACAGTTGGCAGTTTGGGTCAATTTTCGGGTTATGTGCCCCTAGTCTTGAAGAGGTAGGCAAAGCTTTTTGAGCTAGCTTCCAGAAAAAGAATTTAATTCTTGGAATTGTTTGAATTTTCCATATACTTTTCCATGGAAAATCTATCAAAGAATCATCATCTTCTTGAGCCTGGTTAGCCAAGAAATTATAAATGTTTTTTGCCGAGAAGAATCATGAATGATGGTGTAACCATTGGATTTTGTCTTCTTCTTGTTTTCTCGGAGTTATGGCTTGAATTTTCTTTCTAATCTCTGGGCTAAAGAAAGAATTTCTAATTGGGGGATAGAAAAACTAATTGGGGGATATGTGCCGTCATAGTTTTCAATGAAAACCGGCATGGTCGATGGACTACCGGCATTGAAAAACCATGCCGGCAGCTACAATAAAATATCCCCCAATTAGTTTTTCTATCCCCAATTAATCATTCGAAAGAAACTGTCTAGTTTCCCTTGATCCCATTTTTTTTCTTTAGTTATGAGCTCTTGAACTCTTTTGGAGCTGTGTCCTGCGAGTCTTGTGGTTGCGGTATTATTTCCGAGTTTGGAATCCATCTGTCTTCCCATATTTTAACCGAGTTTCCATTTTTAACTTGCCAGACGAAGTTTCCTCTAATTAAATCTAGACCTTTTCGGATGCTTGTCCAAATCCATAATAATTTAGAGACTTTAGGGGCTTCTAGAGGGTGAGAGTTTGGGAAATACTTCGCTTTGAGAATTTTTGCCCATAGTTGGTCTTTTTCTAATATTAATCTGTTGGCCAGTTTAGTGAGAAGTGCTATACAACTGGAAAGTTTGATAGTGAACAAAAAGCGAATGCTATCTTTTAATCCTAGCATTTTTAGGGGCAACCCCAAAAGAATTAGGGGCGACACAAATGACAAAATAGGTTGAAAATACTTATATGCCCCTTCATAATTGGTAGTTTAGGTTTTTTTTAGCTACCGATTGCAAAATCTCATTTTTGGGGAAACTCTATATTTGGTAGTTATATGAAATATTTTGACTACCGATTATAGGCTCAACCAAATTAGAAAAATAGAGGATTTTTGCAAAATCTCATTTTGGGGCAACTCTATATTCGGAAGTCAGGATACCTTCATTTACTACCGATTATAGGCTCAACCAATGCAGTTGAAAAAGCTCGGTGCGGGCATGGACGTGGTATAGGGGGTCTAGGGGGCAGCGCCCCCTAGCAGAGTGCGAGACATCGTCTCGTAGAAAATATTTTCTACGAGAAAATTGAATTTCAGTCCGTTTTTGGAAAATTTGATTTTGGGGCTACTCTATATTCGGTAGTTATATGAACTATCTTGACTACCGAATATGGTTGGATATTTGCAAAGAGAGTCACTGTGTAATTATGAAGTCATGATAACTCTTCCCTTCTTACCGATTATAGGCTCAACCAAAATTCCAAAAAAAAAAAAGGATTTTTGCAAAATATCGATTTTAGGCTACTCTATATTCGGTAGTTATATGAACTATCTTGACTACCGATTATGGTAGGATATTTGCAAAGAGAGCCATTTGTATAATCGGAAGTCATGATAACTCTTCATTTCTTACCGATTATAGGCTCAACCAAAATTCAAAAAAAAAAAAGGATTTTTGCAAAAATCGATTTTGGGGCTACTCTATATTCGGTAGTTATATGAACTATCTTGACTACCGATTATGGTTGGACATTTGCAAAGAGAGCCACTGTATAATTGGAAGTCATGATAACTTTTCCTTTCTTACTGATTATAGGCTCAACCAAAATTCAAAAAAAAAAAAGGATTTTTGCAAAATCTTATTTTGGGGCTACTCTATACTCGGGAGTTAAATAACCTAAAGTCCCTACCGATTATGGTAGCATTTTTGCCAAATGTCTACTTTAATCGGGAGTCAAGATAACTTTATTTACTACCGATTATAGGATAGTCAAAATTCAAAAGATAAAGGATTTTATTTTGGGGATACTTTATATTCGGAAGTTATACAAACTAAATTTACCCCCGATTGTTGATTAACTACCGATTGTATAGTTATCTACCGATTGTAAAAGGTAGTTTGGTCATTAAAAAAAAACGCCCCGGAAATAACCTACCGATTGTGAAATAACCTACCGATTATGACATTTTTTGTCGTTTTGTGTCGTCCCTAATTTTTCTGGGCCCCTAAAGACCCGGGCTTTTAAGACGTTCTCTTTTAGTTTACTTTTTTAGTAATCTGCAAAATTTACTTTTCAACCTCGTTAATGTAATTCTACAGCTCACTCTCGAACTGAATGGGCTAAAAATAAATCTGCTACCACGTTTTGGTCTGGTCCTCTTATCTGACTTACGCTAACTGTTGAGACCGTTCATTAGCATTTGTGTAGGCTTTTTTTTTCTTTTTTTTTTTTCCTTTTTAAAATGGACAAATTCTCAGCCAAAATGTTGAAATGCGTCCGAGTCGAACGCAGAAAGTCCATTGATTTTCGGATGCGGATAATGTGATATCCATATCCTCATCCGAATGCATTCGGCACCATGACAAGTCTCGGACACTATTGATGGCGAAACGTAACGCTTATTCTAGATTTTGTTAATTAGGACACGGAAACTCGATGTACCGGCAAAAGAGAGAAATCCCTATCCAAGGCTATTCCAGTAATTAGCTCAAAAGAAAACAAACGTACCTGCGTGGACACGTAGATCTAGATTCTGAGAGTCCCACACCAAGTACTTCCGTTTCGGTACATCACCAACACATCAAATTCGATACTCCTAAAATCCCAACACGCCACGTGTAAACAATCCAAATTCAATGTTCGTCTCAACAAAAACTGTTCTACTGGGTCCCAGCATTTTTGTAATAGAGCAGACTCGAGCCAAAACGGTGTAACAATAATCAAGATCCAAAAAATTGTGGCTCAATCTAACGAGTACAGGACACACACATTTGCTACTCTATATACGCATTCTAGACTTTTCCTTTTTGCTATTAATTCAGGCAACAAAATTTCGTTCTCATTTTTTCATTTTTCAAAACCCTAAAAAAACGTTACAGAGAGATTCTCTTTCTATATATAAAAAAAATTATAAGCTCTTCCTCCAACGTAGTAAAGAGGGATTTCTATAGTTCTGTTTTTTTCTTTTCATTTGGAGATGTGATTTTTGACGAAACAATTTTCTAGGGTTTGTCGTTATCACACTCACTCAATCTCGTGTTATTAGGACTGTGTTTTTTTCAGAATCAGAGATTTTGATCATGGCTTCTGCTGCTTGTGTGAACAATGTAGGTATGCTACCAGAAGGATTTCTCGATTGTTCAACTTCATCATCATATAATCCTTCATCATCGTACGGTTGGTTTAGTCCGAGAATTTCATTTAGTCGTGATTTCGTTGAAGAAGAATCTAAGAAAGCAGCAGCATCATCATCCTCGTCATCTTCTGTTTCAAAGCAAAAAATGGTGAATCGTCTTACTGTACAAGAAGGTAGTGATGATGATGAAGAAGATCTAGAAGTTGTTGTTGTTGGATCGGTGAAGAAGGAGTTATTCCAGAAGGTTGTTGTTGGTTCTAATAATAAGGATTTTGGTTTCGGTGATTTTGAGTTTAGATTAGAAGAAGATCCGGTGAAAATGTTGGATGCTGATGAACTGTTTTCCGATGGGAAATTAGTGCCACGTCAGCTGAATACTGTGAGGCCGGTGGTTGAATCTACTGTTTCGTCGGAA
Organism: Papaver armeniacum; assembly: GCA_023531295.1. Taxonomy (NCBI): domain Eukaryota; kingdom Viridiplantae; phylum Streptophyta; class Magnoliopsida; order Ranunculales; family Papaveraceae; genus Papaver; species Papaver armeniacum. Next base: position 1,189,812 of record JAJJWW010007659.1, read on the forward strand.
GAAGATGAAATTAGAGGTGTGATCAATTCGGTGCCGGAAACTGCAAAAGCGTTCCGGAGAATTGATATTTCAGATGCTGAACTGTATCTGTTCTCACCAAAAGCTCCCAGATGTTCTAGTAGATGGAAAGAACTATTAGGTTTGAAGAGAAATAGCAATAGTCCAAATCCTAAAAATCATGATCAGAATCAGAACCAGAAGATTTCTTCGTCTTCATCGTCGTCTTTGAAAAGCGGTGCTCTGAAACATTTTTTACATAGAAACAACCCTAAATCGTTATCTCAATCACTTGATTCATCTTTAAATCTTCCATTACTCAGAGATTCAGATTCAGCTGAGATCATTTTACCAAACTCATTATCATCATCATCAAGTTCATCTGCATCTTCATCCTCAAACCAGGATGAACATCCACCAAGATTCTCATTAGATTCAGATCCAAAACATATGAGTCATATTTCACTGAATAGGAATCCACCTAGAGTTAGATTATCAAAATCAAGGCCACCAACAGGATCATCAACATCAGCAGAAATTCATCAACATCATACTTCAGTTAGGGCAAGAACCTCAATGCATAGAGTGTCATCATCAGATCAATCATCAAATCAGAGTATTGGATTAACAATTGATAGTCCAAGAATGAATTCCTCTGGTAAAATTGTGTTTCAAAGTTTAGAAAGAAGTTCAAGCAGTCCAAGTACATTCAATGGTGGTCCTAGAGTTAAACATAGAGGCGTTGAAAGATCTTATTCTGCTAATGTTAGGGTTACACCTGTATTGAATGTGCCTGTTTGTTCACTTCGTGGTTCATCAAAATCTGGTGGTTCTGTTTTTGGGTTTTTTTCTACTACCAATACTTCTACTACTACAACACCTCAGAAGAGAACAGATAATAACGGATCATCATCCCTTAGAAATCATCATCATCATCATCATACCAGCAGAAATCGGTCTTCTACATCTTCAACAGCTACAACTACAGCTACAGCTACAGCAACTACAAATTCAATTACTGATCGGAATTAACATTTGAGAGGAAGGTGAAAAATAGAGTGAAATTTATATTTGGTAAAACTCCAACTTTAACTTTTTTTTTTTTTTTTTAAGTTAATTTTTTTTCTTTAATTTCAGTTTTCATTTGTTGGATCTGATTTTAGTTTTAGGGTGTTCTTGTATATATCATTTGATTTGTAGTTTTTTTACTCTAATGTAATGCTCTTTAAGGGTTCTTATTCGGTTTTTTATTGTTTTTTTTTCTTCTTCTTTGAAAGATGAGGAGATTACCAATTTAACAATTTAATGGAATTAGGATTCATTTGTACTCAAACTATCAATGTGGGGGGTGCTGAATTGTGTAGATGGTGATTTATTATGGTTGCTTGGAAAATTGAAGTATTTTTGATGATGCATTCATTTTACTAATTGTAAGATAGATTGTGACTCTTGAACAGCGATTGACATCATTTTAAAATGGGTTGGTGTGATTTTGACATATCTGAATTAGGAATCTTGAATTCAAGATAAAAATATGGAATCATGTCAAAAATGGTCTTGGATACTTCAACACTTCAATGGAGTGTTGGAGTTGCAATGTTTTGTGTTGTATTGCAAATAGCACCCAAAATTGGCTTAGGAATCTAGATACAAAAGAAAGAAACAATGTAACAACACAAATTAGGACAAGGACATTATCTCAAAACCACTTGTTTCCAGTCTGAATTCTCTAGTTTCTCATTTCCATTCACATACATGTAACATGCTATCACAAATAGTTAAAAAAGGAAAACAATCTTTTTAATTTATAGAGCAGGACCATATGAAGATCTCATCTCATGTAAATCTTACATAAAAAACTAACATTACAAGCCTAATGTTGTTCAGATTAGAGATACGGGCCATGTGAGAATATCTTTAGCTCTCTAGCCAGCTGATTTTTTTTTTTAAAGTCTTGGTCTGGAAAAAAGTTTTCTTCTTGTGTTGATTTTTCTTTTCTTTTCTTTTTCTCTTTATGCTAATTGCTGTCCCTCCCAAGTAGATTAGAACTCACTTTCATGGAGCTTTTCAAAGTTAGTAAAACACAAAAGTCATTTGCAATTTTTCATCATCACCACAAGATCAGATTTTTTTTGCAAATACTAAACAAGAATTTCAAAGTAGGGACCCAAATGCAGTTTTTGGGTCTGTAGACAGGTGTTGGTAGTAAAGATGATGTATTTGTGGGGGCAATTGACAAATTTGTTAATAGAGTTGGATTAGACGGATCATCAACCAAAGTCCATAAAAGAAGAAGATTAAGCAAACCCCACCCTAAAAGCCCTTTTCCAATCTTATCAACATGTCACAGACTCACAGGACAAGGATTTTAGGATTTATACATATTTTTATATAGATATAAGGGTTCATGATTGGCAGGTTGCTGGTGTGACATGACCACGGCTATCAAGGGTCAAGTCCAGATGCATTTATTTTTCGGAGTTTGTTTATCCAATCAATTTGTTCAAACTTCAAAGGCAATTCACACCCTAGGCTACTATGCTAGCTAGCTTAGCTAGCTAACTAGCTCAGTGACTTAATTCTGATGGTCTGTTTCACTAGTCAATCAGGTCCGTTAACTTTGGTTTCCATATCAACGGCTAATATTAATAGCCAATAATTTTGATTTTTGTTTTTTCTTATGTTTTTTTGATTTTTCATCCAGCCAGGGTTTTATACTGTAGGAGGAGTACAGAGACTTGCACTTTCATTTTGTCAGCAGTGGCCAGTGGCCAGTGCTCAGTGGTGAGAGTTCATGTTTTAATACGGTGGAAGTGGTTGTCTATTGAGATGAAAATTGAAAATTAATATTTTTCATTTATTATTATTTACATCCCAACTGTGTAAAACTGTAATAATGTTTATGATTAACTGTATTATACTATGATTTAATTTTTATTAAATGGTAATAAATTAATAATAATGTAATGACAAAATAAATAAATAAAAGTAAATAATGTAGAAAATTGATGATGGTGATGAATGGAGCCTGCCTGCCTGATGGAGAAGAGGAGAGGGATGCAGTGACAGAACGTGCTAGTCCTCAGTGACAGTAATATTCAGTGCAACAGAAGACTCTCTTCTCCCATCCGGATAAATGGTCGGTCAGCTTAACTGGGGCCTCGAATATTTGGCTGTGCCTGTGAACATAAAAAAACAATTATAGTAAGTAACTGTGTAAGCTCTCCATTTTTTGAAAAAGGGGAGAAATCAAAATTCAAAACTGTTGCTAGACAACAAGCACTGGTCATAGTTATCGGCTCCCGGATTCCCGAAAGGGAGATGCTACACAGACCGGGGATTTTCTCGTTCGATACTCACAGCCCCTGAGCCCGCACAGAGTAAATATATGGGGTGGGCTTTTGGTGTGTCTTACGGGATGAATTTCTTCGGGAGAAAACCTTGGTACATCAATCATTTCCGGTCCCGAAATCTTACCAATGTATATACTCCCTCCGTTACTTTTTAATAGGCTAGTTTGGTTTTTTGAGAAAATTAAGGAAATTAAGAAAACTAATCACTGAAAGTGGTCCTCATGACAACTGTCGATAAAAGTGAATTGAAATGGTCCCCATTACACTTGTCGTGAAAAGTAAGTAAAGTGAAATGGTCCACATGACACTTGTCATCAAAAGAAGTTAAGAGAAAAGTGGTCCCTAAAACTAAAAAGTAACATTTGACTTTTCCCAATTAGGAAACTTGACCTATTTTTTGTAACATTTATTTATAGAAACCAGCCTATTAAAAAGTAACGGAGGGAGTATAAAAAAAGCTCTTTTTGATAGGAGAGTTCCTAAATTATCATGTTGCACTCATCCAAATCCTGATCCAATCGGGATATATCCAGATTAATTGGGGTATACCTAATGAGATAAATTCCGGGTTATTATGAAGTTAAACACAATACCCCTTAACCAATTATTTTCAAAATGACTAATCTACACATACTTAATTAACATTAAAAAATTGACTAGATTAGCTAGTTTATTTAGTTAATTTGATGATTAAAATTATGAAATTAGGTTTTATTTAGATTGAATTCATGGATTATGGGTTATGATTTTTGAGGAATTTTTTCTTTTTGAGATTTTTTTGTTGCAATGGAAACGAAAGCACACTAGCAAAATATTTCTAAAAGGGGGATTACAAAGCTACTGAGTGATTTCATACTCAAAATTAAAGAAGACATCAATACTTTGTTTTCTGAAAGTATGAAAAGTCGGCATGGTCGACAAATTAGGAAGATAACGACTATACGTAGCCGGCATACTTGTAATAGATATCGATGCCGATATTATTATTTTTGACATATAGGAGATGTGTTGTAAATGCTTCACTAGTTGGCATCTTATTAAATTCTCACCTTGTCGGCTAATATATAGTTGGCATTGAAGTAATCTTAGAACAAAACGACCATGGATTCGTCGGCATGCTGTGTAGTTTACAACCTTCCGATCTTTGGTTATACCCAACAGAAAACAAAATATAGAAAGATGTAATCTACTTTATTCATGCTATATTTGTTACTACATTGATTTAAGCATAAAATCTAACTCCTTGTCGTTGGAATCACGGATGCACTTAGCACGTGCATCAAGCCTTTGAACCCCTAGGCGACCCTAGTGGACGATTTATAGTCTCGTGAGTTATAGTCTCATAGATATCTACCCACAATACCTACACAAAAACTTCTAAAACCATCAATCTTCGTCGGAGGAATCCGAGTCCGATTCACCCACCATGAACTCCGGGGCATACTCCGAAATTTTGGATACCATGAAGTGATAGTTTTCATCAAATGTGAATGCTTCCCCCTTTTCCTCCAAGTAGCGTGCTTTCACGGCTTCATGCAACAAAAACACAACACAAACTTACTTTGTTCTAAAAACACAACAAAAACACAACATAATTTTGTCTGCATAAAATCTCCAGTTTCGGAAAAAGAGAGAAATCAAAACTGTTGCTAGACAAGCAATGGGTCATAAGAGACTCGGCCATGGCTTGTTCAACTTAGACATTATAAGTTTTTCATTAATTAGTATATCACTAAGCTCAACAGTTCCGATTTTTCTAAATCGGCTATTTTGAGGTTCGCCTCTTTTATGAAAAAAAATAAAAATAAACTAAATGCTTATAGTGAATGATTTGTTAATTCTTCATTATAATTTCTTTTTTTAATTAATCTGATATAAATACATATTTTCATTAATAGACAATTTTAATAAAAATTATATTAGTAGCCATTACCATCAGTGGTGGTGGTGGAATAAATTGTGGGTGGTTGGTAGGCCTGAAAGATGGGTAAATAAATTGGCCTACGGGTTATACCGCAAGTGCACGGCGTCTATTGGAGACGCGGAAAGTGCGGAGTCGATCCACAGAGACAAGGGTGTGCTATGTATGTGATCTAATGGCTTCCTAGACGAAGTTTCACGGATAACGAGTAACAAAATGGGGTTTTGCCGTCTGGTGATGTTGAACCGAGGTGATCCTAAGCTAAGGAATAAACGGTGAGATAAAGGGGTGATACTAGGGCTGCAATTCCACCACTAACCTACATTGTGTCTTCACTCATGAAATTATTCTTGTTCTTATGACAGCTAAGGGAGAGGTGTCAACGCTTCTTATGTCTAAGATGTTTCTCCCATTGATAACTTTAATCACAACTAATGTATTTATCCTAAGTATTAACTGTCATGCAGTTAAGGCACAATTAATCACGTAGATAAATGTTAATTTCATTAAGCTTGGGTTGCAAAGTATAAACAACACGAGAGGTGATCCAACTACAGTGCATCCATGGCGTTGGTATGCCTTGTGAGAGCAAAGTGTTCTTACACCTGAAATTAATTCTATCTAGCAAACATTCAATCATTCAAGAACAGTTCATGAAGAAGAACACGAGAGATAAACTAGGGTTTCATCTCAAACCCTAGCAGATTTAAACTAAAACATGATGAAGTAACAAAATACAAAATAACACTAAAATGACTGCACTGGCTAATCCAGGCGTGGTTTCTACACAAACCCCTCACTGCTATTTATACATGCAGTTTCCCCAAAATTCCCAAACCCTAATTCATTAAAAATTGAAATTAAATGAATAATAACTCAAACCCATACTCTGATTGCTGTTCCTCTTCTTGTCACATCGTCTCTGGTAGCTTGCTTGTGATGTTGGTGGACAAACCCTAGCTTCTAGTTATCTTTAAATTAGCTTCTAGAGTTGGTAGAGGCTAAGAGAGAGATAACTCGAAGTAGAGAAGGTAGCAGGTACTACTGGTGCGTTTGATGATGGCAGAGTAGGTAGAAGGAGGTAGTAGGTACTACTGGTGGTGGTATGGGTGAAAGAGGTGGCGGAAGAGAAGAGCAGAGCTCTGTGTCGGGCGAGAGGTATGGGGGAGGAGAAGAGAATAGGGTTAGGTTTTGGTGATAGGGGCTTATATAGGTGGTGTGATGTGAAGCGGGTGCATCAGGATTTGATGTGAAGGTCGGGAGCGGCGTAGGATGAAGCTGGTGCGATACGAACGGCTCGGAAAGGTAAGCGGTTTTGGCTTGATCTAGTGTTGCACGAGAGCAGCGATCTTCGATGCACGTGGAAGTAGCGACCGTTGGATGAGGGAGATAGAGATCTCAACGGCTCGGGATGAGCGGGTTCGGATCAGGTCGTGGGTAGCTCTAGCCCATGTCTTCCTTGTTGGGTTGCACCGATTTGCGCGCGGAGCTTTGGCTATCTGCTCCATAGATGTTTGACTTCAATTCTTCGCTCTTTAGCTCCTCAGTTTCTCCGGACTTTATTACCTAAAAACACAAAATTAATTAATACAAATATTTATTCTTGAAAACAAAGAAAACACAGAATCTGGGATAATATCTGATTTCTAAGCGCAAAAGATGAGTAAAAAGCCAATAAAAGGTGTATAAATATGCACTATTTGGCACTCATCAAATACCCCCAAACCTGAATTTTACTTGTCCTCAAGTGAAACAGAAAATAAGAAATCCTAACTATACCCCTGTCGCGGGTCTCTCGAATGCATTTAGCGTATGCACTAAGCCTTTAAACCCCTAGGTGCCCCCTAGTGGACGAGTTGTAGTCTCGTGAGGGTTTACAGAGGTGTACCCACAAAACCTTCTCCAACTTCGAGTGTAAAAAGAGTCTCAAGCCTCCAAGAAGCTATGAGGACATAGAGTTTCGCATGCTAGTAATGAAGTTAGAACTATCGAAGAACGCATTCTCATCCTTAAGTGCTGAGCGAGAAGTAACCATACCATATGAAAGAATTCGGATTCGATTGTGATCATAAGCCTCGACTTCGCCTCACCATTAGGATTTTATGATAATTGCACTCAAAAAGATCGCTTTTAGTCTCTCATGTGTGCAGGCGGGAATAAAGAGAGAAATCCCGCACACGTTGTAGGTAAGAAGGATAACCTTAGAAATAAAATCTGGAGACTCCACAAAGTGTGGACAAAAAGAATCTTTTTACGATTGATCTCTAAGAAAGGAAATCAACCATTAGCAAGGGTGGGAGTACTCACTCACTTCTCACCCGATCGGCAATTAACATCAATCTCTCATAAGAACCATAGAAATGTCTTCAATCTTCGGTCTTCGGTCTTCAACTATTGATGACGAACTTCTGAACTTCACAAAAACTTAATAATAATTTTTTTTTTTTTTTTTTTTTTTTTTTTTATTTTTAACAAACACTAACAACGATAAAATTTAAATTTTCACAAACTTCATTAATTCTCATCTTCTTTTCCTTTGAAATATGTAACCTTGGACTATCTCAACTTTTCTTCAAATATTCTGCTAATATAAAACTTGCCGACGATGATGTGTTTCTATGGGTCTTCTTGATTGAGAGAGAGAGATGCTAACCGCAAATCGATATTTAGAAGGAGTTTTCATCTTTAGACGTCACCCTCATGATTGACGGAATTAGCACTCAAGAGATCAAAAGTAGTCTTTGAAAGTGGTGCGAAGTTGGGTAGCTCACCATTCCTACCCGGAATTGACGTACGGTGACACACACTCTAAAAGCTTTTTCTAGAAAGTCACAAAGAGTGAAGGTCGGGGTACCTCGCTTGATGTAAAATGGGTAGTCTCCACTATGGGTGATCACAATTCTACTACAGAATATCTAAACAGCACCTAATTCGCCCTCCAGTATGGTTAAATCCAACTTTAACGCTCTAATCAACTAAGAAACCCGATTGTGTTCTCCGGTACTTCCAATTTCTGTTATTTCGGTCTGATTCTCTGTAAACATAGCTAGAAGCATGCTAGTGACTCTAAAATCTCTAAAGTTGGAGGTTTTTATTTGCAAAAAGTTTTGAATTTTTTTTTTTTTTTTTTTTAAATGAAAATAAAAGATTAAAAAGACTAAAAACTCTATATGCAAATGCACCCCCAAACCTAAATCAAACATTGTCCTCAATGTGTCAACAGAGATAGGAAAAATTTAACAGGTCACATACCATGAGAACTATGCGAAAGAGAAAAGGGAAGAGATTACAGGAAATGTCGGCGGAAGCAAGGTTTGGAGCTTCACTAGTCAAGGCTAGAATCCAATATTCTCAACGGAGATCATATCGGATTAGCATAATATATGTGCAAGAAGACTCAACCGAATCAAGAAAAAGAAAAATTTAACAAGTCCTACTGGATATATACAATGAAAATGCACCATAAACCAACAGTCTAAAGAGTTGAGGATCAACCCAAAAGACGATATGTACAACCATCAACAATCTTACACAAATATAACATGAGAGTGCAAGTAAGACTGTAGATGTGAAGGAGTTTCCCCAAACCTAAACTTGTGAACAGTGTGTTTGTGAGAACAAAATCTTGCAATTTTAAAGGTACATCATGCAAAAGGTCTAACTCAAAATGAGTTTTGCTAATTACGTGCAGACATACACATTCCAATCGTGGCTCCTTAAGAGTGTTATACTTTGATGCAAAATAGTCCAAGAGGACTTGGGAAGCACAAAGCTCTAGGCCTAAGTTAGGCATTTTCGTAAAAGTTGGTTTTGCAATTTTGTGACAAACTACACCTAGGTTGGGTGAAGGAGTTTCAATTTGTGACTCGGGAGAGAGGTTAGGTACATCTAGGTTGTTTTCATTTTTAAAATCATTTGTACCATCACACACTTTCCTAAAGTCAAAAGAGGGTAAATCATGTTCATTTTCACAGGATAATTGCACGAGGTTCCACATCAATATCACATGCATGAATATCAAGAAGCATCATTCATAGGGTTCACAGGAGAGACACTTAATGTCTCGAACCTAAAGATTCTATTACATTTTCAAAATACACATGCTCTTCATATTCATCATCATCATCATCATCATCATAGCAAAAATCCATCTCTCCATTCAAAATTGTAGCATTTTTAGTGTACTCATCTACCTCTAGATTAGGTTCATATTCAATGTTAGTTGCATGAGTAAGACTAGAAACACTATTTTTAATCCTATCATTTTGTAACTCAATCGAGTTCCTTTGAAGAATCATCTTGAGTTGTTCCATTGAAGGAGAGTCTTCACTAGTGGGTATGCATTCCTCATATGGATATTCATTGTATAGTTGAGCATGAGGTTCACTAGAGAAGGGAAATTCAGACATGTTGCTATATGGATGGTCATGCATTGCATTCATTTCAAGCCTAGCATTTTGCTCCATGAGTGTTTCCATTGTTGATTGCAAACTAGGAGTTGGGGGAGTATAAAATTGTTCATCTCCCCCTTTGTGGTGAATGATGCATGTGTGCAGGTTGATTATGGTCCCAATAGTCACTTCTAGACACTTCGTACATTGGATTATCATGGTTTTCCCTAGACTGTCTAAAAAGCATGCAAAATATAACAAGATACTCAACGAAAGGTGGTCTAAGCCACCACATAAGGTGCAAGCATGCATTTCATATTGCCTAGAAAAACTAGATTCGACAGATTGCCTTTCTAAAAGCCAGATTGCCTATCTAAAGCAGATAGTCGAGCCTCTAATTGATCTAAAAGTGATGACTGGGTATGAGAAAATTGTTCATTTTCAACTTTGTGGTGGATGATGTATATGATCATAATGATTAGGGTATGTGAGGTCGGGGCCCTGAGAAGGCCCATAAAGTTCCCTAAAGTCACTATGGTATGTGGGGTGTTCATCTGTGAAAGGTGCCCGTAAGCAAGCTCTCTAAGGGATTTATTTGTTCCATCCCCAGATGCAGACCAAAATCCGACATGGTTTAGGTCTCAAATTGAACTCACAATCTAATTTGGTTTATGTGGTTTTTGTTTGGTTTAAATGGGTTCATTTTTGGTTTGTTGGGGATTTGTTGTTTGAAGCCCAAGATTTGTGAAAACTGCACAGCCCAGTTGTGTGCACAGCCCAGGTTGTGTTGGGTAAGGTTTGGTTTATGTGGGCTTGTTGTTTGGTTTTGTAGGAAGCCCACAATTGTGTTCAGTTATCCGGTGATGTTATTACCAGATGTTATTATGAGATGTGGGTTTAGCTAGCCTGGGTTGGGTTCGGTGGGCTGGTTTGGTGTAAGCCCAAGTTATGAGTTTAGTTAGCCCAGTGGAACTGGGTTTCGATTATAAACAACCCGATTCAACTCGGTAAATCGGCTGAGTTAGGATTGACTCGGCTATTCGGGGAGTCAACTCAACTCGCCGGTTTAACTCGGTGAACGAGAACGGTTCACTCACTTAGCTTAGTCGACTTTTACTCATTTGAGTCAAGTTTTCTATTCAACCCTTACTTAGCTCCGAGAGCTTCGATTTGCTCAAATCAAGCGGGGCTAATGGCATACAAGGTAAGGCTAAGCATAGATTTGTCACGGGTTTTGCAACTATTGTGAGGTCTTGCTCAGGTGAGACAGGTTATGCTCAAATGATGGTAGCAGGGTTTGCAACCTTGCTCAAACTTGTAGCTTCAGGGGCTAGCAAGTTAACAGAGTATAGCAATACTCTTGGGTGAGCTCAGGTGTTATTCAGTTATGGCTCAGTTGTTCACACAATGTTAAAACCAATTCACAAAGGCCACAGGGGTTGACAGGGGCTGGTGACAGGCGGATGCTCAACAAATTCCAAAAGTAGGTTTTGCACACAAAGACATCACAAAACATACAACGGGGCTAAAGCCAAGGCAAGCGAGGCTTAACGAGTGTCGTGGTTATGCTCGGGTCATTCAGATGCTAAGGTTATACACAATGTTAGCATGCATAAGTAGCTCACAAGGCTCACAGGGCATGGATGGCTCACAAGGCTCACAGGGTGTGTAGATTTGGAAGCACAAGCACAAGGCTATACAGAGAATGTGCAAGGTGCACTGGTCAATGGGTTATGCCCAGCTAACTTGGCTTCCAAGTTATGACCCAACACTTGCAGCTTCAGGGGCTAGCAAGGTGGTTTCACACAGGCTCACACAAGGGAGTAGATGGATCTGAGTTAAAGCATGCAAAGGGTCAGGCAATCAGACTGGCCTCTACAGGGTTGACAGATTCACAAGTGAAGCTCAGTGCAAGGTCAAGCATGCATAAATAACTCACAAGGCTCACAGGGGTATGCACAGAACTTTGCACCTTTTTCTCCCACTCCTTGGGCTTGCTCAAGAGCTCACAGGGTTTGTTTGGGCAGCTTTGTTAACATTTGCTCTTACTTGCCTCAGCTGTCCCAGCAACTTTGCAGGTACCTGTGCTCAAGAGAAGAGTTTAGCTCCCACAATATGCAACTTAAGGCAAAGAGAATGATGCAGCACAGCAGGTGATGCAGCTGAGCTATTGCCAGCTCAAGCCACAGGGAGAAAGATGCTTAATGCAAAGATGTTTATGCAAGCCAAGATGTACTAAATGAATGCAAGCTAACTGAAGATGCAATGACAGATGCAGAAATGGAAACCTACATGTTAAGTTACACTACTTCTAGGGTTATGATGCTACAATGAAAACAAGGCCAATGAACATGGGGCACATGCCAAGTCCCCGCAATGGCGCCACAAAAACTTAGTAGGTTCGAAAGATGGGTAAATAAATTGGCCTACGGGTTATACCGCAAGTGCACGGCGTCTATCGGAGACGCGGCAAGTAATGGGTCGATCCACAGAGACAAGGGTGTGCTATGTATGTGATCTAATGGCTTCCTAGACTGAGTTTCACGGATAACAGAGTAACAAAATGGGGTTTTGCCGATATGGCTGAGGTTGAACTGAGGTGATCCTAAGCTAAGGAATAAACAGTGATATAAAGGGGAGATACTAGGGCTGCAATTCCACCACTAACCTACACGTGTCTTCACTCATGAAATTATTCTTGTTCTTATGACGGCTAAGGGAGAGGTGTCGAGTGCTTATGTCTAAGATGTTTCCAGTGATAACTTTAATCACAACTAATGTATTTATCCCAAGTATTAAGCTGTCGATTAAGGCACAATTAATCTGTAGATAAATGTTAATTTCATTAAGCTTGGGTTGCGTATAAACAACACGAGAGGTGATCCAACTACAAGTGCATCCATGGCGTTGGTATGCCTTTGAGAGCAAAGTGTTCTTACACTTTGAAATTAATTCTATCTAGCAAACATTCAATCATTCAAGAACAGTTCATGAAGAAGAACACGAGAGATAAACTAGAGTTTCATCTCAAACCCTAAGCGATTTAAACTAAAACATGATGAAGTAACAAAATACAAAATTAAACCTAAAGTGACTGCTCTGGCTAATCCAGGCGTGGTTTCTACACAAACCCCTCACTGCTATTTATACATGCAGTTCCCCAAAATTCCCAAACCCTAATTCATTAAAAATTGAAATTAAATGAATAATAACTCAAACCCATACTCTGATTGCTGTTCCTCTTCTTGTCACATCGTTTACGGTAGCTTGCTTGTGATGTTGGTGGACAAACCCTAGCTTAATTAGCTTCTAGAGTTGGTAGAGGCTAAGAGAGAGATAACTCGAAGTAGAAGGTAAGCAGTACTCTTTGGTGCGTTTGATGATGGCGAGTAGGTAGAAGGAGGTAGTAGGTACTCTTTGGTGGTGGTATGGGTGAAAGAGGTGGCGGAAGAGAAGAAAGGAGCTCGTGTGCAGCGAGAGGTATGGGGGAGGAGAAGAGAATAGGGTTAGGTTTTGGTGATAGGGGCTTATATAGGTGGTGTGATGTGAAGCGGGTGCATCGGGATTTGATGTGAAGGTCGGAGCAGCGTAGGATGAAGCTGGTGCGATCTGAACGGCTAAAGGTAAGCGGTTTTGGCTTGATCTAGTGTTGCACGGGAGCGGCGATCTTCGATGCACGTGGAAGTAGCGGCAGATTGGATGAGGGGAGATAGAGATCTCAACGGCTCGGGATGAGCGGGTTCGGATCCGAGGTCGTGGGTAGCTCTAGCCCATGTCTTCCCTTGTTGAGTTTGCAAGCGATTTGCGCGCGGGCTTTGGCTATCTGCTCCATAGATGTTTGACTTGATTCTTCGCTCTTTAGCTCCTCAGTTTCTCAGGACTTTATTTATTACCTAAAAACACAAAATTAATTAATACAAATATTTATTCTTGAAAACAAAGAAAACACGAGAATGCAGGATAATATCGATTTCTAAGCGCAAAAGATGAGTAAAATGCCAATAAAAAGGTGTATAAATATGCACTATTTGGCACTCATCAGTGGTAAAACTGGTGGGTGGAAGAAATAGCCCAGTGGATGGTTTTATGGTGGCGGGTGTCGGTGAAAGTAGTGGACAATATTAGTCGGGGTCGTTTCTGTAGGGGAAGCGGGGAAGGCTCCACTTTGGGACACCAAACCTGAAAGGGCAGCAAAATAGGGGAGCTCTGTCATATTTATCCAGGCCATTTTGAAAAGGATTGGGACGAATATGAAGATTGAAATATATAAGAATTAATTTTCTTACTTATTGAAACTCGACATCAGTGAGTATTGCTAAGCTCTTTGATCTCTATGTCTTATTAAGGTTTTAGGTTAATATAAGGTACCGTTGTGTATATGTGATTTGTTTAAACTTCCGGAATGCAATATAAATTCAGTTAGAAATTTATTTTCCAGTGATTTTGTTTGATGCTACATTTTGGTACAGTTTAGTTAATTCAAAATCAATTTCCAGTGCATACGTGTTGACATATATCACCCTTTCCTGTTATGATAAGAATCTATAGTTCAAAATCACATGGAATTCCTTCTCTAGAGATAAACAACATATTACAAGTATTTCATGACTTGAAAACGAGTATGGGGAACAAACTATTCGCATGTTGTAGGATCGAGCAAGAGAGGGGAGAGCACACGCCGAAGCAAATAAAAGACTACATTGATAATCAAATTCGGTGCACAATTCTTATGGCTCAACAGCCTACTTATAGTCTCACAAACTTGACGAATCACTCAAAGTACTTTCCTAATAAAAACAAACTCTAAATAAAGCACACATTCCTAACATAAACCAAACTCTAAATAGAACTGTTATAGAACTCTCTAGAACCAAAACACCTTGATTCACAAGTTTACTTCACGTCCAAACCAAACACGCCATGTCAACTTCTTCTAGTTGCTTCACTCAGACAACATCAATTTCCACTAGTTGCTAACAACTTCACCAATATCTTGGTTTAACTTCCAACACATTCGTTTGGCATTTAGGTGAATATTTGGAAAATATACATGGTTTTTCCTTTTTGATTACGATGTTCATAGACAATGGATCATTGATGATCGAATGTTAATTAGTATGTTGGATTTTCAGTACGAAAATAAAATTAAAAGATAGGTCGAGGACTATATAGTTCTTTTAAGATAAAGGGGAACATTCTTTAGATCTACCTTGGGGCAAAAAATTTCCAGGGCAGACCCTGTATTAGTTATATGTCTTTATAACACGGATAATATTATATTGTGAAAGATGTAATTGGCTGCTTTTAGCATGATTGGTAAGGACATATACCAAATATTTCGAAGATGATACCAGATCATATATGACAATACGATCATGACCGCTGGATCACCCAAATGGTACTCCTGCTATTTATGGTACCCGATCATATAAATCATAGTTTTTTAGTTATAAAACAAAACTGATTACAGGACAAAAGAGAATATAACAATATAAATCATAGTTTTTAGTTATATATATATATAATGAAATAAATTAATTAACGATTTAAGTTTGTTCAATCTAAACTTAAAAGTATACCCAACGACATTTAGGTGGTGGCTGATGTGATTTTTATGTTGTTGTAGAAAATGGTAAGAAAGATGTCGTTCCTCTCAGACTTGTGAAGGATTTTTTAGACTCAAATTCAAAACAAAAATAGAAAACTCACTAAAAATTATAGCAAACTCTGAAAAAGATGTTATTAATATTAAAAGAAACACTGAGGCTAGGATTCCACTATCTCCAAGTTCAAAGTGATTTAATCCAATATTTATATTCATGCAATTTTCTCATTCAAGTTGATTCTAAACTATTGCAACAAGTAGATTCCCAAAATAACAAGTGTAAATCCGAAGCATAGAACATCAAAACCTAAGTCTAAGCATGCTCTATCAAAAGAAATCACAATTGCTTAACAAAAATCATTCAAACAATTTTCAATCAAGGCAAATAATCATATAATAATTGCAAATAAATAAATAAAATAGAATATACCACTTTTTGTTGGAAAAATAGCTTCCTCTATCGCCTCAAAGAATGGGGTTTAGCTCCTCATATTAACCATGATCTCAAAATATTATTTTATGGTTCAAAAGTTGATTAAAAGGATGAGAAACAATAAACAGATCGCTTGCAACGCCGTAATGGCGTTACAAAGAAGTGTTACAAGGGACTATTATGTAAACTGTCTTATGCACCGTTGAATTGTCGTGAATCTAAGACTCCAAAAACGCATTTCTGATGGCCTTTGTTCTTCGTGTTCTTGGTTATGCACCAGTGACTTAAACAATTTCATGCACCTCGATCTCATTCGGCTCTGTGGTGTTCTAAAGTTATCTCGAAATCGCTCCAATGACTTCGTAACCCCTCTATGACTTATCCCAACTCCTTTTATATCCCACAGGTCGATTAAAACCCTAAGAATATCTCCGATATTGTTTCTTCTCCTCACGGCCAAGTCACGGCTTCTCTTCTCTCCTGTACGCGTCATCTGGGTTGATCTGACGTACCAGAATCTCTCAAGGATATTGTAGAATCGAGCAGCAACCATTCTTCCCTTATCTGTATCTCGACAAATACCGTGTTTAGAACCAAGAAAATTAGATAATAGTTCCCTGTTTTATCCGCACATGTGACTTCCTCTTGGCTTATCCAACCCAACTCGGTCGATCCAATCACACATACCATCCCTCGTTAGGCTATATCGAGGTCCAGCCCAACAAGTTCGGCAATTGAATCGCTCTAAAACTCGCCGAGAAATCCCACACAAAATGCCTTCATTTTCTTTGCCATTTTTTCCCGCCAATTTTGATTTTGAATGTTGAAGATGAGGCGCCCCTATCCAGAGTAGGGGTGCCTTTAGCAGCTGCCTTGGGGTGTCCTGAGGGTGCCCTTAGTAATTTGGGTACCCCTTATCCGTAGTGAGAGGGTCCGAATAGTAGATGTCCTCCGGCGCAACTTTTCGAGCCGATTTTTCCAAAAATGTTTATTGGCCAAAAATACCTACACACGCATAAAACACCATAATAAGTACAAAAATGAGCACTATCAATATAAAGAATCGAGACCAAATAGACACAAAAATGTGTCTATCAGTGGCTGACGGTGTTGGTGGAGAAAGTAGTGGTATCAGGTGGTTTTGTGGTGGTGGCGGCGGGTATTGATGATTGGTGATATATTATGTTAGTTCAACATCGCCATGAAATGGGTAACAATATAAATAAACTCGGTTAAAATACATGACAATTAAAGAAACACTGAAATATCAGTTTATATAATAACTACAAACAAATTGCATGAGTCAAAATCAGTATACAAAAAATCACTTATTATTGAGTTGTACAGTTAAGGCACGAGTAATATCATTCTTTATTTCTTTGTTCTGGATTATAAAACAAAACTTGGCTAAATTAGGCAAGAAATATAAAGTGCGGTCTTGATTTTCCCTCTTAGTTGATAAATCCACGGTTGTGATCGATCTCATGAATACATGCTTTGATTGAGAAATAATGCATTACGTTTTTTTTTTCCTCATCTCAAAAATGTAAATCAAACATACCTTCCCATTAACTAAATCGTTGATTTTCTCGCTTACAACCAGTTGGAAAAGTGGATCTAAGTTCCCCACTTTTGAGCAAAAAAAAAATTAGAAATAGAATTGGGAAAAACGGATAAATTGCGGGAAAAAAAAATTTAAATCCAAGAAATACCCAATAAGCTGATATTGTGAAAACCTTACAAAACCCCAGACAACTAAGAAAAATAAATTTCTTATGTCTTTGATGTCTAGTTTTGTATTCTTTCATCAGCAATAACAGGAAATTATTTTCAACACAATGTAAGGCAACTTTCTTTGTATAGAAAGACATCTTAGCGTTTTTGCTACAGATTATCACCCTACTGTTTTGAAGAAATGTTTCCGGAATAGACTCATGTAATGAATCATGTTCTAGTAAGATATTTTCAATTGAAAGAGACATATCCTCCCTTTGTAATACATTCGTTGTACTATAAGGAAGAGGAACAGTACACTCATTTATCAATGAATCAATATCAACCTTAACAAGAACATTATTCATCATAACATGATTTAGTCTATCGAAAGAGTCTTGTTCCTTTTGGAGAACATTCTCAATATCAAGAAAAAGATTCTCAAGGAGTTTTTCGACCTCTGAAAACACTTCAGGTGTTTTTAATCTAGGAGGTGGATGAGATAGAATACTTTCTACAGATTTAATCAAATCAGTTATAGAAAAATATCTTGTATCTCCTGTATCTGGTGGTACGTTTATTGAGATAACACTACTGTCATAGAGTCAGATTGCTACAAACACAGACTTATGAGGTCTTAGCGTGTTTTCCTTCTCTGATACCAATTGAAAAAGAGGGGGTCTAACAACCACACCCAGTATCTCGTTTGACAATATGTATGGAAGAAACTCCAATATAATTCCAACAGAATCAACTAGATTTTCAGACTCAATCAAGGAAAGATATCCAAGAGTTATATCTCTTTCTCAAATCAATCATCAAATCAACAGGATGGAATCCGTGAACTGATCGGTATGAGAATAACTTGGATGGTATCAAAAATCAATGTCCAAGCGCCAATCAATTTCTATTCAACAACCAAAGGTCGGATTTATTGAACTACGCACAACCTGTGATATTTCAATTATATAAAAATATAATGCGGAAAAGAAATAACACAAACACCGGAAATTTTATTAACGAGAAAACCGCAAATGCAAAAAAACCCCGGGACCTAGTCCATAATTGAACACCACACTGTAATAAGCCGCTACAGACACTAGCCTACTACAAGTTAACTTCGGACTGGAATGTAGTTGAGCCCTAACCAAGTCTCACACCGATTAAAGTACAGTCGCGTTTCTTACATCTCTGAATCCCAACAAGACTCTACACACTTGATTCCCTTAGATGATCTTACCCTACAACTAAGAGTTTCTACAACCCAAAGTCGAAGACTTATAAACAAATCTGTCTCCCACAAATAAGTTTATTCTGATAGATAAATATGTCTCCCACAGAAGTACATATGAAGTTTTTATTCTGTCTTTTGATAAATCAAGGTGAACATGAACTAATTGATACTCCGGTCTTATATTCCCGAATAACAGCCTAGAAATATCAATCACCTCACAATAACTTAACTATATGGTAGTAGAAGAAGTTATTGTGGAATCACAAAGAATGAGTCGAAGAGCTTTGTGATTACTTTTTATATCCTACCTATTGGAGATAAATCTCAAGCAAATATTAGAGAATATATTACTCAATACGATAGAATAAGTAAGATCAGAATACGCAACTATAGAGAAAATAGTTGGATATGGCTTCATGAATCCCAAATGAAGTCTTCAAGTCGTTAACCTGTAATGGTTTTGGAAAAACCTAGGTTAAAGGAGAATCGACTCTACTCACAACTAGGACACATGAAAGTGCCAGGATTAGGTTTTCCAGTTGCTAGAGCTTACCTTATATAGTCTTTCAAATCAGGTTTTGCTTACAATCAAAGCTAAGATAGCTAAGTAACAAAGCATTCAATGTTCACTGTTATATGAAATCCTGATTTAAGATTCAAGCTAAGTCTGCTTAGAAATTAAGTAATCAATCTCCACCGTTAGATGGTCTTAGCTTGTTACACACAAATCAAATATACTTATATTTATATATGGGTACCACTTTGTCTTAGTACATCTAAACGTGTGATGAAAGATAATCAAATGAATCTAATTGTGTTACCAATAGAGTTGTTCAATTGTTCACTATCTCATTAATACTCAGTAAGTTAGCCATGCGAACATGGGGTTGACCACTTTTGTCTTAGACGTATTCATCTAACACTTCTAGATAAAATATGATGATGAAAGATAATCAAATGAATCTAATTGTGCCTAAAATTTATCCAACAGGAGGAAAGTACAGTTTTATTAGTTCAATTGTTCAAACTATCTCACAAAGTAAAAATATATATGAACCAATTGAAGCAAAACTCTAAAATTGATTTTTTTGCCATTTCCAAAATGATCGTAAAATTCCAAGGCACGGATTTTTAGAATGTTATATTAAAGTTTGCTTTCCGATTTACATAAGAATCTAAAAGAGGATATTTTGATTTTCAAGCATGGACCATTCTCAATCGTACAAAGTACTTACATAAGAATCAATTCATGAACATTAAGCCACGGTTTGCAAAGAATGCATTCCTTTTATTAATGTATTTGTTCATGAGTATGAAAACATACTTAACCGCTTGAACTTTAAGCACTAAGTATGCAAACAGGTACTCAAACTATAGTATCCAGACTTTGGTCTTTTCCAGCCATTTGCAAACAGGTATGCAAACAGTTGTCCAGACTTAACTCAGGTAGAACCGTTCGCATACTGATATGTAAACTTGGTTCCCAGACTTTAACGGTTAAAACCGTTCGTATACTGGTATGCAAACAAGGTTTCCGGACCCGAATCATACCAAAACAGTTTGCATACTGGTATGCATACTGTGTTGTATCCAGACAAAGGTTAATTGTTCTAAACTCCCAATTCAATCATTGAAACATCCTTAGAACACGAAAATGGCTGTCTCATACATATCATTAGCTTATAAGTAATTTCCAAGTGATCAAATGATCAATACGAAACATTCCGAGTCGACATCATATGATTGTCTCACACAAATCATGTAAGATGTTTCAAGAAAATTTTCGCATGATCATCTTTTGACTTATTATTTAGTTTCCAACAAATAGATTATTTCCAACTAAACTCTTCAAGAATAAAGATGAACGTAGTTAAAGCAAAATGCTTCCAACACACATTTCGAGAAATAGATAAGCGAGATAAACTCGGCTCGAAATATCAAATATGTATAATATAAAAGTCTATATAGCTATACGACTTAGTATCATTAGGAGATTGAATAGAATAGACTTCTGACTGATAGATAAGTTTTAGTCTCCACATACCTTTTGTTGATGAAGTTCCTCCAAGATCTCCTCAGTAGATCTTCGTCTTCAATCAATGAATGGCGTGAAGTCTAAATCTCAACTACACATTCTATCCTAATCCGAGACATATCTATAAGTAGACTAGAAATCAAGATTTATAGTTTTGATCAACTAAACTTGACAAACAAGCTTGAGATAGCAACGCTTGCGAGTTCGACCGAGAAGTGCTCTAACAAGATTCACTCAAACTAGATCAGAGTATCCACGGGATCGAACTGTTGTTCGATCTAAAGATATCTTGTGATAATCCATTGTTAACAGAGTCTGTTCTGTGCATGATTGATCATAAGAGATTCAAGTGGTGTTGTGCAGGTTTCGAAGATTAGAATATTTGAAGATTTATTATTAGTTTTCGTATCTTGTGAATTGTTTGCACAAACCTTGATCGGCTGGATCCAACTAGAATCAGTTTATCTTTGATAGATCTGATTGACTAGTTGCGTGAGATCGACATTTTCTATATTTCTCTTTAAGAATTATATTGATTGAGTGTGAATCTAAATCTTTAGCAAGATTGATTAAAGTGGTTACCAAACATATTCTTCCTTTGTTGTTTGGAATACGATCCAAAGGACTTTCTATTCACGTGCGTGACTCTAAAAGTCGAAGGCGCAGGGATACCGAGGGAACTAAGTAGCTAGGGGTAGTCTTCTTGGTCTCAACTATACGAAGTTGATATTAGATTTTGTATAGCGGCTTAATTCTGAGAGTATTCAAAACTGGACTAGGTCCTGGGGTTTTTCTGCATTTGCAGCTTCCTTGTTAACAAAATATTGTTGTGTCATTTACTTATCCATTCCACAATTATAATTATTTTTATTATAATTAAAAGTAAATTACACATATACGTTAACTCCGTAATACTCGATAGTGATCCTATAGAGTTTGGTTATTACCGAACCTATTATCAAGTAACACACTTTGTTGTAGTATTGTCTCGATCTTGTATCCATAGTCAATCACACGATGTCTAATGCGTTATGCAATTAGCGGTGTTTCGTTTTTTTCTGGTCGTCCCTCCCTACTGTGATAGCGGTGTTCTAGTTGTATTAAGGAAATCAATATGTGTCGCGTCGGCCTTGCCAAAATTTTGAAATGACTTTTGAACTATGTCAACCTAGGAAAACACAAAAAGCAAGAGTGAAAAGTAAAGAAAAAAATGACGTATGACATATAGATATTTACCATTAATGTCATTAAAATCTTTCTATGATTTTCACCATACATCCAACGTAGTCATTTCAAACATATATTTCATTCGCTCGAGGTTTCTATATGATTGGTAAGAAACCCAAGACCTTTTATAATATTTCGCTTACATTTAATTGAAGTAGATAATCTTAATGGTTTGATACTCTTTTAATATTGTCATGACCATACTTTTTGTCGCAGAGAGATGGGTTTAAAGAAGGGGCATAACTCTAATCCATAAACCATGAGTTAGCAAACTAAACAAGAGGTAATTTCTCCCCTAAGTAAGATTTCATGTTATAAAATGACTTTACAATCAAAAATATTATATATGTTGTGCACCTGGATGAGAAGTAATATCTGAAATGCGAAAAGGGTATGTTAGTTTAGAATCCACTTTTAGGAATAGTGAAAAAAGGTTCATGAGAGGCAAGAATTTGGAGCACCACGTTAGGAATCCACTTTCGGTAATTCAGTACCAACATAACTAAAAAGGGGAAAATATATGCATATACACTGATATTTTGATTTACACTAAAATCATCGTACATTATTTTGATATTTTTTGTTTATACTTTAGAAAGTATCAGGCTGAAGGGGATATGTACTCCACTATAAAAACTGATTTCAATGTAAAAACTGATAGGCAGAGGAAGGAAGCTACTTCCACGTAATTTTTTTATTAGAATATATAATAATGAATTTCAGTTTTCAAAACCAATATTTTTCTTGCATGAGCAATTATATACATCAAACAATTTGTGCCCCATAATAATGCATGTGTGAGTAGTACGGGCGCAATACTGATCAGTTATTGGTCCATGACCTTTTGTTGTTGTTGTTGTTGTATTATATTTTTGAATTTTTGAATTGAATTTGATAGTTAGTAATATGAATGTAATACCGATCAATTATCAATTAATCACGATAACTGATATATGAACTTCCTTTGTTGTATAAAAATTTCAGGCGTTCCATTGTTTCATAATGATAAAATGTTACAATTTTGAATTGTACTCACTTATATTTTTGAATACATGTTTCATTGTGCTGTCTTATGGAACCACATTTAAACATTCTAATTAAAACATCGTATTTCAATATCGAGTCGTTAAGGGCCTATAAGTGAATCACACCACCAACTTATGGCGCCTTTCAGCTATATGATGTGACATTCTAATTAACCAGCTATATGTCTTTAAGGGCATAATATGGAAATCCATAGGTGGATTGAATTCTTTTTCAAAATAACATAAATGACTTAGGTTGGTTTCGGTTACACACTGTTCGATTCATGCGCCAATTTTCGGTTATTCGGGCTCCATTTCAAATTTAGAAAGACTTGCTTAGAAATTTACAATCTTTTATAAAAATCTAACAAAATATTACGAAAATTTATATAATACCCATGCCGTTACGACACATAATAAACCCTAGTCATTAACATAAAACACGCTTTCCTTACTCTTTGTATTATAAAGAACCCTGTTTTAGAGCATACAAGAAAATTTTATATTCTACTGAATAAAATAGGGTCATTGAATAATAAAAGGTAAAAACCTCAATTCCACCGATTTTTCGTAATAGCAGTAATACCTATATTTCACTAGTGTTAATGTTAATGATTATTATTGGTTTATGTTAAGAATAATATTGATTTTTTAAACTTAATTTTAAAGGAACATATGAAAGAAAAAATAAATAAAGCTTTTGATCGATGTGGTGGAAGTTAAAAGTACAATATCCGTCTATTTTCCATAAGTTCTTGGCTTTTTCAGCGCCTTCATTTGATCTAATAACTGTTTTTTCTGACATAATATTCGACGGATGGAAAACCGTTACAAAGGATATATTCCTAAATTCCTAGTAACAATGACATATTAGTAAATCGACATAATTTGAAGCATGGTTCTTCAGACACTCTCCATAAACACCATCACAAGTTGAAGAGTATAAGTTAGCAACTTTCTACCTTTACAAATCTTGTGTTTCTTCTCAATATGCGAGGCTTCCTCTGCTGTAGAATTGCGACGTCTTCCACCAAGTGAAACCGGTATCAATGCTAATGTAGGAAAGAAACAATACATTATCAACAGACAAAAACACAATTGTTCTTGGATTTGGAAGAGAATTCAGTTGGGTTTATCCATAATACAAATAAGTAAACTAAAAACTACATGCAATATATATCTCTGCTTCAAAATATATGTATTTCCTCTTTAAGTTCTTTGAAAATTACAATTTTGCTAACCACTAGAAAAAGGTGTATCCTAACCATGGACAATATCAGGTTATTGGTACATGTGTATCCCAATCCATGTCCAGAAAGTTGTTGTACATGATGTTTTTCTAATTAATATGCAAGAACCGTTGAAGCTTACACAATTCAATAAAAGCGTCTTTTCCTCTAGTATGAGAAGAGTTGCATTGGTTTTAATTTCAAATTAGGAGTTTCAGAAGTAAATAACACTAAATAATTTAAGATTTAAGAGTAAATAACACTAAATAATTTAACATTTAAGAATACATATAAATGTGAGTTGTATATATATGTGATACATGTGGTATCACATACAACGCAAGATAAACATTTCTTATTGTGAAGATCTTCAAATGATGTCTACTAAAACAAAACGACATATTTGTTACCAAATTCAAAATACTTGCATGTGCCAAAAGAAATTCCATAAAACAAACAAATTGATGTAAGAAATATTACTTTTACATTGTTGTTCTTATTTGCACATCCTAATTTGTATCATCCATATTATTATTTTTTATGAAACAATAGGAGTTTTGTTTAATTTTTGGTGTTTTTCCTAGTGCCCTTTTAAAGTTCAGTATAACTCTAAACTCTGATGGATCCAATCCTAAATCCCTATGCGGTGAAAATACACCATGGTACATGACTATACAAATTCAATATGTTCATTCGCGAAAATGTTTTCTCCAGGTTACACCACATACAAATATACTTCATAAATTTCCACGTGGAAGATGGTAATGCTAGAATACAATGTAAGAAAATTTATTACGCTTTATCGTGTTTTTTCTCTCCAGGATTTCTTATTCTTGTTGTATCGTAGATTAGAGCATACGATGCTTACTTTCT